>CM050163.1:4138782-4628782 GCA_027410445.1 Discoglossus pictus
GGACAGTAGTCAGTTCTCTCATTACGTTTCTGATCCACCCACTAAGGACATCTGGTATCTGTTGCTAATGGGACATCACTGTCAATAATTATTGTTTATGGACCTCAGAACATAATTGTCCTCAGTATAAGCCATATTCAGACCCAAGAAAGTAACAAGACGTCTTACAAATACTCCCTGGGATCTGAGCATGCCCAGTCTTGTTTTTCGTATGATTCAGAAAGAAGGGAGTAATCAGCAGTGAGAATGCAAACGTCAATGTAAGTTTATTGTAAGAAAAGGCATTAAACTGACACACATTAAAGGGACATTACACCCCAAACCTCACCTCTCCAGGATCTCTATGTTGACCACAGCAGGTGCCGTTTTCTCAGCCACGTCTGCTATGAAGTTGAAGGTGCTCCGGGGGCTGGTGCAAGGGGTCTCCTTGTCTGGGGGGGCAGGCTCTGCTGCCAAGATCTGTGTGTGTCCAGTGGAGCCCTGGACCCAGAGCCATAATCCCAGGGCAGAGCCCAGAAGAGAGCCAGCATAGAGGGCCCAACAACTAGGGGGACCCTCATTATGAGGACCACCACCCCCAGAGCCCTGAAGAGAGCCAGCATAGAGGGCCCAACGACTAGGGGGGCCCTCATTATGAGGACCACCACCCCCAGAGCCCTGAAGAGAACTACTATAGAGGACCCAGCGACTAGGGGGGCCCTCATTATGAGGACCACCATCCCCAGAGCCCTGAATAGAACTACTATAGAGGACCCAACGACTAGGGGGACCCTCATTATGATGACCACAACCCCCAGAGCCCTGAAGAGAGCCAGCATAGAGGGCCCACCGACTAGGGGGGCCCTCAATGTGAGAGCCACCACCCTCAGGGCCCCTCAAAGGGCTGGTATTGAAAGCCCACCAAGTGGGGGGACCCACATTACCAGGACTTGCACCCCCAGGGCCCAGCATGGTTTTATCCCATCCCAGGCTCCCCACAGTCCCCCCACACCTCGGCCCACCCTCCAATAGACTCCTTGAGACCCTCTCCAGACTCCCTGAAACCCCCACAGCTCTCCCTCCCTGGGCTGGTCTGCATGTCACCCCCCGAGTGGCTCCCAGCCCGCCCCGGGCCCCCCTACACATAGACAGGGTCCTCAGCATGTGAGCCGCCATGTTAATGTGTGATTGACACCACAGAAACGTTATTACTGGCACATAAAGTGGTGAGCATGCGCAGAGCGGACTCATAACTCCAGCCGCCATATTTGAATTGGGCAATGAGGTAAATCGCCTGGAAAAAAACGGAAATGCCTCTAAATAAGAGACTGCGACCCTGGCAATGAGTCAGAACACCCTGCTGCAGTGTATATCGTCATATCTATACCCATATGTATGTGTAGAGGAATAATCTATATGTATAATTAAAAGTGGAGCACTCTCTCCCTCCTCTCTCTCTCTCTCTCTTCCTCTCTCTCTTTCTTCCTCTTCCTCTTCCTCTCTCTTTCTCTTCCTCTCTCTCTTTCTTCCTCTCTCTTTCTCTTCCTCTCTCTCTTTCTTCCTCTCTCTTTCTCTTCCTCTCTCTCTTTCTTCCTCTCTCTTTCTCTTCCTCTCTCTCTTTCTCTCTCTCTCCATCTCTCTCCTCCCTCTCTCTCTCTCTCTCTCTCTCTCTCTCTCTCTTCCTCTCTCTCTCACTCTCTCTCTCTTTCCTCTCTCTTTCCTCTCTCTCCCTCTCTCTCTCTTCCCCTCTCTCTCTCTCTTCCCCCCCTCTCTCTCTCTCTCTCTCTCTCTCTCTCTCTCTCTCTCTCTCTTCCTCTCTCTCTCTCCCTCCCCCCTCTCTTTCTCTCTCTCTCTTTCTCTCTCTCTCCTCCTCTCTCCCTCTCCCTCTCTCTCTCTCTCTCTCTTCCTCTCTCTCTCTCTCTCTCTCTCTCTCTCTCTCTCTCTTTCTCGCTCTCTCTATCTTCCTCTCTCTCTCTCTCTCCCTCTCTCTCTCTTCCCCTCTCTCTCTCTCTCTCTCTCTCTCTTCCCCCCCCCCTCTCTCTCTCTTTCTCCCTCCCTCTCTCTCTCTCTCCCTCGCTCTCTCTTCCCCCCTCTCTCTCTCTCTCTCCCCCCCCCCCCTCTCTCTCCCTCCCCCTCTCTCTTCATCTCTCTCTCTCTCTCTCTTCCTCTCTCTCTCTCTTCCCCTCTCTCTCTTCCTCTCTCTCTCGCTCTCTCTACCTCCCCCTCTCTCTTGCTCTCTCTCTCTCTTCCCCTCTCTCCTCTCTCTCTCTTATACTCTTCCTCTCTCTCTCTCTTCCTATCGGTCTCTCTCTCTTCCTCTCTCTCTCTCTCTCGCCCCTATCGCTCTCCCCCTCTCTCTTCCTCTCTCTCTTTTTCTCTCTCTGTCTGTCTCTATCTTTCTTGCCCCTCTCTCTCTCTCCCTTTCTCTCTTTCTCTCTCTCCCCCTCTAGCTCTCCCCTCTCTCTCTTTTTCTCTCTCTGTCTGTCCCTATCTCTCTCTTCCTCTCTCTCGCTCTCTCTCTCTCTCCCCCTCTTCCTTTCTCTCTCTCTCTTCCTCTCTCTCTCTCTTGCTCTCTCTTCCCCTCTCTCCTCTCTCTCTCTCTTTCTCTCTCTTATACTCTATCTCTCTTCCTATCGGTCTCTCTCTCTTCCTCTCTCTCTCTTCCTATCGGTCTCTCTCTCTTCCTCTCTCTCTCTTCCTATCGGTCTCTCTCTCTTCCTATCGGTCTCTCTCTCTTCCTCTTTCTCTCTCTCTCTCTCCCCCCCTCTCTCTGTCTGTCCATATCTCTCTCGCCCCTATCGCTCTCCCCCTCTCTCTTCCTCTCTCTCTTTTTCTCTCTCTGTCTGTCTCTATCTTTCTTGCCCCTCTCTCTCTCTCCCTTTATCTCTCTCATTCCCCCTTTCTCTCTCTCTCTCTCACCCTTTCTCTCTCTCCCCCTCTAGCTCTCCCCTCTCTCTCTTTTTCTCTCTCTGTCTGTCCCTATCTCTCTCTTCCTCTCTCTCTCTCTCTCTCTCTCTCCCCCTCTCCCTTTCTCTCTCTCTCTTGCTCTCTCTCTCTCTTCCCCTCTCTCCTTCTCTCTTCCTCTCTCTCTCTCTTCCTCTCTCCTTCTCTCTCTCTCTCCATCCCCCCCCCTCTCTCTCTCTCTCTTCCCCTCTATCCTCTATCTCTCTCTTTCTCTCTCTTATACTCTATCTCTCTCTCTCTCTCTTCCTATCGGTCTCTCTCTCTTCCTCTTTCTCTCCTCTCTCTCTCTCTCTTCCTCTCTCTCTCTCCCTTTCTCTCTCTCTCTTCCTCTCTCTCTCTCTCTTCCCCTCTCCCTCTCTCTGTTCCCCTCTCTCTTCATCTCTCTCTCTCTCTTCCTCTCTCTCTTCCTCTCTCTCTCTTCCCCTCTCTCTCTCCCTCCCCCTCTCTCTTGCTCTCTCTCTCTTTCTCTCTCTTATACTCTATATCTCTCTCTCTCTCTCTCTCTTCCTATCGGTCTCTCTCTCTTCCTCTTTCTCTCTCTCTCTCTCTCCCCCTCTCTCTGTCTGTCCATATCTCTCGCCCCTATCGCTCTCCCCCTCTCTCTTCCTCTCTCTCTGTCTGTACCTATCTTTCTGGCCCCTCTCTCTCTCTCCCTTTCTCTCTCTCATTCCCCCTTTCTCTCTCGCCCCTTTCTCTCTCTTATTCCCCCTTTATCTCTCTCCCCCTCTCTCTTCCTCTCTCTCTCCTCCTCTATCTCTGTCTCTCTCCCTTTCCCTCTCTCTCTCTCTCTTGCGCTCTCTCTCTCTCTTCCCCTCTCTCCTCTCTCTCTCTCTCTCTTCCTCTCTCTCTCTTCCTCTCTCTCTCTCTCTCCCCCTGTCTCTTCCTCTCTCTCTCTTCCTATCGGTCTCTCCCTTTCCCTCTCTCTCTCTCTCTTGCGCTCTCTCTCTCTCTCCCCCTCTCCCTCTCTCTTGCTCTCTCTCTCTCTTCCTCTCTCTCTCTCTCCCTCCCCCTGTCTCTTCCTCTCTCTCTCTTCCTATCGGTCTCTCTCTCCCTCTCTCTTCCCCTCTCTCTCTCTCCCCCTCTCTCCTCTCTCTTTCCCTCTGTCCTCTATCTCTCTCTTCCTCTTTCTCTCTCACCCTCCCCCTCTCTCTTCATCTCTCTCACTCTTCCTCTCTCTCTCTCTCGCTCTCTCTCCACCTCTCTCTCTCTTCCTCTCTCTCTTTTTCTCTCTCTTTCCCCTCTCTCTCTCTCCCTCCTCTCTCTCTCCCCCTCTCCCTCTCTCTTGCGCTCTCTCTTCCCCACTCTCTCTCTCTCCCCCTCTCTCTTCTCTCTCTCTCTTCTCCTCTCTCTCTCCCCCCCCCTCTCTCCTCTTTCTCTCTCTCTCCCCCTCTCTCTGTCTGTCCATATCTCTCTCGCCCCTATCGCTCTCCCCCTCTCTCTCCCTCTCTCTCTTTTTCTCTCTCTGTCTGTCCCTATCTCTCTCCCCCCTTTCTCTCTCATTCCCCTTTTCTCTCTCCCCCCTCACGCTCTCCCCTCTATCTCTGTCTTTCTCTCACCTTCTCCCTCTCTCTTCCTCTCTGTGTCTCTCTCTCTTTTTCTCTCTGTCCCCTCTCTCTCCCTTGCTCTCTCTCTCCCTCCTCTCTCTCTCCCCCTCTCCCTCTCTCTTGCTCTCTCTCTCTCTTCCTCTCTCTCTCTCTCCCTCCCCCTGTCTCTCCCTCTCTCTCTCTTCCTATCTGTCTCTCTCTCCCTCTCTCTTCCCCTCTCTCTCTCTCCCTCTCTCCTCTCTCTTCCCCTCTGTCCTCTATCTCTCTCTTCCTCTTTCTCTCTCACCCTCCCCCTCTCTCTTCATCTCTCTCTCACTCTTCCTCTCTCTCTCGCTCTCTCTCCCCCTCCCTCTCTTTCTCTTCCCCTCTCTCCTCACTCTCTCTCTTTCTCTCTCTTCCTCTCTTTCTCTTCCTTTCTCTCTCTCACTCTTCCTCTCTCTCTCTCCCTCCCCCTCTCTCTTGCTCTCTCTCTCTTCCCCTCTATCCTCTATCTCTCTCTCTCTTATACTCTATCTCTCTCTCTCTTCCTATCGGTCTCTCTCTCTTCCTCTTTCCCTCTCTCTCTCTCCCCCCCTCTCTCTGTCTGTCCATATCTCTCTCGCCCCTATCGCTCTCTCCCTTTCTCTCTCTCATTCCCCCTTTCTCTCTCTATCTCTTTTTCTATCTCTGTCCCTATTTCTCTCTCGCCCCTCTCTCTCTCTCTCTCTCTCTCTCTCTCTCTCTCTCTCTCTCTCTCCCTTTCTCTCTTTCCCCCTCTCGCTCTCCCCTCTCTCTTTTTCTCTCTCTGTCTGTCCCTATCTCTCTCGCCCCTTTCTCTCTCTCATTCCCCCTTTCTCTCTCTCTCCCTCTCTCTCTCCCCCTCTCGCTCTACCCTCTCTCTTCCTCTCTCTCTCCTCCTCTATCTCTGTCTTTCTCTCACCTTCTCCCTTTCTCTCTCTCTCTCCTCTCTCTTCCTCTCTCTGTCTGTCCCTATCTCTCTCACCCCTCTCCCTCTCTCTCTCTCTTTTTCTCTGTCCCCTGTCTCTCCCTTTCTCTCTCCCTCCTCTCTCTCTCCCCCTCTCTCGCTCCCCCCTCTCTCTCTCCCCCTCTCTCGCTCCCCCCTCTCTCTCTCCCCCTCTCTCGCTCCCCCCCTCTCTCTGTCCCCTCTCTCTCCCTTTCTCTCTCCCTCCTCTCTTTCTCCCCCTCTCTCTTTCTCTCTCTCTTTCTCTGTCCCTATTTCAATTTTGCCCCTCTCTCTCTCTCTTTCTCTCTCTCTCTCCCCCTCTCCCTTTCTCTCTCTCCCCTCTCTTTCTCTCCTTTTCTCTCTCTGTCTGTCCCTATTTCTCTCTCTCTTTCCATCTCTCTCTCCTCTCTCTATCTTACTCTCCCTCTCTCTCTTGCTCTCTCTCTTCCTCTCTCCCCCTCTCTATGTCTCTCTCTCCCTCTCTCATTGTCTGTCTTTCCCCCTCTCTCTTCCTCTTTCTCTCTCCCTCCCCCTCTCTCTCTTCCTCCCCCTCTCTCTCTCCCATTCTTCCTCTCCCCCTCTTTCTTCCTCTCTCTTTCTTCTCTCTCTCTCTTCCTCTCTCTCTCTTTCTCCCTCGTTCTCTTTCTCCTTCTGTCTCTCTCCCCCCTCCCCCTCTCCCCTCCGTCCTCTCTCTCTTTCCCCCTATCTCTCTCCCTCCCCCTCTCTTCCTCTCTCCCCCCCACTCCCTTTCTCTCTCATCCTTTTTCTCCCTTCCCCTCTCTCTCCCCTCTCCCTCCCCATTCCCTTTCTCTCCTTCCCCACTCCCTTTCTCTCTCATCCTTTTTCTCCCTTCCCCTCTCTCTCCCCTCTCCCTCCCCATTCCCTTTCTCTCCTTCCCCACTCCCTTTCTCTCTCCTCCTCTCTCTCCCATTTTCCCATTCGGTGCTGTCCGGCTTACGCGACCCACCAGTCCACGTTCTGTATCCCTTCTCCATCTTTCATTTTTTCTTATTTTGCTTATTCCTGCACAGGCCACATGCAGACAAGCATGCCGATGCCTCTCATATATGTCATGCATACTGGTCTTTTACGCTTCTTCCCGCAAACTGTCTGCCAGAATTGTATCCCACAATGCCAAGGGCCTCAACCCTCCATGGAAATAACACATGGAGAGAGATATTTTTAATCCAGGATACATATTTAAAAAGATCCTCCATACGACATGAGATATACAAAAACCATTCCATGTGAGCAAAAACAATGACGTTATTATCTTTATTTAATTAAATAAAGGACCACTGTAGTATATTTACAAAATAAATACAAATAAGGTCCAATGCGGGTTCTTAATAAGACTTTAGGCCCTAAAACGACTTCCTTTGTCAATATGTACAACCCCTATATTACACTGCCGGGGACTACTTTTGTTCGGGTACCAGGCCCAACACTGGATGAATCCTAATCCCACCTGTCCTTCAATGTTCTTCAATGTGCTTGAAAAGGGGCATTGGTACTCGGTCCTACCCGCAGATCCCCATGGTTTCACCAAATCCCTCAGGATAGGCAGCTTAATTTCAGGCAATAAAAGTAATAAAAATCTTCCTTCTAAATAAAACACACCATCACTATGTGTCCCAAAAAAGCATATTATTTATTCTTGGGTTCCATTTTTATACAGTTTCTAAACATAAGAGAACAATAGCAAATTTACATAGGCAACTTTGGGCACTTTTCAAATCCCATCTTGACCTTAGTCAATACCAATAAGAGGTAGCTATGGTTGGCGCGGATGGGATTGATCGCTTAGGCTAGTCCTTAACCAATCAAGGGTCTTGGCTCAAGTATAGGGAGCGGGAGAAGGGGCTACATGATCTGTTTCCCTGGCCATGTGTTGGCTTATCTGCCCAGTCAAATGGGCAGATTACCCTAGTGACTACCCATCCACGTGTATTGTTTACCCTAGTGACTACCCACCCACGTGTATTGTTTACCCTAGTGACTACCCACCCACGTGCATTGTTTACCCTAGTGACTACCCACCCACATGCATTGTTTACCCTTTTGTTAATTTTTTGGACTAGATGAAGTTTCAAATTTTTCGTGTTATACACTATGTTTTTGCCTTGAACTTAACCCATTAATAGCCTGATATGCTGGCATGTTACAAATAAACAACTATAATAATAATAATAATGCTCTGAGGTGCCATCTTTACCATTTGCTTCTCTTCTTGAAGTGTCATGGTTAGGGTTTATCTGCACATGGAGATGGTAGGATCTCTCTCGGTGAAAGCACCAACAGGCAGATTTACAGGTGGTAGGATGGAATAGCTCAGAATAGATAAGGAGGACTGTGCAAGCAGGTACTGGACTGTTATACGCACAGGATACAATGGTTGCTGGGAGCCTTGTCCACAGGAATACTGAAGTAGTGAGGACCAGAAGCTGGAGACAATCACTGCAGCAAACAGGAGCTCACACCGGACTCCAGGACTCCAAACAACAGGCCCCAAGGTCCTCAGCTAACTCTCTTAAATAATTCAGATGAAAGGCAGAGTAATTACTAATGGTGGACAGGTTCACCTACCTGGGAAGAAAATAGAGTCCCTGACATGACTCTAGGGCCAGTTTTGAAACTTGAGAAAAACACCCCTATTACAACTGGCATTTGCAATTGGGGTGACGAGTATATAGTAGCAGCATATCCTGATGCCCCATAAAAAAGCCTTAGGTCATTCCGGTATTCATGGTGGTGATTCAGTGATCCTCTAAAGCGGCAACAATACAGATTCATTCAGAAAAATCTCAATTTCTCATCCTCAAATCTCTATTCTTGAGATAATATTCAGCTTTTAACCCAGGCAACACGCAAATACCTGGTGATCCACATCACCAGACGACCTTCATATCTACACAAGGCCAAAAGCCCTCTAAGTTCTCAAAAGATCCATGTTACATATCTCATGGCTCATAACAACGTTAAGAGCATGCCCTCCCCAACTTCTGCCATGTTGATCTCCGGTAAAACCAAGTCCACAGGAGACCATTTCATTTTTGTAAAAAATAGGTCAGGACAGCAAAATCATTGATGTACCTTCTGAGATATAACTGAGGCAGAGCATTCCCACACTTTTCTAATATCACAGCGATGATCATCTCGCCAAAAGTCACATTTGGCATCTAACTCACAGGCTAAAATGATGGATCTGGATGATGATCTGGTCTGACCAAATCTCCAATGTAGGTCCCAAAGCCAATTGCCCTTAATAGATGTCGCTTATACGTGATTCCTCCACTAACAATATCTTTCTCACTGATTTTAATAAACAACAAAATACCACCATGAATGGAATTTGTTTGTAGACAATGTCACCACACTGCGGACGTGCTCTACCACATGCCTCCATGTCGACTTTCGATATATGCAGATTCACAGCCAAACTAGAAAACTCAGAGTAAAACCTGACCTAACACATACAGAGAGAGAAAAAAGTATTTGACCCCCTGCTGATTTTGAACGTTTGTCCACTAACAAAAAGATGACAGTTTATAATTTTAATGGTCTGAGTATTTTAACAGTGAGAGACAAAAAAATTAAGAAAACAAGAAAAACGCATGTCAATAAAGTTATACATTGATTTGCAGTTCAATGTGGGAAATTTGCAGATCCTCTCCAAGTCATTAAGGTTTCGAGGCTGATGTTTGGCAACTCGAACCTTCAGCTCCCTCCACAGATTTTCTATGGGATTTCTATGGGCCTGGAGACGGGCTAGGCCACTCCAGGACCTTAATGTGCTTCTTTTTGAGCCACTCCTTTGTTGCCTTGGCTGTGTGTATTGGGCCATTGTCATGCTGGACTACCCATCCAAGACTTATTTTCAATGCCTTGGTTTAGGGAAGGAGGTGCTTACCCAAGATTTGACGGTACATGACCCCATCCATCGTCCCTTTGATGTGGTGCAGTTGTCCTGTCCCACTAGCAGAAAAACACCCCCAAAGCATAATGTTTCCACCTCCATGTTTGACGGTGGGATGGTGTCCTTGGGGTTATAGGCAGCATTCCTCCTCCTCCAAACACAGCGAGTTGATGCCAAAGAGCTCGATTTTGGTCTCATCTGACCACAACACTTTCTCCCTGTTCTCCTCTGAATCATTCAGATGTTCATTGGCAGACTTCAGACGGGCCTGTACATGAGCTTCCTTGAGCAGGGGACCTTGCGGGCGCTGCAGGATTTCAGTCCTTCACGGTGTAGTGTGTTACTAATTGTTTTCTAGGTGACTATGGTCCCAGCTGCCATGAGATACTAACAAGATCCTCACGTGTAGTTCTGGGCTGATTCCTCACTGTTCTCATGATCATTGACACTCCACGAGGTGAGATCTTACATGGAGTGCTCCTAGTCTCAGCTCATTACCTGTATAAAAGACACCTGGGAGCCAGAAATCTCGCTGATTTATAGGGGATCAAATACTTATTTCCCTCACTGACCTGCAAATCAATTTATAACTTTTTTGACCTGCGTTTTTCTTGTTATTTTTTTGTTATTCTGTCTCTCGCTGTTATTATCCTTTTTTCCCTCACTGTCTGTGTTAGGTCCGGTTTTACTCTGAGTTTGCTAGTTTGGCTATGAATTTGCAAATATCGAGACATCTGGTAGAGCACGTACGAAGGGGATCAAATACTTTTTTCCATCACTGTATCACTACCTTTGAAAAACTCCCTTTTATGCTTTAAAATGAGATGAGGACCTCAGGCAGGGGAGGATCTACCACTAGGAAAGCAGCTGTGCACTGGGGCCCTCCTCTAGGGAGCCCCAGTGCGATATAATTACATATATTGTTTATATTACACATTTTTTTCAGTAGCGTAGGCCTCACCTCAGCTCACGACCCCTGACCTCTGAGCTCCCCTAGGTCCCACAAGCCTCCTCCCCTTGTGGGCATCCTAGGATGATACAAGGGAATTCATTTCTGGTTCTTCTTCTATGCCTCTGCTGCTGGTACTTATTTTTATCTAGGCAGGGAATCCCGAATGAGGCCACGTAACCGCACTGGACTAGACAAGCGTGAAATGAACAGTAAATTGTTTGTTGTTGTTGTTTAGTAGTTCAGTCATGTCTGACTCTTCATGACCCTACAGTACACCAGGCACAACTGTCAAAACTAAACTTTTAGTATGTTCCAACCATAAATACTAGGAATACAACTGTAATTCAATGGTATATCACCCCTCCCATCTACATAAAATGGGCCTCGTCCAACACCCAAAGGACCAATGTAATATAAAGCAAAGTACCCTGTCCACTCCATCTGGCCGGCAGAGGCATTTGGCTTACCCTGGAATTGGCTCCTCTCTCCGATATGGACATAGAACATAGAAATACAATTTGGGACAATGCTGGAATGGAGAAAGTTACTGCGTAACATAAAGGAAGCCCAATATCGATGGTCCCCAGGTACACCCTCATCATATCTCACCTTGACTACTGCATCTCTCACCTAGCTAGCCTCCCCATCTATATCTACACCACTCCATTATGATGCCGAGGCTAGAAACATCTACTAAACTCAACACTCAATGTCTGCACTCCACTGGCTTCCTAGAGCTTTTAGAATAAAATCTAAAATCATGACCCTAACGTATAAAGCCCTCAACCTTCACTGCACCACATTATATCTCTGCTCTCTTCTCAAAATACTCCAAAATTGCCATGTTCACTCTGCTAATGTACTTCTTCCTCCTCGCTTATCACCTCCTCTCACTCCCACCTTCAGGACTTTTGTTGTGTTGCCCCTATCCTATGGATCTCCTTTCCTGACTCCACTAGACTATATCCCTGCCTTAAGTCCTTCAAAATCTCATTAAACATACGTCTAAATAAGCTCATGACCTTCAACCTTAATATACACAACTGCACACGCTATAGCACTCGCACCCACAACCTAGTGCCACACACCCAACGGGACCTTCTAGATCGCACGCTCTTCAGAGTAGACTTGTTCACTTTTAACTTTGATATGACTCATAAGACCTCGTCTTCTGAGAGGACCTGCGTTAATGATTTAATGGAGATTCTCTCTCCCCAAAGCCGACGTCTTCAGGCAGTCTTCCTGTGTATATTTATTACTTTCTGAAGTCTAACTATTTCACCCTTAGGTTTTCTCTTCTCCCCAATATATCTAAAGGAAGTGTTGCCATCTTTATTTATAGTGCAATGTTCTCTTCTTGGGCCTTTCTGACCACTCAACGCGGTGTGAGGAAGTATCTAAGACCGCTTGTTTTAGATGTTCCTTCATTGTGAAATTGCAAGGAATTCTCTAAAGTATTGTTAGTAAAGTCAGTCTTCCAGAAATCTTAGACTTTCTGACTACTTGTATACTAAACCTGGTGGGTCCTAAGCTCTTTCCTACAGACACGTGAGACTATATTGTGTTACATCTAATATGGCTTCTAATGCTTCTTCTGTCTCCCTCCCGGACAGTATTCCTTTTTTATTGCAATAAAAAAAAAAATCATTCCCTTTCAAAAGTCTTCACAATATAATAAATAGTAAAAAAATGGAATCTGGACAATATGAATTTATTCATGGGGAAAAACAACATCATTTTAAAGACAAAACAAGAAATAAAAATAGCAAATACAATGAGCAGGGCACGTTAGGATGCAGAGCCCGTGTGTGCCACTTTGTGTCAGAGCATTGGTGAGTGACCCTATGTATACAGGATAGGACCACAGTACATGCATGTGAATCTCATGTAACATGATATGACTGCAGGACCCCTATGTAAGCACCTGGAAGACTCAATAGGTTACATGTCTGTATCCATGTAACAGCCTGTCATGTATGTTGTGGGTCCTTGGAGCCAGAACATATTTTAGCACCAGAGTATGAGCTTCTGTGTATCCAGATATGATAGTGAGTGTACTCACTGCCAATGAGCTCTTGGATGATCCATCTCTGTGTATATATGGGTGGGGGTAGAGCTTGGAAGTCATCCTCATAGTGGACCTCAGGTTTGTTGTTGTCCAACCACACTGGGGATATGGACACAAAGTACAGAAATAATTTCTGGAACCCAAGATGGAATATGCACATGGAGAATCAATCTTGACTAAAGAAAGGAGAGATCTAGTCCATGTGGTGGGGAGATGATCTTGATGATGATGGGTAGAGAGGTAATCTCTTGTAGCAATGGCGGACAGATAATTTCTCTGGTCCAAAGGGTGGAGAGGTAATCTTGATGACAAAGGGTCAGGAGGTAATCTCTTGTAACTATGGGGAACAAATAATTCTCCTGGTCCATATGGTAGAGAGGTGGTTTAATGGTAAAGGGTACGGAGGTAATGTCTTGTAGCTATGACAGAGAGATAACTCCGGTCCATGTGGTGATCTTGAGTTCGAAGGTCAGGAGGTAATCTCTGGTAGCTATTAAGGAGATAATTTCAGATCTTGCTTATTTGGCTAGCGCAACACTATACCCCTCACACTGGCCTTTCACAGCCTCTGTTGTGTTAAGGTGGATTACTGCAGTTAGCACCATATATATGAACAACCCCCCCTCTAATCCATATGGTGGAGAGATAATCTTGATGACCAAGGGTAGGGAAGTAACCTCTTGTAGCTATGGCAGATAGATCATATCTCTGGTCCATATGGGGGAAAGGTGATCTTGATAATAAAGCATTGTGAGGTAATCTCTTGCAGATATGGCGGAGAGGTAATTTCTTGTAGATATGGCAGAGAGGTGATATTGAGAGTATAATTCTTCAGGCTTCTCATGGACCCAGTATAAAGATAATTACTGGTAGATAAGGTGCAGGATTCATTCTAAGAGGCATGCATGAGAGGAGCTTGGATTTTAATTATGTAGGATGAGCGGCTGAGGTGAAGAATGTCCTTTAGATTACTTGGCATGGATATACATAGCTTGAGGGCGTCCTGGTAGGTTGCATGGGTAATAGTATATTATTCTCTATAGGGTTTTGAGCTGAGTGTGTAATACAAAGAGCAGCGTGGGTATTGTTAGAGGAAAGTACAGAAAGTCGGACATTATCCAGATCACTAATAGTTTGGGGGTACTTATAGGGTCAGAAATCCGGTGGTTCCGTTTCATTCAGTAGGGGGGGGGGGGGGGCAATATAGAGTATTTGTAATATTTTGGTATATTACAGGATCTGATTGTTCAGCTCACCCCATGTATGGGGCAATATAGAGTAGTTGTGAGTGTTGGCGGTATTACAGGGTCTTGTTGTTCGGTTGCCCTTATTTGGGGCTATTATAGTATCTGGTTGTTCAGTTGTCCTCTGTATTGCTCAAATCGCTTATTTGCTTCCTCACTGAAGGCATCACCTGGAACAACACAACAAAAACATTAAACACAGTCACACAATATACAGATGTTGTAACACAATGTGATATACACCACACTTGTACATATGGTACCTCAAGTTATGTTACTAAAACTCTTTCCCATTCCTTAAATAAAATACACTGAACACAAGTGTACAGTCTCGGAGTAAGGCTCCTTCATGTACAGTCTCAGAGTAAGGCTCCTTCATGTACAGTCTCAGAGTAAGGCTCCTTCATGTACAGTCTCAGAGTAAGGCTCCTTCATGTACAGTCTCGGAGTAAGACTACTTCATGTACAGTTTTGGAGTAAGGCTCCTTCATGTACAGTCTCGGAGTAAGGCTCCTTCATGTACAGTCTCGGAGTAAGGCTCCTTCGTGTGCAGCCTCGGAGTAAGGCTCCTTCGTGTGCAGCCTCGGAGTAAGGCTCCTTCGTGTGCAGCCTCGGAGTAAGGCTCCTTCGTGTACAGCCCCGGAGTAAGGCTCCTTCATGTACAGCCCCGGAGTAAGGCTCCTTCATGTACAGTCTCGGAGTAAGGCTCCTTTATGTACAGTCTCGGAGTAAGGCTCCTTCATGTACAGTCTCGGAGTAAGGCTCCTTCATGTACAGTCTCGGAGTAAGGCTCCTTTATGTACGGGACAGTTACTCCACCATTTTGTAGCAGTACAGTAATGACAGTAGCCACACTTCCACCAAGAAACCACAACAAATAGTTAAATGTCCACAAGGTCCCAATGTCCAGGAAGTTGTGACAAACTTTATAATAATCTGCCTGATAAGGTCACATACCCACATACTATCACAGGTAAAGCCCCTGGTTACCAAGAAAAGGGTCCACAACAGGTTTTGGCCCGAAATGCTGTTTTTGGGTAGGCTCAGGGATTTCCACTCAGTCATGACACTTCCGCATGTAACTGTCCCATATGTAGTGATATCGTTTTTACTGGGCTTAGACTTGACTAGCCTTGGGCAGGAAAAAGTGAGTTTCCAACAAGGGGTCCCCCTCGACCCCCCAGAGTCTGTATGTGCAAAACATTATGAGTAATCCACAGGTAGGGTGGGATGCTGTCATGACTGACTTATGGGGCCAGGATGGGGGAACCCTGAACCCACCAGCAAGGGTCTGTATGGCCCAAGATGGAACTGTCCCCTCCCTGAACTCAAGGACTATTTTATTATGACCCTAATAACCTGTGTAGCGTTAGGCCTCAGGCTCTGATCCGGTTCCCTGGATCCCCAAGGAGCATGGCCTGTGAGTATTCAGGCCTACTAAGAATTGTTTATACAAGGCATACAGCCCTATTAGCTCAACGTGTAAAACCGTAGTCCGTAACGTAGCCCGCAAGACTAACAGCTATTAAATTAGACCCGTAAAGCAACCCACCGATGACTTGCGGGGTAGGGCCGAGAAAAGGCTACGGGCCGTCAAAATTTGAACTTTGTGCCCGCAAATCCTTAGATGTGTCAAGCCCGTAACTGTTACATTTCCAATCATGCTATTAAATTGCAACAAATTCACTGGTGTTCAAGCCCGTAACCCGCAAATGGAACCCAAAAGCCAACAGGACCCGCTAGAGGGGCAAAGTCCAATCCGTAGCCCTGTAAATGCAAATATACACACTACTGTACATATAATGAAAGGGAAAGTGACGTTAGGTCTTAGAATTAATAGCACAACATTCCTCAAGCCCGCAAATCGGCGCAAAAAATACTTTATTTCATGTTTTATTTCGGTGTTATATCGATCCCGGCAATCGATGTGTTAATACATATAGTGGAACTCGCATGTAATAGAATATCATATTTACGGCTTTATCAATATGGCATGAAAACTGGAACGTGGGTCCGACCGTAACTCGTAATTGAACCCTGTAAGACTTTGAAATCCAACCTCCATTTCTCTGTGACGCAAAGATGACGATCTCTGTTTCCATTGGCTCCATCTAAACCTGTAACTACGAGTTTGACTTATTGATCACGTTCCACACATCCAATGTTTGAAAAATCATTTATGGGTTTGCGTCTCATCCCATAACTTGCGGCCTGTTCTGATTTAATAGCTATGTAACGCAGCAGAATTTCAAGCCCGCAGCCCTTGTAAGCTTCCATTTGCAACTACAGGCTTCTAATTTAATAGGGATGTTAGTGTTCAGGTTGTGGTTAGGGCATGACACTGTTATGACAAGTTCCTTTTCAAAGTACCTTTTAAATGTAATCACACATATAGTTGTGAGCATGCGAGTTGTTGCTAACGCTTTCGGGCTCGCGAAGCGAGGAGCCGCATTTGCGGAGGTGTAGCCTCAAAGGCGGCTCACACGCGGTTAACACACACACGCACAACTTAGAAAAAAAACAACTGCGTCCCTCGCAAAAAAATATGGCCGCGCTACAACCCATTCCGAACACGCAAAAAAACGGCCGAAAACGGCGTGCATGAAAACATCAGAAACACAATAAATAAACACAACGAACACATAAAAAGCTTACTTACAGAAGGTGGGGGGTGGGGGTGGGGCATCCAGCACCCCGAAAAGTTAATTTACAGTCCAAAAAAACGAGTTTAAACTGCCGAAAATCACCTAAGCGAGAGAAAAAATGCCCACCGAACAAAACGAAAACGAGGCTACAGACGTAACAATATTACAGTGACTCGCAAAACTGAAACACATACTATGATATTAACCATTTTGAAAACTACTACACATAAAATGGCGGATGGAACGCAAATTGGACGCTGGAACGCAAATAGCGCATGCGTATTGCGTTCTAACAGTCTGAGGCACCTGAAAGTTTATAAATACTGCCTACTTTCCAGAAAATTCTACATTTCTACTCAGATGATGCGCGGAGTGACTGGATAGGTAACTGCTGCTGTTACTTGAGAAGAGAATTCTTTCCTAATTTCCTACTTTACATTGTGCAAATTACAACTGAGAGGTAAGCTATAATATATTACATTTTATTATCAAGACAGGAAAAAAAAAAACAACTTTAACTATGAAAATGTGTATCATGTATAGTGACATGTGACACGCACATTTATATGTATAGTCCCTAAAACAAACTAATGTTAACCGAAACTAATTAAACAAGTAACGTATTTATCGGCATATAACACGCACCTCATTTTAAGAAGGAAATTTCAGGGGAATTTTTTTTTCACATAAAGAACTTTGAAGCAAAATCCTTAACCTCAACCTCCCTCCTCAAACCCCCCCTCCTCCACCCCCCCATCCTCATCCTCCTTCCTCAACCCCCCTATCCTCAACCCCCCTCCTCAACCTCAATCCCCCTATCCTCAACCCCCCTCCTCATTCTAAACCCACCTCCTCAACCTAAACCCCCCCATCTCAACCTAAACCCCCCTCCTCAACCTAAACCCACCTAAATACCTCCCCCTCACTTACCTGCTTCTGCTCCGGCCTCCGCTCCGCTCCTTGACCCGGCGTGCATGTGACGTCACATGAGCGCCGGGTCAAGGAGCGGAGCGGAGGAGGGGGGTTTAGAATGAGGAGGGGGGGGGTTAGAATGCGGAGGGGGGTTTAGAATGAGGAGGGAGATTGAGGATGAGGAGGGGGGAGGGAATATCGGCGTATAACACGCACCTATCATTTGCTCCCTATTTTCAGGGAGAAAAAGTGCGTGTTATACGCCGATAAATACGGTATATTTAAATGACATTAATTTACTGCAACTCATAGCAAAAAATAATATGACACCAATACATATGGAACCTAAAGCTGAATCTTTGCCCTTTTTTTTACTATTCAAACAGACTCTGCATCAACAGCGTCACTCAAGAATTTGCACCGTGCACTGTGAAAGAGAATCCCATTTTAAACAACACAAAGAAAGACGAAGAGGTTAGATAGAAAAATACATTACATGCTGAAAAAGACCATGCTTTGCTAAGTCAAAAAGAATAAATATACAATTAACCATTTCACTTTCTTTTTCAAACAGACACTACAAGAAGACCGGCGGATTAAGATTGGCAGGAGGGGACCCTCTGTCATTCGGACAAGAACAAGACTTCAATCAAGGTAAAGTATAACAAGTAGAAAAAATAAAGAAACTATATATGTTTAATGGCCGCCAATATAACAATTTCAAGTAAAATAAAAATACATATAAATTGAATAAAGAACAAAACACAGTTCAACAAACTTCACAAAGACCTATACAATTTAGAAAGACAGACAGTTTCACAGAAACCAAAAAAATAGAGGTGGCCACAAAACAGGATAGCATCTGAAACATACATAAAACAAAACTATTCCTCCTCTTTACTGTAAAATAACCTCCAACCATCACCCACAAGCCAAATGCAGCAACCAAAAAGTGGTGAACACAAAACAGGATAATAAAAAAAGCACAACATGATATAGAAAAGGCAATTAACATTGATTTGTACTGTCCAACATGAGTGAATACTCATAAAGAACACTAATTGAACAAATAAAGTAGGCAAAATATGGTGGACACAAGATTGTACCAAAAATCACAGAAACACATAGAAAAGTTAAATAATATTCTTCTTTACTGTTTAAGAATCTATAAGCCTTACAAAGAAGCCTAAATAAGGATATCAAAAGTGGTGAACACAAAACAGGATAATGCTAAAAATATTGCGATCATATCCAAAATTGGAAAAACATTAATTTTCAATGTACAACAACATTTAATCCTTATAAAAAAGACTAATTAAGCAAATAAAGTATGCAACATATGGTGTACACAAAACAGGATTTTACCAAAAATCACACAAACAGATAAAAAAGTTAAATAATAGTCTTCTTTACTGTTTAAGAACCTATAAGCCTTACAAATAAGCCTAAATAAGCATACCAAAAGTGGTGGACAAAAAACAGGATAATGCTAAAAACATTAATAATTACAGTAAAAAAAAAAGCATAACTGGAATATACAAATACAATTAAAGTATTTTTAAAAGGTTGCACAAAAAACAGCATAGCAGAAAAATTCACCATAACAGATACAATAGACCAAATCAATGAAATATGCTATTCATTACAAATACATTTAAATCAAATAACATTTTAATTTTTCTTTTACAACAGACACTGCGTGAAGAGCATCGGAACGAAGACTTTCAACAGCGGACCAACAAAGATTCTGCTTGAAATCACACTTCAACCAAAGTACAGTATAACAAGTAAAAAAAGAGAAAACTAAATAAACATGTTTGCTCTGCATCCATGTCAACAGAAAAAAACAAAACAAAAAAAAACAATAACACAGAACCTTTACCAAAATATTAGTGACACATTTGTCATTTACCTATTATTTCTCTTTTACGGACAACAATGTTTAACATTAAACCCAAACTTAAATCTACACAAAAAAAATAAAGAAAACAGATTAGTCCACAAAAGTGTCAAAACACACACTACATAACATTTATCATTCTCAATTACCAGTCGTAACGTACAATATTAAGCATAAAACCTAAACACACACATAAAATAGAATACTACAATAAATAGTACTAACACCCAAAAAAAAAAAAATACATTTTCAGAGCCCGAACATATAAGCCTTTAAATAAAATATCAAAATACTATTAAGATAATCCCCTGTAGTAAAAATTACAAAGACTAATTTTTCACCTCTACTATGCCTGTAAGTCAAAAGTACAACAAAAAAAATTACCAAAACAAAAAATATATAAATTTACATTAACACTATACACCTACTAAATGTAGAAGAAGTTATAGTGTCATTTTCTTGAGTGTGCTATTCATGTAAGGCAAAAATTACAACCTACGACAGAAAGTAAGACCAAAAAAATAAAAAACACTTATTTAACAATACAAAGAAAGTACCACTACAATGAACTACAAGCACATATAAATGAACTGTTTATAATAAAAAATGTAAAAAACAAACTTAACATCTCAAACTAAACTAATTATACATTATTTTCTTTTACAGATTAACATGGCTGATAACGAGAGCAAACAAGAAAAGACAAGACGTCAAACTAGAGAATAAGAGAGATGGGCCAACCAGCAGACACCAGAGGAGAAGGAAATTCAACGAGAAAAAGAACGCTAAAGAATTGCAAGCAAAAGACTATCAGCTGCAAAAATTAAAGATACACCAAAAATAGCTACTAAGCAAACAAAAAATTTAGAACCTGTTCCTCAAATGTCAAATACCTATATTAATAACTAAACAACTTTCCAAACATACACATCTCATTGCCGTCATTTTTTGACGGGCAAGTCGCTAGTACTATAATAATATTTAGAATAGTGATTTGATCTAATAGGATGATTCGGGTCATTGTATACAGTATAAATAATGTATTGGTGCTAGAAGCAGGCCCTAGTATATGCTAATATTATATAAAGTTACTTCAGTCACTTATGGGACAAAGGATCGTTTACGGTTGATTCTGTCAGATTCGGCACCTCTGGGGGTTGTAAAACATACCAGATATCTCAGGGGAAGGACATTTTGGAGGTTGGTATCCGTAGCTACAGGTTGGGGGAAAAATAAATGTGTTTTTTTTTTAAGCAAGAATAAAGTCTCAGTCTGAGTTGAACATTCTAACAAAAGGAATCTGTGTCTCATGTCATGATGTATTCCTAATCAACCGGATGTAACAGGGTTATTAAGAGGGAGACATTGAGGTGCACGTGGCCCCTCAAGTCTGGGACGTGATAGATGGAATTTAGCTTGAACTAATAATTAGTTAGTGATTTTCTCTAATCTTCTTGCCCAGGGTAGATGATTTGACACAATAGGTCCTCTCCCAAGTAATTTCAATCAACCCTACTTCCCCCGTTTCTGTCCCAGCTATTAGTTTGGCTAGTGCCTGCTGAAATACCATTGCAGAGTCAGGTCAGAGTAAGTTGGGGTTTCAGTATTTCCTTATGCACCAGAGGAGTGGCAGCAGAGGAGGATTTTGGTCTAGAGAATACAAGTGTACAGAATGGGATGGTCTAGTTCACAGGGTTCTACAGAAATGTCCACCCTGGAACTACTTTACTTTGTGGCGTTCATCGGGAACCCAAAGTGAGGAGGGATTAAAAGCACTGGACACCTATGGAATCCACTCAAGTATGTAAACTCTCTTGTGGGCCCCAATTGGCCCTGAGCTGCAGGCATACAGTGCCTTGCAAAAGTATTCACCCCCTTGACTTTTTACCTATTTTGTTACATTACAGCCTTAAGTTCAAGGTTTGTTAATCTGAATTTTATGTGATGAATCAGAACACAATAGTCTAAGTTGGTGAAGTGAAATTAGAAAAATATATACATAAAACAATTTTTTAGAAATAGAAAACAGAAAATTGTCATGTGCGTATGTATTCACCCCCTTTGTGATGAAGCCCAGAAAAAGCTCTGGTGCAACCAATTACCTTCAGAAGTCACATAATTAGTGAAATGATGTCCACCTGTGTGCAATCTAAGTGTCACATGATCTGTCATTACATATACACACCGTTTTTGAAAGGCCCCAGAGGCTGCAACACCTAAGCAAGAGGCACCACTAACCAAACACTGCAATGAAGACCAAGGAACTCTCCAAACAAGTAAGGGACAATGTTGTTAAGAAGTACAAGTAAGGGTTATGTTATAAAAAAATATCCAAATCTTTGATGATCCCCAGGAGCCCCATCAAATATATCATAACCAAATGGAAAGAACATGGCGCAACAGCAAACCTGCCAAGAGACGGCCGCCCACCAAAACTCACGGACCGGGCAAGGAGGGCATTAATCAGAGAGGCAGCACAGAGACCTAAGGTAACCCTGGAGGAGCTGCAGAGATCCACAGCAGAGACTGGAGTATCTGTACATAGGACGACAATAAGCTGTACGCTCCATAGAGTTGAGCTTTATGGTAGAGTGGCCAGAAGAAAGCCATTACTTTCAGCAAAAAACAAAATGGCACGTGGGAGACTCCCAAAATGTATGGAGGAAGGTGCTCTGGTCTGATGAGACTAAAATGGAACTTTTCAAAGAAAACGCTATGTCTGGCGCAAACCCAACACATCACATGACCCAAAGAGCACCATCCCCACAGTGGTGGTGGCAGTATCATGCTGTGGGGATGTTTTTCAGCAGCCGGGACTGGGAAACTGGTCAGAGATGAGGGAAAGATGGATGGTGCTAAATACAGGGATATTCTTGTACCTGCACCACTCTGTGCGTGATTTTGAGACAGTGTGTCTGTTACACATTGTCTCACATGTCTGTCACACACAGCTCTGTCACACACTGTCTCACAGCATCACACATGTCTGTCACACACAGCTCTGTCACACAGAGTCACACACAGCTCTGTCACACACTTTCACACACATGTCTGTCACACACTGTCACACACAGCTCTGTCACACACAGCTCTGTCACACACATGTCTGTCACACACAGCTCTGTCGCACACATGTCTGTCACACACATGTCTGTCACACACAGCTCTGTCACACACAGCTCTGTCACACACAGCTCTGTCACACACATGTCTGTCACACACAGCTCTGTCACACACAGCTCTGTCGCACACAGCTCTGTCGCACACATGTCTGTCACACACATGTCTGTCACACACAGCTCTGTCACACACATGTCTGTCACACACAGCTCTGTCACACACAGCTCTGTCGCACACATGTCTGTCGCACACAGCTCTGTCACACACAGCTCTGTCACACACAGCTCTGTCACACACATGTCTGTCACACACATGTCTGTCACACACAGCTCTGTCACACACATGTCTGTCACACACAGCTCTGTCACACACAGCTCTGTCAAACACAGCTCTGTCACACACAGCTCTGTCACACACATGTCTGTCGCACACAGCTCTGTCACACACAGCTCTGTCACACACAGCTCTGTCACACACAGCTCTGTCACACACATGTCTGTCACACACATGTCTGTCGCACACAGCTCTGTCGCACACATGTCTGTCACACACAGCTCTGTCACACACATGTCTGTCACACACAGCTCTGTCACACACAGCTCTGTCACACACAGCTCTGTCACACACAGCTCTGTCACACACAGCTCTGTCACACACAGCTCTGTCACACACATGTCTGTCGCACACAGCTCTGTCACACACAGCTCTGTCACACACAGCTCTGTCACACACAGCTCTGTCACACACAGCTCTGTCACACACAGCTCTGTCACACACAGCTCTGTCACACACATGTCTGTCACACACATGTCTGTCACACACAGCTCTGTCACACACAGCTCTGTCACACACAGCTCTGTCACACACATGTCTGTCGCACACAGCTCTGTCACACACAGCTCTGTCACACACAGCTCTGTCACACACAGCTCTGTCACACACAGCTCTGTCACACACATGTCTGTCACACACATGTCTGTCACACACAGCTCTGTCGCACACATGTCTGTCACACACAGCTCTGTCACACACAGCTCTGTCACACACATGTCTGTCACACACAGCTCTGTCACACACAGCTCTGTCACACACAGCTCTGTCACACACAGCTCTGTCACACACAGCTCTGTCACACACATGTCTGTCACACACAGCTCTGTCACACACAGCTCTGTCACACACAGCTCTGTCACACACAGCTCTGTCACACACAGCTCTGTCACACACAGCTCTGTCACACACATGTCTGTCACACACAGCTCTGTCACACACAGCTCTGTCACACACAGCTCTGTCACACACATGTCTGTCACACACAGCTCTGTCACACACAGCTCTGTCACACACACTGTCTCACAGCTCTGTCACACACAGCTCTGTCACACACAGCTCTGTCACACACATGTCTGTCACACACATGTCTGTCACACACAGCTCTGTCACACACATGTCTGTCACACACAGCTCTGTCACACACAGCTCTGTCACACACAGCTCTGTCACACACATGTCTGTCACACACAGCTCTGTCACACACAGCTCTGTCACACACAGCTCTGTCACACACATGTCTGTCACACACAGCTCTGTCACACACATGTCTGTCACACACAGCTCTGTCACACACATGTCTGTCACACACAGCTCTGTCACACACATGTCTGTCACACACAGCTCTGTCACACACACTGTCTCACAGCTCTGTCACACACAGCTCTGTCACACACATGTCTGTCACACACAGCTCTGTCACACACAGCTCTGTCACACACAGCTCTGTCACACACACTGTCTCACAGCTCTGTCACACACAGCTCTGTCACACACAGCTCTGTCACACACATGTCTGTCACACACATGTCTGTCACACACAGCTCTGTCACACACATGTCTGTCACACACATGTCTGTCACACACAGCTCTGTCACACACAGCTCTGTCACACACATGTCTGTCACACACAGCTCTGTCACACACATGTCTGTCACACACAGCTCTGTCACACACATGTCTGTCACACACAGCTCTGTCACACACATGTCTGTCACACACAGCTCTGTCACACACACTGTCTCACAGCTCTGTCACACACAGCTCTGTCACACACAGCTCTGTCACACACATGTCTGTCACACACAGCTCTGTCACACACAGCTCTGTCACACACAGCTCTGTCACACACACTGTCTCACAGCTCTGTCACACACAGCTCTGTCACACACAGCTCTGTCACACACATGTCTGTCACACACATGTCTGTCACACACAGCTCTGTAACACACAGCTCTGTCACACACATGTCTGTCACACACAGCTCTGTAACACACAGCTCTGTCACACACAGCTCTGTCACACACATGTCTGTCACACACAGCTCTGTCACACACAGCTCTGTCACACACAGCTCTGTCACACACAGCTCTGTCACACACATGTCTGTCACACACAGCTCTGTAACACACAGCTCTGTCACACACAGCTCTGTCACACACATGTCTGTCACACACAGCTCTGTCACACACATGTCTGTCACACACAGCTCTGTCACACACAGCTCTGTCACACACAGCTCTGTCACACACATGTCTGTCACACACATGTCTGTCACAAACATGTCTGTCACACACAGCTCTGTCACACACATGTCTGTCACACACAGCTCTGTCACACACAGCTCTGTCACACACATGTCTGTCACACACATGTCTGTCACAAACATGTCTGTCACACACAGCTCTGTCACACACAGCTCTGTCACACACAGCTCTGTCACACACGGTCTCACAGCTCTGTTGTTCTCTTCTCACCCAAGTGACAGTTGTGGATCCAGATTCGGTGTCCGTCATATTTACAGTTACACTTCATGGCGTTATTAGTGAAATCGCTCTCTGCAACCTCAAAGTTGGGATTAATAACGACCTGAGAATAAAGAGAACAAGTGAGTGAGAGACAGGAAGAGTGCGGAGGAGTAATATAATGGGACTAAAGAGAGAGCGAGAGAATGAGTGATAGAGAGATGGAAAAAAGAGCAGGAATTAGGAAACGGAGGGAAGGAATGAGGCAGGAGATGGCATGAAAAGAGGGAGAAGGAATGAGGAGAGAGATGGAAGGACTAGAAGGAATGAATGGAGATTGTGTGTTTGGAGAGTTAGACTAGAGATGGAAAGTGAATGGAATGAGGAGGTGGATGGACTGAGGAGAGAGATGGAGTGAGGGGCGGAAAAAGGAATAAGTAGACAAAGAGAAAAAATGAGGAGAGATGGAAGGAGGAGAGGGAATGAATTAATTAATGATGAATGAACGGAGAGAGAGTGTGTCTGGACAGTTGGAATGGAGGGGAGATGGAATGGAGCGGGAGACTGAATGGATTTTTGATGGAATGAGGAAAGAGATGGAATGAGGAGAGAAAGAAGAAATGAGGAGAGAAAGAAGAAATGAGGAGAGAAAGAATGAGGAGAGAGAAGGAATGAAGAGAGAGAAGGAATGAGGAGATAGATGGAATGAGGAGAGAAAGAAGAAATGAGGAGAGAAAGAATGAGGAGAGAGAAGGAATGAGGAGAGAGAAGGAATGAAGAGAGAGAAGGAATGAAGAGAGAGAAGGAATGAAGAGAGAGAAGGAATGAAGAGAGAGAAGGAATGAAGAGAGAGTAGGAATGAGGAGAGAGAAGGAATGAGGAGATAGATGGAATGAGGAGATAGATGGAATGAGGAGAGAGAAGAAATGAGGAGAGAAAGAATGAGGAGAGAGAAGGAATGAAGAGAGAGATGGAATGAGGAGAGGGAAGGAATGAAGAGATGGATGGAATGAGGAGAGGGAAGGAATTAGGAGATAGATGGAATGAGGAGATAGATGGAATGAGGAGAGAGAAGGAATGAAGAGAGAGAAGGAATGAGGAGAGAGAAGGAATGAGGAGAGAGAAGGAATGAGGAGAGAGAAGGAATGAAGAGATAGATGGAATGAGGAGAGAGAAGGAATGAGGAGAGAGAAGGAATGAGGAGAGAGAAGGAATGAAGAGATAGATGGAATGAGGAGAGAGAAGGAATGAAGAGAGAGAGGGAATGAGGAGAGAGAAGGAATGAGGAGAGAGAAGGAATGAGGAGAGAAGAGAGAAGGAATGAAGAGATAGAAGGAATGAGGAGAGAGAAGGAATGAAGAGATAGAAGGAATGAGGAGAGAGAAGGAATGAGAATGAAGGGGGAGACAGGTTGGTGAGAGAGAATGAATGAAGGGGGGGGGGGGGGTGTTTAGAGAATTGTCCTCTCACCTGCAGAATGTAGTTTCCGGGTTTGACATCCGTTATATCGATCCACTGACAGTCGATATCATGGCGGTACAAGTCCCAGCACCCCACAGTGATCCCCTGCTCCCCGAAATTGGCACATTCATACCTCTTACTGACAGCTGCAATGACGCAGAGTATTAATGCTCCGGAGAAAACCAGGACACATCATAGGATTATGACAAGCAACCAGGAGAGGTCGGGTATTGATCCGAGGGATTATCCAACTGACCGGTACCAACAACACACAGTATTAATACTCAGGACTATAGGGAATTACAGTAATCTAGGACAAGTCACAAGAGTATGTCAAGTAGGTAGGTATTGATCTGGGTAGTTATCCGACTGACAGCTGTGATGATACAGAATATTAATACTCTTGAGTAAACCAAGACAAGTCACAGCATTATGACAAGTAACCGTGAGATATGGGGCGCCATCCAGCAGACCCCTGCCAATGTCGGAACTATTCACAATCCCCATCTTACCAGATCATAGGAGACCTTACAAGGATGGATTTAATATGTTTATATTATTTGTATTTGTTGAATACACTCACAGTATTTATTATGGTTACAGACACTATCCGGTCTTTTCAATAATTAAAAATAATAATGGGCAAAATTTTTGAGAAACCACATGAAGGGCCAGGCTACGAGGACAGCGCAGGAGAACCTGGATCAAGGACTGAACTGTCTGGGATATTACAAGAGTGGTCAAAGTCAAACTTTGCTCATTCTTAATACGTTGAAGATCACAGATTGGACTCTGGTTGGGTGGCCTAGGCTTCTCACTGGTTCTCAAATGTTTCCTCATGAAACAAATGGAAGTTAGATCCTAGAATCTCCCAGAAGATTTGGAAGAAGGGCATTTCCTATTATGTCCCCGCCAAGGCAGTGGCGTCTGATGGTTTGGAATATCTTACCAAGCCCCCAAAAAAAAAATTGAATTAAAATAATAATAAAATGTTAGCACCAGTGGTGAAGGGAAGGGGAAAGGGAGTGTGAGGTATCAGACAGGAGTACCCTGTTCAGTAAATTCCAGTTATACTTCTCCGACTGAAAACAAAAGCAGATAAAAACTCTGAAGATTAAACAAGCCTCTGTACAACAGGAAGTGTCTGCTCTAAGAAGCAAATCTGGAAGTGATTTAGGCAATCTCAGATGAAAGATAGAGCCACAGGGACAACCCCAGATGAAAGTTGGAGCCATAGTAACAACCTCAGATGAAAGATGGAGCCACAGAGACAATCTCAGATGAAAGATAGAGCCACAGAGACAACCCCAGATGAAAGTTGGAGCCAAAGTAACAACCTCAGATGAAAGATAGAGCCATAGTAACAACCTCAGATGAAAAATGGAGCCATAGTAACAACCTCAGATGAAAGATGGAGCCACAGAGACAATCTCAGATGAAAGATAGAGCCATAGTGACAACCCCAGATGAAAGTTGGAGCCATAGTAACAACCTCAGATGAAAGATGGAGCCACAGAGACAATCTCAGATGAAAGATAGAGCCACAGTGACAACCCCAGATGAAAGTTGGAGCCATAGTAACAACCTCAGATGAAAGATGGAGCCACAGAGACAATCTCAGATGAAAGATGGAGCCACAGAGACAATCTCAGATGAAAGATAGAGCCACAGTGACAACCTCAGATGAAAGATGGAGCCATAGTAACAACCTCAGATGAAAGATGGAGCCATAGTAACCACCTCAGATGAAAGATGGAGCCACAGAGACAACCTCAGAGGAAAGATGGAGCTAAAGTGACAACTGGAGTCAGGTCCAAATAGATAAATGGGGTTCTGCTTTAATGGACTTTATCTGAACTTTCAAAAATGTTACACTCTAAACCCTCAGTATGAAGATTCCTCCAGGCCCCCTCCTGGGTCATTGATAAGAGTGTAATGAGATTCTGTGGGACCGCCATGAGCTGACCATGGCAGAGGAGCTAGCAACATGGAAGAAGCTGATTTGTTCTTGTTACTAGAGCCAGTAGGTATGCACCTGAGTTTCAAGGAGTAATCTACTCTTGGAACTTTGTAACCACTTGATCTTATTCCTAATTTCACTGCTAAAGATTTTCTATCACCATCTCCAGAAATGGCTGAGAATAGATTCAACACAAATCATCTCTCTGGTTCATGTTATGGCGATTAAATATGCTGTCTATTTTATATATAAAAAATGTATAATAAGTAAGAAAATTCTATGTGACTGGAACAGAGTGCGACGGGCATCATAATGAGCCTTATACAAGTGATGTCACACACGTGCCAAGAGTACTGCCCTCCCATAGTTAGCTCAGCAAATGAGAAGATGTGGGAAGGAATGACACTGCTCTGCCCATTGTGTCTACGTAAGAATGTTATACTGATACAGCGTGATGTCACTACAAAGTCACAGGATGGTGTCACTGCAAAGTCACAGGATGATGTCACTAATTCACCGTATGATGTCACTGGTAGTGTGTGGTCGTTTTACTCACTCTCTTGACACTCGGTGTCCTCTAGGCAGAAGCTTGCCTTGTGTCCCTCAGCCACTTTAGTGCCATTGGGTGTCAAGATGTCGTAATGAGTAAAAATGTCCATGCTGTGATAATGCCTGTGAAAGAGACACATGCACACACATGCACACACACGCAGACATGCACACATACAGACAAGTGCACAAACATAAAGATAACAATATCTGGTTAGAACAGTTGTAAAAAAAAGTGACCAAGTGTTTCAGTTTGTCTCACTGTATAAGCCTAATGGGAAGGGTCTCATGCCCCCCCTGCAGGGTGACACGGACAGGGGGAGCTATGGGACATGGAGTCTGCATCTCACCTCCTGATGTCCCATGACACTTCTCTCCTGTCACCCCCAAGGGGCCAGATTCAATGCACACCAGCTCCTGGGGGGTGCAGTAGCCATGTCCCACAGCTCCCTCCAGTCTGTGTCACTGTGTCATCATTTGGTGTGGCCAGAGATAGAACCATGGAATAAAGAGACGGCTCCACACAAGGCGTGAGGGGGACACAGAAGGGCGAGCGCGGAACATTTCACATACTAATATCTACTTTCCTTTTATACTTTCTTGCCTGGCTATCTTCAGATATAAATATTAATTAATATCAGGTGTAGAGGCTTTGAATCAAGCAGTGCTTTCTTGATTATATTCTAGAAGCTAGTGTAGAACCACATCAAATAGCACCGTAGGTAAGGTGGCAGTCTATGATGTTGAAGGTCCTGGGTCAAATCCCCAGAGGGACTATTTTTTTTCTTTACTGTTTAAAAATCAGAAATACTACCCACTAACCAGTGGTATATTTGAGGATTAGTCACTTTCCGCACCCAACCATACTACCCCTTTATCAGTGGCATGGGTTAATAGCCACCCTCGGATTTTACTTTCCAATGAGCCAAATTCTGCTCCCATGTACACATCCTAGTTCCACCCTGCTCACATGAAGTACACATCCAACTACCTAGGGCCCCTTTTATAGGTTGGACACCTTTATGTACAGATTCATGGGCCAGCCAACTTCTTCACCGCACGTTCACTTTTCACTGCTTAGTGGTCCATTTATGGATTAGTCACCCTTGTCGCTACTCTCCAGTGACAAATGCATGAGTCATCCACCATGCTTGATCTATGTTCACATCCCACTGGCTATTGACACAATGCTTGGCCAGCCACTACCCCAACACACATCCGACTGTCCAATGACATATTTATTGGTTGGTCACTTTCCTCACTCCATCTACAAATCCCACTGCCCATTGACACGATCTTGGGTTAGCCATTCCTCCATATACAGTACATATCCTACTGTCCAATGACACATCCATAGGTCAGCTATTCCTCCATATACGCATCCTACGGTCCAATGACAAAGCCATAGGTCAGCTACTCCTCCATATACACATCCTACTGTCCAATGACACATCCATAGGTCAGCTATTACTCCATATACGCATCCTACGGTCCAATGACAAAGCCATAGGTCAGCTACTCCTCCATATACACATCCTACTGTCCAATGACACATCCATAGGTCAGCTACTCCTCCACATATGCATCCTACGGTCCAATGATACATCCATAGGTCAGCTACTCCTCCGTATACACATCCTACTGTCCAATGACCCACCCATAGGTCAGCTAGTCCCCCATATACAGATCCTACTGACCAATGGCACATCCATAAGTCAGCCACTACTCCATATATCACATCCTATGACCCAATGACACATCCATAGGTCAGCCACTCCTCCATATGCACATCATATTGCCCAATGATACATCAATAGCTCAGCCACTTTGTCCACCCGACCCATTTTATGTGAGGCACCTTCCTCTATTGTAATGTAAATTCTCTCTCTGCCCCTGTCATATTTCCAGCTCTCCCTACATATGTCCCCCACACAATGTATGATGCCCGCTCTTTACCTATGGCACTCGTGCCACACCCAGGAGTGTCTCCCAGCCTTGGGTCTGAAGTCAGCTCTCCCGTTATTGTGTATCTGGGATGAGAAGCGCAGAAGGCGGCGGTGTCCGTAGGGCCAGTTGGCATTCCGAGCTGTACTGGACAGACAGTTCTCCTCTGCAGCGCAGTACAACATGTGCAAAGGCCGGTCCTCTATATATGCGGTCTCTTGGACCAGGGCGGCGTGCAAGACCAGGTCTGAAGCAGCTGTGGAGAGGAAAGAGTGAGGGTGATATGTGGACAGCTAAAGAGAGGAGGACAAAGTGAGAACATGTATGAGAGGGTGAGCGAGCCAATGATAGGGTGAAGGAGATTATGCAAATCTAGAGGGGAGAAAATCTGGATTTTGAAAGGTTCTGGATTTCAGGAGGTTCCAGATCTAGCAACATTCCAGATTTAGAGAGGTCCCAAATGTTGTGAAGTTCTGGATCTAGAAAGGTTCCTAATCTAATGAGGCTCTGGATCTAAGAAGGCTCCAGGTCTAGCTCTGTTCTGGGTGTAAATTGGTTCTGGGTCTACTCTGGATTTGTCTCGGTTCTGGGTCTGGCTCGGTTCTGGATCTAGCTGGGTAATGGATGTAACACAGCTTGTATTGCCTTGGAGTACAGATACTCACTCTCGGAGCAGATGACGCCGGCCGCGTGTCGTGTCCCGGTGTTCTTGCAGCTGACGGTCCCATGGTGAGTACAATGTGCCAGCGACATCTCACTGCCCGTGCACCGCACTCCACTCAGGACCATCTCCGTCACGTTACTTGCATCCCAGTACCACGTTTCCTGGGTTATAGGGCACAGATGAAAGGTGAACAACCAGGAGCCCCGCCAACCCTCCATGTAAGGCCTGTACCTGTGTCTGTTATATGTGCTTAATATATTAACTCCTCCCTATATCTCCAAATAGCACTACCCAGGCTTCCACGTGTGACCTCTATCTGTGTCTGGTATATGTGTTTAAAATTTTAACTCCTCCCTATATCTACATATAAACCCCCTCCATATGTTTATATAGAAACACAACCCATAACACCCCATATAACTACTTCTACTACACCCTATATGCTCTCTATTACAACGCGCAGTAGTAGTTATTATGTCTCCCTAGTTATCCTCTTATTGCTTTATATCCTCTATTGACCCAGCAATTCATCATAAGCACCTCCTTCTGCTCCTCCCTATAACTCCTCCATACGTCTGCTACAGCTCAGTATAACTCTCTATTCATCCTATTGCTGTGAATATCTCCAGTGACTCCACCATATATCTCATTCTATTGTTCCATATAACTATAATTACCCCATCTTTTTGCTCTATATGTGCTCTCCCTATACCTTCACCTACTCTTTTATATATAATCCCGATGCCTCCTCAGATCCCCCCCCCCCCCCCCCAGGTATATACCGTCACCCATTGCAAGTACCCCACAGGCCAACATGGTACTTCCTACGGCTGCACATATATAATTCCTTTACCTGCTCTATATCTCTCCTCCCTACGTCTCCTATTGCTCTCGAATTCCTCCATACACTGCTTCCATATAACTCCTCCCTATGCTTCTCCTCCATTTAATTCTTCCTGACACCTTCTCCTCCATATAACTCCTCCCTATACTTCTCCTCCATGTAATTCTTCCTGACACCTTCTCCTCCATATAACTGCTCCTTATTCTACACCTCCATATAACTCCTCCTGACACCCTCTTCTACATATATATATCTTCTCCTTCCAATAACTCCTCCTATTGCTCCTCCATATAATTCCTTCTTATACCTCCTCGTTGACCTCCTCCCCTGTGGTACATACCGTCACCGCATGCAGAGAGTACCCCAGGCCCAACTGCCGACAAGCCACCATAGCCTCCTTGGTAGTCCAGCCGTCACTGCACAGGTAGCCCCAAGATGATCCCAGCTTGACCTCCACGCGCCCCTCAAAGTCTGTGCGCCCCCCGACAATGCGTATCTGTGAGGGGAGCCTGCGGGGGTCAGCCAGTGGCAGCAAGCAAGGGGTCAAAGGGTGGGGGCCAGTGACATCATCAGGCCAGGGGCAGTGACATTAGCAAGCAAGGGGCCAAGTGAAACGGGCCAGTGACATCATCAGGCCAGGGGCAGTGACATCATCAGGCCAGCGGCAATGACATCAGCAAGCAAGGGGCTAAGTGATAAGGGTCAGCCAGAGGATGTGATCAGGCCAGGGGCAGTGACATCATCAGGCCAGGGGCAGTGACATCAGCAGGAGGACAGTAGCGTTAGGACACCAAGCTCACCCAGCATACACCCAGCGCACGCACAGGACACCAAGCTCACACAGCATACAACCAGCGCACGCACAGGACACCAAGCTCACACAGCATACATAGAGCGCACCCAGCATACATAGAGCGCACCCAGCATACATAGAGCGCACACAGGACATTGAGTTCACATAGATATCGAGAACATACCCATACCAAGCTCACGTGTACCAAGACAGTAAGGACACATATAGAGAGCACATACCCAGGACACCGAGCTCACGTGTAACAAGACAATAAGGTCACATATAGAGAGCACATACCCAGGACACCGAGCTCACGTGTACCAAGACAATAAGGTCACATATAGAGAGCACATACCCAGGACACCAAGCTCACGTGTACCAAGACAATAAGGACACATATAGAGAGCACATACCCATACCAAGCTCACGTGTACCAAGACAATAAGGTCACATATAGAGAGCACATACCCAGGACACCAAGCTCACGTGTAACAAGACAATAAGGTCACATATAGAGAGCACATACCCAGGACACCAAGCTCACGTGTACCAAGACAATAAGGTCACATATAGAGAGCACATACCCAGGACACCAAGCTCACGTGTACCAAGACAGTAAGGACACATATAGAGAGCACATACCCAGGACACCGAGCTCACGTGTACCAAGACAATAAGGACACATATAGAGAGCACATACCCAGGACACCGAGCTCACGTGTACCAAGACAATAAGGTCACATATAGAGAGCACATACCCAGGACACCAAGCTCACGTGTACCAAGACAATAAGGACACATATAGAGAGCACATACCCAGGACACCGAGCTCACGTGTACCAAGACAATAAGGACACATATAGAGAGCACATACCCAGGACACCGAGCTCACGTGTACCAAGACAATAAGGTCACATATAGAGAGCACATACCCAGGACACCAAGCTCACGTGTACCAAGACAATAAGGACACATATAGAGAGCACATACCCAGGACACCGAGCTCACGTGTACCAAGACAATAAGGTCACATATAGAGAGCACATACCCAGGACACCAAGCTCACGTGTACCAAGACAATAAGGTCACATATAGAGAGCACATACCCAGGACACCAAGCTCACGTGTACCAAGACAATAAGGACACATATAGAGAGCACATACCCAGGACACCAAGCTCACGTGTACCAAGACAATAAGGTCACATATAGAGAGCACATACCCAGGACACCAAGCTCACGTGTAACAAGACAATAAGGTCACATATAGAGAGCACATACCCAGGACACCAAGCTCACGTGTACCAAGACAATAAGGTCACATATAGAGAGCACATACCCAGGACACCGAGCTCACGTGTACCAAGACAATAAGGACACATATAGAGAGCACATACCCAGGACACCAAGCTCACGTGTACCAAGACAATAAGGTCACATATAGAGAGCACATACCCAGGACACCGAGCTCACGTGTACCAAGACAATAAGGACACATATAGAGAGCACATACCCAGGACACCGAGCTCACGTGTACCAAGACAATAAGGACACATATAGAGAGCACATACCCAGGACACCAAGCTCACGTGTAACAAGACAATAAGGTCACATATAGAGAGCACATACCCAGGACACCAAGCTCACGTGTAACAAGACAATAAGGTCACATATAGAGAGCACATACCCAGGACACCAAGCTCACGTGTACCAAGACAATAAGGTCACATATAGAGAGCACATACCCAGGACACCAAGCTCACGTGTAACAAGACAATAAGGTCACATATAGAGAGCACATACCCAGGACACCGAGCTCACGTGTACCAAGACAATAAGGTCACATATACAGAGCACATACCCAGGACACCGAGCTCATGTATACCAAGACAGTAAGGTCACATATAGAGAGCACATACCCAGGATACCGAGCTCACGTGTACCAAGACAATAAGGACACATATAGAGAGCACATACCCAGGACACCGAGCTCACGTGTAACAAGACAATAAGGTCACATATAGAGAGCACATACCCAGGACACCGAGCTCACGTGTACCAAGACAATAAGGTCACATATAGAGAGCACATACCCAGGACACCGAGCTCACGTGTACCAAGACAATAAGGTCACATATAGAGAGCACATACCCAGGACACCAAGCTCACGTGTAACAAGACAATAAGGACACATATAGAGAGCACATACCCAGGACACCAAGCTCACGTGTAACAAGACAATAAGGACACATATAGAGAGCACATACCCAGGACACCAAGCTCACGTGTAACAAGACAATAAGGTCACATATAGAGAGCACATACCCAGGACACCGAGCTCACGTGTACCAAGACAATAAGGTCACATATAGAGAGCACATACCCAGGACACCGAGCTCACGTGTACCAAGACAATAAGGTCACATATAGAGAGCACATACCCAGGACACCGAGCGGACACATATAGAGAGCACATACCCAGGACACCAAGCTCATGTGTACCAAGACAATAAGGTCACATATAGAGAGCACATACCCAGGACACCAAGCTCACGTGTACCAAGACAATAAGGACACATATAGAGAGCACATACCCAGGACACCGAGCTCACGTGTACCAAGACAATAAGGTCACATATAGAGAGCACATACCCAGGACACCGAGCTCACGTGTACCAAGACAATAAGGACACATATAGAGAGCACATACCCAGGACACCAAGCTCATGTGTGCCAAGACAATAAGGTCACATATAGAGAGCACATACCCAGGACACCAAGCTCACGTGTACCAAGACAATAAGGTCACATATAGAGAGCACATACCCAGGACATCGAGCTCACGTGTACCAAGACAATAAGGTCACATATAGAGAGCACATACCCAGGACACCGAGCTCACGTGTACCAAGACAATAAGGTCACATATAGAGAGCACATACCCAGGACACCAAGCTCACGTGTACCAAGAGAATAAGGACACATATAGAGAGCACATACCCAGGACACCGAGCTCACGTGTACCAAGACAATAAGGACACATATAGAGAGCACATACCCAGGACACCGAGCTCACGTGTACCAAGACAGTAAGGACACATATAGAGAGCACATACCCAGGACACCGAGCTCACGTGTACCAAGACAATAAGGACACATATAGAGAGCACATACCCAGGACACCGAGCTCACGTGTACCAAGACAATAAGGTCACATATAGAGAGCACATACCCAGGACACCGAGCTCACGTGTACCAAGACAATAAGGACACATATAGAGAGCACATACCCAGGACACCAAGCTCACGTGTAACAAGACAATAAGGTCACATATAGAGAGCACATACCCAGGACACCAAGCTCATGTGTACCAAGACAATAAGGTCACATATAGAGAGCACATACCCAGGACACCAAGCTCACGTGTACCAAGACAATAAGGACACATATAGAGAGCACATACCCAGGACACCAAGCTCATGTGTACCAAGACAATAAGGTCACATATAGAGAGCACATACCCAGGACACCGAGCTCACGTGTACCAAGACAATAAGGTCACATATAGAGAGCACATACCCAGGACACCGAGCTCACGTGTACCAAGACAATAAGGTCACATATAGAGAGCACATACCCAGGATACCGAGCTCACGTGTACCAAGACAACAAGGACACATATAGAGAGCACATACCCAGGACACCAAGCTCACGTGTACCAAGACAATAAGGTCACATATAGAGAGCACATACCCAGGACACCGAGCTCACGTGTACCAAGACAATAAGGTCACATATAGAGAGCACATACCCAGGACACCGAGCTCACGTGTACCAAGACAATAAGGTCACATATAGAGAGCACATACCCAGGACACCAAGCTCACGTGTACCAAGACAGTAAGGTCACATATAGAGAGCACATACCCAGGACACCAAGCTCACGTGTACCAAGACAATAAGGTCACATATAGAGAGCACATACCCAGGACACCGAGCTCACGTGTACCAAGACAATAAGGTCACATATAGAGAGCACATACCCAGGATACCGAGCTCACGTGTACCAAGACAATAAGGTCACATATAGAGAGCACATACCCAGGACACCAAGCTCACGTGTACCAAGACAATAAGGACACATATAGAGAGCACATACCCAGAACACCGAGCTCACGTGTACCAAGACAATAAGGTCACATATAGAGAGCACATACCCAGGACACCGAGCTCACGTGTACCAAGACAATAAGGACACATATAGAGAGCACATACCCAGGACACTGAGCTCACGTGTACCAAGACAATAAGGTCACATATAGAGAGCACATACCCAGGACACCGAGCTCACGTGTACCAAGACAATAAGGTCACATATAGAGAGCACATACCCAGGACACCGAGCTCACGTGTACCAAGACAATAAGGACACATATAGAGAGCACATACCCAGGACACCGAGCTCACGTGTACCAAGACAATAAGGTCACATATAGAGAGCACATACCCAGGACACCGAGCTCACGTGTACCAAGGCAATAAGGTCACATATAGAGAGCACATACCCAGGACACCAAGCTCACGTGTACCAAGACAATAAGGTCACATATAGAGAGCACATACCCAGGACACCAAGCTCACGTGTAACAAGACAATAAGGTCACATATAGAGAGCACATACCCAGGACACCAAGCTCACGTGTACCAAGACAATAAGGTCACATATAGAGAGCACATACCCAGGACACCGAGCTCACGTGTACCAAGACAATGAGGTCACATATAGAGAGCACATACCCAGGACACCCAGCTCACGTGTACCAAGACAATAAGGTCACATATAGAGAGCACATACCCAGGACACCAAGCTCACGTGTACCAAGACAATAAGGTCACATATAGAGAGCACATACGCAGGACACCGAGATCATAGAAAGCTAGAAAGCACTTATAGTGGAGCTCAGACTACATGATCATGTAATATATTAAGAATAAGCATGCCAGGCACCAGATATGTAGAAACCATGCTCCCTATACAAACCCTATAGGTAGCCCCGAAAAACACTACATATGGACCTGTACCTTGTATACTGCCCCTAAACACTACATATGGACCTGTACCTTGTATACTGCCCCTAAACACTACATATGGACCTGTACCTTGTATACTGCCCCTAAACACTACATATGGACCTGTACCTTGTATACTGCCCCTAAACACTACATATGGACCTGTACCTTGTATACTGCCCCTAAAAAATACATATGGACCTGTACCTTGTATACTGCCCCTAAACACTACATATGGACCTGTACCTTGTATACTGCCCCTAAACACTACATATGGACCTGTACCTTGTATACTGCCCCTAAACACTACATATGGACCTGTACCTTGTATACTGCCCCTAAACACTACATATGGACCTGTACCTTGTATACTGCCCCTAAACACTACATATGGACTTGTACCTTGTATACTGCCCCTAAACACTCCATGTGGACCTGTACCTTGTATACTGCCCCTAAACACTACATATGGACCTGTACCTTGTATACTGCCCCTAAACACTACATATGGACCTATACCTTGTATACTGCCCCTAAACACTACAGCTGGACCTGTACCTTGTATACTGCCCCTAAACACTACATATGGACATGTACCTTGTATACTGCCCCTAAACACTACATATGGACCTGTACCTTGTATACTGCCCCTAAACACTACATATGGACATGTACCTTGTATACTGCCCCTAAACACTACATATGGACCTGTACCTTGTATACTGCTCATAAACACTACATATGGACCTGTACCTTGTATACTGCCCCTAAACACTCCATGTGGACCTGTACCTTGTATACTGCCCCTAAACACTACATATGGACCTGTACCTTGTATACTGCCCCTAAACACTACATATGGACCTGTACCTTGTATACTGCTCATAAACACTACATATGGACCTGTACCTTGTATACTGCCCCTAAACACTCCATGTGGACCTGTACCTTGTATACTGCCCCTAAACACTACATATGGACCTGTACCTTGTATACTGCCCCTAAACACTACATATGGACATGTACCTTGTATACTGCCCCTAAACACTACATATGGACATGTACCTTGTATACTGCCCCTAAACACTACATATGGACCTGTACCTTGTATACTGCCCCTAAACACTACATATGGACATGTACCTTGTATACTGCCCCTAAACACTACATATGGACCTGTACCTTGTATACTGCTCATAAACACTACATATGGACATGTACCTTGTATACTGCCCCTAAACACTACATATGGACCTGTACCTTGTATACTGCTCATAAACACTACATATGGACCTGTACCTTGTATACTGCTCATAAACACTACAGCTGGACTTGTACCTTGTATACTTCCCCTAAACACTACATATGGACCTGTACCTTGTATACTGCCCCTAAACACTACATATGGACCTGTACCTTGTATACTGCCCCTAAACACTCCATGTGGACCTGTACCTTGTATACTGCCCCTAAACACTACATATGGACCTGTACCTTGTATACTGCCCCTAAACACTCCATATGGACCTGTACCTTGTATACTGCCCCTAAATACTACATTTGGCCCTTGTATACTGCCCCTAAACACTACATGTGGACCTGTACCTTGTATACTGCCCCTAAACACTACATATGGACATGTACCTTGTATACTGTCCCTAAACACTACATATGGACCTGTACCTTGTATACTGCCCCTAAACACTACATATGGACCTGTACCTTGTATACTGCTCATAAACACTACATATGGACCTGTACCTTGTATACTGCCACTAAACACTACATATGGACCTGTACCTTGTATACTGCCCCTAAACACTACATATGGACCTGTACCTTTTATACTGCCCCTAAACACTACATATGGACCTTACCTTATATATTGCCCTGAAACACATTTTGATCTATACCTTGTATACTACCACTAAACACCATGTATGCATTTTATACCTTGTATACTACCACTAAACACTACATGTGAATCTATTCTGTGTATACTACCTCCAAACACCACATATGGATCTATACTTTCTATACTACCACTAAACACTTCATATGGATTGATACGTTTTACACTACCAGTAAACACTACATATGGATTATTTACCTTGTATATTACCACTGAACACTTTATATGGATTCTATACCTTCTATACTACATCTAAACCCTACATATGCATTCTATAGCTTGTATACTGCTCCTAAACAAAACATTTGGATCTATACCTTGTATACTACCACTAAACAGTACATATGTATTCTATACATTTTATTCTATACCTTTTATACTACCACTAAACACCATGTATGCATTTTATAGCTTGTATACTACCAGTAAACACTACATATAGATAATTTACCTTGTATACTACTACTAAACACTACATATGGATTGTATACTAACACTGGAAACGTCATATAGATCTATAACTTTTATACTACCACTAAACACTAAATCTGTATTTTATACCTTGTACACTACCCCTAGATATGACATATGGATCTCCTAGCTTGACTACAACTGCTAAACACTACATATGGATTCTATACCTTGTATACTACCACTAAATACTACATATGGATATACACCACAGTATAACCGCAAATATTATTTATACTGCCATATATAATATACTGCCATATACAGCACCTATAGAAGTCATATGTATTATTCAGCTTGTATAACACCCCTAAATCCTACATTTGGATTATTCAACTACTTTATTCCCAGTACACACACTGTACAGCCACCCAGTCTCACAATGACCTGCCCCTCCTGTACCCATTATATCCATTCTATACTGCCTTCTGTTCCTCTATATCAGATTTATATGTCCTCCTTATGTTTATCTATATCCATACTATACAGTTTCTTGTTTTTTCTCTAAAACCATACTATTCTTGTTCCTATTGCTCCTCTATATCCATAGTATGCTCCTCGCACTGTTCCTCTATATACATGCTATACTGCCTTCTGTTGTTTATCTGCTGTTCTTCAGCATTCTTATTTTAATGACTCTGTGTTCCTTTATATCGGTACAATCCCGCTGCCTGTTCCTCCTTTATATTATGTTGTACTTACTCCTGCTTTTAGTCTATATCCATACTGTACATACTCCTCTTGCTCCTCTATATCCATACTGTACTACTCCTGTTGTTCCTCTATATCCATACTCTACTCCTCCTGTTGTTCCTCTATATCCATACTGTACTCCTCCTGTTGTTACTCTATATCCATACTGTACTCCTCCTGTTGTTCCTCTATATCCATACTGTACATACTCCTCTTGTTCCTCTATATCCATACTCTACTCCTCCTGTTGTTCCTCTATATCCATACTGTACTCCTCCTGTTGTTACTCTATATCCATACTGTACTCCTCCTGTTGTTCCTCTATATCCATACTGTACCTACTCCTCTTGTTCCTCTATATCCATACTCTACTCCTCCTGTTGTTCCTCTATATGCATACTGTACTCCTCCTGTTGTTCCTCTATATCCATACTGTACATACTCCTCTTGCTCCTCTATATCCATACTGTACTCCTCCTGTTGTTCCTCTATATGCATACTGTACTCCTCCTGTTGTTCCTCTATATGCATACTGTACTCCTCCTGTTGCTCCTCTATATGCATACTGTACTCCTCCTGTTGTTCCTCTATATCCATACTGTACTCCTCCTGTTGTTCCTCTATATGCATACTCTACTCCTCCTGTTGTTCCTCTATATGCATACAGTACGCCTCCTGTTGTTCCTCTATATGCATACTCTACTCCTCCTGTTGTTCCTCTATATGCATACTGTACTCCTCCTGTTGTTCCTCTATATGCATACTGTACATACTCCTGTTGTTCCTCTATATGCATACTGTACATACTCCTCTTGCTCCTCTATATCCATACTGTACTCCTCCTGTTGTTCCTCTATATGCATACTGTACTCCTCCTGTTGTTCCTCTATATGCATACTGTACATACTCCTGTTGTTCCTCTATATGCATACTGTACATACTCCTCTTGCTCCTCTATATCCATACTGTACTCCTCCTGTTGTTCCTCTATATGCATACTGTACTCCTCCTGTTGTTCCTCTATATGCATACTGTACTCCTCCTGTTGTTCCTCTATATGCATACTGTACTCCTCCTCTTGTTCCTCTATATGCATACTGTACTCCTCCTGTTGTTCCTCTATATGCATACTCTACTCCTCCTGTTGTTCCTCTATATGCATACTGTACGCCTCCTGTTGTTACTCTATATGCATACTCTACTCCTCCTGTTGTTCCTCTATATCCATACTGTACATTCTCCTCTTGTTCCTCTATATGCATACTGTACTCCTCCTGTTGTTCCTCTATATGCATACTATACTCCTCCTGTTGTTCCTCTATATGCATACTGTACTCCTCCTGTTGTTCCTCTATATGCATACTGTACTCCTCCTGTTGTTCCTCTATATGCATACTGTACATACTCCTCTTGTTCCTCTATATCCATACTGTACATACTCCTCTTGTTCCTCTATATGCATACTCTACTCCTCCTGTTGTTCCTCTATATGCATACTGTACATACTACTCTTGTTCCTCTATATGCATACTGTACTCCTCCTGTTGTTCCTCTATATCCATACTGTACTCCTCCTGTTGTTCCTCTATATGCATAATCTACTCCTCCTGTTGTTCCTCTATATGCATACTGTACTCCTCCTGTTGTTCCTCTATATGCATACTGTACTCCTCCTGTTGTTCCTCTATATGCATACTGTACTCCTCCTGTTGTTCCTCTATATGCATACTGTACTCCTCCTGTTTTTCCTCTATATGCATACTCTACTCCTCCTGTTGTTCCTCTATATGCATACTGTACTCCTCCTGTTTTTCCTCTATATGCATACTCTACTCCTCCTGTTGTTCCTCTATATGCATACTGTACATACTACTCTTGTTCCTCTATATGCATACTGTACTCCTCCTGTTGTTCCTCTATATCCATACTGTACTCCTCCTGTTGTTCCTCTATATGCATACTCTACTCCTCCTGTTGTTCCTCTATATGCATACTGTACATACTCCTGTTGTTCCTCTATAAGCATACTGTACGCCTCCTGTTGTTCCTCTATATCCATACTCTACTCCACCTGTGGTTCCTCTATATGCATACTGTACTCCTCCTTTTGTTATTCTATATGCATACTCTACTTCTCGTGTTGTTCCTCTATATGCATACTCCACTTCTCCTGTTGTTCCTCTATATCCATGCTGTGTTGCTCCTGTTGTTCTTCTATTTGAATACTCTACTCCTCCTGCTGTTCCTCTATATGCATACTGTACTCCTCCTGTTGTTCCTCTATATGCATACTATACTCCTCCTGTTGTTCCTCTATATGCATACTATACATACTACTCTTGTTCCTCTATATGCATACTATACTCCTCCTGTTGTTCCTCTATATGCATACTGTACTCCTCCTGTTTTTCCTCTATATCCATACTGTACTCCTCCTGTTGTTCCTCTATATGCATACTGTACTCCTCCTGTTGTTCCTCTATATGCATACTGTACTCCTCCTGTTGTTCCTTTATATCCATACTGTACATACTCCTCTTGTTCCTCTATATGCATACTGTACTCCTCCTGTTGTTCCTCTATATGCATACTATACTACTCCTGTTGTTCCTCTATATGCATACTATACTACTCCTGTTGTTCCTCTACATGCATACTCTACTCCTCCTGTTGTTCCTCTATATCCATACTGTACTCCTCCTGTTGTTCCTCTACATGCATAATCTACTCCTCCTGTTGTTCCTCTATATCCATACTGTACTCCTGTTGTTCCTCTATATGCATACTCTACTCCTCCTGTTGTTCCTCTATATCCATACTGTACTCCTCCTGTTGTTCCTCTATATCCATACTGTACTCCTCCTGTTGTTCCTCTATATGCATACTGTACTCCTCCTGTTGTTCCTCTATATCCATACTCTACTCCTCCTGTTGTTCCTCTATATGCATACTGTACTCCTCCTGTTGTTCCTCTATATCCATACTGTACATACTCCTCTTGTTCCTCTATATGCATACTGTACTTCTCCTGTTGTTCCTCTATATCCATACTGTACTCCTCCTGTTGTTCCTCTATATCCATACTGTACATACTCCTCTTGTTCCTCTATATGCATACTGTACTCCTCCTGTTGTTCCTCTAAATGCATACTGTACTTCTCCTGTTGTTCCTCTATATGCATACTATACTCCTCCTGTTGTTCCTCTATATGCATACTGTACTCCTCCTGTTGTTCCTCTATATGCATACTCTACTCCTCCTGTTGTTCCTCTATATGCATACTCTACTCCTCCTGTTGTTCCTCTATATGCATACTGTACATACTACTCTTGTTCCTCTATATGCATACTGTACTCCTCCTGTTGTTCCTCTATATCCATACTGTACTCCACCTGTTGTTCCTCTATATGCATACTGTACTCCTCCTGTTGTTCCACTATATGCATACTGTACATACTCCTGTTGTTCCTCTATATCCATACTGTACTCCTCCTGTTGTTCCTCTATACGTATACTGTACGCCTCCTGTTGTTCCTCTATATGCATACTATACTCCTCCTGTTGTTCCTCTATATGCATACTGTACTCCTCCTGTTGTTCCTCTATATCCATACTGTACATACTCCTCTTGTTCCTCTATATGCATACTATACTCCTCCTGCTGTTCCTCTATATGCATACTCTACTCCTCCTGTTGTTCCTCTATATGCATACTGTACATACTCCTGTTGTTCCTCGATATCCATACTGTACTCCTCCTGTTGTTCCTCTATATGCATACTATACTCCTCGTGTTGTTCCTCTATATGCATACTGTACTCCTCCTGTTGTTCCTCTATATGCATACTATACTCCTCCTGTTGTTCCTCTATATGCATACTGTACTCCTCCTGTTTTTCCTCTATATCCATACTGTACTCCTCCTGTTGTTCCTCTATATGCATACTGTACTCCTCCTGTTGTTCCTCTATATGCATACTGTACGCCTGCTGTTGTTTCTCTATATCCATACTGTACATACTCCTCTTGTTCCTCTATATGCATACTGTACTCCTCCTGTTGTTCCTCTATATGCATACTATACTACTCCTGTTGTTCCTCTATATGCATACTGTACTCCTCCTGTTGTTCCTCTACATGCATACTCTACTCCTCCTGTTGTTCCTCTATATCCATACTGTACTCCTCCTGTTGTTCCTCTACATGCATACTCTACTCCTCCTGTTGTTCCTCTATATCCATACTGTACTCCTCCTGTTGTTCCTCTATATGCATACTCTACTCCTCCTGTTGTTCCTCTATATCCATACTGTACTCCTCCTGTTGTTCCTCTATATCCATACTGTACTCCTCCTGTTGTTCCTCTATATTCATACTGTACTCCTCCTGTTGTTCCTCTATATCCATACTCTACTCCTCCTGTTGTTCCTCTATATGCATACTGTACTCCTCCTGTTGTTCCTCTATATCCATACTGTACTAATCCTGTTGTTCATCTATATCCATACTGTACTAATCCTGTTGTTCCTCTATATGCATACTCTACTCCTCCTGTTGTTCCTCTATATGCATACTGTACTCCTCCTGTTGTTCCTCTATATGCATACTGTACTCCTCCGGTTGTTCCTCTATATGCATACTATACTCCTCATGTTGTTCCTCTATATGCATACTCTACTCCTCCTGTTGTTCCTCTATATCCATACTGTACATACTCCTCTTGTTCCTCTATATGCATACTGTACTTCTCCTGTTGTTCCTCTATATGCATACTGTACTCCTCCTGTTGTTCCTCTATGTGCATACTGTACTCCTCCTGTTGTCCCTCTATATCCATACTGTACTCCTCCTGTTGTTCCTCTATATCCATACTGTACATACTCCTCTTGTTCCTCTATATGCATACTGTACTCCTCCTGTTGTTCCTCTATATGCATACTGTACTTCTCCTGTTGTTCCTCTATATGCATACTATACTACTCCTGTTGTTCCTCTATATGCATACTGTACTCCTCCTGTTGTTCCTCTATATGCATACTCTACTCCTCCTGTTGTTCCTCTATATCCATACTGTACTCCTCCTGTTGTTCCTCTATATGCATACTATACTCCTCCTGTTGTTCCTCTATATGCATACTGTACTCCTCCTGTTGTTCCTCTATATGCATACTCTACTCCTCCTGTTGTTCCTCTATATCCATACTGTACTCCTCCTGTTGTTCCTCTATATGCATACTGTACTCCTCCTGTTGTTCCTCTATATCCATACTGTACTCCTCCTGTTGTTCCTCTATATGCATACTGTACTCCTCCTGTTGTTCCTCTATATCCATACTGTACATACTCATGTTGTTCCTCTACATGCATACTCTACTCCTCCTGTTGTTCCTCTATATCCATACTGTACTCCTCCTGTTGTTCCTCTACATGCATACTCTACTCCTCCTGTTGTTCCTCTATATCCATACTGTACTCCTCCTGTTGTTCCTCTATATGCATACTCTACTCCTCCTGTTGTTCCTCTATATCCATACTGTACTCCTCCTGTTGTTCCTCTATATGCATACTGTACTCCTCCTGTTGTTCCTCTATATCCATACTGTACTCCTCCTGTTGTTCCTCTATATGCATACTGTACTCCTCCTGTTGTTCCTCTATATCCATACTGTACTAATCCTGTTGTTCCTCTATATCCATACTGTACTAATCATGTTGTTCCTCTATATGCATACTCTACTCCTCCTGTTGTTCCTCTATATGCATACTGTACTCCTCCTGTTGTTCCTCTATATGCATACTATACTCCTCATGTTGTTCCTCTATATGCATACTCTACTCCTCCTGTTGTTTCTCTATATCCATACTATACATACTCCTCTTGTTCCTCTATATGCATACTGTACTCCTCCTGTTGTTCCTCTATATGCATACTGTACTTCTCCTGTTGTTCCTCTATATGCATACTATACTCTTCCTGTTGTTCCTCTATATGCATACTGTACTCCTCCTGTTGTTCCTATATGCATACTCTACTCCTCCTGTTGTTCCTCTATATCCATACTGTACTCCTCCTGTTGTTCCTCTATATGCATACTATACTCCTCCTGTTGTTCCTCTATATGCATACTGTACTCCTCCTGTTGTTCCTCTATATCCATACTGTACATACTCATGTTGTTCCTCTACATGCATACTCTACTCCTCCTGTTGTTCCTCTATATCCATACTGTACTCCTCCTGTTGTTCCTTTACATGCATACTCTACTCCTCCTGTTGTTCCTCTATATCCATACTGTACTCCTCCTGTTGTTCCTCTATATGCATACTCTACTCCTCCTGTTGTTCCTCTATATCCATACTGTACTCCACCTGTTGTTCCTCTATATGCATACTGTACTCCTCCTGTTGTTCCTCTATATCCATACTGTACTCCTCCTGTTGTTCCTCTATATGCATACTGTACTCCTCCTGTTGTTCCTCTATATCCATACTGTACTAATCCTGTTGTTCCTCTATATCCATACTGTACTAATCCTGTTGTTCCTCTATATGCATACTCTACTCCTCCTGTTGTTCCTCTATATGCATACTGTACTCCTCCTGTTGTTCCTCTATATGCATACTATACTCCTCATGTTGTTCCTCTATATGAATACTCTACTCCTCCTGTTGTTCCTTTATATCCATACTATACATACTCCTCTTGTTCCTCTATATGCATACTGTACTCCTCCTGTTGTTCCTCTATATGCATACTGTACTTCTCCTGTTGTTCCTCTATATGCATACTATACTCCTCCTGTTGTTCCTCTATATGCATACTGTACTCCTCCTGTTGTTCCTCTATATGCATACTCTACTCCTCCTGTTGTTCCTCTATATCCATACTGTACTCCTCCTGTTGTTCCTCTATATGCATACTATACTCCTCCTGTTGTTCCTCTATATGCATACTTTACTCCTCCTGTTGTTCCTCTATATCCATACTGTACTCCTCCTGTTGTTCCTCTATATCCATACTGTACTCCTCCTGTTGTTCCTCTATATGCATACTGTACTCCTCCTGTTGTTCCTCTATATCCATACTGTACATATTCCTCTTGTTCCTCTATATGCATACTGTACTCCTCCTGTTGTTCCTCTATATGCATACTATACTCCTCCTGTTGTTCCTCTATATGCATACTGTACTCCTCCTGTTGTTCCTCTATATGCATACTATACTCCTCCTGTTTTTCCTCTATATGCATACTGTACTCCTCCTGTTGTTCCTCTATATCCATACTGTACATACTCCTCTTGTTCCTCTATATGCATACTTTACTTCTCCTGTTGTTCCTCTATATGCATACTGTACTCCTCCTGTTGTTCCTCTATGTGCATACTGTACTCCTCCTGTTGTCCCTCTATATCCATACTGTACTCCTCCTGTTGTTCCTCTATATCCATACTGTACATACTCCTCTTGTTCCTCTATATGCATACTGTACTCCTCCTGTTGTTCCTCTATATGCATACTATACTCCTCCTGTTGTTCCTCTATATGCATACTGTACTCCTCCTGTTGTTCCTCTATATGCATACTCTACTCCTCCTGTTGTTCCTCTATATCCATACTGTACTCCTCCTTTTGTTCCTCTATATGCATACTCTACTTCTCCTGTTGTTCCGCTATATGCATACTGTACGCCTCCTGTTGTTCCTCTATACGCATACTGTACGCCTCCTGTTGTTCCTCTATATCCATACTCTACTCCTCCTGTTGTTCCTCTATATCCATACTGTATTGCTCCTGTTGCACCCCTATATCCATACTGCACTGCATTTTGTAATTCCTCTCATCCATACTGTAGTTCCTCCTATTGTTCCTCTAAATCCATACTATAGTACCTCCTGTTATACCCCTATATCCATACTGTACTGGATCTTGTTCCTCTACTCTAGTACCTCCTGTTGTGGTCTGCTATATCCATACTGAACCACATCTTGTTGTTTCTCTCTATATAAAGTCTTGGTACTCTATATTCATACTGTATTGCGCCTATTGTACCCCTATACCCACACTGTGCTGCATTTTGTTATTCCTCTATATCCATACTGTGGTGCCCCCTGTTGTCCCTTTATATCCATACTGTACTCCTTTTATTGTGCCTCCTGCTATTTCTGTATGTCTATACTATTTGTCTTCCCACTGTACCTCTATATCCAGACTACTCTATATCTGTACCGAGTATATACATACTTGCAGCGCACTGCTGGCGTAGCCCAGTCCTAATTGATTGCACACGATAGTTGCCTCCAAGATACCCCATCCTTCTCCACATACCAGGCCCCAATTTTCTTCTCCACGACGCCCCCATTGGACCTCAACCCGCCCCTCATACTGGGTGCGGCCCCCTGCCAAGCGGATCTGAGAGTCACAGAATGGGAACTTCATGTAACCAACTTGTCATCACAGAAAAAGACAGACTGGTAGAAAAAAGGCAATGAATCTGTCCCTCATCTGCAGTGACCCAGAGAGAGTAGAGCTAATGGACATGGAGTCTGTCCCTCATCTGAAGTGACCCAGAGAGAGTAGAGATAATGGTCATGGAGTCTGTCCCTCATCTGAAGTGACCCAGAGAGAGTGGAGATAATGGACTTGGAGTCTGTCCCTCATATGAAGTGACCCAGAGAGAGTAGAGATAATGGTCAAGGAGTCTGTCCCTCGTCTGCAGTGTGACCCAGAGAGAGTGGAGCTAATGGTCATGGAGTCTGTCCTCGTCTGCAGTGTGACCCAGAGAAAGTAGAGATAATGGTCATGGAGTCTGTCCTCGTCTGCAGTGTGTCTCAGAGAGAGTAGAGATAATGTTCATGGAGTCTGTCCTCGTCTGCATTGTGACCCAGAGAGAGTGGAGCTAATGGACATGGAGTCTGTCCCTCGTCTGCAGTGTGACCCAGAGAGAGTGGAGCTAATGGACATGGAGTCTGTACCTAGTCTGCAGTGTGACCCAGAGAGAGTAGAGCTAATGGGTATGGGGTCTGTCACTCGTCTGCAGTGTGACCCATAGAGAGTGGAGCTAATGGACATGGAGTCTGTCCCTCGTCTGCAGTGTGACCCAGAGAGAGTGGAGCGAATGGAAACGGAACATTCTTCCAAATATACAACACAAAATAAAGATTGCACCTCGCCTCAGAACACACATAAATGGACAGACAGCGACAGGGATGGGGTCTGCTCCTCTCCAATATCAATTGACAGAGAGAAGAGTGATCTATAACACACGGTGCATAGAACATGACTGTAGGAAGCCGGTGTACATTGTGTCTGCGTCCCTTCTGCAAATAGGAGGTGGATATTGTGTCTGTCCCTTTCATAGTGTTTCTCGAGCCATACAACGTCAAACAAATTCTTTCCTTCAAGACCCTCTGTCACACCGCCATCTACATAACACCCAAAAAAATCACACCGCCATCTACATAACACCCAAAAAAATCACACCGCTATCTACATAACACCTAAAAAAGTCACACCGCCATCTACATAACACCCAGTAAAGTCACACCTCCATCTACATATCACCCAAAAAAATCACACCGCTATCTACATAACACCTAAAAAAGTCACACCGCCATCTACATAACACCCAGTAAAGTCACACCTCCATCTACATATCACCCAAAAAAATCACACCGCTATCTACATAACACCTAAAAAAGTCACACCGCCATCTACATAACACCCAATAAAGTCACACCTCCATCTACATAACACCCAGTAAAGTCACACCGCCATCTACATAACACCTAATAAAATCACACCGCCATCTACATAACACCTAAAAAAAATCACACCGCCATCTACATAACACCCAAAAAAGTCACAACGCCATCTACATAACACCCAGTAAAGTCACACCTCCATCTACATAACACCCAGTAAAGTCACACCTCCATCTACATATCACCCAATAAAGTCACACCTCCATCTACATAACACCCAGTAAAGTCACAACTCCATCTACATATCACCCAATAAAGTCACACCTCCATCTACAGATCACCCAGTAAAGTCACACCTCCATCTACAGATCACCCAGTAAAGTCACACCTCCATCTACATAACACCCGATAAAGTCACACCTCCATCTACATATCACCCAGTAAAGTCACACCTCCATCTACATAACACCCAATAAAGTCACACCTCCATCTACATATCACCCAGTAAAGTCACACCTCCATCTACATATCACCCAGTAAAGTCACACCTCCATCTACATAACACCCAATAAAGTCACACCTCCATCTACATAACACCCAAAAAAATCACACCGCCATCTACATAACACCCAAAAAAATCACACCGCTATCTACATAACACCTAAAAAAGTCACACCGCCATCTACATAACACCCAGTAAAGTCACACCTCCATCTACATATCACCCAAAAAAATCACACCGCTATCTACATAACACCTAAAAAAGTCACACCGCCATCTACATAACACCCAATAAAGTCACACCTCCATCTACATAACACCCAGTAAAGTCACACCGCCATCTACATAACACCTAATAAAATCACACCGCCATCTACATAACACCTAAAAAAATCACACCGCCATCTACATAACACCCAAAAAAGTCACAACGCCATCTACATAACACCCAGTAAAGTCACACCTCCATCTACATAACACCCAGTAAAGTCACACCTCCATCTACATATCACCCAACAAAGTCACACCTCCATCTACATAACACCCAGTAAAGTCACAACTCCATCTACATATCACCCAATAAAGTCACACCTCCATCTACATATCACCCAGTAAAGTCACACCTCCATCTACATATCACCCAGTAAAGTCACACCTCCATCTACATAACACCCAATAAAGTCACACCTCCATCTACATATCACCCAGTAAAGTCACACCTCCATCTACATATCACCCAGTACAGTCACACCTCCATCTACATAACACCCAATAAAGTCACACCTCCATCTACATAACACCCAATAAAGCCACACCTCCATCTACATAAAACCCAGTAAAGTCACACCTCCATCTACATATCACCCAGTAAAGTCACACCTCCATCTACATAACACCCAATAAAGTCACACCTCCATCTACATAACACCTAATAAAGTCACACCTCCATCTACATAACACCTAATAAAGTCACACCTCCATCTACATATCAACCAATAAAGTCACACCTCCATCTACATAAAACCCAGTAAAGTCACACCTCCATCTACATAACACCCAATAAAGTCACACCTCCATCTACATATCACCCAGTAAAGTCACACCTCCATCTACATAACACCCAATAAAGTCACACCTCCATCTACATAACACCCAGTAAAGTCACACCTCCATCTACATAACACCCAATAAAGTCACACCTCCATCTACATAACACCCAATAAAGTCACACCTCCATCTACATAACACCCAATAAAGTCACACCTCCATCTACATAACACCCAATAAAGTCACACCTCCATCTACATAACACCCAGTAAAGTCACACCTCCATCTACATAACACCCAGTAAAGTCACACCTCCATCTACATAACACCCAATAAAGTCACACCTCCATCTACATAACACCCAGTAAAGTCACACCTCCATCTACATAACACCCAATAAAGTCACACCTCCATCTACATATCAACCAATAAAGTCACACCTCCATCTACATAACACCCAGTAAAGTCACACCTCCATCTACATAACACCCAATAAAGTCACACCTCCATCTACATAACACCCAGTAAAGTCACACCTCCATCTACATATCAACCAATAAAGTCACACCTCCATCTACATAACACCCAGTAAAGTCACACCTCCATCTACATGCCACCCAATAAAGTCACACCTCCATCTACATAACACCCAATAAAGTCACACCTCCATCTACATGCCACCCAATAAAGTCACACCTCCATCTACATAACACCCAATAAAGTCACACCTCCATCTACATGCCACCCAATAAAGTCACACCTCCATCTACATAACACCCAGTAAAGTCACACCTCCATCTACATAACACCCAGTAAAGTCACACCTCCATCTACATAACACCCAATAAAGTCACACCTCCATCTACATAACACCTAATAAAATCACACCTCCATCTACATAACACCCAATAAAGTCACACCTCCATCTACCTAACACCCAATAAAGTCACACCTCCATCTACATAACACCCAATAAAGTCACACCTCCATCTACATGCCTCCCAATAAAATCACACCTCCATCTACATAACACCCAATAAAATCACACCTCCATCTACATAACACCCAATAAAGTCACACCTCCATCTACATAACACCCAATAAAGTCACACCTCCATCTACATAACACCCAATAAAATCACACCTCCATCTACATAACACCCAATAAAATCACACCTCCATCTACATAACACCCAATAAAGTCACACCTCCATCTACATAACACCCAATAAAGTCACACCTCCATCTACATAACACCCAATAAAATCACACCTCCATCTACATAACACCCAATAAAATCACACCTCCATCTACATAACACCCAATAAAGTCACACCTCCATCTACATAACACCCAATAAAGTCACACCTCCATCTACATAACACCCAATAAAGTCACACCTCCATCTACATAACACCCAATAAAGTCACACCTCCATCTACATAACACCCAATAAAGTCACACCTCCATCTACATAACACCCAATAAAGTCACACCTCCATCTACATAACACCCAGTAAAGTCACACCTCCATCTACATAACACCCAATAAAGTCACACCTCCATCTACATAACACCCAGTAAAGTCACACCTCCATCTACATAACACCCAGTAAAGTCACACCTCAATCTACATAACACCCAATAAAGTCACACCTCCATCTACATAACACCCAATAAAGTCACACCTCCATCTACATAACACCCAGTAAAGTCCCACATTTGACCACATAACATCCAGTACAATCACACATTTATCTACATAACACACAATAATGTCACACCTACATCTACATAACACCCAATAAAGTCACACCACCATCTACATATCACACAATAATGTCACACCTACATCAACATAAGACCTAATACACCACCATTTGCATCTTACCACACAATACATTCAATACAAATACTCTAGTTATTGTTATTTGTTTTTCCTCACCGTATTTTCGTAGCCCATATACGGGATGTTACATCTGACCCCCGCGTCTTCAGTGTGCTTGCAGTCCTCTTCGGTGATGTTCTTGTATTGACAGTCCCAGAGAGAGGTCTCATTACCTGTGCACTTCACCTCGTTCATGTGAATGGGCCCCATCCCTGTGTGAGACAAGTCATTCATATTGTCACCTCCCTGTTTAGGGTCCCAATCTCAATTTATATGAACAGTTATACAAGATGCAGACAAATGTCTGAGAAATGTATGGTAAGAATAAGGTGTAACTGCAACTGCTACCACTATATTATGGGCCAAATATGAATAAACAACAAATAGAGCCCCGTGGACCAATAAAAGTATTGTCAGTACAGGAACAAACAGAGTGAAATAGTGGTTGTCATTTACCCAGAACCCAAATTCCCACCTTCTCATAGCATGACTTCACACTATAAGTTGTCACAGACACCCTCTGACACACACTCATCACCCTCCGACACACACTCATCACCCTTCGACACACAATCATCACCCTCTGACACACACTCATCACACTCCGACACACACTCATCACACTCCGACACACACTCATCACACTCCGACACACACTCATCACCCTCTGACACACACTCATCACCCTTCGACACACACTCATCACACTCCGACACACACTCATCACACTCCGACACACACTCATCACACTCCGACACACACTCATCACACTCCGACACACACTCATCACCCTCTGACACACACTCATCACCCTTCGACACACACTCATCACACTCTGACACACACTCATCACCCTTCGACACACACTCATCACCCTTCGACACACACTCATCACCCTTCGACACACACTCATCACCCTTCGACACACACTCATCACCCTTCGACACACAATCATCACCCTCTGACACACACTCATCACACTCTGACACACACTCATCACCCTTCGACACACACTCATCACACTCTGACACACACTCATCACCCTTCGACACACACTCATCACCCTTCGACACACACTCATCACCCTTCGACACACAATCATCACCCTCTGACACACACTCATCACACTCTGACACACACTCATCACACTCCGACACACAATCATCACCCTCTGACACACACTCATCACCCTCTGACACACACTCATCACACTCCGACACACACTCATCACACTCCGACACACACTCATCACCCTCTGACACACACTCATCACCCTTCGACACACACTCATCACACTCTGACACACACTCATCACCCTTCGACACACACTCATCACCCTTCGACACACACTCATCACCCTTCGACACACACTCATCACCCTTCGACACACACTCATCACCCTTCGACACACACTCATCACCCTTCGACACACAATCATCACCCTCCGACACACACTCATCACACTCCGACACACAATCATCACCCTCTGACACACACTCATCACCCTCTGACACACACTCATCACACTCCGACACACACTCATCACACTCCGACACACACTCATCACACTCCGACACACACTCATCACACTCCGACACACACTCATCACCCTTCGACACACACTCATCACACTCTGACACACACTCATCACCCTTCGACACACACTCATCACCCTTCGACACACACTCATCACCCTTCGACACACACTCATCACCCTTCGACACACAATCATCACCCTCTGACACACACTCATCACACTCCGACACACAATCATCACCCTCTGACACACACTCATCACCCTTTGACAAACACTCATCACACTCTGACACACACTCATCACACTCATCACACTCTGACACACACTCATCACACTCTGACACACACTCATCACACTCTGACACACACTCATCACCCTCTGACACACACGCCGCCATCATCATAAAGTCATCATCCAAACTAATAATGATAAAGGAAATATCTCTAATAATACTCTTGATCATAGACATGGTGTGTGTAGGTGTGACAGGTGTGTGTAGGACAGTGTTTGGATGTGGTGTGTGTAGGTGTGACAGGTGTGTGTAGGGCAGTGTTTGGATGTGGTGTGTGTAGATGTGACAGGTGTGTGTAGGGCAGTGTTTGGATGTGTGTAGATGTGACAGGTGTGTGTAGGGCAGTGTTTGGATGTGGTGTGTACAGGTGTGTGTAGGGCAGTGTTTGGATGTGGGGTGTGTAGGTGTGTGTAGGGCAGTGTTTGGATGTGGTGTGTGTAGGTGTGACAGGTGTGTGTAGGGCAGTGTTTGGATGTGGTGTGTGTAGGTGTGACAGGTGTGTGTAGGGCAGTGTTTGACAGTGGCTTGTATAGGTGTGAGGTGCGAGATTCACACACTCATCACCCTCTGACACACACTCATCACACTCCGACACACACTCATCACACTCCGACACACACTCATCACCCTCTGACACACACTCATCACCCTTCGACACACACTCATCACACTCTGACACACACTCATCACCCTTCGACACACACTCATCACCCTTCGACACACAATCATCACCCTCCGACACACACTCATCACACTCCGACACACAATCATCACCCTCTGACACACACTCATCACCCTCTGACACACACTCATCACACTCCGACACACACTCATCACACTCCGACACACACTCATCACACTCCGACACACACTCATCACACTCCGACACACACTCATCACACTCCGACACACACTCATCACACTCCGACACACACTCATCACCCTCTGACACACACTCATCACCCTTCGACACACACTCATCACACTCTGACACACACTCATCACCCTTCGACACACACTCATCACCCTTCGACACACACTCATCACCCTTCGACACACACTCATCACCCTTCGACACACACTTCATCACCCTTCGACACACAATCATCACCCTCTGACACACAATCATCACCCTCTGACACACACTCATCACACTCCGACACACACTCATCACACTCCGACACACAATCATCACCCTCTGACACACACTCATCACCCTTTGACAAACACTCATCACACTCTGACACACACTCATCACACTCTGACACACACTCATCACACTCTGACACACACTCATCACCCTCTGACACACACGCCGCCATCATCATAAAGTCATCATCCAAACTAATAATGATAAAGGAAATATCTCTAATAATACTCTTGATCATAGACATGGTGTGTGTAGGTGTGACAGGTGTGTGTAGGACAGTGTTTGGATGTGGTGTGTGTAGGTGTGACAGGTGTGTGTAGGGCAGTGTTTGGATGTGGTGTGTGTAGATGTGACAGGTGTGTGTAGGGCAGTGTTTGGATGTGTGTAGATGTGACAGGTGTGTGTAGGGCAGTGTTTGGATGTGGTGTGTACAGGTGTGTGTAGGGCAGTGTTTGGATGTGGGGTGTGTAGGTGTGTGTAGGGCAGTGTTTGGATGTGGTGTGTGTAGGTGTGACAGGTGTGTGTAGGGCAGTGTTTGGATGTGGTGTGTGTAGGTGTGACAGGTGTGTGTAGGGCAGTGTTTGACAGTGGCTTGTATAGGTGTGAGGTGCGAGATTCAAGTGAACCATTTCACCTACGTAATATAAACCGAGCGCCCCCTTTAGTCTTTATGATCCCTGTGGAAGCTGGCGCGAAACATGTGCGTCGGATCTGTGCTGCGTGTCTCCCGATGATGACGTCACTCCTTTGGGAGTAACTGATCTGCTCAGCAATATCTGTACCTCCGTTGATGGTGTACGCTTGTATATTCGTTGGAGAGTAGGTAAGTGCGCCAGTGGTGTGAATAGTCCCAGATAGGGAGTGTAGGATAGCTTATTATAGGTAGGTAAATGGGTAAATAGTGGGCCCTTATCTGCCTAATCCACTATACATATTTAAATAGGGCCACAGTGGTACAATATTTCATCACCTACTGGCTTGCATACTTCCTACTCTTCAACGAAACTGATTGTGTTATTTACTTGATTTTTCTGTGTGCTTTATAAAGACCAATGTATACCGAATCTGTATGTTACAATTAACAATATCTGTACTATAGGTACTTAGACTCCTTATGAAGTACATTTAGATCTATATATACTACTCATTCTATGTGCCATTACGGTTGGTATTTGATAATACTTTGTGCAGCATGGGAGACGTGTAGTGTAACGTCTTTTAACAATATTTTATGTTTTATATATTTAATAAAAGTTACATTTTAACTTTACTAATGGTTTGAGTTATGATTTTCGTCTGCAGGTTGATATTTGTTTGGATGTTCCTTTGGGGGATGGTTGTCTTGGGAATTAAAGGTGTACTTTCTCCTTCTCTCTAATAGGTGCAGTATTTGGCAGTGGTGTGTATAGGTGCAGTATTTGGCAGTGGTGTGTGTAGGTGCAGTATTTGGCAGTGGTGTGTATAGGTGCAGTATTTGGCAGTGGTGTGTGTAGGTGCAGTATTTGGCAGTGGTGTGTATAGGTGCAGTATTTGGCAGTGGCATGTATAGGTGCAGTATTTGGCAGTGGCATGTATAGGTGCAGTATTTGGCAGTGGTGTGTATAGGTGCAGTATCTGGCAGTGGCATGTATAGGTGCAGTATTTGGCAGTGGTGTGTATAGGTGCAGTATCTGGCAGTGGCATGTATAGGTGCAGTATTTGGCAGTGGTGTGTATATGTGCAGTATCTGGCAGTGGCATGTATAGGTGCAGTATTTGGCAGTGGTGTGTATAGGTGCAGTATCTGGCAGTGGCATGTATAGGTGCAGTATTTGGAAGTGGTGTGTATAGGTGCAGTATCTGGCAGTGGCATGTATAGGTGCAGTATTTGGCAGTGGTGTGTATAGGTGCAGTATCTGGCAGTGGCATGTATAGGTGCAGTATTTGGCAGTGGTGTGTGTGGGTGCAGTATTTGGCAGTGGCGTGTATAGGTGTAGTATTTGGCAGTGGCGTGTATAGGTGCAGTATTTGGCAGTGGTGTGTATAGGTGCAGTATTTGGCAGTGGTGTGTATAGGTGCAGTATCTGGCAGTGGCATGTATAGGTGCAGTATTTGGCAGTGGTGTGTGTAGGTGCAGTATTTGGCAGTGGTGTGTGTAGGTGTGATGGGTGTGTGTAGGTTCAGTATTTGGACATAGTGTGTAGATGTAGTGTTTTGAGGTTGGGTGTGTGACAGGCGACGGATATGTGTAGGTGAAACAGGTGTTGCGTGTAGGTTTGGAGTGTGTAGTTGTGACTCACCCTGCCCCATCCGTGCTCCTGTCAGCGCCTCCTTGGCACTCCCGAAGCCCAGCTCCCTACAGACCACACTAGCCGCCTGCAGATCCCAGCGGTCGTCACACACAGTGCCCCACTGCCCCTTCTTTAGGACCTCCACTCGCCCCTCTCCAGGCCGTGCCCCTCCTTTCAGCCGGATTGTCTCCTGAAACAAATTAATATTAATATCTGAGAATTTCATGTAATGCACCCTGCGCCTGCAAGGCTTTCCAATTCATCAGCCTGTGTGCATTGCGTGCACAGAGTGTGTTCTGATCCTGAACCATGAGTGCATTTAATGCATTCTGGTTCTGCACTCTGTGAGTATGCAATGCATTCTGGTCCTGCACTCTATGAGTATGCAATGCATTCCAGTCCTGCATCTTCTCTACATGAAATGCATTCTAGTCCTGCACTCTGTGAGTATGCAATGCATTCTAGTCCTGCACTCTATGAGTATGCAATGCATTCCAGTCCTGCATCTTCTCTACATGAAATGCATTCTAGTCCTGCACTCTGTGAGTATGCAATGCATTCTAGTCCTGCATCTTCTCTGCATGTAATGCATTTTAGTCAAACACCCTCTGTGCATTCTGGTCCTACACCATTTGTTCATGTTATAGATTCTAGTCCTGCACTGTGACATCCAGGGGGGCATAAAACTTGTTGGGACTATTACTATTGCATGTAATGCATTCTGATTCTACACCCCATGTGCATGCACACCCTCCAGCCCTGGGCTTATACCCTCCAATCCTGAGCTTGCCACCTTCAGCCTTGAGTTTGTCACTGACCTCTTGCTGTTGAGGCACTTTCTTCTTTTTGGGTGCTGGCTGTCCTGTGGTGGAGGGTCTCACGGTGCAGCTCACCACCACAGGTGCTCCACCCTCACACTGTGCAGAGCTGTTCTGTTTGTAGAACTCCATGGAGCAGAGAGAGAGGTGAACCTCAGAGCCAGAGCATTGCACCGAGTGCAGGCGGAAAGAGGGCTGCTGCTTCTCCAGAAAAAGCCTGAGGGTGAGAGCGGGGTGTAAGCAGAGTGTGGGTGAGAGCTGAGTGTGAGCAGTGTGGGCTGAGAGCTGAGTGTGAGCAGTGTGGGCTGAGTGTGGGCTGAGAGCTGAGTGTGAGCAGTGTAGGCTGAGAGCTGAGTGTGAGCAGTGTGGAATGTGAGCTGAGTGTGAGCAGTGTGGGCTGAGTGTGAGCAGTGTGGGCTGTGAGCTGAGTGTGAGCAGTGTGGGCTGTGAGCTGAGTGTGAGCAGTGTGGGCTGAGAGCTGAGTGTGAGCATTGTGGGCTGAGAGCTGAGTGTAAGCTGAGTGTGAGCAGTGTGGTCTGAGAGCTGAGTGTAAGCTGAGTGTAAGCAGTGTGGGCTGAGAGCTGAGTGTGAGCAGTGTGGCCTGAGGGCTGAGTGTGAGCAGTGTTGTCTGAGAGCTGAGTGTAAGCAGTGTGGGCTGAGTGTGGTCTGAGAGCTGAGTGTGAGCAGTGTGGGCTGAGAGCTGAGTGTGAGCAGTGTGGGATGAGAGCTGAGTGTGAGCAGTGTGGGCTGAGTGTGGTCTGAGAGCTTAGTGTGAGCAGTGTGGGCTGAGAGCTGAGTGTGAGCAGTGTGGGCTGAGAGCTGAGTGTGAGCAGTGTGGGCTGAGAGCTGAGTGTGAGAAGGGGGCTGAGAGCTGAGTGTGGGCTGAGTGTGAGCAGTGTGGGCTGTGAGCTGAGTGTGAGCTGAGAGCTGAGTGTGAGCATTGTGGGCTGAGAGCTGAGTGTAAGCTGAGTGTGAGCAGTGTGGTCTGAGAGCTGAGTGTAAGCTGAGTGTAAGCAGTGTGGGCTGAAAGCTGAGTGTGAGCAGTGTGGCCTGAGGGCTGAGTGTGAGCAGTGTTGTCTGAGAGCTGAGTGTAAGCTGAGTGTGAGCAGTGTGGTCTGAGAGCTGAGTGTAAGCAGTGTGGGCTGAGTGTGGTCTGAGAGCTGAGTGTGAGCAGTGTGGGCTGAGTGTGGTCTGAGAGCTGAGTGTGAGCAGTGTGGGCTGAGAGCTGAGTGTGAGCAGTGTGGGATGAGAGCTGAGTGTGAGCAGTGTGGGCTGAGAACTGACTGTGAGCAGTGTTATCTGAGAGCTGACTGTGAGCAGTGTTATCTGAGAGCTGAGTGTGAGCAGTGTGATCTGAGAGCTGAGTGTAAGCTGAGTGTGAGCAGTGTGGGCTGAGTGTGGTCTGAGAGCTGAGTGTGAGCAGTGTGGGCTGAAAACTGACTGTGAGCAGTGTTATCTGAGAGCTGACTGTGAGCAGTGTTATCTGAGAGCTGAGTGTGAGCAGTGTGGGCTGAGTGTGGTCTGACAGCTGAGTGTGAGCAGTGTGGGCTGAGAGCTGAGTGTGAGCAGTGTGATCTGAGAGCTGAGTGTAAGCTGAGTGTGATCAGTGTGGGCTGAGTGTAAGCAGTGTTGGAGGAGAGCTGAAAGTGGTCTGAGAGCTTACAGAGCTGAGTATGAGCAGTATGGTCTGAGAGCTGAGTGTGGTCTGAGAGCTGAGTGTGAGCAGTGTTGGTGGCGAGATGAATGTGGTCTGAGAGCTTAATGAGCTGAGTGTAAGCAGTGTGGGCTGAGAGCTGAGTGTGAGCAGTGTGGTCTGAGAGCTGAGTGTGGGCGGAGAGCTGAGTGTGAGCAGTGTTGGTGGCGAGATGAATGTGGTCTGAGAGCTTAAAGAGCTGAGTGTAAGCAGTGTGGGCTGAGAGCTGAGTGTGAGCAGTATGGTCTGAGTGCTGAGTGTGGGCTGAGAGCTGAGTGTGAGCAGTGTTGGTGGCGAGATGAATGTGGTCTGAGAGCTTAAAGAGCTGAGTGTAAGCAGTGTGGGCTGAGAGCTGAGTGTGAGCAGTGTGATCTGAGAGCTGAGTGTAAGCTGAGTGTGATCAGTGTGGGCTGAGTGTAAGCTGAGTGTGAGCAGTGTTGGAGGAGAGCTGAAAGTGGTCTGAGAGCTTACAGAGCTGAGTATGAGCAGTATGGTCTGAGAGCTGAGTGTGGGCGGAGAGCTGAGTGTGAGCAGTGTTGGTGGCAAGATGAATGTGGTCTGAGAGCTTAAAGAGCTGAGTGTAAGCAGTGTGGGCTGAGAGCTGAGTGTGAGCAGTATGGTCTGAGTGCTGAGTGTGGGCTGAGAGCTGAGTGTGAGCAGTGTTGGTGGCGAGATGAATGTGGTCTGAGAGCTTAAAGAGCTGAGTGTAAGCAGTGTGGGCTGAGAGCTGAGTGTGAGCAGTGTGATCTGAGAGCTGAGTGTAAGCTGAGTGTGAGCAGTGTGGGCTGAGTGTAAGCTGGGTGTGAGCAGTGTTGGGGGAGTGCTGAATGTGGTCTGAGAGCTTACAGAGCTGAGTATGAGCAGTATGGTCTGAGAGCTGAGTGTGATCTGAGAGCTGAGTGTAAGCAGTGTTGGTGGCGAGATGAATGTGGTCTGAGAGCTTAAAGAGCTGAGTGTAAGCAGTGTGGGCTGAGAGCTGAGTGTGAGCAGTGTGATCTGAGAGCTGAGTATAAGCTGAGTGTGAGCAGTGTGATCTGAGAGCTGAGTATAAGCTGAGTGTGAGCAGTGTTGGAGGAGTGCTGAATGTGGTCTGAGAGCTTACAGAGCTGAGTATGAGCAGTATGGTCTGAGAGCTGAGTGTGATCTGAGAGCTGAGTGTGAGCAGTGTTGGTGGCGAGATGAATGTGGTCTGAGAGCTTAAAGAGCTGAGTGTAAGCAGTGTGGGCTGAGAGCTGAGTGTGAGCAGTGTGATCTGAGAGCTGAGTATAAGCTGAGTGTGAGCAGTGTTGGAGGAGTGCTGAATGTGGTCTGAGAGCTTACAGAGCTGAGTATGAGCAGTATGGTCTGAGAGCTGAGTGTGAGCAGTGTTGGTGGCAAGATGAATGTGGTCTGAGAGGTTACAGAGCTGAGTATGAGCAGTATGGTCTGAGAGCTGAGTGTGATCTGAGAGCTGAGTGTAAGCTGAGTGTGAGCAGTGTTTGAGGAGTGCTGAATGTGGTCTGAGAGCTTACAGAGCTGAGTATGAGCAGTATGGTCTGAGAGCTGAGTGTGATCTGAGAACTAAATGTAAGCAGTGTTGGTGGCGAGATGAATGTGGTCTGAGAGCTTAAAGAGCTGAGTGTAAGCAGTGTGGTCTGAGAGCTGAGTGTGGGCGGAGAGCTGAGTGTGAGCAGTGTGATCTGAGAGCTGAGTGTAAGCTGAGTGTGAGCAGTGTGGGCTGAGAGCTGAGTGTAAGCAGTGTGGGCTGAGAGCTGAGTGTAAGCAGTGTGGGCTGAGAGCTGAGTGTAAGCAGTGTGATCTGAGAGCTGAGTGTAAGCTGAGTGTGAGCAGTGTGGGCTGAGTGTAAGCTGAGTGTGAGCAGTGTTGGAGGAGTGCTGAATGTGGTCTGAGAGCTTACAGAGCTGAGTATGAGCAGTATGGTCTGAGAGCTGAGTGTGGGCGGAGAGCTGAGTGTAAGCATTGTGGGCTGAGAGCTGAGTGTGGGCGGAGAGCTGAGTGTGAGCAGTGTTGGTGGTGAGATGAATGTGGTCTGAGAGCTTAAAGAGCTGAGTGTAAGCAGTGTGATCTGAGAGCTGAGTGTAAGCAGTGTGATCTGAGAGCTGAGTGTGGTCTGAGAGCTGAGTGTAAGCAGTGTGATCCGAGAGCTGAGTGTGGTCTGAGAGCTGAGTGTAAGCAGTGTGGGCTGAGAGCTGAGTGTAAGCTGAGTGTGAGCAGTGTGGGCTGAGAGCTGAGTGTAAGCAGTGTGGGCTGAGAGCTGAGTGTAAGCAGTGTGATCTGAGAGCTGAGTGTGGTCTGAGAGCTGAGTGTAAGCAGTGTGATCTGAGAGCTGAGTGTGGTCTGAGAGCTGAGTGTAAGCAGTGTGGTCTGAGAGCTGAGTGTGAGCAGTGTGGGCTGAGAGCTGAGTGTGAGCAGTTTGATCTGAGAGCTGAGTGTAAGCTGAGTGTGATCAGTGTGGGCTGAGTGTGGTCTGAGAGCTGAGTGTGAGCAGTGTGGGCTGAGAGCTGAGTGTGAGCAGTGTGGGCTGAGTGTAAGCTGAGTGTGAGCAGTGTTGGAGGAGTGCTGAATGTGGTCTGAGAGCTTACAGAGCTGAGTATGAGCAGTATGGTCTGAGAGCTGAGTGTGGGCTGAGAGCTGAGTGTGAGCAGTGTTGGTGGTGAGATGAATGTGGTCTGAGAGCTTAAAGAGCTGAGTGTAAGCAGTGTGATCTGAGAGCTGAGTGTAAGCAGTGTGATCTGAGAGCTGAGTGTAAGCTGAGTGTGAGCAGTGTGGGCTGAGAGCTGAGTGTAAGCAGTGTGGGCTGAGAGCTGAGTGTAAGCAGTGTGATCCGAGAGCTGAGTGTGGTCTGAGAGCTGAGTGTAAGCAGTGTGATCCGAGAGCTGAGTGTGGTCTGAGAGCTGAGTGTAAGCAGTGTGGGCTGAGAGCTGAGTGTAAGCTGAGTGTGAGCAGTGTGGGCTGAGAGCTGAGTGTAAGCAGTGTGATCTGAGAGCTGAGTGTGGTCTGAGAGCTGAGTGTAAGCAGTGTGATCTGAGAGCTGAGTGTGGTCTGAGAGCTGAGTGTAAGCAGTGTGATCCGAGAGCTGAGTGTGGTCTGAGAGCTGAGTGTAAGCAGTGTGATCCGAGAGCTGAGTGTGGTCTGAGAGCTGAGTGTAAGCAGTGTGGGCTGAGAGCTGAGTGTAAGCTGAGTGTGAGCAGTGTGGGCTGAGAGCTGAGTGTAAGCAGTGTGATCTGAGAGCTGAGTGTGGTCTGAGAGCTGAGTGTGAGCAGTGTGGGCTGAGAGCTGAGTGTGAGCAGTGTGATCTGAGAGCTGAGTGTAAGCTGAGTGTGATCAGTGTGGGCTGAGTGTGGTCTGAGAGCTGAGTGTGAGCAGTGTGGGCTGAGAGCTGAGTGTGAGCAGTGTGGGCTGAGTGTGGTCTGAGAGCTGAGTGTGAGCAGTGTGGGCTGAGAGCTGATTGTGAGCAGTGTGATCTGAGAGCTGAGTGTAAGCTGAGTGTGAGCAGTGTGGGCTGAGTGTGGTCTGAGAGCTGAGTGTGAGCAGTGTGGGCTTAGTATGCACTGAGATATATACATCCCCTGTTACACCCTGATACACTACACACATTTATACACCCTGACCCCACACGCACACTAATACACATTTATGCACACTGACACGCACACTCTGACAAACACACACACAGAGTAATACATTCTGATGCACACACACATTTATAAACCCTGGCACAAACACTAATACACCATGACACACACACACACCAATACACTGATATATGCACACACACTAATACAAACACAACCACATACTAATATTACACACAGAGTAATATATCCTGATACAGACACACACAAACACATATTTATACACCGACACAAACACACACACTAATATACACAGAGTAATACACCCTGACACACACACACTAACACACATTTATACACCCTGATACACCCATACATACAGAAATACACTGATACACACACAAAACATATACACACTAATACACCCTAACACACACACACACACTAATACACCCTAACACACACACACACTAATACACCCTGACACACACACACTAACACACATTTATACACCCTGATACACCCATACATACAGTAATACACTGATACACACACAAAACATATACACACTAATACACCCTAACACACACACACACTAATACACCCTAACACACACACACACTAATACACCCTGACACACACACACTAACACACATTTATACACCCTGATACACCCATACATACAGTAATACACTGATACACACACAAAACATATACACAGAATAATACACCCTGACACACACACACTAATACACCCTGCTCACATACGCACTAATACACCATCACACACACACACACACTAATACACCCTGACACACACACACACACTAATACACCCTGACACACACACACACACACACACACACACTAATACACCCTGACACACACACACTAATACACCCTGACACACACACACACTAATACACCCTGCTCACATACGCACTAATACACCCTGACACACACACACACACACTAATACACCCCGACACACACACACACTAATACACCCTGACACACACACTAATACACCCTGACACACACACTAATACACCCTAACACACACACACACTAATACACCCTGACACACACACACACTAATACACCCTGCTCAAATACGCACTAATACACCGTCACACACACACTAATACACCCTGACACACACACACACACACTAATACACCCTGACACACACACACTAATACACCCTGACACACACACACTAATACACCCTGACACACACACACACACACTAATACACCCTGACACACACACACTAATACACCCTGACACACACGCACTAATACACCCTGACACACACACACACACTAATACACCCTGACACACACACTAATACACCCTGAAACACACACACTAATACACCCTGACACACACACACTAATACACCCTGACACACACACACTAATACACCCTGACACACACACTAATACACCCTGACACACACACACTAATACACCCTGACACACACACACTAATACACCCTGACACACACACACTAATACACCCGGCTCACATACGCACTAATACACCCTGACACACACACACTAATACACCCTGACACACACACACTAATACACCCTGACACACACACACTAATACACCCTGACACACACACTAATACACCCTGAAACACAAACACTAATACACCCTGCTCACATACGCACTAATACACCCTGACACACACACACACAGACTGATACACCCTGACAAACACACAGAAATACACCCTGACACACACACACTAATACACCCTGACACACACACTAATACACCCTGACACACACTAATACACCCTGACACACACTAATACACCCTGACACACACACACTAATACACCCTGACACACACACACTAATACACCCTGACACACACACACACACTAATACACCCTGACACACACACTAATACACCCTGTCACACATACACACTAATATACACACACACACTATCTAGCTATCTCATTGACCTACAGGGCTTTCTGTTGCTGTTACCTGCTCTTTGGAGCCTGATCCTTATTTTGGGGGGCTGCTTTGGGGACTTGTTTGGGGGCTGATCTATAAAACAAAGAAGGCAGAGAGTCATAAGACGTACAGAGAGACCACTGGAAATGAGCAGCAGAAGCAACACAGGACGTGTGATGTCAGAGAGTTCCCACCCTGAGGGTCCTCATATGATCAGTTACTGTGCAGCCCCTTTAGTATCATCAGTAGCCAGGACATGTGATGTCAGAGCGCTCCCACCCTGAGGGTCCTCATATGATCAGTTACTGTGCAGCCCCTTTAGTATCATCAGTAGCCGGGATGTGTGATGTCAGAGCGCTCCCACCCTGAGGGTCCTCATATGATCAGTTACTGTGCAGCCCCTTTAGTATCATCAGTAGCCAGGACGTGTGATGTCAGAGAGTTCCCACCCTGAGGGTCCTCATATGATCAGTTACTGTGCAGCCCCTTTAGTATCATCAGTAGCCGGGACGTGTGATGTCAGAGCGCTCGCACCCTGAGGGTCCTCATATGATCAGTTACTGTGCAGACCCTTTAGTATCATCAGTAGCCAGGACGTGTGATGTCAGAGCGCTCGCACCCTGAGGGTCCTCCTATGATCAGTTACTGTGCAGCCCCTTTAGTATCATCAGTAGCCGGGATGTGTGATGTCAGAGCGCTCCCACCCTGAGGGTCCTCATATGATCAGTTACTGTGCAGCCCCTTTAGTATCATCAGTAGCCAGGACGTGTGATGTCAGAGCGCTCGCACCCTGAGGGTCCTCCTATGATCAGTTACTGTGCAGCCCCTTTAGTATCATCAGTAGCCGGGATGTGTGATGTCAGAGCGCTCCCACCCTGAGGGTCCTCATATGATCAGTTACTGTGCAGCCCCTTTAGTATCATCAGTAGCCGGGACGTGTGATGTCAGAGCGCTCGCACCCTGAGGGTCCTCCTATGATCAGTTACTGTGCAGCCCCTTTAGTATCATCAGTAGCCGGGATGTGTGATGTCAGAGCGCTCCCACCCTGAGGGTCCTCATATGATCAGTTACTGTGCAGCCCCTTTAGTATCATCAGTAGCCGGGATGTGTGATGTCAGAGCGCTCCCACCCTGAGGGTCCTCATATGATCGGTTACTGTGCAGCCCCTTTAGTATCATCAGTAGCCAGGACGTGTGATGTCAGAACACTCCCACCCTGAGGGTCCTCATATGATCGGTTACTGTGCAGCCCCTTTAGTATCATCAGTAGCCGGGACGTGTGATGTCAGAGCGTTCCCACCCTGAGGGTCCTCATATGATCAGTTACTGTGCAGCCCCTTTAGTATCATCAGTAGCCGGGACGTGTGATGTCAGAGCACTCCCACCCTGAGGGTCCTCATATGATCGGTTACTGTGCAGCCCCTTTAGTATCATCAGTAGCCGGGACGTGTGATGTCAGAGCACTCCCACCCTGAGGGTCCTCATATGATCGGTTACTGTGCAGCCCCTTTAGTATCACCAGTAGCCGGGACGTGTGATGTCAGAGCACTCCCACGCTGAGGGTCCTCATATGATCGGTTACTGTGCAGCCCCTTTAGTATCATCAGTAGCCGGGACGTGTGATGTCAGAGCACTCCCACCCTGAGGGTCCTCATATGATCGGTTACTGTGCAGCCCCTTTAGTATCATCAGTAGCCGGGACGTGTGATGTCAGAGCACTCCCACCCTAAGGGTCCTCATATGATCAGTTACTGTGCAGCCCCTTTAGTATCATCAGTAGCCGGGACGTGTGATGTCAGAGCACTCCCACCCTGAGGGTCCTCATATGATCGGTTACTGTGCAGCCCCCTTAGTATCATCAGTAGCCGGGACGTGTGATGTCAGAGCTCTCCCACCCTGAGGGTCCTCATATGATCAGTTACTGTGCAGCCCCTTTAGTATCATCAGTAGCCGGGATGTGTGATGTCAGAGCGCTCCCACCCTGAGGGTCCTCATATGATCAGTTACTGTGCAGCCCCTTTAGTATCATCAGTAGCCAGGACGTGTGATGTCAGAGCGCTCCCACTCTGAGGGTCCTCATATGATCAGTTACTGTGCAGCCCCTTTAGTATCATCAGTAGCCGGGACGTGTGATGTCAGAGCGCTCCCACCCTGAGGGTCTTCATATGATCAGTTACTGTGCAGCCCCTTTAGTATTATCAGTAGCCAGGACGTGTGATGTCAGAGCGCTCCCACCCTGAGGGTCCTCATATGATCGGTTACTGTGCAGCCCCTTTAGTATCATCAGTAGCCGGGATGTGTGATGTCAGAGCGTTCCCACCCTGAGGGTCCTCATATGATCAGTTACTGTGCAGCCCCTTTAGTATCACCAGTAGCCGGGATGTGTGATGACAGAGCGTTCCCACCCTGAGGGTCCTCATATGATCAGTTACTGTGCAGCCCCTTTAGTATCACCAGTAGCCGGGACGTGTGATGTCAGAGCGCTCGCACCCTGAGGGTCCTCCTATGATCAGTTACTGTGCAGCCCCTTTAGTATCATCAGTAGCCGGGACGTGTGATGTCAGAGCGCACCCACCCTGAGGGTCCTCATATGATCAGTTACTGTGCAGCCCCTTTAGTATCATCAGTAGCCGGGACGTGTGATGTCAGAGCGCTCCCACCCTGAGGGTCCTCATATGATCAGTTACTGTGCAGCCCCTTTAGTATCATCAGTAGCCGGGATGTGTGATGTCAGAGCGCTCCCACCCTGAGGGTCCTCCTATGATCAGTTACTGTGCAGCCCCTTTAGTATCATCAGTAGCCAGGACGTGTGATGACAGAGCGCTCCCACCCTGAGGGTCCTCATATGATCAGTTACTGTGCAGCCCCTTTAGTATCACCAGTAGCCGGGACGTGTGATGTCAGAGCGTTCCCACCCTGAGGGTCCTCATATGATCAGTTACTGTGCAGCCCCTTTAGTATCATCAGTAGCCAGGACGTGTGATGTCAGAGCGCTCGCACCCTGAGGGTCCTCCTATGATCAGTTACTGTGCAGCCCCTTTAGTATCATCAGTAGCCGGGATGTGTGATGTCAGAGCGCTCCCACCCTGAGGGTCCTCCTATGATCAGTTACTGTGCAGCCCCTTTAGTATCATCAGTAGCCAGGACGTGTGATGTCAGAGCGTTCCCACCCTGAGGGTCCTCATATGATCAGTTACTGTGCAGCCCCTTTAGTATCATCAGTAGCCGGGATGTGTGATGTCAGAGCGCTCCCACCCTGAGGGTCCTCCTATGATCAGTTACTGTGCAGCCCCTTTAGTATCATCAGTAGCCGGGATGTGTGATGTCAGAGCGTTCCCACCCTGAGGGTCCTCATATGATCAGTTACTGTGCAGCCCCTTTAGTATCATCAGTAGCCGGGACGTGTGATGTCAGAGCGCTCGCACCCTGAGGGTCCTCATATGATCAGTTACTGTGCAGCCCCTTTAGTATCATCAGTAGCCGGGATGTGTGATGTCAGAGCGCTCCCACCCTGAGGGTCCTCCTATGATCAGTTACTGTGCAGCCCCTTTAGTATCATCAGTAGCCGGGATGTGTGATGTCAGAGCGTTCCCACCCTGAGGGTCCTCATATGATCGGTTACTGTGTAGCCCCTTTAGTATCATCAGTAGCCAGGACGTGTGATGTCAGAGCGCTCCCACCCTGAGGGTCCTCCTATGATCAGTTACTGTGCAGCCCCTTTAGTATCATCAGTAGCCAGGACGTGTGATGTCAGAGCGTTCCCACCCTGAGGGTCCTCATATGATCAGTTACTGTGCAGCCCCTTTAGTATCATCAGTAGCCGGGATGTGTGATGTCAGAGCGCTCCCACCCTGAGGGTCCTCATATGATCAGTTACTGTGCAGCCCCTTTAGTATTATCAGTAGCCGGGACGTGTGATGTCAGAGCGCTCCCACCCTGAGGGTCTTCATATGATCAGTTACTGTGCAGCCCCTTTAGTATCATCAGTAGCCGGGACGTGTGATGTCAGAGCGTTCCCACCCTGAGGGTCCTCCTATGATCAGTTACTGTGCAGACCCTTTAGTATCATCAGTAGCCGGGACGTGTGATGTCAGAGCGTTCTCACCCTGAGGGTCCTCCTATGATCAGTTACTGTGCAGCCCCTTTAGTATCATCAGTAGCCGGGATGTGTGATGTCAGAGCGCTCCCACCCTGAGGGTCTTCATATGATCAGTTACTGTGCAGCCCCTTTAGTATCATCAGTAGCCGGGACGTGTGATGTCAGAGCGCTCCCACCCTGAGGGTCCTCATATGATCAGTTACTGTGCAGCCCCTTTAGTATCATCAGTAGCCGGGACATGTGATGTCAGAGCGCTCCCACCCTGAGGGTCCTCATATGATCAGTTACTGTGCAGCCCCTTTAGTATCATCAGTAGCCGGGACGTGTGATGTCAGAGCGCTCCCACCCTGAGGGTCCTCATATGATCAGTTACTGTGCAGCCCCTTTAGTATCATCAGTAGCCGGGACATGTGATGTCAGAGCGCTCCCACCCTGAGGGTCTTCATATGATCAGTTACTGTGCAGCCCCTTTAGTATCATCAGTAGCCGGGACGTGTGATGTCAGAGCGCTCCCACCCTGAGGGTCCTCATATGATCAGTTACTGTGCAGCCCCTTTAGTATCATCAGTAGCCGGGATGTGTGATGTCAGAGCGCTCCCACCCTGAGGGTCCTCATATGATCAGTTACTGTGCAGCCCCTTTAGTATCATCAGTAGCCGGGATGTGTGATGTCAGAGCGCTCCCACCCTGAGGGTCTTCATATGATCAGTTACTGTGCAGCCCCTTTAGTATCATCAGTAGCCGGGACGTGTGATGTCAGAGCGCTCCCACCCTGAGGGTCCTCATATGATCAGTTACTGTGCAGCCCCTTTAGTATCATCAGTAGCCGGGATGTGTGATGTCAGAGCGCTCCCACCCTGAGGGTCCTCCTATGATCAGTTACTGTGCAGCCCCTTTAGTATCATCAGTAGCCAGGACGTGTGATGACAGAGCGCTCCCACCCTGAGGGTCCTCATATGATCAGTTACTGTGCAGCCCCTTTAGTATCACCAGTAGCCGGGACGTGTGATGTCAGAGCGTTCCCACCCTGAGGGTCCTCATATGATCAGTTACTGTGCAGCCCCTTTAGTATCATCAGTAGCCAGGACGTGTGATGTCAGAGCGCTCGCACCCTGAGGGTCCTCCTATGATCAGTTACTGTGCAGCCCCTTTAGTATCATCAGTAGCCGGGATGTGTGATGTCAGAGCGCTCCCACCCTGAGGGTCCTCCTATGATCAGTTACTGTGCAGCCCCTTTAGTATCATCAGTAGCCAGGACGTGTGATGTCAGAGCGTTCCCACCCTGAGGGTCCTCATATGATCAGTTACTGTGCAGCCCCTTTAGTATCATCAGTAGCCGGGATGTGTGATGTCAGAGCGCTCCCACCCTGAGGGTCCTCCTATGATCAGTTACTGTGCAGCCCCTTTAGTATCATCAGTAGCCGGGATGTGTGATGTCAGAGCGTTCCCACCCTGAGGGTCCTCATATGATCAGTTACTGTGCAGCCCCTTTAGTATCATCAGTAGCCGGGACGTGTGATGTCAGAGCGCTCGCACCCTGAGGGTCCTCATATGATCAGTTACTGTGCAGCCCCTTTAGTATCATCAGTAGCCGGGATGTGTGATGTCAGAGCGCTCCCACCCTGAGGGTCCTCCTATGATCAGTTACTGTGCAGCCCCTTTAGTATCATCAGTAGCCGGGATGTGTGATGTCAGAGCGTTCCCACCCTGAGGGTCCTCATATGATCGGTTACTGTGTAGCCCCTTTAGTATCATCAGTAGCCAGGACGTGTGATGTCAGAGCGCTCCCACCCTGAGGGTCCTCATATGATCAGTTACTGTGCAGCCCCTTTAGTATCATCAGTAGCCAGGACGTGTGATGTCAGAGCGTTCCCACCCTGAGGGTCCTCATATGATCAGTTACTGTGCAGCCCCTTTAGTATCATCAGTAGCCGGGATGTGTGATGTCAGAGCGCTCCCACCCTGAGGGTCCTCATATGATCAGTTACTGTGCAGCCCCTTTAGTATTATCAGTAGCCGGGACGTGTGATGTCAGAGCGCTCCCACCCTGAGGGTCTTCATATGATCAGTTACTGTGCAGCCCCTTTAGTATCATCAGTAGCCGGGACGTGTGATGTCAGAGCGTTCCCACCCTGAGGGTCCTCCTATGATCAGTTACTGTGCAGACCCTTTAGTATCATCAGTAGCCGGGACGTGTGATGTCAGAGCGTTCTCACCCTGAGGGTCCTCTTATGATCAGTTACTGTGCAGCCCCTTTAGTATCATCAGTAGCCGGGATGTGTGATGTCAGAGCGCTCCCACCCTGAGGGTCTTCATATGATCAGTTACTGTGCAGCCCCTTTAGTATCATCAGTAGCCGGGACGTGTGATGTCAGAGCGCTCCCACCCTGAGGGTCCTCATATGATCAGTTACTGTGCAGCCCCTTTAGTATCATCAGTAGCCGGGACGTGTGCCGTCAGAGCGTTCCCACCCTGAGGGTCCTCATATGATCAGTTACTGTGCAGCCCCTTTAGTATCATCAGTAGCCGGGATGTGTGATGTCAGAGCGCTCCCACCCTGAGGGTCTTCATATGATCAGTTACTGTGCAGCCCCTTTAGTATCATCAGTAGCCGGGACGTGTGATGTCAGAGAGATCCCACTCTGAGGGTCCTCATATGATCAGTTACTGTGCAGCCCCTTTAGTATCATCAGTAGCCAGGACGTGTGATGTCAGAGCACTCCCACCCTGAGGGTCCTCATATGATCGGTTACTGTGCAGCCCCTTTAGTATCATCAGTAGCCGGGACGTGTGATGTCAGAGCGTTCCCACCCTGAGGGTCCTCATATGATCAGTTACTGTGCAGCCCCTTTAGTATCATCAGTAGCCGGGACGTGTGATGTCAGAGCACTCCCACCCTGAGGGTCCTCATATGATCGGTTACTGTGCAGCCCCTTTAGTATCATCAGTAGCCGGGACGTGTGATGTCAGAGCACTCCCACCCTAAGGGTCCTCATATGATCGGTTACTGTGCAGCCCCTTTAGTATCATCAGTAGCCGGGATGTGTGATGTCAGAGCGCTCCCACCCTGAGGGTCCTCATATGATCAGTTACTGTGCAGCCCCTTTAGTATCATCAGTAGCCGGGACGTGTGATGTCAGAGCACTCCCACCCTGAGGGTCCTCATATGATCGGTTACTGTGCAGCCCCCTTAGTATCATCAGTAGCCGGGACGTGTGATGTCAGAGCTCTCCCACCCTGAGGGTCCTCATATGATCAGTTACTGTGCAGCCCCTTTAGTATCATAAGTAGCCGGGATGTGTGATGTCAGAGCGCTCCCACCCTGAGGGTCCTCATATGATCAGTTACTGTGCAGCCCCTTTAGTATCATCAGTAGCCAGGACGTGTGATGTCAGAGCGCTCCCACTCTGAGGGTCCTCATATGATCAGTTACTGTGCAGCCCCTTTAGTATCATCAGTAGCCGGGACGTGTGATGTCAGAGCGCTCCCACCCTGAGGGTCTTCATATGATCAGTTACTGTGCAGCCCCTTTAGTATTATCAGTAGCCAGGACGTGTGATGTCAGAGCGCTCCCACCCTGCGGGTCCTCATATGATCGGTTACTGTGCAGCCCCTTTAGTATCATCAGTAGCCGGGATGTGTGATGTCAGAGCGTTCCCACCCTGAGGGTCCTCATATGATCAGTTACTGTGCAGCCCCTTTAGTATCACCAGTAGCCGGGATGTGTGATGACAGAGCGTTCCCACCCTGAGGGTCCTCATATGATCAGTTACTGTGCAGCCCCTTTAGTATCACCAGTAGCCGGGACGTGTGATGTCAGAGCGCTCGCACCCTGAGGGTCCTCCTATGATCAGTTACTGTGCAGCCCCTTTAGTATCATCAGTAGCCGGGACGTGTGATGTCAGAGCGCACCCACCCTGAGGGTCCTCATATGATCAGTTACTGTGCAGCCCCTTTAGTATCATCAGTAGCCAGGACGTGTGATGTCAGAGCACTCCCACCCTGAGGGTCCTTATATGATCGGTTACTGTGCAGCCCCTTTAGTATCATCAGTAGCCGGGACGTGTGATGTCAGAGCGTTCCCACCCTGAGGGTCCTCATATGATCAGTTACTGTGCAGCCCCTTTAGTATCATCAGTAGCCGGGATGTGTGATGTCAGAGCGCTCCCACCCTGAGGGTCCTCCTATGATCAGTTACTGTGCAGCCCCTTTAGTATCATCAGTAGCCAGGACGTGTGATGTCAGAGCGCTCGCACCCTGAGGGTCCTCCTATGATCAGTTACTGTGCAGCCCCTTTAGTATCATCAGTAGCCGGGATGTGTGATGTCAGAGCGCTCCCACCCTGAGGGTCCTCCTATGATCAGTTACTGTGCAGCCCCTTTAGTATCATCAGTAGCCAGGACGTGTGATGTCAGAGCGATCCCACCCTGAGGGTCCTCATATGATCAGTTACTGTGCAGCCCCTTTAGTATCATCAGTAGCCGGGATGTGTGATGTCAGAGCGCTCCCACCCTGAGGGTCCTCATATGATCAGTTACTGTGCAGCCCCTTTAGTATCATCAGTAGCCGGGACGTGTGATGTCAGAGCGCTCGCACCCTGAGGGTCCTCATATGATCAGTTACTGTGCAGCCCCTTTAGTATCATCAGTAGCCGGGATGTGTGATGTCAGAGCGCTCCCACCCTGAGGGTCCTCCTATGATCAGTTACTGTGCAGCCCCTTTAGTATCATCAGTAGCCGTGATGTGTGATGTCAGAGCGTTCCCACCCTGAGGGTCCTCATATGATCGGTTACTGTGTAGCCCCTTTAGTATCATCAGTAGCCAGGACGTGTGATGTCAGAGCGCTCCCACCCTGAGGGTCCTCCTATGATCAGTTACTGTGCAGCCCCTTTAGTATCATCAGTAGCCAGGACGTGTGATGTCAGAGCGTTCCCACCCTGAGGGTCCTCATATGATCAGTTACTGTGCAGCCCCTTTAGTATCATCAGTAGCCGGGATGTGTGATGTCAGAGGGCTCCCACCCTGAGGGTCCTCATATGATCAGTTACTGTGCAGCCCCTTTAGTATTATCAGTAGCCGGGACGTGTGATGTCAGAGCGCTCCCACCCTGAGGGTCTTCATATGATCAGTTACTGTGCAGCCCCTTTAGTATCATCAGTAGCCGGGACGTGTGATGTCAGAGCGTTCCCACCCTGAGGGTCCTCCTATGATCAGTTACTGTGCAGACCCTTTAGTATCATCAGTAGCCGGGACGTGTGATGTCAGAGCGTTCTCACCCTGAGGGTCCTCCTATGATCAGTTACTGTGCAGCCCCTTTAGTATCATCAGTAGCCGGGATGTGTGATGTCAGAGCGCTCCCACCCTGAGGGTCTTCATATGATCAGTTACTGTGCAGCCCCTTTAGTATCATCAGTAGCCGGGACGTGTGATGTCAGAGCGCTCCCACCCTGAGGGTCCTCATATGATCAGTTACTGTGCAGCCCCTTTAGTATCATCCGTAGCCGGGATGTGTGATGTCAGAGCGCTCCCACCCTGAGGGTCCTCATATGATCAGTTACTGTGCAGCCCCTTTAGTATCATCAGTAGCCGGGATGTGTGATGTCAGAGCGCTCCCACCCTGAGGGTCTTCATATGATCAGTTACTGTGCAGCCCCTTTAGTATTATCAGTAGCCGGGATGTGTGATGTCAGAGCGCTCCCACCCTGAGGGTCCTCATATGATCGGTTACTGTGCAGCCCCTTTAGTATTATCAGTAGCCGGGATGTGTGATGTCAGAGCGCTCCCACCCTGAGGGTCCTCATATGATCGGTTACTGTGCAGCCCCTTTAGTATCATCAGTAGCCGGGACGTGTGATGTCAGAGCGTTCCCACCCTGAGGGTCCTCATATGATCGGTTACTGTGCAGCCCCTTTAGTATTATCAGTAGCCAGGACGTGTGATGTCAGAGCGCTCCCACCCTGAGGGTCCTCATATGATCAGTTACTGTGCAGCCCCTTTAGTATCATCAGTAGCCGGGACGTGTGATGTCAGAGCGCTCCCACCCTGAGGGTCCTCATATGATCAGTTACTGTGCAGCCCCTTTAGTATTATCAGTAGCCGGGATGTGTGATGTCAGAGCGCTCCCACCCTGAGGGTCCTCATATGATCAGTTACTGTGCAGCCCCTTTAGTATCATCAGTAGCCGGGACGTGTGATGTCAGAGCGTTCCCACCCTGAGGGTCCTCATATGATCGGTTACTGTGCAGCCCCTTTAGTATCATCAGTAGCCGGGACGTGTGATGTCAGAGCGTTTCCACCCTGAGGGTCCTCATATGATCGGTTACTGTGCAGCCCCTTTAGTATCATCAGTAGCCGGGACGTGTGATGTCAGAGCGTTCCCACCCTGAGGGTCCTCATATGATCGGTTACTGTGCAGCCCCTTTAGTATCATCAGTAGCCAGGACGTGTGCCGTCAGAGCTTTCCCACCCTGAGGGTCCTCATATGATCAGTTACTGTGCAGCCCCTTTAGTATCATCAGTAGCCGGGACGTGTGATGTCAGAGCGCTCCCACCCTGAGGGTCCTCATATGATCGGTTACTGTGCAGCCCCTTTAGTATCACCAGTAGCCGGGACGTGTGATGTCAGAGCGCTCCCACCCTGAGGGTCCTCATATGATCAGTTACTGTGCAGCCCCTTTAGTATCACCAGTAGCCGGGACGTGTGATGTCAGAGCGCTCCCACCCTGAGGGTCCTCATATGATCGGTTACTGTGCAGCCCCTTTAGTATCATCAGTAGCCGGGACGTGTGATGTCAGAGCGCTCCCACCCTGAGGGTCCTCATATGATCGGTTACTGTGCAGCCCCTTTAGTATCATCAGTAGCCGGGATGTGTGATGTCAGAGCGCTCCCACCCTGAGGGTCCTCATATGATCGGTTACTGTGCAGCCCCTTTAGTATCATCAGTAGCCGGGATGTGTGATGTCAGAGCGCTCCCACCCTGAGGGTCCTCATATGATCAGTTACTGTGCAGCCCCTTTAGTATCATCAGTAGCCGGGATGTGTGATGTCAGAGCGTTTCCACCCTGAGGGTCCTCATATGATCAGTTACTGTGCAGCCCCTTTAGTATCATCAGTAGCCAGGACGTGTGATGTCAGAGCGCTCCCACCCTGAGGGTCCTCATATGATCAGTTACTGTGCAGCCCCTTTAGTATCATCAATAGCCGGGACGTGTCATGTCAGAGCGCTCCCACCCTGAGGGTCCTCATATGATCAGTTACTGTGCAGCCCCTTTAGTATCATCAGTAGCCAGGACGTGTGCCGTCAGAGCGTTCCCACCCTGAGGGTCCTCATATGATCAGTTACTGTGCAGCCCCTTTAGTATCATCAGTAGCCAGGACGTGTGATGTCAGAGCGCTCCCACCCTGAGGGTCCTCATATGATCAGTTACTGTGCAGCCCCTTTAGTATCATCAGTAGCCAGGATGTGTGATGTCAGAGCGCTCCCACCCTGAGGGTCCTCATATGATCAGTTACTGTGCAGACCCTTTAGTATCATCAGTAGCCGGGACGTGTGATGTCAGAGCGCTCCCACCCTGAGGGTCCTCATATGATCGGTTACTGTGCAGCCCCTTTAGTATCATCAGTAGCCAGGACGTGTGATGTCAGAGCGTTCCCACCCTGAGGGTCCTCATATGATCGGTTACTGTGCAGCCCCTTTAGTATCATCAGTAGCCGGGACGTGTGATGTCAGAGCGCTCCCACCCTGAGGGTCCTCATATGATCAGTTACTGTGCAGCCCCTTTAGTATTATCAGTAGCCGGGATGTGTGATGTCAGAGCGTTCCCACCCTGAGGGTCCTCATATGATCAGTTACTGTGCAGCCCTTTTAGTATCATCAGTAGCCGGGATGTGTGATGTCAGAGCGCTCCCACCCTGAGGGTCCTCATATGATCAGTTACTGTGCAGCCCCTTTAGTATCATCAGTAGCCGGGATGTGTGATGTCAGAGCGTTCCCACCCTGAGGGTCCTCATATGATCAGTTACTGTGCAGCCCCTTTAGTATCATCAGTAGCCAGGACGTGTGATGTCAGAGCGCTCCCACCCTGAGGGTCCTCATATGATCAGTTACTGTGCAGCCCCTTTAGTATCATCAGTAGCCAGGACGTGTGATGTCAGAGCGTTCCCACCCTGAGGGTCCTCATATGATCAGTTACTGTGCAGCCCCTTTAGTATCATCAGTAGCCGGGATGTGTGATGTCAGAGCGCTCCCACCCTGAGGGTCCTCATATGATCAGTTACTGTGCAGCCCCTTTAGTATCATCAGTAGCCGGGACGTGTGATGTCAGAGCGCTCCCACCCTGAGGGTCCTCATATGATCGGTTACTGTGCAGCCCCTTTAGTATCATCAGTAGCCGGGACGTGTGATGTCAGAGCGCTCCCACCCTGAGGGTCCTCATATGATCAGTTACTGTGCAGCCCCTTTAGTATCATCAGTAGCCGGGACGTGTGATGTCAGAGCGCTCCCACCCTGAGGGTCCTCATATGATCAGTTACTGTGCAGCCCCTTTAGTATCATCAGTAGCCGGGACGTGTGATGTCAGAGCGCTCCCACCCTGAGGGTCCTCATATGATCGGTTACTGTGCAGCCCCTTTAGTATCACCAGTAGCCGGGACGTGTGATGTCAGAGCGTTCCCACCCTGAGGGTCCTCATATGATCAGTTACTGTGCAGCCCCTTTAGTATCATCAGTAGCCGGGATGTGTGATGTCAGAGCGTTCCCACCCTGAGGGTCCTCATATGATCGGTTACTGTTCAGCCCCTTTAGTATCATTAGTAGCCGGGATGTGTGATGTCAGAGCGCTCCCACCCTGAGGGTCCTCATATGATCAGTTACTGTGCAGCCCCTTTAGTATCATCAGTAGCCGGGACGTGTGATGTCAGAGCGCTCCCACCCTGAGGGTCCTCATATGATCGGTTACTGTGCAGCCCCTTTAGTATCATCAGTAGCCAGGACGTGTGCGGTCAGAGCGCTCCCACCCTGAGGGTCCTCATATGATCAGTTACTGTGCAGCCCCTTTAGTATCATCAGTAGCCGGGACGTGTGATGTCAGAGCGCTCCCACCCTGAGGGTCCTCATATGATCAGTTACTGTGCAGCCCCTTTAGTATCATCAGTAGCCGGGACGTGTGATGTCAGAGCGCTCCCACCCTGAGGGTCCTCATATGATCAGTTACTGTGCAGCCCCTTTAGTATCATCAGTAGCCGGGACGTGTGATGTCAGAGCGCTCCCACCCTGAGGGTCCTCATATGATCAGTTACTGTGATCTCGTAGTTGCGGGTTCAGATGGAGCCAATGGAAAAAAGAGGTCGGTAGGGGAGGGTAGATTTGGAAGTCCTACGGGCTCCAATTACAGTTTGCGATCTTACCCACAGGCCAGATATAATGCAATATTAATAAAGCCGTAAATATGATATTCTATTACACGCGAGTTACAGTATATGTCGTAACACACTGATTGCCGGAATCAATCTAACGCAAAATATAACATGAAATAAAGTATTTTTCGGGGCCGATTTGCGGGCTTGAGAATGGTGTGCTTTTAATTCTAAGACCTAACATCACTTTCCATTATAATAAATGTACAGTATTGTGGTGATATTTGCATCACAAGTGCTACGTATGGAACTTTACTCCCTTGTGCGTCCTCTCGAGCACATGTTGGGCTTTGGGCTCCATTTGCGAGTACGTGCTTGCTCACGAGTGACCACGTTGCAATTTAATAGCTGATTTGAACAAGTAGCGGTTACGGGCTCGTCGGATCAAAGGATTTACGTGCGCTAAGTTCAACGTTGCTCAGCACATAGCCTATTCTCGGCCGTCCTGCGTGTTCACATGCAAAGCCCGCTGAGAGCAACGTTACGGGGCTAATATAATACCCGTAACACGTAAATTTGGAGTTATGAGCTACGTTTTAAAATGTGGTCCCAAATATATGAGGCTGATAATCAGTTACTGTGCAGCCCCTCTAGTATCATCCGTAGCCAGAACCTGTGATGTCAAAGCGGTCCCACCATAAGGGTCCTCATATGATCGGTTACTGTGCAAAGGCGTTCCCTATGACAACAAGAAAATCAGATTGGAAATTGCAACTATAATACTGAAAATCACAACCATAAGACTGGAAACCACAACCATAAGACTGGAAACCACAACCATAAGACTGGAAACCACAACCATAAAATAGGAAATCACAACCATAAGACTGGAAACCACAACCATAAGAGTGGAAATCACAACCATAAGACTGGAAACCACAACCATAAAATAGGAAATCACAACCATAAGACTGGAAACCACAACCATAAGACTGGAAACCACAACCATAAGACTGGAAACCACAAACATAAGACTGGAAATCACAACCATAAGACTGGAAACCACAACCATAAGACTGGAAACCACAACCATAAGAGTGGAAATCACAACCATAAGACTGGAAACCACAACCATAAGAGTGGAAATCACAACCATAAGACTGGAAACCACAACCATAAGACTGGAAACCACAACCATAAGACTGGAAATCACAACCATAAGACTGGAAACCACAACCATAAGACTGGAAACCACAACCATAAGACTGGAAACCACAACCATAAGACTGGAAACCACAACCATAAGACTGGAAATCACAACCATAAGATAGAAAATCACAAAAAGAACATTGGAAATAGGAATCATAATACTGGAAATCCCCACTACAATACTGGAAATCACGACCATAAGATTGTAAATCACAACAATAAATTTGGAACCCACAACCATAAGATAGGAAATAAAACCCAAAAAACTGGAAATCATAACCATAAGACAGAAAATCACAACCATAAGAGTGGAAATCACAACCATAAGATAAGAAATAATAACCATAAATTGAAATCACAACCATAAGATTGAAATTACAATCATAAGACGGTAAATCACAACCATAACATTGGAAATCATAACCATAAGGCTGTAAATCACAATCATAAGATAGGAAATCACAACCATAAGACTGGAAATTAGAAAATGACATTGGAAATCGGAATCATAGGACTGGAAATCACATCCATAAGACTGCAAATCACAACAATAATATTGGAACCCACAACCGTAAGATAGGAAATCACAACCATAAGACTGGAAACCACAACCATAAGACTGGAAATCACAACCATAAGATAGAAAATCACAAAAAGAACATTGGAAATAGGAATCATAATACTGGAAATCCCCACTACAATACTGGAAATCACGACCATAAGATTGTAAATCACAACAATAAATTTGGAACCCACAACCATAAGATAGGAAATAAAACCCAAAAAACTGGAAATCATAACCATAAGACAGAAAATCACAACCATAAGAGTGGAAATCACAACCATAAGATAAGAAATAATAACCATAAATTGAAATCACAACCATAAGATTGAAATTACAATCATAAGACGGTAAATCACAACCATAACATTGGAAATCATAACCATAAGGCTGTAAATCACAATCATAAGATAGGAAATCACAACCATAAGACTGGAAATTAGAAAATGACATTGGAAATCGGAATCATAGGACTGGAAATCACATCCATAAGACTGCAAATCACAACAATAATATTGGAACCCACAACCGTAAGATAGGAAATCACAACCAAAAAACAGGAAATCATACCATAATACTAACTATCACAAACATAAGACTGGAAATCACAACCTGGAGATTCTAGTCACAGGCTTACCCTTAGATGCACTAAGTCTCACAGAGGCAGACGTGTGTTTCTTCACTTCCCACCACATCCCCTGTGCAAGTTTAGTGAATATGGTCCATAGAACAATGGCTGCAGCTTCATGCAATGTGTAAACACATAAAATCTTTCCTCTTCGTCCAGCTTCAAATCACCGTTAACACTCCACTTTAGGTTATCATTAACGAAGACCCACCCACAATCCAAGATTATCAATTTATCGCTTAGAAAGCACTTTGTTATGGTTTACATGGCCTAAGTATTTCATAAAACCAGATTTTATAACTCACCATAAAATTTGGACATTGACCATTTTATAGCATGCTGGCCCAGTTGGTTCCTTACATGAGCCAAACCTCATCCTGAGTGCCCATGGTCCATTTGGGATGGTTGGGGACCCCAGACCTTGGATATCATGCTGTTGGATCTGGGCCATACTGTTTCTGATTTCTGCCCATTATTTACCTCATTCACTATTACTTGTACAAACCTAACTTGGTTTTTCCAGTCTTCTCAAACTGTCTTTCCCCCATCTCCAGGTTTTGGCCCTTTGTTCTTTCTGCCCTTTTATGTGATATTTAAACACTTTCTACATTTTCATTTCTCTCCCCGTACGGTTGTGGTTTCTGTTCTTTTACTGAATCAACCTCGATAGACGTGCCCAACATCCAAGGAACAAGGACCCGTCAACGTCCTGCGACTGCTGGACCTTTCTGCTGACCAGACTGTTCTCTTTATACCACTCGATGACTGACCTTCCTTATGTCTATGTACTTTATAATGTCCTCTGTTATTGGTCTCTGCACTGGGGCAGTCCTGGGCCCACGTCTCTATTTTTACTGCAATCTCTCCACAGGGGAAGCCGTGACATATTTAGATATCACATATATGGTTAAACTTAATTGTCTACCTACACCTGACCTAACACCTGCAGTGTAGACTAACATACAATGGATGCCAGACATGTAGAGAGAAGGAAAGAGTAGATATAGAAAGAGAGAAGAGGAGAGACATGGGGAAAGAGTGAGAGAGAGTGAGAACGAGAACATACACGGAGAGAGGATAGACATGGAGAAAGAGTGAGAGAGAGTGAGAACGAGAACATACATGGAGAGAGGATAGACATGGAGAAAGAGTGAGAGAGAGTGAGAACGAGAACATACATGGAGAGAGGATAGACATGGAGAAAGAGTGAGAGAGAGTGAGAACATACATGGAGAGAGGAGAGACATGGAGAAAGAGAGAGTGAGAACGAGAACATACATGGAGAGAGGATAGACATGGAGAAAGAGTGAGAGAGAGTGAGAACGAGAACATACACGGAGAGAGGATAGACATGGAGAAAGAGTGAGAGAGAGTGAGAACGAGAACATACATGGAGAGAGGATAGACATGGAGAAAGAGTGAGAGAGAGTGAGAACGAGAACATACATGGAGAGAGGATAGACATGGAGAAAGAGAGAGTGAGAACGAAAACATACATGGAGAGAGGATAGACATGGAGAAAGAGTGAGAGAGAGTGAGAACGAGAAACATACATGGAGAGAGGATAGACATGGAGAAAGAGTGAGAGAGAGTGAGAACGAGATCATACATGGAGAGAGGATAGACATGGAGAAAGAGAGAGTGAGAACGAGAACATACATGGAGAGAGGATAGACATGAGGAAAGAGTGAGAGAGAGTGAGAATGAGAACATACATGGAGAGAGGATAGACATGGAGAAAGAGAGAGTGAGAACGAGAACATACATGGAGAGAGGATAGACATGGAGAAAGAGTGAGAGAGAGTGAGAACGAGAACATACATGGAGAGAGGATAGACATGGAGAAAGAGTGAGAGAGAGTGAGAACGAGAACATACATGGAGAGAGGATAGACATGGAGAAAGAGTGAGAGAGAGTGAGAACGAGAACATACATGGAGAGAGGATAGACATGGAGAAAGAGTGAGAGAGAGTGAGAACATACATGGAGAGAGGAGAGACATGGAGAAAGAGAGAGTGAGAACGAGAACATACATGGAGAGAGGATAGACATGGGGAAAGAGTGAGAGAGAGTGAGAACGAGAACATACACGGAGAGAGGATAGACATGGAGAAAGAGTGAGAGAGAGTGAGAACGAGAACATACATGGAGAGAGGATAGACATGGAGAAAGAGTGAGAGAGAGTGAGAACGAGAACATACATGGAGAGAGGATAGACATGGAGAAAGAGTGAGAGAGAGTGAGAACATACATGGAGAGAGGAGAGACATGGAGAAAGAGAGAGTGAGAACGAGAACATACATGGAGAGAGGATAGACATGGAGAAAGAGTGAGAGAGAGTGAGAACGAGAACATACACGGAGAGAGGATAGACATGGAGAAAGAGTGAGAGAGAGTGAGAACGAGAACATACATGGAGAGAGGATAGACATGGAGAAAGAGTGAGAACGAGAACATACATGGAGAGAGGATAGACATGGAGAAAGAGTGAGAGAGAGTGAGAACATACATGGAGAGAGGATAGACATGGAGAAAGAGTGAGAGAGAGTGAGAACATACATGGAGAGAGGATAGACATGGAGAAAGAGTGAGAGAGAGTGAGAACATACATGGAGAGAGGATAGACATGGAGAAAGAGTGAGAGAGAGTGAGAACGAGAACATACATGGAGAGAGGATAGACATGGAGAAAGAGAGAGTGAGAACGAAAACATACATGGAGAGAGGATAGACATGGAGAAAGAGTGAGAGAGAGTGAGAACATACATGGAGAGAGGATAGACATGGGGAAAGAGTGAGAGAGAGTGTGAATGAGAACATACATGTAGAGAGGATAGACATGGAGAAAGAGTGAGAGAGAGTGAGAACGAGATCATACATGGAGAGAGGATAGACATGGAAAAAGAGTGAGAGAGAACGAGAACATACATGGAGAGAGGATAGACATGGAAAAAGAGAGAGTGAGAACGAGAACATACACGGAGAGAGGATAGACATGGAGAAAGAGTGAGAGAGAGTGAGAACGAGAACATACATGGAGAGAGGATAGACATGGAGAAAGAGTGAGAGAGAGTGAGAACGAGAACATACATGGAGAGAGGATAGACATGGAGAAAGAGTGAGAACGAGAACATACATGGAGAGAGGATAGACATGGAGAAAGAGAGAGTGAGAACGAGAACATACATGGAGAGAGGATAGACATGGAGAAAGAGAGAGTGAGAATGAGAACATACATGGAGAGAGGATAGACATGGAGAAAGAGTGAGAGAGAACGAGAAACATACATGGAGAGAGGATAGACATGGAGAAAGAGTGAGAGAGAGTGAGAACATACATGGAGAGAGGATAGACATGGAGAAAGAGTGAGAGAGAGTGACAACGAGAACATACATGGAGAGAGGATAGACATGGGGAAAGAGTGAGAGAGAGTGAGAACGAGAACATACATGGAGAGAGGATAGAAATGGAGAAAGAGAGAGTGAGAACGAGAAACATACATGGAGAGAGGATAGACATGGAGAAAGAGTGAGAACATACATGGAGAGAGGATAGACATGGAGAAAGAGAGAGTGAGAACATACATGGAGAGAGGATAGACATGGGGAAAGAGTGAGAGAGAGTGAGAACGAGAAACATACATGGAGAGAGGATAGACATGGAGAAAGAGTGAGAACGAGAAACATACATGGAGAGAGGAGAGACATAGAGAAAGAGTGAGAGAGAGTGAGAACGAGAAAATACACGGGGAGAGGATAGACATGGAGAAAGAGTGTGAATGAGAACATACATGGAGAGAGGAGAGACATGGAGAAAGAGTGAGAGAGAGTGAGAACGAGAACATACATGGAGAGAGGATAGACATGGAGAAAGAGTGAGAGAGAGAGTGAGAACATACATGGAGAGAGGATAGACATGGAGAAAGAGTGAGAGAGAGTGAGAACGAGAACATACATGGAGAGAGGATAGACATGGAGAAAGAGTGAGAGAGAGAGTGAGAATGAGAACATACATGGAAAGAGGATAGACATGGAGAAAGAGTGAGAGAGAGTGAGAACGAGAACATACATGGAGACAGGATAGACATGGAGAAAGAGTGAGAGAGAGTGAGAACGAGAACATACATGGAGAGAGGATAGACATGGAGAAAGAGTGAGAACGAGAACATACATGGAGAGAGGATAGACATGGAGAAAGAGTGAGAGAGAGTGAGAACGAGAAACATACATGGAGAGAGCATAGACATGGAGAAAGAGTGAGAGAGAGTGAGAACGAGAACATACACGGAGATATGATAGATATGGAGAAAGAGTGAGAGAGAGTGAGAACGATAACATACATGGAGAGAGGATAGACATGGAGAAAGAGAGAGTGAGAACGAGAACATACACGGAGAGAGGATAGACATGGGGAAAGAGTGAGAGAGAGTGAGAATGAGAACATACATGGAGAGAGGAGAGAAATGGAGAAAGAGTGAGAGAGAGTGAGAACGAGAACATACATGGAGAGAGGATAGACATGGAGAAAGAGTGAGAGAGAGTGAGAACATACATGGAGAGAGGAGAGACATGGAGAAAGAGTGAGAGAAAGTGAGAACGAGAACATACACGGAGAGATGATAGATATGGAGAAAGAGTGAGAGAGAGTGAGAACGAGAACATACATGGAGAGAGGATAGACATGGAGAAAGAGAGAGTGAGAACGAGAACATACACGGAGAGAGGATAGACATGGGGAAAGAGTGAGAGAGAGTGAGAATGAGAACATACATGGAGAGAGGATAGACATGGAGAAAGAGTGAGAACGAGTGAGAACGAGAACATACACGGAGAGAGGATAGACATGGGGAAAGAGTGAGAGAGAGTGAGAATGAGAACATACACGGAGAGAGGATAGACATGGGGAAAGAGCGAGAGAGAGTGAGAACGAGAACATACATGGAGAGAGGATAGACATGGAGAAAGAGTGAGAGAGAGTGAGAACGAGAACATACATGGAGAGAGGATAGACATGGAGAAAGAGTGAGAGAGAGTGAGAACGAGAACATACATGGAGAGAGGATAGACATGGAGAAAGAGTGAGAGAGAGTGAGAACGAGAACATACACGGAGAGATGATAGATATGGAGAAAGAGTGAGAGAGAGTGAGAACGAGAACATACATGGAGAGAGGATAGACATGGAGAAAGAGTGAGAGAGAGTGAGAACGAGAACATACATGGAGAGAGGATAGACATGGAGAAAGAGTGAGAGAGAGTGAGAACGAGAACATACATGGAGAGAGCATAGACATGGAGAAAGAGTGAGAGAGAGTGAGAACGAGAACATACATGGAGAGAGGATAGACATGGAGAAAGAGTGAGAGAGAGTGAGAACGAGAACATACACGGAGAGATGATAGATATGGAGAAAGAGTGAGAGAGAGTGAGAACGAGAACATACATGGAGAGAGGATAGACATGGAGAAAGAGAGAGTGAGAACGAGAACATACACGGAGAGAGGATAGACATGGGGAAAGAGTGAGAGAGAGTGAGAATGAGAACATACATGGAGAGAGGATAGACATGGAGAAAGAGTGAGAGAGAGTGAGAATGAGAACATACATGGAGAGAGGATAGACATGGAGAGAGAGTGAGAACGAGAACATACATGGAGAGAGGATAGACATGGAGAAAGAGTGAGAGAGAGTGAGAACATACATGGAGAGAGGATAGACATGGAGAAAGAGTGAGAGAGAGTGAGAACATACATGGAGAGAGGATAGACATGGAGAAAGAGTGAGAGAGAGTGAGAACATACATGGAGAGAGGATAGACATGGAGAAAGAGTGAGAGAGAGTGAGAACATACATGGAGAGAGGATAGACATGGAGAAAGAGTGAGAACGAGAACATACATGGAGAGAGGATAGACATGGAGAAAGAGTGAGAACGAGAACATACATGGAGAGAGGATAGACATGGAGAAAGAGAGAGTGAGAACGAGAACATACATGGAGAGAGGATAGACATGGAGAAAGAGTGAGAGAGAACGAGAAACATACATGGAGAGAGGATAGACATGGAGAAAGAGTGAGAGAGAGTGAGAACATACATGGAGAGAGGATAGACATGGAGAAAGAGTGAGAGAGAGTGAGAACGAGAACATACATGGAGAGAGGATAGACATGGGGAAAGAGTGAGAGAGAGTGAGAACGAGAACATACATGGAGAGAGGATAGAAATGGAGAAAGAGAGAGTGAGAACGAGAAACATACATGGAGAGAGGATAGACATGGAGAAAGAGTGAGAGAGAGTGAGAATGAGAACATACATGGAGAGAGAATAGACATGGAGAAAGAGTGAGAGAGAGTGAGAACGAGAACATACATGGAGAGAGGATAGACATGGAGAAAGAGTGAGAACGAGAACATACATGGAGAGAGGATAGACATGGAGAAAGAGTGAGAACGAGAACATACATGGAGAGAGGATAGACATGGAGAATGAGAGAGTGAGAACGAGAACATACATGGAGAGAGGATAGACATGGGGAAAGAGTGAGAGAGAGTGAGAACATACATGGAGAGAGGATGGACATGGGGAAAGAGTGAGAGAGAGTGAGAACATACATGGAGAGAGGATAGACATGGGGAAAGAGTGAGAGAGAGTGAGAACATACATGGAGAGAGGATAGACATGGAGAAAGAGTGAGAGAGAGTGAGAACATACATGAGAGAGGATAGATATGGAGAAAGAGAGAGTGAGAACATACATGGAGAGAGGATAGACATGGGGAAAGAGTGAGAGAGAGTGAGAACATACATGGAGAGAGGATAGATATGGAGAAAGAGAGAGTGAGAACATACATGGAGAGATGATAGACATGGGGAAAGAGTGAGAGAGAGTGAGAACGAGAACATACATGGAGAGAGGATAGACATGGAGAAAGAGTGAGAGAGAGTGAGAACATACATGGAGAGAGGATAGATATGGAGAAAGAGAGAGTGAGAACATACATGGAGAGAGGATAGACATGGGGAAAGAGTGAGAGAGAGTGAGAACATACATGGAGAGAGGATAGACATGGAGAAAGAGAGAGTGAGAACATACATGGAGAGAGGATAGACATGGGGAAAGAGTGAGAGAGAGTGAGAACGAGAACATACATGGAGAGAGGATAGACATGGAGAAAGAGTGAGAGAGAGTGAGAATGAGAACATACATGGAGAGAGGATGGACATGGAGAAAGAGTGAGAACGAGAACATACATGGAGAGAGGATAGACATGAGGAAAGAGTGAGAGAGAGTGAGAACGAGAACATACATGGAGAGAGGATAGACATGGAGAAAGAGAGAGTGAGAACATACATGGAGAGAGGATAGACATGGAGAAAGAGAGAGTGAGAACGAGAACATACATGGAGAGAGGATAGACATGAGGAAAGAGTGAGAGAGAGTGAGAATGAGAACATACATGGAGAGAGGATAGACATGGAGAAAGAGAGAGTGAGAACGAGAACATACATGGAGAGAGGATAGACATGGAGAAAGAGTGAGAGAGAGTGAGAATGAGAACATACATGGAGAGAGGATAGACATGGAGAAAGAGTGAGAGAGAGTGAGAACATACATGGAGAGAGGAGAGACATGGAGAAAGAGTGAGAGAGAGAGTGAGAATGAGAACATACATGGAGAGAGGATAGACATGGAGAAAGAGTGAGAACGAGAACATACATGGAGAGAGGATAGACATGAGGAAAGAGTGAGAGAGAGTGAGAATGAGAACATACATGGAGAGAGGATAGACATGGAGAAAGAGTGAGAGAGAGTGAGAATGAGAACATACATGGAGAGAGGATAGACATGGAGAGAGAAAGAGAGAGAGTGAGAACGAGAACATTCATGGAGAGAGGATAGACATGGAGAAAGGAGACATACAGGGAAAGAGAGGACGGATATGGATAGAGCGAATAGACATGGAAAGAGACAAAACACATATGGTGAGAGGGGACAGAAATGGAGATATATGGAGAGAGCACGAATAGACATTGAGAGAGAGAGAAGGATGACAGATATGGGAAGAAGAGATAGACATGGAGAGAGGACAGACCTGGAGAGAGAGGCTAGACATGGAGAGAGGACAGACCTGGAGAGAGAGGCTAGACATGGAGAGAGAGGCTAGATATTGTTGTAGAGTTGCTACAACAATATGGAGAGACTGAATAAACATGGATGACAAAGACAGGGAGAGGAAGGGCATACATGGAGAGTGGAAATGACAATTAAGAGTGAGGATAGACAAGGGGAGAGGGGAAAGACATGGGGAGAGAGAGAGGATAGACGTGGAGAAAGAGGACATACATGGAAGTACATAGGACAAATATGGAGTGAGAGCGAATAGACATGGAGAGAGAGATGGGGAGGGAGGACAGGCATGGAGAGAGCACCGTATCTGTATCTGCCATAGTCAGGGGGGTTTGGCCTTGTGATTAGTATATGGGAGGGGGGAGGGGAGTTTATTCCGACTTCTTTTTATAAAAGAATCATTCAATGAATAAACTGACCCCACGTTACCTGGGAAGTGAACCCACGGCCTTTTTGGGGAGCTTTTTGGTTGCCTGTTTTTTTACCCGTCTGTAGGAAGAAAGGAGCAGAATCAGGAAGATCCAGTCAGACAGACAGAGGGACAGATAGAGAGAGGGACAGATGGACAGGCAGAGAGAGGGACAGATAGAGAGAGGGACAGATGGACAGAGTCAGGCAGAGAGAGGGACAGTGTGAGTATTATGTAGTGACTATGAGTGGTACTTCCTGGTGTCAGGGAATCAGTGTGAGTATTATGTAGCGACTATGAGTGGTACTTCCTGGTGTCAGGGAATCAGTGTGAGTATTATGTAGCGACTATGAGTGGTACGTCCTGATGTCAGGGAATCAGTATGAGTATTATGTAGCGACTATGAGTGGTACGTCCTGGTGTCAGGGAATCAGTGTGAGTATTATGTAGCGACTATGAGTGGTACGTCCTGGTGTCAGGGAATCAGTGTGAGTATTATGTAGCGACTATGAGTGGTACGTCCTGGTGTCAGGGAATCAGTGTGAGTATTATGTAGCGACTATGAGTGGTACGTCCTGGTGTCAGGGAATCAGTATGAGTATTATGTAGGGACTATGAGTGGTACGTCCTGGTGTCAGGGAATCAGTATGAGTATTATGTAGCGACTATGAGTGGTACGTCCTGGTGTCAGGGAATCAGTATGAGTATTATGTAGCGACTATGAGTGGTACGTCCTGGTGTCAGGGAATCAGTATGAGTATTATGTAGCGACTATGACTGGTACGTCCTGGTGTCAGGGAATCAGTATGAGTATTATGTAGGGACTATGAGTGGTACGTCCTGGTGTCAGGGAATCAGTATGAGTATTATGTAGCGACTATGAGTGGTACGTCCTGGTGTCAGGGAATCAGTATGAGTATTATGTAGCGACTATGAGTGGTACGTCCTGGTGTCAGGGAATCAGTGTGAGTATTATGTAGCGACTATGAGTGGTACGTCCTGGTGTCAGGGAATCAGTATGAGTATTATGTAGCGACTATGAGTGGTACGTCCTGGTGTCAGGGAATCAGTATGAGTATTATGTAGCGACTATGAGTGGTACTTCCTGGTGTCAGGGAATCAGTGTGAGTATTATGTAGCGACTATGAGTGGTACGTCCTGGTGTCAGGGAATCAGTATGAGTATTATGTAGCGACTATGAGTGGTACGTCCTGGTGTCAGGGAATCAGTATGAGTATTATGTAGCGACTATGAGTGGTACGTCCTGGTGTCAGGGAATCAGTGAGAGTATTATGTAGCGACTATGAGTGGTACTTCCTGGTGTCAGGGAATCAGTGTGAGTATTATGTAGCGACTATGAGTGGTACTTCCTGGTGTCAGGGAATCAGTATGAGTATTATGTAGCGACTATGAGTGGTACGTCCTGGTGTCAGGGAATCAGTATGAGTATTATGTAGCGACTATGAGTGGTACGTCCTGGTGTCAGGGAATCAGTGTGAGTATTATGTAGCGACTATGAGTGGTACGTCCTGGTGTCAGGGAATCAGTATGAGTATTATGTAGCGACTATGAGTGGTACGTCCTGGTGTCAGGGAATCAGTATGAGTATTATGTAGCGACTATGAGTGGTACGTCCTGGTGTCAGGGAATCAGTGTGAGTATTATGTAGCGACTATGAGTGGTACGTCCTGGTGTCAGGGAATCAGTATGAGTATTATGTAGCGACTATGAGTGGTACGTCCTGGTGTCAGGGAATCAGTGTGAGTATTATGTAGCGACTATGACTGGTACGTCCTGGTGTCAGGGAATCAGTATGAGTATTATGCAGCGACTATGAGTGGTACGTCCTGGTGTCAGGGACTCAGTATGAGTATTATGTAGCGACTATGAGTGGTACGTCCTGGTGTCAGGGAATCAGTGTGAGTATTATGTAGCGACTATGAGTGGTACGTCCTGGTGTCAGGGACTCAGTATGAGTATTATGTAGCGACTATGAGTGGTACGTCCTGGTGTCAGGGACTCAGTATGAGTATTATGTAGCGACTATGAGTGGTACGTCCTGGTGTCAGGGACTCAGTGTGAGCATTATTTAGCGACTATATGAGTGGTATGTCCTGGTGTCAGGGAATCAGTGTGAGTATTATATAGCGACTATGAGTGGTACGTCCTGGTGTCAGGGACTCAGTGTGAGCATTATGTAGCGACTATGAGTGGTACGTCCTGGTGTCAGGGAATCAGTATGAGTATTATGTAGTGACTATGAGTGGTACGTCCTGGTGTCAGGGAATCAGTATGAGTATTATGTAGCGACTATGACTGGTACGTCCTGGTGTCAGGGAATCAGTGTGAGTATTATGTAGCGACTATGAGTGGTACGTCCTGGTGTCAGGGACTCAGTGTGAGTATTATGTAGCGACTATGAGTGGTACGTCCTGGTGTCAGGGACTCAGTATGAGTATTATGTAGCGACTATGAGTGGTACGTCCTGGTGTCAGGGAATCAGTATGAGTATTATGTAGCGACTATGAGTGGTACGTCCTGGTGTCAGGGAATCAGTATGAGTATTATGTAGTGACTATGAGTTGTACGTCCTGGTGTCAGGGAATCAGTATGAGTATTATGCAGTGACTATGAGTGGTACGTCCTGGTGTCAGGGAATCAGTATGAGTATTATGTAGTGACTATGAGTGGTACGTCCTGGTGTCAGGGAATCAGTATGAGTATTATGTAGCGACTATGAGTGGTACGTCCTGGTGTCAGGGAATCAGTGTGAGCATTATGTAGCGACTATGAGTGGTATGTCCTGGTGTCAGGGAATCAGTATGAGTATTATGTAGCGACTATGACTGGTACGTCCTGGTGTCAGGGACTCAGTATGAGTATTATGTAGGGACTATGAGTGGTACGTCCTGGTGTCAGGGACTCAGTGTGAGTATTATGTAGTGACTATGAGTGGTACGTCCTGGTGTCAGGGACTCAGTATGAGTATTATGTAGTGACTATGACTGGTACGTCCTGGTGTCAGGGAATCAGTGTGAGTATTATGCAGTGACTATGAGTGGTACGTCCTGGTGTCAGGGAATCAGTGTGAGCATTATGTAGCGACTATGAGTGGTACGTCCTGGTGTCAGGGACTCAGTATGAGTATTATGTAGCGACTATGAGTGGTACGTCCTGGTGTCAGGGACTCAGTGTGAGCATTATGTAGCGACTATGACTGGTACGTCATGGTGTCAGGGACTCAGTATGAGTATTATGTAGCGACTATGAGTGGTACGTCCTGGTATCAGGGAATCAGTATGAGTATTATGTAGTGACTATGAGTGGTACGTCATGGTGTCAGGGAATCAGTGTGAGTATTATGTAGCGACTATGAGTGGTACGTCCTGGTGTCAGGGACTCAGTATGAGTATTATGTAGCGACTATGAGTGGTACGTCCTGGTGTCAGGGACTCAGTGTTATCCCACATGTGCTGGTTATGGGAGTTTTCACCCCTGCAATGGTTTGGAGGGGTTCGTTTATTCTGATACATTCCAGCACCGGGTTACCTGGGGGCAGAACCCACTGCCTTGTGGGATTGCTTTTTTGTGGCTCGTTTTTTTACTTGTCTGAAAGAATAAGATGAAAAATTTATGAAACAGAAAAAGAAAAATACAAAGAAACTAAGATAAGTGCAAAAGAAATGGAAAACTGCACAAAAAGAGTCTAGAAAAGGAATAAAGGGATCTATTGGTGAAAAGTGCTGGGATAGGAATGGTGAGATCTACTGGTGGAGCATGACTGGGATAGGAATGGAGAGACCTGCTGGTGGAACATGGTTAGGATAGTAATGGAGAGATCAACTGGTGGTACATTACTGGGAAAGGAATGGAGATGTCTACTGGTGGCACGTGTTGGAATAGGAATGGAGGAGTCTAGTGGTGGAACGTGCTTGGATAGGAATGGAAAAGTCAATTGGTGGAAAGTTACTGGGATAAGAATGGAAGAGTCTAGTGGTGGAGCACACTGGGATATGAAAAAAGAGATCTACTGGTGGAAGGTGGCTGGGATTGTAATGGAAAGATCTATTGGTGGAACCTGGCTGGGGATGGAATGGAGGGATCTACTGTTGGAACATGGCTGTTATAGGAATGGAAGAGTCTAGTGGTAGAACACAGTGGGATATGAATAGAGATAACTATATTGATTGGATAGGAATGGAGAGACCTTCTGCTGGAATATGGCTGGAATTGTAATTGAGAGATCTATTGTTGTAACGTGGCTGCGGATGGAATTAAAGAGTCTAATGGAGGAACATGACAGGGATAGGAATGAAGGAATCTACTGGAGGAACATGACAGGGATAGGAATGAAGGGTCTTCTGTTGTAATATGGCTGGGATAGGAATGAAGGGATCTACTGTTGTAATATGGCTGGGATAGGAATGAAGGGATCTACTGTTGTTATATGGCTGGGATAGTAATGAAGGGATCTACTGTTGTAATATGGCTGGGATAGTAATGAAGGGATCTACTGTTGTAATATGGCTGGGATAGGAATGAAGGGGTCTACTGTTGTAATATGGCTGGGATAGTAATGAAGGGATCTAGTGTTGTAATATGGCTGGGATAGGAATGAAGGGATCTAGTGTTGTAATATGGCTGGGATAGGAATGAAGGGGTCTAGTGTTGTAATATGGCTGGGATAGGAATGAAGGGATCTAGTGTTGTAATATGGCTGGGATAGGAATGAAGGGATCTAGTGTTGTAATATGGCTGGGATAGGAATGAAGGGGTCTAGTGTTGTAATATGGCTGGGATAGGAATGAAGGGATCTAGTGTTGTAATATGGCTGGGATAGGAATGAGGGGATCTACTGTTGTAATATGGCTGGGATAGGAATGAGGGGATCTACTGTTGTAATATGGCTGGGATAGGAATGAAGGGATCTAGTGTTGTAATATGGCTGGGATAGGAATGAAGGGATCTAGTGTTGTAATATGGCTGGGATAGGAATGAAGGGGTCTACTGTTGTAATATGGCTGGGATAGTAATGAAGGGATCCACTGTTGTAATATGGCTGGGATAGTAATGAAGGGATCTACTGTTGTAATATGGCTGGGATAGGAATGAGGGGATCTAGTGTTGTAATATGGCTGGGATAGGAATGAGCGGATCTAGTGTTGTAATATGGCTGGGATAGGAATGAGGGGATCTACTGTTGTAATATGGCTGGGATAGGAATGAGGGGATCTAGTGTTGTAATATGGCTGGGATAGTAATGAAGGGATCTAGTGTTGTAATATGGCTTGCATAGGAATGAGGGGATCTAGTGTTGTAATATGGCTGGGATAGTAATGAGGGGATCTAGTGTTGTAATATGGCTGGGATAGGAATGAGGGGATCTAGTGTTGTAATATGGCTGGGATAGTAATAAAGGGATCTAGTGTTGTAATATGGCTGGGATAGGAATGAGGGGATCTAGTGTTGTAATATGGCTGGGATAGTAATGAGGGGTCTACTGTTGTAATATGGCTGGGATAGTAATGAGGGGTCTACTGTTGTAATATGGCTGGGATAGGAATGAAGGTATCTACTGTTGTAATATGGCTGGGATAGTAATGAGGGGATCTACTGTTGTAATATGGCTGGGATAGGAATGAAGGGGTCTACTGTTGTAATATGGCTGGGATAATAATGAGGGGATCTACTGTTGTAATATGGCTGGGATATGAATGAGGGGATCTACTGTTGTATTATGGCTGGGATAGGAATGAAGGGATCTACTGTTGTAATATGGCTGGGATAGGAATTAAGGGATCTACTGTTGTAATATGGCTGGGATAGGAATGAAGGGATCTACTGTTGTAATATGGCTGAGATAGGAATGAAGGGATCTACTGTTGTAATATGGCTGGGATAGGAATTAAGGGATCTACTGTTGTAATATGGCTGGGATAGGAATTAAGGGATCTACTGTTGTAATATGGCTGGGATAGGAATGAAGGGATCTAGTGTTGTAATATGGCTGAGATAGGAATGAAGGGGTCTACTGTTGTAATATGGCTGGGATAATAATGAGGGGATCTACTGTTGTAATATGGCTGGGATATGAATGAGGGGATCTACTGTTGTATTATGGCTGGGATAGGAATGAAGGGATCTACTGTTGTAATATGGCTGGGATAGGAATTAAGGGATCTACTGTTGTAATATGGCTGGGATAGGAATGAAGGGATCTACTGTTGTAATATGGCTGGGATAGGAATGAAGGGGTCTACTGTTGTAATATGGCTGGGATAGGAATGAAGGGATCTAGTGTTGTAATATGGCTGGGATAGGAATGAAGGGGTCTACTGTTGTAATATGGCTGGGATAGGAATGAAGGGATCTAGTGTTGTAATATGGCTGGGATAGGAATGAAGGGGTCTACTGTTGTAATATGGCTGGGATAGGAATGAAGGGATCTAGTGTTGTAATATGGCTGGGATAGGAATGAAGGGATCTAGTGTTGTAATATGGCTGGGATAGGAATGAAGGAATCTAGTGTTGTAATATGGCTGGGATAGGAATGAAGGAATCTAGTGTTGTAATATGGCTGGGATAGGAATGAAGGGATCTACTGTTGTAATATGGCTGGGATAGGAATGAAGGGGTCTACTGTTGTAATATGGCTGGGATAGGAATGAAGGGATCTAGTGTTGTAATATGGCTGGGATAGGAATGAAGGGGTCTACTGTTGTAATATGGCTGGGATAGGAATGAAGGGATCTAGTGTTGTAATATGGCTGGGATAGGAATGAAGGGATCTAGTGTTGTAATATGGCTGGGATAGGAATGAAGGAATCTAGTGTTGTAATATGGCTGGGATAGGAATGAAGGAATCTAGTGTTGTAATATGGCTGGGATAGGAATGAAGGGGTCTACTGTTGTATTATGGCTGGGATAGTAATGAGGGGATCTACTGTTGTAATATGGCTGGGATAGTAATGAAGGGATCTACTGTTGTAATATGGCTGGGATAGGAATGAGGGGATCTACTGTTGTAATATGGCTGGGATAGGAATGAGGGGATCTACTGTTGTAATATGGCTGGGATAGTAATGAGGGGATCTACTGTTGTAATATGGCTGGGATAGGAATGAAGGGATCTACTGTTGTAATATGGCTGGGATAGGAATGAGGGGATCTACTGTTGTAATATGGCTGGGATAGTAATGAGGGATCTACTGTTGTAATATGGCTGGGATAGGAATGAAGGGATCTACTGTTGTAATATGGCTGGGATAGGAATGAAGGGATCTAGTGTTGTAATATGGCTGGGATAGGAATGAAGGGATCTAGTGTTGTAATATGGCTGGGATAGGAATGAAGGGGTCTAGTGTTGTAATATGGCTGGGATAGGAATGAAGGGATCTAGTGTTGTAATATGGCTGGGATAGGAATGAGGGGATCTACTGTTGTAATATGGCTGGGATAGTAATGAGGGGATCTACTGTTGTAATATGGCTGGGATAGTAATGAAGGGATCTACTGTTGTAATATGGCTGGGATAGGAATGAGGGGATCTACTGTTGTAATATGGCTGGGATAGGAATGAGGGGATCTACTGTTGTAATATGGCTGGGATAGTAATGAGGGGATCTACTGTTGTAATATGGCTGGGATAGGAATGAAGGGATCTACTGTTGTAATATGGCTGGGATAGGAATGAGGGGATCTACTGTTGTAATATGGCTGGGGTAGTAATGAGGGATCTACTGTTGTAATATGGCTGGGATAGGAATGAAGGGATCTACTGTTGTAATATGGCTGGGATAGGAATGAAGGGATCTAGTGTTGTAATATGGCTGGGATAGGAATGAAGGGATCTAGTGTTGTAATATGGCTGGGATAGGAATGAAGGGGTCTAGTGTTGTAATATGGCTGGGATAGGAATGAAGGGATCTAGTGTTGTAATATGGCTGGGATAGGAATGAGGGGATCTACTGTTGTAATATGGCTGGGATAGGAATGAGGGGATCTACTGTTGTAATATGGCTGGGATAGGAATGAGGGGATCTACTGTTGTAATATGGCTGGGATATGAATGAGGAGATCTACTGTTGTAATATGGCTGGGATAGGGATGAGGGGATCTACTGTTGTAATATGGCTGGGATAGGAATGAGGGGATCTACTGTTGTAATATGGCTGGGATATGAATGAGGAGATCTACTGTTGTAATATGGCTGGGATAGGGATGAGGGGATCTACTGTTGTAATACTCCGGCATAGGAATGACAAGGTGTACTGGAGGAACAGGGATAGGAATGAAGTCGTCTATGAATGGAGAGGTCCAGTGGTGGAACAAGACGATGAGAGAAGCAGAATTATGAGCTTGTACAGATACAGACTGGTCACTGGGTGTGGAGCTGGTCACCGAGTGGGGGCTGGACAGATAGGAACTAGTGAGGTTACTGATTGAGGGGCTGGACAGATAGGACCTGGGCACTGAATGTAAGAATGAACAGTTACTGACCGGTTACTGAGGGGGGGGAGGGGCTGGAAAGATGGTCAGTGAGTGTGGGGACAAACAATCTGACCTGCACTCATAAGACTAATCTGAGATCCAACCTCTGGACAACTCACAGCAGAAGATGGACAAGATGCAACAGCTTTGTCTACTGACCCTACACCATCTGCTCCCCCACCATGGTCATAGTGACACACCACCCTGTGCAGAACATCAATCACATACGGACATCATCCTGCACAGAGCATCACTCCCATGCAGACACCATCCATTGCACTATATCACTTCCATTCAGACATGATCTTATGCAGAGCATCACTCCCACAGACCCCATCCATTGCACTATATCACTCCCATGCAGACATGATCCTATGCAGAGCATCACTCCCACACAATCTTGTTGCCCAGCATCACTTCCATGCAGTCACCATCCATTGCACTATATCACTTCCATTCAGACATGATCTTATGCAGAGCATCACTCCCACACAATCTTGTTGCCCAGCATCACTTCCATGCAGACACCATCCATTGCACTATATCACTTCCATTCAGACATGATCCTATGCAGAGCATCACTCCCACACAATCTTGTTGCCCAGCATCACTTCCATGCAGACACCATCCATTGCACTATATCACTTCCATTCAGACATGATCCTATGCAGAGCATCACTCCCACACAATCTTGTTGCCCAGCATCACTTCCATGCAGACGCTATCCATTGCACTATATCACTTCCATTCAGACATGATCCTATGCAGAGCATCACTCCCACACAATCTTGTTGCCCAGCATCACTTCCATGCAGACACCATCCATTGCACTATATCACTTCCATTCAGACATGATCCTATGCAGAGCATCACTCCCACACAATCTTGTTGCCCCGCATCACTCCCATGCAGACCCCATCCATTGCACTATATCACTTCCATGCAGACCCCATCCATTGCACTATATCACTTCCATTCAGACATGATCTTATGCAGAGCATCACTCCCACACAATCTTGTTGCCCAGCATCACTCCCATGCAGACCCCATCCATTGCACTATATCACTTCCATTCAGACATGATCTTATGCAGAGCATCACTCCCACACAATCTTGTTGCCCAGCATCACTCCCATGCAGACATCATCCATTGCACTATATCACTTCCATTCAGACATGATCCTATGCAGAGCATCACTCCCACACAATCTTGTTGCCCAGCATCACTTCCATGCAGATACCATCCATTGCACTATATCACTTCCATTCAGACATGATCTTATGCAGAGCATCACTCCCACAGACCCCATCCATTGCACTATATCACTTCCATTCAGACATGATCTTATGCAGAGCATCACTCCCACAGACACCATCCATTGCACTATATCACTTCCATTCAGACATGATCTTATGCAGAGCATCACTCCCACAGACCCCATCCATTGCACTATATCACTTCCATTCAGACATGATCTTATGCAGAGCATCACTCCCACAGACCCCATCCATTGCACTATATCACTCCCATGCAGACATGATCCTATGCAAAGCGTCACAAAGCTCTGCAGATAATCACTCTCACTAGGCCATGCATAATATCACTCCCATTCAGACATCATTCTGTGCAGAGCATCACACTCAACCACACACCATCCTGCGCAGAATATAACACCAATTTAAACACCATCCTGGGAAGAGTATCACTCCCATTCAGACACCAGGCTATGCAGAGCATCCCTCCTCTATCCCTCCACGCACGCACTAAGCATCACACAAATGTCTTACTTGTAGAAGTTCTTGTTGAGCCTCTTGTCTGAGGGGAATCCCAGCATGCCACAGACCACCCTGCTGTTTTTAGGGCTCCAGCCCACGTCACACACCTGAGCCCAGGAGTTCTTGTGACGGATCTCGAGCACGCCCTCACTGACCGGCAGGCGCTTCTTAGCACTGGCGATAATGGAACGAAGGCGGATCTCCTCCACCTGCCGCTGCTCAGTCTGTGGGGTACAGATGTGACCCTGTGTCACCCAATATCATGGGGGGTGGACTGCACATGTGCCTAAGCTCCATCCTGTCTGTGGGACAGATGCCATGTCTATAGTCCCCATCTGTCGTAATCAACCTATAGGGGCCCCACAAATAAGTTGTGTCTGTTCTCTCACAGTATGTCCCCCTCGGCTAGTTTCTCTTACTCACCTCAATGGTGTTGGGTTCTTTGTATCCTGGAATTCTCTCGTCTTTACAGATGACTCCAGCGTCCTCATCATGGGTGCAATCACTGTTTCCCCATCCCCGGGACTTGCAGTCTGAGATACTCTTCTCTCGTCCAGTACAGATCACATTATCCAACCAAATCCGTCCTATGTGGGGCAGCAATGTAAAGGAATTAGAATATAGTTATGGAGGCTACCAATATGGTCGCATGTAAAGAGGCAATCACAAACTGGAGTACTGTAGAGGGGTGGCTTCCAACCAGCCAAGCCTAGGACCAGTGCTGCTTCCTGAGACCTTACGGAGGTTACCAATTATGTGACATGGAACGAGGCAATCACTAACTACAGTTGTGTAGAATGGTGGCCTTCAGCCAACCAGGCTTAGGAGTAGAGCTTCTCTGTGTCCTTATCTACCATTCTCAGGGCCAAGGAACAAAATGAGCTGCATGGTCGAGATGCCAGAAAGAAGCCTTTACTGCGCCAATGCCACAAAAAAGCCTGGTTACAATATGGCCAACAACACCTTGACGCGCCTCACAGCTTCGGATACACTGTAATTTGAAGTGATGAGACCAAAATAGAGCTTTATGGTCACAACCATAAGAGGGGTCAACAAGGCCTATAGTGAAAAGAATACCATCCCCACTGTGAAGCATGGTGGGGCTCACTGATGTTTTGGGGGGGGGGGGGGTGCGCTCTAAAGGCTCGGGGAATCTTATGAAAGTTGATGGCAAGATGAATGCAGCATGTTATCAGAAAATACTGGCAGACAATTTGCCTTCTTCTGCACGAAGGCTGCGCATGGGACACTCTTGGACTGTCCAGCATGGCAATGACCCAAAGCGCAAGGCCAAGTTGACCTCCAATGGTTACAGCAGAAAAGGGTGAAGGTTGTGGAGCGGCCATCACAGTCTCCTGACCTTAATATCATCGAGCCACTCTGGAGAGATCTCAAACGTGCGGTTCATGCAAGACGACCAAAGACTTTACATGACCTGAAGGCATTTTGCCAAGACGAGTGGGCAGCTATACCACCTGCAAGAATTAGGGGCCTCATAGACAACTATTACAAAATGCTGCACACTTAAGGGGGTAATACACAGTAATAAGAACTAAGTGTATGAAATCTTTTGAAAAGGGTAATTTAATTTTTTTTTCTTTGTTGCCATGTTTTGTTTTATGATTGTGCCGTTCTACAGTTGAATGTGAATCCCATGTGTTTTGCTGCTCACTCATGTTTTCTTTATATTACCAATTCACCAAGGGTATAAACCAAAGCCACCACATTATAGTGATATTACTGCTATTAAATTAGCCCCGTAAAGTAAGCCGCTGCCGATGTGCAAGTTTAGTGGGAAAAAAGCCTACAGGATGGGGAACGTTGAACTTCGCGGCCGCAAATCCTTTGTTCTCTCAAGCCCGTAACTGCTACAATTCAAATCATGCTATTACATTGTAACAATTTCACTTGCGTTCAACCCCGTAACACGCAAATGGAGCCCAAAGCCCAATGAATGATAGAGAGCACTCGCAAGCGGGTAAAGTAGAATCTGTAGCACTTTAAATGCAAATATCACCACACTACTGTATCCAGTTGCAAATCGGCCCCAAAAAATACTTTATTTCATATGTAATTTTTGTGTTATGTCGATCCCGTCAGTTTGTTATGACATATACTGTAACTTGCATGTGATAGAATATCATATTTACGGCTTTATGAATACTGCATCATAACTGGAACGTGGGTCTGATTGTAACTGGTTTTGTTGTGACGCTATGATGACGATCTCTGTTTCCATTGGCTCCATCTAAACCTGTAACTACGGGTTTGACTAATTAATCACCTACAATAGCGCAAACCTGACAACCGACAAATGGTTTATGGGTTTGCGTCTCAAGCTCATAACTCGCAGCCCGTTCTAATTTAATAGCACAGGACCTCGGCCAAATTTCAAGCCTGCAGCCGTTGCAAGCTTCATGTTGCAGTTACTGGGTAGGTTAGCTTGGCCTTCCTTACATTTTATTACTCTGCACTCAGACTAATTGAATTACCTTTTTTGTTCTACAAACTATATATTGTATAAGTATACAAGCATGTCAGCTGTATTTCTGAGACATGGAAGAGAGATTTTTTTAATCACATATTCTAGGCCACATTCCAGAACTGCATTACTGCTCCAGTTCAGCTATTCAGAAATCCTGCATCTACCTTCCAGAACTGAATTCCTGCTCCTCACAGATCCCAAAACAAGCCTCCTTCCTTGGGAATAGCTAGCACCAATACCTACAGAAGAGGGGACCTAACCATTGGGATACATTCATTGGTTGGCCCAGCTGATCCCTATTTGTGACACCCTCATTGGTTGTTTCAACTAAGTGTGCTGGTTCACTTCTACCATTGTCCCTTGGAGGTTCCTGAAAGTCAAGGGCTAGGCTTTGGTCCAAATTTGTGTGAGGTTTTGCAACATTCCTATCAAATATATTTGACATATGTACCCCATTCAAACCTTAAATTGTGAACTCCACTGATACTAATGAAACAGGCATGGCACCCACAAATTCTCCAACAATCAATAAAAGTATATCTTATTTGCACTGCCCACCTCCAGAGCCATCTGTATTAATAAAAAATACCCATTGGTGCACAACCTGGTATCCGATATCAACCAGCAGACAGCAACCAAGGACAAGTAACCTGATGTCCACCTTCAGAGCATTTTGTATCAGTAGAAACATCCACCTAGCATAGAGCACAAACTGGTATCAGGTACCCACCAGCAGCGTGATGTCCACCTCTAGAGCCACCTGTATTAATAAAAACACACGCCAAGTATAGAGCACAAACTGGTATCATATACACACCACCAGACCATAACCAATGGAAAAGAAGCCTGTTGTCCACATCCAGAGCAATCGGTATCAATGAAAATGGCCATTGATCACAGAGCACAATCTAATATCAGATACCCACCAACAGACCACAACCAATGGGCAGTCAGCCTGATGTCCACCTCCAGAGCAATATGTATGAAGAAAAATACCCATGAGCATAAAGCACAATTTGGTATCAGATACCCACACCAGACTACAATAAATGTGTAAGCAGTCTGATGTACCCCTCCATAACCATTTGTATCAATAAAAGTACCCATGGCACACAATCTAATAGCAAATACCCACCACTACCACAAAATGCGCAAGCAGCACTATGTTATTCAAAGTCATTCTGTTGACTATGACATCATGACTGTGTTAAATGAAGTAATTATGGTGAATGTAACACAATCACACACTCTGTTGTATGAAGTCATTCTGGTGATGGTGATATCATCAAACACTCTATTGTATGAAGTCATTCTGGTGACTGTAACATCATCATACACTCTGGTGACGGTGACATCAAACACTGTTATATGAAGTCATTATGGTGACTGTGGCATCATCAAACAATCTTATATGAAGTCATACTGGTGACGGTGACATCATCAAACACTGTTATATGAAGTCATTCTGGTGACTGTGACATCATCAAACACTGTTATATGAAGTCATTCTGGTGACTGTGACATCATCAACCACTGTTATATGAAGTCATTATGGTGACTGTGACATCATCAACCACTGTTATATGAAGTCATTATGGTGCCTGTGACATCATTAAACACTCTTCTATATAAACCCACTGGTGCTAACCTGTAAAGGTCAGCCCTTGGACCCCGTGGAGTCTGCCCAGGGGCCTCTGGGTGCCACGTAGAGTCTGGACACCAAACAAAGTCGCCATTCGGGACATAATTACTAAACTAGCACCAGACAGGAAAAGACAGAAATGACTAAAAATACCAGATTTAACGGAAAAAATGTATAAGGCTGAATACAAAGAGAAGCCTTCAGAGTCCGCTCTGGCGTGAGGGATGGAGACACAAGGAGAAGGAAACCTCCAGGTGACGAGCAGAGGAAACACACAGCCACCAGAGGGTTAATGGGAACAGGAGTGAGGAATAAGCAAAGGGGTTAGTGAGAGAACAGGAGTGAGGAAAAAGCAAAGGGGTTAGTGAGAGAACAGGAGTGAGGAATAAGCAAAGGGGTTAGTGAGAGAACAGGAGTCAGGAATAAGCAAAGGGGTTAGTGAGAGAACAAGAGTCAGGAATAAGCAAAGGGGTTAGTGAGAGAACAGGAGTGAGGAATAAGCAAAGAGGTTAGTGAGAGAACCGGAGTGAGGAATAAGCAAAGGGGTTAGTGAGAGAACAGGAGTGAGGAATAAGCAAAGAGGTTAGTGAGAGAACCGGAGTGAGGAAAAAGCAAAGGGGTTAGTGAGAGAACAGGAGTGAGGAATAAGCAAAGGGGTTAGTGAGAGAACAGGAGTGAGGAATAAGCAAAGGGGTTAGTGAGAGAACAGGAGTGAGGAATAAGCAAAGGGGTTAGTGAGAGAACAAGAGTGAGGAATAAGCAAAGGGGTTAGTGAGAGAACAGGAGTGAGGAATAAGCAAAGGGGTTAGTGAGAGAACAGGAGTGAGGAATAAGCAAAGAGGTTAGTGAGAGAACAGGAGTGAGGAAAAAGCAAAGGGGTTAGTGAGAGAACAGGAGTGAGGAATAAGCAAAGGGGTTAGTGAGAGAACAGGAGTGAGGAATAAGCAAAGGGGTTAGTGAGAGAACAGGAGTGAGGAATAAGCAAAGGGGTTAGTGAGAGAACAGGAGTCAGGAATAAGCAAAGGGGTTAGTGAGAGAACAGGAGTGAGGAATAAGCAAAGGGGTTAGTGAGAGAACAGGAGTGAGGAATAAGCAAAGGGGTTAGTGAGAGAACAGGAGTGAGGAATAAGCAAAGGGGTTAGTGAGAGAACAAGAGTGAGGAATAAGCAAAGGGGTTAGTGAGAGAACAGGAGTGAGGAATAAGCAAAGGGGTTAGTGAGAGAACAGGAGTCAGGAATAAGCAAAGAGGTTAGTGAGAGAACAGGAGTGAGGAAAAAGCAAAGGGGTTAGTGAGAGAACAGGAGTGAGGAATAAGCAAAGGGGTTAGTGAGAGAACAGGAGTGAGGAATAAGCAAAGGGGTTAGTGAGAGAACAGGAGTGAGGAATAGGCAAAGGGGTTAGTGAGAGAACAGGAGTAAGGAATAAGCAAAGGGGTTAGTGAGAGAACAGGAGTCAGGAATAAGCAAAGGGGTTAGTGAGAGAACAGGAGTGAGGAATAAGCAAAGGGGTTAGTGAGAGAACAGGAGTCAGGAATAAGCAAAGGGGTTAGTGAGAGAACAGGAGTGAGGAATAAGCAAAGGGGTTAGTGAGAGAACAGGAGTGAGGAATAAGCAAAGGGGTTGGTGAGAGAACAGGAGTGAGGAATAAGCAAAGGGGTTAGTGAGAGAACAGGAGTGAGGAATAAGCAAAGGGGTTAGTGAGAGAACAGGAGTCAGGAATAAGCAAAGGGGTTAGTGAGAGAACAAGAGTCAGGAATAAGCAAAGGGGTTAGTGAGAGAACAGGAGTCAGGAATAAGCAAAGGGGTTAGTGAGAGAACAGGAGTCAGGAATAAGCAAAGGGGTTAGTGAGAGAACAAGAGTCAGGAATAAGCAAAGGGGTTAGTGAGAGAACAGGAGTCAGGAATAAGCAAAGGGGTTAGTGAGAGAACAGGAGTCAGGAATAAGCAAAGGGGTTAGTGAGAGAACAAGAGTCAGGAATAAGCAAAGGGGTTAGTGAGAGAACAGGAGTCAGGAATAAGCAAAGGGGTTAGTGAGAGAACAGGAGTCAGGAATAAGCAAAGGGGTTAGTGAGAGAACAGGAGTCAGGAATAAGCAAAGGTGAGAGAACAGGAGTGATGAATAAGCAAAGGGGTTAGTGAGAGAACAGGAGTCCGGAATAAGCAAAGGGGTTAGTGAGAGAACAGGAGTAAGGAATAAGCAAAGGGGTTAGTGAGAGAACAAGAGTCAGGAATAAGCAAAGGGGTTAGTGAGAGAACAGGAGTCAGGAATAAGCAAAGGGGTTAGTGAGAGAACAGGAGTCAGGAATAAGCAAAGGGGTTAGTGAGAGAACAGGAGTGAGGAATAAGCAAAGGGGTTAGTGAGAGAACAGGAGTCAGGAATAAGCAAAGGGGTTAGTGAGAGAACAAGAGTCAGGAATAAGCAAAGGGGTTAGTGAGAGAACAGGAGTCAGGAATAAGCAAAGGGGTTAGTGAGAGAACAGGAGTCAGGAATAAGCAAAGGGGTTAGTGAGAGAACAAGAGTCAGGAATAAGCAAAGGGGTTAGTGAGAGAACAGGAGTCAGGAATAAGCAAAGGGGTTAGTGAGAGAACAGGAGTCAGGAATAAGCAAAGGTGAGAGAACAGGAGTGAGAGAACAGGAGTGATGAATAAGCAAAGGGGTTAGTGAGAGAACAGGAGTCAGGAATAAGCAAAGGGGTTAGTGAGAGAACAGGAGTCAGGAATAAGCAAAGGGGTTAGTGAGAGAACAAGAGTCAGGAATAAGCAAAGGGGTTAGTGAGAGAACAGGAGTCAGGAATAAGCAAAGGGGTTAGTGAGAGAACAGGAGTGAGGAATAAGCAAATGGGTTAGTGAGAGAACAGGAGTGAGGAATAAGCAAAAGGGTTAGTGAGAGAACAGGAGTAAGGAATAAGCAAAGGGGTTAGTGAGAGAACAGGAGTGAGGAATAAGCAAAGGGGTTAGTGAGAGAACAGGAGTGAGGAATAAGCAAAGGGGTTAGTGAGAGAACAGGAGTCAGGAATAAGCAAAGGGGTTAGTGAGAGAACAGGAGTGAGGAATAAGCAAAGGGGTTAGTGAGAGAACAGGAGTCAGGAATAAGCAAAGGGGTTAGTGAGAGAACAGGAGTGAGGAATAAGCAAAGGGGTTAGTGAGAGAACAGGAGTCAGGAAAAACTAAGATTCTAATAAACTCTCGCATCATCTCTCATCTTGACTACTGCAGCTCGCTCCTTGGTGGCCTGGCCATCACTCGCCTCTCCTTACTTTAATCCATAATGACCATAGACTCATCTTCAGTACACATCTTCAGTGTCGGCAGCTACTCTTTGTCAATCACTTCACTGGCTTCCCTTAGCCTCCAGAACAAAATCTAAAATCTTGACCCTAACTTATAAAGCCCTCAACAACAGCGCACCCCCTTATATCTCTGCTCTCATCTCCAAATACTCCCCTATACGCCCTATTCTTCTGCTAATGACCTTCTTCTTTCTACCACTCTTGTCACCTCCTCTCACTCCCGCCTCCAGGATCTTTCACGCACTGCCCCTATTCTCTGGAACTCCTTGCCTCGCTTCACCAGACTAACGTCCTGCCTTAAATCCTTCAAAACTTAAATAAAACACACCTCTTTAAACAAGCCTATAACCTTCCTCCTGACCGCGCTCAGCGCTACTCTCTCTCTACTGTACCACATACAAGCTTCAACCTTTAGATTGTAAGTCTGCGAGTTTCAATCCTGCGCGGTGCTTTAGGGAAAGCAATATGGACGCCGGATCCCAAGACAGGGCGCTCCATTCATTGCAATGTGTGGATCTTGAACTTGTCATTGCCTGTAACTTATCTTATGTGTAGCGCTACGGAATATGTTGGCGCGTTACAAATAAACGATAATAATAATAATCCATATATATTGTAACTGAGCGCCCCTAGAGGTAGGTTTGGTTGAAGAGGCTAGAGGATTTCTTGGAGGAAAGAAAGAGTTAACTCCAGGCAGTGATCAGAGGCTAATTGAAGCCCAGCTGTGGATTGCCTTTAAGATCACCCCAGAGATATGGGTGGAGTTCCCGGCAATTAGGCCCTGTTTGGCCTAGCAGAGTGAGGCCAGTGAGAGTGAAGGCCTCAGTCTGAAGCAAGCTAAGAAGGACGCTTGTAGTGATCTCCAGTGAGAGGAGCGCAGTATTTTTACTTTGTCTGCTGGAAGCAGAAATTGTACCAGGCTGAGAGGAGCCTGAAAGTTTACAGTCCGGAGTAAGAAGGCTGTTTGGTTTACACTGCTGCAGTTTGCACAGGTCAGAAAGCAAACTGAGAAGTCTGCAACTGCTGGAGCTACAGAGAAAGAGGATTTGTGCCACAAAGAGCATTTGCAGAGGAGCTGCTGCAAGGATTTTGGCACAGCGGAATTTACAGAGGCCACTGATTGGTGCTATCCCAGCGATTGGAGCAGAGGATCCATTACAGCTGAGACACCGGATGTAAAGGTACCATTGCAGAGTCTGATAACCCCAGGGAGAAGTCTGTGTAGTTAAACAGATTTGTAGCCTTCACCAAAAGCGCTTGTTAAGGGTCCCTGGAGGTTGGGGTGTCTGGAGAGTAGGGCGGGCCAGAACCCCACCCTATGGTATGAAATTTAAAGACGACGGTCTACAGAGAAAAGACACTTTAAACCATTGAAGATGGACTATTTAAAGACTCTGTATTTTTCACCTGAAGGCCGAGAAGCGGGTTCAGGGCTAGTGAGGGTGTTCCTGATAAGTCAGTACGTTTATGCAGAATTTTATTTTATGCTGGAGTCAGCCATTTCTTTTGTATTTTGGACTTTTTAATAAAAAGAATCTTGGAATCTCTGCTATTTATATGTATCTCAAAGGAGAAACCAGTAGCCAAAAGCCACATTACCACAATATTAATGTCATGGAAGTTTGGATGTTTTAGGTAGATAAAATAGGCAGCACAGAACATCAGTAACTGGATGTGATTCAACATGTGAGCATTTGAGGACAGCATCTACTAACTAGAGACGAGGAATCCAAACAATACGCAACATCTGTCCCAAGACATCATCGGGAGGAAGCGTGTGAGAGCCTGATATGTATGCCCCCCCCCCCCCCTACATGAGAGACATGAGACATTGCACGCCTTCCCTCCCACCCCAGATTGTCCGGGAGGTGGGGGGGGGGGGGGATCTGACACATTCTGGAGACTGTTTGTTCCTCTGGGGTAAATATTGATCTCTAGTGACCCAGAGAGGCTTCAAGAATTACACACCCCTCAGGCTCCAAGCCTCCAAACATTCACCTTCCGATGGGTAAAGGGAGGGATTATATACACAGCACACACTCACAGTATATACAGTGCACACACTCACAGTATATACAGTACACACTCACAGTACATACAGTGCACACTCACAGTATATACAGCACACACTCACAGTACATACAGCAAACACTCACATTATACACAGCACACAGTCACAGTATATACAGTACACACTCACAGTACATACAGCACACACTCACAGTATATACAGCACACACTCACAGTACATACAGCAAACACTCACATTATACACAGCACACACTCACAGTATATACAGTGCACACTCACAGTACATACAGTGCACACTCACAGTACATACAGCGCACACTCACAGTATATACAGTGCACACTCACAGTACATACAGCACACACTCACAGTATATACAGCAAACACTCACAGTATATACAGCACACACTCACAGTACATACAGCACACACTCACAGTACACACAGCACACAGTATACATAGCCACAGCACACACTCACAGCATACACAGCACGCACTCACAGCATACACAGCACGCACTCACAGCATACACAGCACGCACTCACAGCATACACAGCACACACTCACAGCATACACAGCACACACTCACAGTACATACAGCACACACTCACAGCATACACAGCACACACTCACAGTATATACAGCACACACTCACAGCATACACAGCACGCACTCACAGCATACACAGCACGCACTCACAGCATACACAGCACACACTCACAGCATACACAGCACGCACTCACAGCATACACAGCACGCACTCACAGCATACACAGCACACACTCACAGCATACACAGCACACACTCACAGTACATACAGCACACACTCACAGCATACACAGCACACACTCACAGTATATACAGCACACACTCACAGCATACACAGCACACACTCACAGTATATACAGCACACACTCACGGTATATACAGCACACACTTACGGTATATACAGTACACTCACAGTATATACAGTACACACTCACAGTATATACAGTATACTCACAGTATACACAGCACACACTCACAGTATACACAGCACACACTCACAGTATATACACCCTTATATTGTAAGTTTGCGAGTTTTCAATCTTGTGTCAGTGCCTTGGAAACAAGCTCTATGTACATTTGATTTTATGCTCGAAAACAGGGCCCTCCATTCTTTACAAGGTGTTTAATTTGTTTTCTGCTATGTACTCAACCCCTGTACAGCGCTACGGAATATGTTGGCGCGATATAAATAAAGATAATAATAATAATAATAATAATAATATACAGTACACTTACAGTATATACAGTACACTCACAGTATATACAGCACACACTCACATTATATACAGCACACACAGCACGCACTCACAGTATACACAGTACACACAGCACACACTCACAGTACACACAGCACACACTCACAGTACATACAGTACACACTCACAGTATACACAGTACACACTCACAGTATACACAGTACACACTCACAGTACACACTCACAGTATACACAGCACACACTCACAGTCTATACAGTACACTCACAGTATACACAGCACACACTCACAGTATATACAGTACACTCACAGTACACTCACAGTATACACAGCACACACTCACAGTATATACAGCACGCACTCACAGCATACACAGCACACACTCACAGCATACACAGCACACACTCACAGTATACACAGCACACACTCACAGTACATACAGCACACACTCACAGCATACACAGCACACACTCACAGTATATACAGCACACACTCACAGCATACACAGCACACACTCACAGCATACACAGCACACACTCACGGTATATACAGCACACACTCACGGTATATACAGTACACACTCACAGTATATACAGTACACTCACAGTATACACAGCACACACTCACAGTATACACAGCACACACTCACAGTATATACAGTACACTTACAGTATATACAGTACACTCACAGTATATACAGCACACACTCACATTATATACAGCACACACTCACAGCACACACAGCACGCACTCACAGTATACACAGTACACACAGCACACACTCACAGTACACACAGCACACACTCACAGTACATACAGTACACACTCACAGTATACACAGTACACACTCACAGTACACACTCACAGTATACACAGCACACACTCACAGTCTATACAGTACACTCACAGTATACACAGCACACACTCACAGTCTATACAGTACACTCACAGTATACACAGCACACACTCACAGTATATACAGTACACTCACAGTACACTCACAGTATGCACAGCACACACTCACAGTATATACAGTACACACTCACAGTATATACAGTACACTCACAGTATACACAGCACACACTCACAGTATATACAGTACACACTCACAGTATATACAGTACACTCACAGTATACACAGCACACACTCACAGTATATACAGTACACTGACAGTATATACAGTACACTCACAGTATATACAGTACACTCACAGTACACATAGCACACTCTCACAGTATATACAGTACACTCACAGTACACATAGCACACACTCACAGTATATACAGTACACTCACAGTACACATAGCACACACTCACAGTATATACAGTACACTCCCAGTACACATAGCACACACTCACAGTATATACAGTACACTCCCAGTACACATAGCACACACTCACAGTATATACAGTACACTCACAGTACACACAGCACACACTCACAGTATATACAGTACACTCCCAGTACACATAGCACACACTCACAGTATATACAGTACACTCACAGTACACACAGCACACACTCACAGTATATACAGTACACTCACAGTACACATAGCACACACTCACAGTATATACAGTACACTCACAGTACACACAGCACACACTCACAGTATATACAGTACACTCACAGTAAACACAGCACACACTCACAGTATATACAGTACACTCACAGTACACATAGCACACACTCACAGTATATACAGTACACTCACAGTACACATAGCACACACTCACAGTATATACAGTACACTCACAGTACACACAGCACACACTCACAGTATATACAGTACACTCACAGTAAACACAGCACACACTCACAGTATATACAGTACACTCACAGTACACATAGCACACACTCACAGTATATACAGTACACTCACAGTACACACAGCACACACTCACAGTATATACAGTACAGTCAAAGTACACATAGCACACACTCACAGTATATACAGTACACTCACAGTACACATAGCACACACTCACAGTATATACAGTAATGTGCCTTCTCAGAGCCATAAAAAGAAACATAAACCCAAACAACTTGGAAACACAGAGGTTAATCGCTGGCCATATAATGACACAAGGAATCCAGATCCAAACATCTGCCGAGGTCTCCAAGAAAGGCCTGGAAGCCATTCCAAGCATATTTAGCTTTTTTTGAAATCTGCAGAAGCAGCTCAGAGTGACTGGAAGGAAATGTTCGAATATTAAGGACGTCAAAGGTCTTATCAGGCACAAGATTATGACCATAAGAAGGATGCCATTATTCAGATAGCAGAAAAGACTGGGATCCAGATACCACAAGAAGTCTGGTCTCTAGAAACAATAAGAGCCTGGCCTCTAGAAACAACAATGGCTGGTCTCTAGAAGCAACAAGAGCCTGGTCTCTAGAAGCAACAAGAGCCTGGTCTCTAGAAGCAACAAGGGCCTGGCCTCTAGAAGCAACAAGGGCCTGGCCTCTAGAAGCAACAAGGGCCTGGCCTCTAGAAGCAACAAGGGCCTGGCCTCTAGAAACAACAAGGGCCTGGCCTCTAGAAACAACAAGGGCCTGGCCTCTAGAAACAACAAGGGCCTGGCCTCTAGAAGCAACAAGAGCCTGGCCTCTAGAAGCAACAAGAGCCTGGTCTCTAGAAACAACAAGAGCCTGGTCTCTGGAAGCAACAATGGCTGGTCTCTGGAAGCAACAAGAGCCTGGTCTCTGGAAGCAACAAGAGCCTGGTCTCTAGAAACAACAAGAGCCTGGTCTCTGGAAGCAACAATAGCTGGTCTCTGGAAGCAACAAGAGCCTGGTCTCTGGAAGCAACAAGAGCCTGGTCTCTGGAAGCAACAAGAGCCTGGTCTCTGGAAGCAACAAGAGCTGGTCTCTAGAAACAACAAGAGCCTGGTCTCTGGAAGCAACAAGAGCCTGGTCTCTGGAAGCAACAATGGCCTGGACGCTAGAAGCAACAATGGTTGGTCTCTAGAAGCAACAAGAGCCTGGTCTCTGGAAGCAACAATGGCTGGTCTCTAGAAACAACAAGAAGTCTGGTCTCTAAGAAGCAACAAGAAGTCTGGTCTCTAAGAAGCAACAAGAAGTCTGGTCTCTAAGAAGCAACAAGAAGTCTGGTCTCTAAGAAGCAACAAGAAGTCTGGTCTCTAAGAAGCAACAAGAAGTCTGGTCTCTAAGAAGCAACAAGAAGTCTGGTCTCTAAGAAGCAACAAGAAGTCTGGTCTCTAAGAAGCAACAAGAAGTCTGGTCTCTAGAAACAACAATGGCCTGTATGTATTGGGTATGTCTCTCAGTCTCTCCGTGTGGGATCAGTCAGGAATGTCTCTGCATGAGCTGTCTGTCAGTTCCAATAAAAAGATCTGAGGCACCAAATCACTTCGGCCTCTATATGAACCGGGGAGATAGGAGCCAGTCACAGGGGGCGGGAGACCCCAGTCACCTTATATACAGATGAGTTATATACACAGGGCAGGGATAACCCTTTATACACACTATATCTATACAGAGATGATTTATATACACAGGGCAGGGATAACCCTTTATACACACTATATCTATACAGAGATGATTTATATACACAGGGCAGGGATAACCCTTTATACACACTATATCTATACAAAGATGAGTTATATACACAGGGCAGGGATAACTCTTTATACACACTATATCTATACACAGATGAGTTATATACACAGGGCAGGGATAACCCTTTATACACACTATATCTATACAGAGATGAGTTATATACACAGGGCAGGGATAACCCTTTATACACACTATATCTATACACAGATGAGTTATATACACAGGGCAGGGATAACTCTTTATACACACTATATCTATACACAGATGAATTATATACAAAGGGCAGGGATAACCCTTTATAAACACTATATCTATACACAGATGAGTTATATACACAGGGCAGGGATAACTCTTTATACACACTATATCTATACAGAGATGAGTTATATACACAGGGCAGGGATAACCCTTTATACACACTATATCTATACACAGATGAGTTATATACACAGGGCAGGGATAACTCTTTATACACACTATATCTATACACAGATGAATTATATACACAGGGCAGGGATAACCCTTTATACCCACTATATCTATACACAGATAAGTTATATACACAGGGCAGGGATAACTATACACACTATATCTATACACAGATGAGTTATATACATTGGGCAGGGATCACCCTTTCTACACACTATATCTATACACAGAGTTGTTTACAAGTGGATTTACCTTACAAGTAAAGGCTGATAAACTGCAGAGTGCACTAAATGTGCCCAGGTGAGAGGGGTGTGGCTTGACTGTTAAACTTGTTTAAAGGGTTTGTGAGCTGGTTTGGGGTCTGTTTTTCAAGTGGATTTACCTTAAAAAGTAAAGGCTGATAAACTGCAGAGTGCACTAATTGTGCCCAGGCGAGAAGGCAGAATTTAATATAAACCAAAGAAGGGGAACTTGTGAGCTTGCGAACATTTTCAGTATCAAGTGCAATTCTAGTAAAAGCCTAGGAGCTTAAATAAAAGGAGGGCCTTCAAAGAAAAGGGAGGGCAGTTTTATAGTGCAAAGGAGGAAAACTTTATATAAATATATTATTTTATATTCTTTATTTTTCCCACTGAAATTTCGTAGACAATAATAATAATTATGAGTCAGTCCAGTGGCAACCTTATTCAGTGTACATCCTGTCATATGTATGCAATACTGGAACAGATGATCCAGGGTCCATACCTCTGTGAGAGCTGTGAGCATGTTGCCTCTCTGGAAGCTCAAATTGGAGATCTGGAGAGGAGAATTGCAGCACTTAGTGATATTGCTCCACTGGAAAGGGGGCTGGTGCTCACTGAGCACAGTTTAGCTGGGCCTAGCATGGAGGGTGGAGCTGGGGCTAGTGAGGATGTCCAGGGAGGCATCTGGGTTACAGTTACAAGGGGAAGCAGGGGGAACAGGAGGAGGCAGGCCAGTTCTGAGTTGGCAAACAACAACAGATGTGCCAGATTGAGTGAAACAGTTGGCGATGTCCATTCAGGAATGGCAATGCCAGATAGAGCTGTTCCCTCTAACAGCCGGGCGAACAGCTCTACTGGAGGAGAGGGAGGGCAGAATAGGCAGAACAACAGACAGGTTTTGGTTGTAGGGGACTCTATTATTAGGAAGGTAGACAGGGTGATTTGTCACCCAGATCCCAGCAATCGAACAGTGTGCTGTCTCCCGGGTGCTCGGGTTCGTCATGTTGTGGATCGGGTAGACAAATTATTGGGAGGGGCTGGAAATGAACCGGCGGTCTTGGTACATATTGGTACCAATGACAAAGTTAGTGGAAGATGGAGTGTCCTAAAGAATGATTTTAGAGAACTAGGTAATAAGCTGAAGGCAAGGACCTCCAATGTAGTATTTTCTGAGATACTACCAGTGGCACGTGCTAGCCCAGGGAGGCAGAAGGAGATTAGGGAGGTTAATGCGTGGCTATAGATGTGGTGCACTAAGGAGGGGTTTGGCTTTTTAGAGCACTGGGCTGACTTCTCACTTCGGTACAATCTCTACAGTAGGGATGGATTGCACCTTAATGATGAGGGAGCTTTTGTACTAGGGGATAGGATGGTAGAAAGGCTGGAGGAGTTTTTAAACTAGTAAGTGGGAAGGAGGGACTAGATATAAGTAATGGGGTAGAAAGTGTAGAGGGTATAAGGGATGAATTAACAACTCATAGGGGAGGAGATGGGGGGAGGGGTAGTATAGTCAATAGGGAGGTAGTACTAAGTAATTCAAGTTCAGTGGCAGGCACTTCAGAATTACAGACTCATAACATAAGGTGTATGCTTGCTAATGCCAGAAGCTTGCCAGGAAAAATGGGAGAGTTAGAATTATTAGCAATTAATGAAAAATGGGATTTAATAGGCATTACCGAAACGTGGTGGGATGAATCTTATGACTGGACTGTTAATCTGGATGGTTATAACCTATTTAGGAAAGATAGAGCCAATGGTAAACGAGGAGGAGGGATTTGTCTGTATGTTAAGCCTGAATTTAAGGCTATAGTCAGAGAAGATATTTATGGTGGACCTAGTGATAAAGTTGAATGTTTGTGGGTAGAGTTAAATAGCGGAGCAGCAAATTCCAAAATAATATTAGTAGGAGTATGCAATAAACCCCCAAATATAGCTGAAAATGAGGAAATACAATTATTGTTACAGATTGGAAATGCAGCTAAGCACAGGCAAGTTCTAATAATGGGAGATTTTAATTACCCTGAAATAAACTGGATAATTGAGACCAGCAGTTCAGCTAAGGGGAGCAGGTTCATGAGTACACTCAGGGATCATTATCTGGCCCAGGTTATACAGGAGCCTACTAGAAATGAAGCTATCTTAGATTTACTCATTACAAATAATATTGATATTGTATCAAATGTTGAAATAGGGCAACCTTTGGGAAACAGTGATCACAACACAGTCTCATTTGAGATTGAATTAAAAAAAAAACATTTTAAGGGGCCAACAAAAACTCTTAATTTTAAAAGGGCAGATTTTAACGGTCTAAGGGCAGCAATACAAAGTATAGAATGGGACAGAGAACTGACAGGTAAAAATACTGACCATAAATGGACAACATTTAAATCCTTACTAAATATACATACACATCGGCATATACCAAGTCGGAATAAAAGTAAAAGGAGTAAATCACAACCCATGTGGCTTAACAATGATTTAAAGATCAAGATACGGAGTAAAAAACAGGCATTTAAATTATACAAACAAGAGGGAACAGAGACTGCTTTACGGGAATACAAGGAAATCAACAAGGCTTGCAAAAGCGCGATTAGACTGGCTAAAATAGAAAATGAAAAATTAATTGCAAAAGAGAGTAAGACTAACTCTAAAATATTTTTTAAGTATATTAATGGGAAGAAGGCGAGGAAGGAAGCTATAGGAACATTACAATGTGACACAGGCCATCTGAAAATTAGTGACCAGGAAAAGGCAGATGAGCTAAATAGGTTCTTTTCTTCAGTATACACAAGGGAGGTACCAGTGGTTGGGACACTGCAACATAATGGGGCTGCACTACCTTTGCCAAATAATTGGTTAACACAGGAAGTAATCCAAAAGAGGTTGGAAAAAATAAATGTTAATAAAGCCCTGGGTCCTGATGGAATACATCCAAGGGTACTAAGGGAACTGGGTTCTGTAATAGCCAAACCATTATATTTAACTAGCGAATTGCCCGTCAAAAAATGACAGCAATGAAATTGTAAGGTAGCTAAATTAGTAAATGAATATACTGTACCTATTTTGAAGCATTGTGATGAAGAGCTGGCAATCTGTGTTGATGTTGCTGCAGCATTAGTGGTGTGGAGCTGCTGTGTAAGCGTGCTGAATGTGTGCACTGTGTGGTATGAATATCCGTAGGTGGTTTGTGGCGTTTTGCGAGTTTCTTGTGGTGTTTTGCGAGTTTGTTGTGGTGTTTTGCGAGTTTAGAGTGCTGTAGCCTCGTTTTCGTTTTGTTCGGCGGCCATTTTTTCTGTCGCTTAGATTTTTTTTTAGTCTCAAAAGTCTTTTATTTCGAGTAAAATCGAGGTCTAAGTTGCATTTTTGAGGTCCTGGGTGCTCCCTCTTGGTGTAGGTAAGGTTTTTATGTATGTGCTGTGTGTATGTATTGTGTTTTAAATGTTTGTATGTCGGCGTGTTGCGTCCGATGTTTGCGAGGTCGTAATGTGTGGTAACGTGTTTCGTAGGTTGTTTGCGTTCCTCGTAAAATTTAGCGAGTGTCGTAATTTGTGTGTCGTGTTTTTTGAGTAGCGACGTGAAGTTTGCGAGGGTTTGAGGCCCGTGCCCAGTGACCTCGCCAGCAACTGAGGCCCTCGCTTCGCGAGGGGCCTCAGTTGCTGGCATGGAGCGCCGCCAGCAACTGAGGCCCTTGCCCAGTGACCTCGCTACGCGAGGTCCGCAGGCTCGCTACGCGAGCCCGCAAGCGTGAGCAACGACCCGTACGCTCACAACTATATATGTGATTTTTCAAGATTCACTTAACACAGGGTCTCTACCAGATGACTGGAGAAATGCAGATGTGATACCTATATTTAAAAAGGGAGCAAGAGCAAATCCGGGGAATTATAGACCAGTGAGCCTCACTTCTGTAGTGGGGAAGCTTTTAGAAGGGTTAATAAGGGATAATATACAAGAATATGTCTATTTGAACAGGATTATAAGTAGCAGTCAACATGGGTTTATGAGGGATAGGTCGTGTCAAACAAATCTAATTAGTTTCTACGAGGAGGTTAGTAGGAACCTGGATCAAGGCAACTCAGTGGATGTAGTCTTTTTGGATTTTGCAAAGGCTTTTGATACAGGGCCACATGGGAGACTATTGGGCAAACTAAGGGATACAGAAATTGCAGTAAATATCTGCTCATGGATTGAGAGCTGGCTAAAAGACAGGAAGCAAAGGGTTGTTGTAAATGGAACATACTCCGATTGGACTAATGTGGTAAGTGGGGTTCCTCAGGGTTCAGTATTACGTCCTCTCCTTTTTAATTTATTTATTAATGACTTAGAGGTAGGATTGCAGTGTGGGGTCTCCATTTTCGCTGATGACACAAAGTTGTGCAAGGTAATTAAATCAGAAAATGATGTGCTTTCCCTCCAAGGGGATTTACATAAAATTGAGGAATGGGCATCTAAATGGCAGATGAGATTTAATACGAATAAATGTAAGGTTATGCATCTGGGAAGGAAAAATAGCCATGCAATTTATAATCCTAATGGAGCAAATCTAGGTTTATCAGATATTGAAAGGGATTTGGGAGTGCTTGTGGACAACCAACTAGGTAACAGTGCTCAAAGCCAAGCAGCAGCTGCAAAGGCAAATAAAATTTTAGCATGTATTAAGAAGGGTATAGAAGCCAGGGAAGCAAATATAATTCTGCCACTATACAAATCTCTAGTACGCCCTCATTTGGAATATGGAGTACAATTTTGGACACCACTTCATAAAAAGGACATTTCAGAGCTAGAAAAGGTACAGAGAAGGGCAACAAAACTAATAAGGGGAATGGAGGGGCTAAGTTATGAAGAAAGACTAACCAAATTAAACGTATTTTCTCTAGAAAAAAGGCGTCTAAGAGGAGATATGATTACCTTATATAAATACATCCAGGGTCAGTATAAAGATTTGTCGGGGGAGCTTTTTGTGCCAAGAGGTTTTCAACTGACAAGAGGACATCCCTTGAGGTTAGAAGTAAAAAGATTCCACCTCAAAGAAAGAAAAGGGTTCTTCACAGTAAGGGTGGTTAATCTGTGGAATTCTCTACCAGAGGAGGTGGTGACAGCGGATTCGATAGATTACTTTAAAAGGGGACTAGATTTATTTCTAATTAAAAAGGGTATTCAGGGTTATCATGGATAATTAGAGAGACAGTAATGATCCAATTTTTTTACAATTCCCCTTGAGACAATTGGCTAAGTCTCGCTTGTTTTTTTTTTTTTTTTTTCTATTTGCCTTCCTCTGGACTAATTAATAATAATAAAAAAAAAAAAAAAAAAAACATTAAATAATTGATTAATAATTAATTAACAACTAATGAATGAATAGTTAATCCGCATATTGCAGATCAGAGGAGATCTTAATAGGTTGAACTTGATGGACTGAAAGTCTTTTTTCAACCTTAAATACTATGTAACTATGTAATATACACAGGGCAGGGATAACCCTTTATACACACTATATCTATACACAGATGAGTTATATACACAGGGCAGGGATAACCCTTTATACACACTATATCTATACAGAGATGAGTTTTATACACAGGGCAGGGACAACTCTTTATACACACTATATCTATACACAGATTAGTTATATACACAGGGCAGGGATAACCCTTTATACACACTATATCTATACACAGATGAGTTATAAACACAGGGCAGGGATAACTCCTTATACACACTATATGTATACACAGATGAGTTATATACACAGGGCAGGGGTAACCCTTTATACACACTATATCTATACACAGATGAGTTATATACACAGGGCAGGGATAACTCTTTATACACACTATATCCATACAGAGATTAGTTATATATACAGGGCAGGGATAACCCTTTATACACACTATATCTATACAGAGATGAGTTTTATATACAGGGCAGGGATAACTCTTTATACACACTATATCTATACAGATATGAGTTATATACACAGGGCAGGGATAACCCTTTATAAACACTATATCTATACACAGATGAGTTATATACACAGGGCAGGGATAACTCTTTATACACACTATATCTATACACAGATGAATTATATACACAGGGCAGGGACAACTCTTTATACACACTATATCTATACAGAGATGAGTTATATACACAGGGCAGGGATAACCCTTTATAAACACTATATCTATACACAGATGAGTTATATACACAGGGCAGGAATAACTCTTTATACACACTATATCTATACAGATATGAGTTATATACACAGGGCAGGGATAACCCTTTATACACACTATATCTATACACAGATGAGTTATAAACACAGGGCAGGGATAGCTCTTTATAAACACTATATCTATACACAGATGAGTTATATACACAGGGCAGGGATAACCCTTTATACACACTATATCTATACACAGATGAGTTATATACACAGGGCAGGGATAACTCTTTATACACACTATATCTATACAGAGATGAGTTATATACACAGGGTAGGGATAACCCTTTATACACACTATATCTATACAGAGATGAGTTATATAAACAGGGCAGGGATAACTCTTTATACACACTATATCTATACACAGATGAGTTATATACACAGGGCAGGGATAACACTTTATAAACACTATATCTATACACAGATGAGTTATATACACAGGGCAGGGATAACTCTTTATACACACTATATCTATACACAGATGAGTTATATACACAGGGCAGGGATAACTCTTTATACAGAATATATCCATACAGAGATGAATTATATACACAGGGCAGGGATAACCCTTTATACACACTATATCTATACAGAGATGAGTTTTATACACAGGGCAGGGATAACTCTTTATACACACTATATCTATACAGATATGAGTTATATACACAGGGCAGGGATAACCCTTTATACACACTATATCTATACACAGATGAGTTATATACACAGGGCAGGGATAACTCTTTATACACACTATATCTATACACAGATGAATTATATACACAGGGCAGGGACAACTCTTTATACACACTATATCTATACAGAGATGAGTTATATACACAGGGCAGGGATAACCCTTTATAAACACTATATCTATACACAGATGAGTTATATATACAGGGCAGGAATAACTCTTTATACACACTATATCTATACAGATATGAGTTATATACACAGGGCAGGGATAACCCTTTATACACACTATATCTATACACAGATGAGTTATAAACACAGGGCAGGGATAGCTCTTTATAAACACTATATCTATACACAGATGAGTTATATACACAGGGCAGGGATAACCCTTTATACACACTATATCTATACACAGATGAGTTATATACACAGGGCAGGGATAACTCTTTATACACACTATATCTATACAGAGATGAGTTATATACACAGGGCAGGGATAACCCTTTATACACACTATATCTATACACAGATGAGTTATATACACAGGGCAGGGATAACACTTTATAAACACTATATCTATACACAGATGAGTTATATACACAGGGCAGGGATAACTCTTTATACACACTATATCTATACACAGATGAGTTATATACACAGGGCAGGGATAACTCTTTATACACACTATATCTATACAGAGATGAGTTATATACACAGGGCAGGGATAACTCTTTATACACACTATATCTATACAAAGATGAGTTATATACACAGGGCAGGGATAACTCTTTATACACACTATATCTATACACATATGAATTATATATCCTGTGCAGTGATAACCCTTTATACACACTATATCTATTCACAGATGAGTTATATACACTGGATATGAATAACCCTTTATACACAGTATATCTATACACAGATGAGTTATATACACAGGGCAGGGATAACTCTTTATACACACTATACCTATACACACAGGACACATCAGCTTCTTTCTGCACACTATAACTTTCTACACACAGGACACATCAGCCTTATCCTGGCACACTATAACTATCTACACACAGGATACATCAGCTTCTTCCTGGAACACTATAACTATCTACAAACAGGATACGTCAGCTTCTTCCTGGCACACTATAACTATCTACACACAGGATACATCAGCCTCTTCCTGGCACACTATAACTATCTACTCACAGTGCATATCAGCTTCTTCCTGGCACACTATAACTATCTACACACAGGATACATTATCCTCTTCCTGGCACACTATAACTATCTACACACAGGACACATCACTGTGCCCAAGCCAGGCTGTATAACTCACCTATACCCTTCCCATACTTGGCGCTGTGTGTCCAGCCTGTTGCTTCAGTGAAACCCAGATGGCGGCACAGGACGTGGGCATTCTCCAAGGTGAAGTCATCATCACAGATGGTTCCCCACTCCTGGTTGTAGAACACCTCTATGCGACCTTCATTGTGTTTGCGTGGATATCCGGACAGACGAAACTTCAGGCCGCCATCCTGACGAGGGGTTCTGGAGGTGGGGTTAGAGGTCAGCTGAGCCAACCCTGGACACAAGGCCCATAGAGTGCTGAATACCCACAGACTGACTGATAATCCAGACATGGCTAAGTACCTGAGGATAAAGAGAGATTATCACTGACCAGACATAACAAGGCAAAGTCAGTATGGCCTGAGCACTTTGGGTCAGAGGGATGGTGTACAATACATTATCACTGACCAGGCACAATGTGGGCATAATAAGGAAGAGTCAATATGGCCCGAGCACTTTGGGTCAGAGAGATGGTGCACAATACATTATCACTGACCAGGCACAATGCAGGCATAATAAGGAAGAGTCATTAGGGCATTAACACATTGGGTCAGAGAGATGGTGCACATTACATTATCACTGACCAGGCGCAATGTGGGCATAATAAGGAAGAGTCAGTATGGCCCGAGCACTTTGGGTCAGAGAGATGGTGCACATTACATTATCACTGACCAGGCACAATGCAGGCATAATAAGGAAGAGTCATTAGGACCTTAACACATTGGATAGAGAGATGGTGCACAATACATTATCACTGACCAGGCACAATGCAGGCATAATAAGGAAGAGTCATTAGGACCTTAACACATTGGGTCAGAGAGATGGTGTACATTACATTATCACTGACCAGACGAAAGGTGAGGATCAATATGACCCGAGCACCTTGAGATAGACATGGTAAGCAATACAATATCACTGACTAGACACAACATGGGAATAATTAGGCAGGAGTAATATGGCCTGAGCATCTTGGGCAATACATTCTCACTGACCAGACACAAGGGTAGAGTCAATATGGCAGAGAACAACCACATACGGAGTATACGTGGTGGTATATGGCAGGTGGCTATGGCTTGAGAAGACAAGTAGAGTGACCCATTATCACTGATTAGACTTGATCACTGAGTAACTCTAGACAGGACAACCACATATTGAGCATACAAGGACAGTTGGCTACAGCTTGAGTGCCCAAGGATAGGGGTGACCCATTATCACTGATTAGACTTGATCACTGACAATCACATAGTGAGTACCCAAGGACAGAGACGACAACATTATCACTGATTAGACTCGATTACTGAGTAATGCCTCAGAGGACAACAACATACTGAGTACCCAAGGACAGAGATGACAACATTATCACTGATTAGACTTGATTACTGAGTAATGCCGCAGAGGACAATCACATAGCGGAATATAAGGACAGAGACCAACCATTATCACTGATTAGACTTGATTACTGAGTAATGCCTCAGAGGACAACAACATACTGAGTACCCAAGGACAGAGATGACAACATTATCACTGATTAGACTCGAACACTGAGTAATATCGCAGAGGACAGTCACATAGAGCCTCATTCAATTGTGATTTTGCCAATTGAATAGGCCTCTAAATAAGCACATAGCATATTTTTTTAAAAGAAGTTATTAGTTAGTAAAGACGTTGCTTTTGGATAGAAGTTCACTAACTAAAAACTTCTTTAAAAAAAATATGCTGTGTGCTTATTTACAGGCCTATTCAATTGGCAAAATCGCAATTGAATGAGGCCCATAGTGAGTATACAAGGACAGAGACCACCCATTATCACTGATTAGACTTGATCACTGAGTAATGCCGCAGAGGATAATCACATAGTGAGTACCCAAGGACAGAGATGACAACATTATCACTGATTAGACTCGAACACTGAATAATACCGCAGAGGACAATCACATACTGAGTATACAAGGTCAGAGACGACCCATTATCACTGATTAGACTCGAACACTGAATAATACCGCAGAGGACAATAACATACTGAGTGCCCAAGGACAGAAACGACCCATTATCACTGATTAGACTCGATCACTGAGTAATATCGCAGAGGACAGTCACATACTGAGTACCCAAGGACAGAGACAACAACATTATCACTGACTAGACTCGATCACTGAGTAATGCCGCAGAGGATAATCACATAGTGAGTACCCAAGGACAGAGACAACAACATTATCACTGATTAGACTCGATCACTGAGTAATGCCGCAGAGGACAATAACATACTGAGTACCCAAGGACAGAGATGACCCATTATCACTGATTGTACTCGATCACTGAGTAATATCGCAGAGGACAATCACATACTGAGTGCCCAAGGACAGAGACCACCCATTATCACTGATTAGACTCGATCACTGAGTAATACCGCAGAGAATAATCACATACTGAGTACCCAAGGACAGAGACGACCCATTATCACTGATTAGACTCGATCACTGAGTAATACCGCAGAGGACAATCACATACTGAGTGCCCAAGGACAGAGACCACCCATTATCACTGATTAGACTCGATCACTGAGTAATACCGCAGAGGACAATCACATACTGAGTGCCCAAGGACAGAGACCACCCATTATCACTGATTAGACTCGATCACTGAGTAATATCGCAGAGGACAATCACATACTGAGTACCCAAGGACAGAGACCAACCATTATCACTGATTGGACTCGATCACTGAGTAATATCGTAGAGGACAATCACATACTGAGTGCCCAAGGACAGAGACCACCCATTATCACTGATTAGACTCGATCACTGAGTAATATCGCAGAGGACAATCACATACTGAGTATACAAGGACAGAGACCACCCATTATCACTGATTAGACTTGATCACTGAAAATTGCCGCAGAGAATAATCACATACTGAGTACCCAAGGACAGAGACGACAACATTATCACTGACTAGACTCGATCACTGAGTAATACCGCAGAGGACAATCACATACTGAGTGCCCAAGGACAGAGACCACCCATTATGACTGATTAGACTCGATCACTGAGTAATGCCGCAGAGGACAATCACATACTGAGTGCCCAAGGACAGAGACCACCCATTATCACTGATTAGACTCGATCACTGAGTAATACCGCAGAGGACAATCACATACTGAGTACCCAAGGACAGAGACGAGAACATTATCACTGACTAGACTCGATCACTGAGTAATACCGCAGAGGACAATCACATACTGAGTACCCAAGGACAGAGACGACAACATTATCACTGATTAGACTCAATCACTGAGTAATACCGCAGAGGACAATCACATACTGAGTGCCCAAGGACAGAGACCACCCATTATCACTGATTAGACTCGATCACTGAGTAATATCGCAGAGGACAATAACATACTGAGTGCCCAAGGACAGAGACAACAACATTATCACTGATTAGACTCGATCACTGAGTAATATCGCAGAGGACAATCACATACTGAGTGCCCAAGGACAGAGACCACCCATTATCACTGATTAGACTCGATCACTGAGTAATACCGCAGAGGACAATCACATACTGAGTACCCAAGGACAGAGACGACAACATTATCACTGACTAGACTCGATCACTGAGTAATACCGCAGAGGACAATCACATACTGAGTACCCAAGGACAGAGACGACAACATTATCACTGATTAGACTCGATCACTGAGTAATATCGCAGAGGACAATAACATACTGAGTGCCCAAGGACAGAGACAACAACATTATCACTGATTAGACTCGATCACTGAGTAATGCCGCAGAGGATAACCACATAGTGAGTACCCAAGGACAGAGACAACAACATTATCACTGATTAGACTCGATCACTGAGTAATATCGCAGAGGACAATCACATACTGAGTACCCAAGGACAGAGACCACCCATTATCACTGATTAGACTCGATCACTGAGTAATGCCGCAGAGGACAATCACATACTGAGTACCCAAGGACAGAGACCACCCATTATCACTGATTAGACTCGATCACTGAGTAATGCCGCAGAGGACAATCACATACTGAGTACCCAAGGACAGAGATGACCCATTATCACTGATTGGACTCGATCACTGAGTAATATCGCAGAGGACAATCACATACTGAGTGCCCAAGGACAGAGACCACCCATTATCACTGATTAGACTCGATCACTGAGTAATGCTGCAGAGGACAATCACATACTGAGTACCCAAGGACAGAGACGACAACATTATCACTGACTAGACTCGATCACTGAGTAATACCGGAGAGGACAATCACATACTGAGTACCCAAGGACAGAGACGACCCATTATCACTGACTAGACTCGATCACTGAGTAATACCGCAGAGGACAATCACATACTGAGTACCCAAGGACAGAGACGACAACATTATCACTGATTGGACTCGATCACTGAGTAATATCGCAGAGGACAATCACATACTGAGTGCCCAAGGACAGAGACCACCCATTATCACTGATTGGACTCGATCACTGAGTAATACCGCAGAGGACAATCACATACTGAGTACCCAAGGACAGAGACCACCCATTATCACTGATTAGACTCGATCACTGAGTAATACCGCAGAGGACAATCACATACTGAGTACCCAAGGACAGAGACCACCCATTATCACTGATTAGACTCGATCACTGAGTAATACCGCAGAGGACAATCACATACTGAGTACCCAAGGACAGAGACCACCCATTATCACTGATTAGACTCGATCACTGAGTAATATCGCAGAGGACAATCACATACTGAGTGCCCAAGGACAGAGACCACCCATTATCACTGATTAGACTCGATCACTGAGTAATATCGCAGAGGACAATCACATACTGAGTGCCCAAGGACAGAGACCACCCATTATCACTGATTAGACTCGATCACTGAGTAATATCGCAGAGGACAATCATATACTGAGTACCCAAGAACTTGATTAGTAAGTCTTGGCCTTGGGAGTAGACACATAGGGCAGCAGATGCTCTGATATCAAATTCTAATATATTGCAAGTCATAACAGCACTTCCTACCCTAGGCTAGTTAACATGATTTATTTTTTGCTACTATTTGGTAAATACTTCCAATATTCCCTGAGGGTTTACAAAACAGCAAGGAAAATATTCCAGGAACTCAAGGTAAATCTATATATAAAACGCTATAAAGATTAATTGAAACAAAGACCCATGTCCACACATCCATGTCCTTGAGCTGATCAGAGGAGGGACACAGGTTGCATCTAGAGGTGAAACTATCACAAAAGCATCTACCCCGTCAACTGGAGGAGCCCAAAGATACAGGTGGAACCCAGTGTCCAGATAATGGAAAAGGAGTCATATGGCAGGTGGGCATCAAAAAGTCAATAAGAGAGCAGGCGGAAGAAGGTGCCTCTCTGAGCCTTGCCATGGGGTGCCTACTGCTTTGCGGGATATATGAGGGAGGACAATACGGATATGTCTTTTACTCCCTTGTCACCGGTTGTGAGCTCATATAACCTCTGACCCAAGTCTGTAAAACGTGAGGATTACAGTGTTGACTTGTTTGTGCTGTCAGGTACCATGATAAGATTTCTGGGAGGGATCATCCCTCACCTGAGAGCCTTGGAGAGCATCACCTGCTTTGTATCATTCCTTGCAGAGACGCCTCCACATGACAGCCCGCAGCCTTCATTTCTACATCACGCATGTCACGTCTGCATGTTCAAGGAGAATGGAGCTGTCTGATACAGTGGAGCTACCACTGGACGGTGAGACTCAGAGATAATGTCCTCATGCACAATTTACAGATCTTCTAAGGCATCCTCTGCATTTTATATCAGTGAGGTAACCTAAATTGATAAATTTCTCCATTGACATGAATGGAAAAGGGATGTCTTGGTCTCAGATCCGGTGGCTCTGTAGGAAATCAGGAGCAGGTGGAGAGGAAATATGGCATTTAGTGCACACATGTAACTGACCAACTGGATAAATTGTTCATGCCCTCGATAAAGATATTTTACAAGCAAAAGACGGGCCATAGAGACCATTAGGAAATACAGGGATGTCTTGTTGTCTAGTGACCTCCATAAGGAACCATCCCTGGCACAGACCATAGTGAAGTTGGCACAGTTTGGCTGGGCAAGCTGTCAGTGGACAGAGATAGAGGCATCTCCAACAATGTCCAGATAATACAGCTAGAGGGTCAACACTGTCCATATACAATATAACTGATCTCTAAATATGAGTAGGTGACCCTGCAATATATAACTAATCTCTATGTATAACCCTGCCCCTATATAACTGATCTCTATCACTGTATATGTAACCCTGCCCCTATATAACTGATCTCTGTCACTGTATGTGTACCCCTGCCCCTATATAACTGATCTCTATAACTATATGTATAACCCTGCCCCTATATAACTGATCTCTATCACTGTATATGTAACCCTGCCCCTATATAACTGATCTCTGTCACTGTATGTGTGACCCAGCCCCTATATAACTGATCTCTATCACTATATGTGTAACCCTGCCCCTATATAACTGATATCTATCACTATATGTATAACCCTGCCCCTATATAACTGATCTCTGTCACTGTATGTGTAACCCTGCCCCTATATAACTGATCTCTATAACTGTATGTGTAACCCTGCCCCTATATAACTGATCTCTATCACTATATGTGTAACCCTGCCCCTATATAACTGATCTATATCACTGTATGTGTAACCCTGCCCCTATATAACTGATCTCTATCACTGTATGTGTAACCCTGCCCCTATATAACTGATCTCTGTCACTGTATGTGTAACCCTGCCCCTATATAACTGATCTCTATCACTATATAACTGATCTCTATCACTGTATGTGTAACCCTGCCCCTATATAACTGATCTCTATCACTGTATATGTAACCCTGCCCCTATATAACTGATCTCTGTCACTGTATGTGTAACCCTGCCCCTATATAACTGATCTCTATCACTATATGTGTAACCCTTCCCCTATATAACTGATCTCTGTCACTGTATGTGTGACCCAGCCCCTATATAACTGATCTCTATCACTATATGTATAACCCTGCCCCTATATAACTGATCTCTATCACTGTATGTGTAACCCTGCCCCTATATAACTGATCTCTATCACTATATGTGTAACCCTGCCCCTATATAACTGATCTCTATCACTGTATGTGTAACCCTGCCCCTATATAACTGATCTCTATCACTGTATGTGTAACCCTGCCCCTATATAACTGATCTCTGTCACTGTATGTGTAACCCTGCCCCTATATAACTGATCTCTATCACTATATGTGTAACCCAGACCCTATATAACTGATCTCTATCACTGTATGTGTAACCCTGCCCCTATATAACTGATCTCTATCACTATATGTGTAACCCTGCCCCTATATAACTGATCTCTATCACTATATGTGTAACCCTGCCCCTATATAACTGATCTCTATCACTGTATGTGTAACCCTGCCCCTATATAACTGATCTCTATCACTATATGTGTAACCCTGCCCCTATATAACTGATCTCTATCACTATATGTGTAACCCTGCCCCTATATAACTGATATCTATCACTATATGTATAACCCTGCCCCTATATAACTGATCTCTATCACTATATGTGTAACCCTGCCCCTATATAACTGATCTCTATCACTATATGTATAACCCTGCCCCTATATAACTGATCTCTATCACTATATGTATAACCCTGCCCCTATATAACTGATCTCTATCACTATATGTGTAACCCTGCCCCTATATAACTGATCTCTATCACTATATGTGTAACCCTGCCCCTATATAACTGATCTCTATCACTATATGTGTAACCCTGCCCCTATATAACTGATCTCTATCACTGTATGTGTAACCCTGCCCCTATATAACTGATCTCTATCACTGTATGTGTAACCCTGCCCCTATATAACTGATCTCTATCACTATATGTGTGACCCAGCCCCTATATAACTGATATCTATCACTATATGTATAACCCTGCCCCTATATAACTGATCTCTATCACTATATGTGTAACCCTGCCCCTATATAACTGATCTCTGTCACTGTATGTGTAACCCTGCCCCTATATAACTGATCTCTATCACTATATGTGTAACCCTGCCCCTATATAACTGATCTCTATCACTATATGTGTAACCCTGCCCCTATATAACTGATCTCTATCACTATATGTGTAACCCTGCCCCTATATAACTGATCTCTGTCACTGTATGTGTGACCCAGCCCCTATATAACTGATCTCTATCACTATATGTATAACCCTGCCCCTATATAACTGATCTCTATCACTATATGTGTAACCCTGCCCCTGTATAACTACTCTCAATCTATATCTGAGTATTCTTGCCCCTATATAACTGATTTTAATCTCTACATTTAACCAGACACCAACACAACTGATAACTATCTCTCTATGTAATCCTGCCCCTAAATAAATAATCACAATCTATATATGTGTAATGACACCCCTATTTAACTGAGCTCTATATCTATAGGTTTAACTCTGCCCCTGTATAACTGATTTATATCTCTATATGTATAATTCTGTCCATATATAACTAATGTGATCTATATATGTGTAACCTTGCTCCTATATAATTAATTTCTAACTCTATATGTGTAACCCTGGCTCTATATAATTAATTGTGAACTTTTGATATCTATATGTGTAAACCCGGAACAGCATTAATGACCTCTATCTCTGTATGCATAAGAACTAATTTCAGTCTCTGTATGTACAGTATAACTCTGCCCATATATACAGTGGATATAAAAAGTCTACACACCCCTGTTAAAATGTCAGGTTTCTGTGCTGTAAAAAAATGAGACAAAGATAAATCATTTCAGAACTTTTTCCACCTTTAATGTGACCTATAAACTGTACAACTCAACTGAAAAACAAACTGAAATCTTTTAGGTGGAGGGAAAAAAAATAAAAAATAAAAATAATGTGGTTGCATAAGTCTGCACACCCTCTTATAACTGGGGATGTAGTTGTGTTCAGAATTAAGCAATCACATTTCAAATCATGTTAAATAGGAGTCAGCATACACCTGCCATCATTTAAAGTGTCTCCGATTAACCCCAAATAAAGTTCAGCTGCTCTAGTTGGTCTTTCCTGAAATTTTCTTAGTCGCATCCCACAGCAAAAGCCATGGTCCACAGAGAGCTTCCAAAGCATCAGAGGGATCTCATTGTTAAAAGGTATCAGTCAGGAGAAGGGTACAAAATAAATTCCAAGGCATTAGATATACCCTGGAACACAGTGAAGACAGTCATCATCAAGTGGAGAAAATATGGCACAACAGTGACATTACCAAGAACTGGAGCTCCCTCCAAAAAAAGACGAGAAGAAAACTGGTCTGGGAGGCTACCAAGAGGCCTACAGCAACATTAAAGGAGCTGCAGGAATATCTGGCAAGTACTGGCTGTGTGGTACATGTGACAACAATCTCCCGTATTCTTCATATGTCTGGGCTATGGGGTAGAGTGGCAAGACGAAAGCCTTTTCTTACGAAGAAAAACATCCTGTCTCACTTCCCCTATATCTCAGGCACACACTTCTTATCCATCCTTCTACCTCCCTTCTTACATCCCTCTCTCCCTCCTCTCACATCCTTCAGTCTCTCACACCCCTCTCATATCCCTCAGTCTCTCACACCCCTCTCATCCTCCTCTCACACCCCTCTCTCCCTCCTCTCACACCCCTCTCTCCCTCCTTTCATACCCCTCTCTCCCTCCTTTCATACCCTTTCTCCCTCCTCTCACGCCCCTCAGTCTCTCACACCCCTCTCTCCCTCCTCTCACACCCTTCAGTCTCTCCCTCCTCTCACACCCTTCTCTCCCTCCTCTCACACCCTTCTCTCCCTCCTCTCACACCCTCTTCTCCTCTCATACCCTTCTCTCCCTTCTCTCACACCCCCTTTTCCTCACTCCCTCCTCTCACACCTTCTCATCTCACACCCTTCTCTCCCTCCTCTCACACCCCCTCAGTCTCTCACACACCTTCTCTCGCCCCCCCTCTTCCTCCTCTCACATCCCCTTCTCCTCTCACACCCTTCTCTCCCTCCTCTCACACCCCTCTCTCCCTCCTCTCACACCCCTCTCTCCCTCCTTCAACACCTCTCTCCATCCTTCCACACCCCTAAGTCTCTCTCCCTCCTCTCACACACTTCTCTCCCTCCTCTCACACCCTTCTCTCCCTCCTCTCACATCCCTCAGTCTCTCACACCCCCTTCTCCTCTCATACCCTTCTCCACCTCCTCTCACACCCCTCTCTCCCTCCTCTCACACCCCTTCTCCTCTCACACCCCTTCTCCTCTCACACCCCTTCTCCTCTCACACCCCTCAGTCTCTCACACCCCTTCTCCTCTCATACCCCTCTCTCTCTCCTCTCACACTCTTCAGTCTCTCACACCCCCATTTCCTCTCACACCCCTCTCTCCCTCCTCTCACCCCCCCTTCCTCCTCTCACACCCTTCAGTCTCTCACACTCCTTCTCATCTCACACCCCTCAGTCTCTCACACCCCTCAGTCTCTCACACCCCTCAGTCTCTCACACCCCTCAGTCTCTCACACCCCTCAGTCTCTCACACCCCTCAGTCTCTCACACCCCTTCTCCTCTCATACCCCTCTCTCTCTCCTCTCACACTCTTCAGTCTCTCACACCCCCATTTCCTCTCACACCCCTCTCTCCCTCCTCTCACCCCCCTTCCTCCTCTCACACCCTTCAGTCTCTCACACTCCTTTTCCTCTCACACCCCTCTATCCCTCCTCTCACACCCCTCAGTCTCTCACACTCCTTCTCCTCTCACACCCCTCAGTCTCTCACCCCCCCCATTTCCTCTCACACCCCTCTCTCCCTCCTTCAACACACCTAAGTCTCTCTCCCTCCTCTCACACCCTTCTCTCCCTCCTCTCACATCCCTCAGTCTCTCACACCCCCTTCTCCTCTCATACCCTTCTCCACCTCCTCTCACACCTCTCTCTACCTCCTATCACCCCCCCTTCCTCCTCTCACACCCTTCAGTCTCTCACACTCCTTTTCCTCTCACACCCCTCTATCCCTCCTCTCACACCCCTCAGTCTCTCACACTCCTTCTCCTCTCACACCCTTTCTCCTCTCACACCCCTCAGTCTCTCACACTCCTTCTCCTCTCACACCCCTTCTCCTCTCACACCCCTCCTCCTCCTCTCACACCCCTCCTCCTCCTCTCACACCCCTCCTCCTCCTCTCACACCCCTCCTCCTCTCACACCCCTCCTCCTCTCACACCCCTCCTCCTCTCACACTCCTTCTCCTCTCACACCCCTCAGTCTCTCACACCCCTCAGTCTCTCACACCCCTTCTCCTCTCACACCCCTCCTCCTCTCACACCCCTCCTCCTCTCACACCCCTCCTCCTCTCACACCCCTCCTCCTCTCACACCCCTCCTCCTCTCACACCCCTCCTCCTCTCACACCCCTTCTCCTCTCACACCCCTTCTCCTCTCACACCCCTTCTCCTCTCACACCCCTCCTCCTCTCACACCCCTCAGTCTCTCACACCCCCATTTCCTCTCACACCCCTCTCTCCCTCCTCTCACACCCCTCTCACACCCCTCTCTCCCTCCTCTCACACCCCTCAGTCTCTTACACCCTTCTCTCCCTCCTCTCACACCCCTCAGTCTCTTACACCCTTCTCTCCCTCCTCTCACACCCCTTCTCCTCTCACACCCCTCTCTCCCTCCTCTCACACCCCTCTCTCCCTCCTCTCACACCCCTCAGTCTCTTACACCCCTCAGTCTCTTACATCATTCTCTCCCTCCTCTCACACCCCTCTCTCACCCCTCAGTCTCTCACATCCCCTTCTCCTCTCACCCCCTTCTCTCCCTCCTCTCACACCCCTCAGTCTCTCACCCCCCATTTCCTCTCACACCCCTCTCTCCCTCCTTCAACACCCCTAAGCCTCTCTCCCTCCTATCACACCCTTCTCTCCCTCCTCTCACATCCCTCAGTCTCTCACACCCCCTTCTCCTCTCATACCCTTCTCCACCTCCTCTCACACCTCTCTCTACCTCCTATCACCCCCCCTTCCTCCTCTCACACCCTTCAGTCTCTCACACTCCTTTTCCTCTCACACCCCTCTATCCCTCCTCTCACACCCCTCAGTCTCTCACACTCCTTCTCCTCTCACACCCCTTCTCCTCTCACACCCCTCCTCCTCTCACACCCCTCCTCCTCTCACACCCCTCCTCCTCTCACACCCCTCCTCCTCTCACACTCCTTCTCCTCTCACACCCCTCCTCCTCTCACACCCCTCCTCCTCTCACACCCCTCCTCCTCTCACACCCCTCCTCCTCTCACACCCCTCCTCCTCTCACACTCCTTCTCCTCTCACACCCCTCCTCCTCTCACACCCCTCCTCCTCTCACACCCCTCCTCCTCTCACACCCCTTCTCCTCTCACACCCCTTCTCCTCTCACACCCCTTCTCCTCTCACACTCCTTCTCCTCTCACACTCCTTCTCCTCTCACACTCCTTCTCCTCTCACACCCCTCCTCCTCTCACACCCCTCCTCCTCTCACACCCCTTCTCCTCTCACACCCTTTCTCCTCTCACACCCCTCAGTCTCTCACACCCCCATTTCCTCTCACACCCCTCTCTCCCTCCTCTCACACCCCTCTCTCCCTCCTCTCACACCCCTCTCTCCCTCCTCTCACACCCCTCAGTCTCTTACACCCTTCTCTCCCTCCTCTCACACCCCTTCTCCTCTCACACCCCTCTCTCCCTCCTCTCACACCCCTCAGTCTCTTACACCCCTCAGTCTCTTACATCATTCTCTCCCTCCTCTCACACCCCTCTCTCACCCCTCAGTCTCTCACATCCCCTTCTCCTCTCACCCCCTTCTCTCCCTCCTTTCACACCCCTCTCTCCCTCCTCTCACACCCCTTCTCCTCTCACCCCCTTCTCTCCCTCCTTTCACACCCCTCTCTCCCTCCTCTCACACCCCCTTCTCCTCTCACCCCCTTCGCTCCCTCCTTTCACACCCCTCTCTCCCTCCTCTCACACCCCCTTCTCCTCTCACCCCCTTCTCTCCCTCCTTTCACACCCCTCTCTCCCTCCTCTCACACCCCCTTCTCCTCTCACCCCCTTCTCTCCCTCCTTTCACACCCCTCTCTCCCTCCTCTCACACCCCTTCTCCTCTCACCCCCTTCTCTCCCTCCTTTCACACCCCTCTCTCCCTCCTCTCACACCCCCTTCTCCTCTCACCCCCTTCTCTCCCTCCTTTCACACCCCTCTCTCCCTCCTCTCACACCTCCTTCTCCTCTCACACCCTTCTCTTCCTTCTCCCCCCCCCCCCTTCTCTCATACCTCTCTCTCTCCCATCCTGAGAGAGCACTGGGGAAATGACATAGCAATGTGTGGTATCCAGTGTGCAATCCCTGAATGTGTGATCCTGAGTGTGAAATCTAGTGTGGGGATCCAGTGTTTGTGATCCCTAGCATGGGATCCAGTGTGTGGGGTCCAATGTATGTAATCCTGAGTGTGGTATCCAGTGTGCGATCCCTGCATGTGTGATCCTGAAGATGTGATGCAGTGTGGATAATAATGAATGTGTGAACTGAGTGTGGAATCCAGTGTATGTGATCCAATGTGTGTAATCCTCAGTGTGGGATCCAGTATGTGGGATCCACTGTGTGTGACCTTGAGTTTTGCCCTATTAAATTCCCCTAACGTGTAAATCCGTAGCTCACAATGTAGACTTACGGCTATTAAATTAGCCCCGTAATGTGGGCCGCAAATCCTTTGTTCCTTTGCTTTGTCAAGCCCGTGACCGCTACGTTTCCAATTTAGCGATTAAATTGGCCTTCAACCCCATAACACGCAAATGGAGCGAAGAAGCCAACGAGTGCTAGAGAGGACCCGCAAGGGGGGTAAAGTCCAATCCGTAGCACTGTAAATGCACCAAGACACACACTACTGTACTTTTATTAACAGGGAAAGTGACGTTAGGTCTTAGAATTAATAGCACGACATTCCCAAGCCCGCAAATCGGCCCCAAAAATACTTTATTTCATGTTTGATTTCTGTGTTATATCGATCCCGGCAATCAATGTGTTAATACATATAATGGAACCCGCATGTGATAGAATATCATATTTACGGCTTTATCAATATCGCATTATATCTGGCACGTGGGTCCGATCGTAACTCGTAATTGAACCAGTAGGACTTTGAAAATCCCACCTGCATTTTCCTTTGACAATGATGACGATCTTTGTTTCCATTGGCTCCATCTAAACCCATAACTACGGGTTTGACTAATTGATCACGTTCACGGCCGCACAACTAATGTGCGCAAATGGTTTACGGGTTTGCGTCTCAAGCTCGTAACTCGCAGCCCATTGTAATTTAATAGCTAGGTAACTCGGACAAATCTCAAGCCTGCAGGCCTTGCAAGCTTCCTGATGCCGCTACGGGCTTCGAATTTAATAGAGCTGATAGTGTGGGGATCCAACATGTGGGATCCAGAGTGTGTAATCCTGAGTGTGCGATCCCGCATGTGATTCTCAGTGTGGGATCCAGCTTGTGTAATGCTGTGTGTGGGATTCTTATTGTGGGATCCAGCGCGTGCAATCCTAGTGCGGAGTCCAGTGTCGGTCAGCAAGATCCAGGTATAAGGGATAACTAGGTATTATTAAAGGGGCACACATGTACCATTAAAGGTATATTAGCTGGTATTAAAGGGATTATTAGGCACCACTAAAGGAACCATTACAGGGATCCCAAAGAGTCATTAAAGGCACCACTAGGTATCCTTAAAGGTCTATCCGAAACATTTAAAGTGGATTGCTAGGAGTACACGGATAATATATGTGATATGATACTGCAGTACTTAGTATTACTATATATATTATTATACAGTAATCAGTGTTACCATATATATGATAACACCGTACAATACTACAGTAATGAATGTTATATATTATTATACCGTATGATACAACATTATCAATATTAAGATGTATCTCATTATATAATATATTACTCTGCGCTGTCCAGTCTCGGGCTCCCTGTCAAGTGTCTCAGGCCCAGACCCCCAGGTCACATGGTGTCAGACCCCGGACCCCCAGGTCACATGGTATCAGACCTTGGACCCCCAGGTCACATGGTGTCAGACCCCGGACCCCCAGGTCACATGGTGTCAGACCTCGGATCCCCAGGTCACATGGTGTCAGACCTCAGACCCCCAGGTCACATGGTATCAGACACCAGACCCTCAGAGTGCATGGGGTCAGACCCGAACCCCCAGGTCACATGATGTCAGACCCCAGACCCCAAGGTCACATGTGTTAGACCCGCACCCTCAGGTCACATGTGTCAGACCCCAGACCCCCAGGTCACATGATGTCAGACCCCAGACCACAAGGTCACATGTGTCAGACCCCGCACCCTCAGGTCACATGGTATCAGACCTCGGACCCCCAGGTCACATGGTATCAGACACCAGACCCTCAGATTGCATGGGGTCAGACCCGAACCCCCAGGTCACATGGTGTCAGACCCCAGACCCCCAGGTCACATGATGTCAGACCCCAGACCACAAGGTCACATGTGTCAGACCCCGGACCCTCGGGTAACATGGTGTCTGCCTTTATATTGTCCATAAGATTTTTACCCCCTACCCTCATGTGCCCAAAAAAAGGGATACCAAGAACCATTACAGGGATGGCCACTCACTTCCTCAGGTTCTTATAGTAGATAAGAGCCAGCAGGCCCATCTATTCTGCCCATTCTTCTATCTACTTGCCCCTCAGGTTCCAGGCACATTCCTCACATTCTACAGCTAATTAAAACTCTTTGTAAATTGCACTTTCACAAATGACTTCTGAATACTGTATGTCACCTGCAAATCCTGCACTCTCTTACACAGAAAGACTGTCTCGCTCTCTCACACCAAAGGAGTACACGTACTGTGGGGATGGATGGACGGACGGATGGATGGAGGAAGGGACATATGGAAGGAGAGACGGATAGAAGGAGAGACGGATGGATGGATGGATGGAGGAAGGGCTGGAAGGAAGTACAGATGGATAGAGGGACAGATGGATGGAGGGAGGAATGAATGGAGGGAGGCAAAGATGGTAGGAAGGATGGATGGAGGGAAAGATGGATGGAAATTCAAATTCAAAACAGGGCCCTTCAACTTTTGAATTTGTTAAACGTGTATTTCCCCTGTACAGCGCTACGGAATATGTTGGCGCGCTACAAATAAAAGATAATAATAATAATAATAAAATGGAAGATGGGACAGATGGAAAGAGGGACGGATAGATGGAGGAACGGAAAGATGGAGGGACAGACGGATTGATAAGGGACAGATGGATGGAGGGACGAATGGAAGGAGGGACAGATTGATTGATGGGGGGGCAGATATATGGAGGAACGGATGGATGGAAGGAGGGACAGATAGATGGACAAATGAATGGACAGATCGATGGACGGAATGACAGACAGATGGATGGATGGAAGGACAAATGGATGGAGGGTGGAAGGAACGGATGAATTGGTGTATGGACGATTTGATGGATGGATGGACGGATGGACGAATAGACAGACGGATGGGTGGAGGGATGGACAGACGAACAGAGGGACAAATGGATAGAGGGATGTACAGACGGATGGATGCATTGACTGATGGACCGACTGAAGGATGGAGGGACAGATAGATTTATGGAGGGACGGATGGATAGAGGGATGTACAGACGGACGTAAAAAATGGATGGAGAGATGAATAGATGGAGGACAGATGGAGAGATGGACTGATGGTTGGATGGATGGACGGATTGTCTACAAACAAGAACAGAATAGAGTGCAGTCTCTCTCTGCCTCTTACCTTTGGATTGATTTTCCTCTGGATCCGTTAGTTTCCGGGAGTCTCTCCTTTTCTCCTTCTCTCTCTCCTTTTCTCCTTCTCTCTCTCCGTGTTTCTCTCTAGCTCCTATAACCCTGTTGAATTGAAGTATTCATCTCTCTCTTACTTTCTTTCCAAGTAACCCTCTCTCTGTCCCAGTCTGTCTCTTTTAGTCTCTCTTCTATTCATCCCGGTCTCTAAACCACATCTAGTCTCTATATCCACATCTCTCTCCCGTTTATTTCCAAGCCTCTCTCTAAGTATCTGCCTCTCTCTTGCAGTATCTGCCTCTCTCTTGCAGTATCTGACTCTCTCTTGCAGTATCTGACTCTCTCTTGCAGTATCTGACTCTCTCTTGCAGTATCTGACTCTCTCTTGCAGTATCTGACTCTCTCTTGCAGTATCTGACTCTCTGCCCCCTCTCTACATCCCAAAATGTCTATATACCTCTGTGCCCAAGTGGGACTTGGTCAGTCTCTCTGTCTCCAGGTCAGTCTCTCTCTCTCCCCTCTCTCTGGGTCAGTCTCTCTCTCTGGGTCAGTCTCTCTCTCTCTCCTCTCTCTGGGTCAGTCTCTCTCTCTCCCCTCTCTCTGGGTCAGTCTCTCTCTCTGGGTCAGTCTCTCTCTCTCTCCTCTCTCTGGGTCAGTCTCTCTCTCTCTCCCCTCTCTCTGGGTCAGTCTCTCTCTCTGGGTCAGTCTCTCTCTCTCTCCTCTCTCTGGGTCAGTCTCTCTCTCTCACTCCGCTTCTCACTTTCCACTTTCTGTCCCACAGGATTCAAAGTAAATAAGGAATGAAAGAGACAGACAGGAGGGGGCGGGCAGGGAGGGGGTATGTGCTGACTGCCACATACACAGAGACATACACACACATAGGGTTAGAGAGAGACATACACACAAAGAGACATACAGAGTGAAAAACAGTGATACAGAGAGACATATACAGTGACATACATAGGGGTACAGAGAGACATACACACAGAGAGACATACACACAAAGACATACACAGAGAGACATACACACAGAGATACAGAGAGACATACACACAAAGACATACACAGAGAGACATACACACAGGGATACAGAGAGACATGCACACAGGGATACAGAGAGAGACATACACACAGAGATACAGAGAGACATACACACAGGGATACAGAGACATACACACAGAGACACAGAGACATACACACAGAGATACAGAGACATACACACAGGGATACAGAGAGACATACACACAGGGATACACAGAGACATACACACAGGGATACACAGAGACATACACACAGGGATACAGAGAGACATACACACAGAGATACACAGAGACATACACACAGGGATACAGAGAGACATACACACAGGGATACAGAGACATACACACAGAGATACAGAGACATACACACAGGGATACAGAGACATACACACAGGGATACAGAGACATACACACAGGGATACAGAGAGACATACACACAGGGATACACAGAGACATACACACAGGGATACAGAGAGACATACACACAGGGATACAGAGAGACATACACACAGAGATACAGAGACATACACACAGAGATACAGAGACATACACACAGGGATACAGAGAGACATACACACAGGGATACAGAGACATACACACAGAGATACAGAGACATACACACAGGGATACAGAGACATACACACAGAGATACAGAGAGACATACACACAGGGATACAGAGAGACACACACAGAGACACAGAGACATACACACAGGGATACAGAGACATACACACAGAGATACAGAGAGACATACACACAGAGATACAGAGAGACATACACACAGAGATACAGAGACATACACACAGGGATACAGAGACATACACACAGAGATACAGAGACATACACACAGGGATACAGAGAGACATACACACAGAGATACAGATACATACACACAGAGATACAGAGAGACATACACACAGAGATACAGAGACATACACACAGAGATACAGAGAGACATACACACAGGGATACAGAGAGACATACACACAGAGATACAGAGACATACACACAGGGATACAGAGAGACATACACACAGAGATACAGAGACATACACACAGAGATACAGAGACATACACACAGAGATACAGAGACATACACACAGAGATACAGAGACATACACACAGGGATACAGAGAGACATACACACAGAGATACAGAGAGACATACACACAGGGATACAGAGAGACATACACACAGGGATACAGAGACATACACACAGAGATACAGAGACATACACACAGGGATACAGAGAGACATACACACAGAGATACAGAGAGACATACACACAGGGATACAGAGAGACATACACACAGGGATACAGAGAGACATACACACAGAGATACAGAGACATACACACAGGGATACAGAGACATACACACAGAGATACAGAGAGACATACACACAGGGATACAGAGAGACATACACACAGAGATACAGAGACATACACACAGGGATACAGAGACATACACACAGAGATACAGAGACATACACACAGGGATACAGAGACATACACACAGAGATACAGAGACATACACACAGGGATACAGAGAGACATACACACAGGGATACAGAGAGACATACACACAGGGATACAGAGACATACACACAGGGATACAGAGACATACACACAGGGATACAGAGAGACATACACACAGAGACACAGAGAGACATACACACAGAGATACAGAGAGACATACACACAGGGATAAAGAGACATACACACAGAGATACAGAGAGACATACACACAGGGATACAGAGAGACACACACAGAGACACAGAGAGACATACACACAGAGATACAGAGAGACATACACACAGGGATACAGAGACATACACACAGAGATACAGAGACATACACACAGGGATACAGAGAGACATACACACAGAGATACAGAGAGACATACACACAGAGATACAGAGAGACATACACACAGAGATACAGAGACATACACACAGAGATACAGAGAGACATACACACAGAGACACAGAGAGACATACACACAGAGATACAGAGAGACATACACACAGAGATACAGAGAGACATACACAGAGATACAGAGACATACACACAGAGATACAGAGAGACATACACACAGAGACACAGAGAGACATACACACAGAGATACAGAGAGACATACACACAGAGATACAGAGAGACATACACACAGAGATACAGAGACATACACACAGAGATACAGAGAGACATACACACAGAGACACAGAGAGACATACACACAGGGATACAGAGAGACATACACACAGGGATACAGAGACATACACACAGGGATACAGAGAGACATACACACAGGGATACAGAGAGACACACACAGAGACACAGAGACATACACACAGGGATACAGAGACATACACACAGAGATACAGAGACATACACACAGGGATACAGAGACATACACACAGGGATACAGAGACATACACACAGAGATACAGAGACATACACACAGAGATACAGAGACATACACACAGGGATACAGAGAGACATACACACAGGGATACAGAGACATACACACAGGGATACAGAGAGACATACACACAGGGATACAGAGACATACACACAGAGATACAGAGACATACACACAGGGATACAGAGAGACATACACACAGGGATACAGAGACATACACACAGAGATACAGAGAGACATACACACAGGGATACAGAGAGACATACACACAGGGATACAGAGAGACATACACACAGGGATACAGAGAGACATACACACAGGGATACAGAGAGACATACACACAGGGATACAGAGACATACACACAGAGATACAGAGACATACACACAGGGATACAGAGACATACACACAGGGATACAGAGACATACACACAGGGATACAGAGACATACACACAGGGATACAGAGAGACATACACACAGAGATACAGAGAGACATACACACAGGGATACAGAGAGACATACACACAGGGACACAGAGACATACACAGAGATACAGAGACATACACACAGAGATACAGAGACATACACACAGGGATACAGAGAGACATACACACAGGGATACAGAGAGACATACACACAGAGATACAGAGACATACACACAGGGATACAGAGAGACATACACACAGAGATACAGAGACATACACACAGAGATACAGAGACATACACACAGAGATACAGAGACATACACACAGAGATACAGAGACATACACACAGAGATACAGAGACATACACACAGGGATACAGAGAGACATACACACAGAGATACAGAGAGACATACACACAGGGATACAGAGACATACACACAGGGATACAGAGACATACACACAGGGATACAGAGACATACACACAGGGATACAGAGAGACATACACACAGGGATACAGAGAGACATACACACAGGGATACAGAGAGACATACACACAGGGATACAGAGAGACATACACACAGGGATACAGAGAGACATACACACAGAGACACAGAGAGACATACACACAGGGATACAGAGAGACATACACACAGAGATACAGAGACATACACACAGAGATACAGAGACATACACACAGAGATACAGAGAGACATACACACAGGGATACAGAGAGACATACACACAGGGATACAGAGAGACATACACACAGGGATACAGAGACATACACACAGAGATACAGAGAGACATACACACAGAGATACAGAGAGACATACACACAGAGATACAGAGACATACACACAGAGATACAGAGAGACATACACACAGAGATACAGAGAGACATACACACAGGGATACAGAGAGACATACACACAGGGATACAGAGACATACACACAGAGATACAGAGAGACATACACACAGAGATACAGAGAGACATACACACAGAGATACAGAGACATACACACAGAGATACAGAGAGACATACACACAGAGATACAGAGAGACATACACACAGGGATACAGAGAGACATACACACAGAGATACAGAGACATACACACAGAGATACAGAGAGACATACACACAGAGATACAGAGAGACATACACACAGGGATACAGAGAGACATACACACAGGGATACAGAGAGACATACACACAGGGATACAGAGACATACACACAGAGACACAGAGACATACACACAGGGATACAGAGAGACATACACACAGGGATACAGAGACATACACACAGAGATACAGAGAGACATACACACAGGGATACAGAGAGACATACACACAGGGACACAGAGACATACACAGAGATACAGAGACATACACACAGGGATACAGAGACATACACACAGAGATACAGAGAGACATACACACAGGGATACAGAGACATACACACAGGGATACAGAGACATACACACAGAGATACAGAGAGACATACACACAGAGATACAGAGACATACACACAGAGATACAGAGACATACACACAGGGATACAGAGACATACACACAGGGATACAGAGACATACACACAGGGATACAGAGACATACACACAGAGATACAGAGACATACACACAGAGATACAGAGACATACACACAGGGATACAGAGACATACACACAGGGATACAGAGAGACACACACAGAGACACAGAGACATACACACAGGGATACAGAGACATACACACAGAGATACAGAGACATACACACAGGGATACAGAGACATACACACAGGGATACAGAGACATACACACAGAGATACAGAGACATACACACAGAGATACAGAGACATACACACAGGGATACAGAGAGACATACACACAGGGATACAGAGACATACACACAGGGATACAGAGAGACATACACACAGGGATACAGAGACATACACACAGAGATACAGAGACATACACACAGGGATACAGAGAGACATACACACAGGGATACAGAGACATACACACAGAGATACAGAGAGACATACACACAGGGATACAGAGAGACATACACACAGGGATACAGAGAGACATACACACAGGGATACAGAGAGACATACACACAGGGATACAGAGACATACACACAGAGATACAGAGACATACACACAGGGATACAGAGACATACACACAGGGATACAGAGACATACACACAGGGATACAGAGACATACACACAGGGATACAGAGAGACATACACACAGAGATACAGAGAGACATACACACAGGGATACAGAGAGACATACACACAGGGACACAGAGACATACACAGGGATACAGAGACATACACACAGGGATACAGAGACATACACACAGAGATACAGAGACATACACACAGAGATACAGAGACATACACACAGAGATACAGAGACATACACACAGGGATACAGAGAGACATACACACAGGGATACAGAGAGACATACACACAGGGATACAGAGAGACATACACACAGGGATACAGAGAGACATACACACAGAGATACAGAGACATACACACAGGGATACAGAGACATACACACAGGGATACAGAGACATACACACAGGGATACAGAGACATACACACAGGGATACAGAGAGACATACACACAGGGATACAGAGACATACACACAGGGATACAGAGAGACATACACACAGGGATACAGAGAGACATACACACAGGGATACAGAGACATACACACAGGGATACAGAGACATACACACAGGGATACAGAGAGACATACACACAGAGATACAGAGACATACACACAGAGATACAGAGACATACACACAGAGATACAGAGAGACATACACACAGAGATACAGAGACATACACACAGAGATACAGAGACATACACACAGGGATACAGAGACATACACACAGAGATACAGAGACATACACACAGAGATACAGAGAGACATACACACAGGGATACAGAGACATACACACAGAGATACAGAGAGACATACACACAGAGATACAGAGAGACATACACACAGAGATACAGAGACATACACACAGGGATACAGAGACATACACACAGAGATACAGAGACATACACACAGAGATACAGAGACATACACACAGAGATACAGAGACATACACACAGAGATACAGAGACATACACACAGGGATACAGAGAGACATACACACAGAGATACAGAGACATACACACAGGGATACAGAGACATACACACAGAGATACAGAGAGACATACACACAGGGATACAGAGAGTCATACACACAGAGATACAGAGACATACACACAGGGATACAGAGAGACACACACACAGGGATACAGAGAGACACACACAGAGACACAGAGACATACACACAGGGATACAGAGACATACACACAGAGATACAGAGAGACATACACACAGAGATATAGAGAGACATACACACAGAGATACAGAGAGACATACACACAGGGATACACAGAGACATACACACAGGGATACAGAGACATACACACAGAGATACAGAGAGACATACACACAGAGATACAGAGAGACATACACACAGGGATACACAGAGACATACACACAGGGATACAGAGACATACACACAGAGATACAGAGACATACACACAGAGATACAGAGACATACACACAGGGATACAGAGAGACATACACACAGGGATACAGAGAGACATACACACAGAGAGACATACACACAGAGATACAGAGAGACATACACACAGGGATACAGAGAGACACACACAGAGATACAGAGACATACACACAGGGATACAGAGAGACACACACAGAGACACAGAGACATACACACAGGGATACAGAGACATACACACAGAGATACAGAGAGACATACACACAGAGATACAGAGACATACACACAGGGATACAGAGACATACACACAGGGATACAGAGATACAGAGACATACACACAGAGATACAGAGACATACACACAGGGATACAGAGACATACACACAGGGATACAGAGAGACATACACACAGAGATACAGAGAGACATACACACAGGGATACAGAGAGACATACACACAGAGACACAGAGACATACACACAGGGATACAGAGATACAGAGACATACACACAGGGATACAGAGACATACACACAGGGATACAGAGACATACACACAGGGATACAGAGAGACATACACACAGAGATACAGAGAGACATACACACAGGGATACAGAGAGACATACACACAGAGACACAGAGACATACACACAGGGATACAGAGATACAGAGACATACACACAGAGATACAGAGAGACATACACACAGGGATACAGAGACATACACACAGGGATACAGAGAGACATACACACAGAGAGACATACACACAGGGATACAGAGAGACACACACAGAGACACAGAGACATACACACAGGGATACAGAGACATACACACAGAGATACAGAGAGACATACACACAGAGATACAGAGACATACACACAGGGATACAGAGACATACACACAGAGATACAGAGACATACACACAGGGATACAGAGACATACACACAGGGATACAGAGAGACATACACACAGGGATACAGAGAGACATACACACAGAGATACAGAGAGACATACACACAGAGATACAGAGAGACATACACACAGAGATACAGAGAGACATACACACAGAGACACAGAGACATACACACAGAGATACAGAGAGACATACACACAGGGATACAGAGAGACACACACAGAGACACAGAGACATACACACAGGGATACAGAGACATACACACAGAGATACAGAGAGACATACACACAGAGATACAGAGACATACACACAGGGATACAGAGACATACACACAGAGATACAGAGAGACATACACACAGAGACACAGAGACATACACACAGAGATACAGAGAGGCATACACAGAGAGACATACGCATAGGGATACAGAGAGGCATACAAAGACATTGTAACGGAGTTGGAACACGAATCCAATATCTCCGCTGGTATACGGTAAAATACCCAAGAGGCACTACAGTCTCACCATTCCCAACCTCCCATATTGGAAGACACTCGATAGGGAGTTCAAGACTACTGACTTTATTTTGTTGTGCAGAAATATATATACACATCTCTTCCCACAGGCAATACACATCCCCCATAGTTGGCCACACAATACACATAGAGGGACAATAGGTGGGTCACACCTCCCTGAGGCTACCTGGCAACTTTGATACAATCAGACATTGATTAGATCGTCCTTCTTTGTTCTTATGTCTGAGAATGAAAACACTTTATACAATAGACTTCCTTATCTTATGAGGAGTCTCTGTAATAGGATTATCTATTATGCCAAGGTCTGCAATAGTCTGGGCTAATATTCTGCAGAGCATAAACCAACATACATACAGTATAACAGTAGGATCATATTTTAACCATAACCATAAAACAGGGTAAAACAGTGATGGGTTCCGTTACAGACATACATAGGGATACAGAGAGGCATATGCATAGGGATACACAGAAGCACACACAGAGACACACATAGGGATACGGAGAGGCACACACAGAGACACACATAGGGATACAGAAAGGCATACACAGAGACACACATAGGGATACAGAAAGGCATACACAGAGACACACATAGGGATACAGAGAGGCACACACAGTGACACACATAGGGATACAGAGAGGCACACACAGAGACACACATAGGGATACAGAGAGACACGCATAGGGATACAGAGAGGCACACACAGAGACACACATAGGGATACAGAAAGGCATACACAGACATACATAGGGATATAGAGAGGCATACACAGACATACATAGGGATATAGAGAGGCACACACAGAGATACACATAGGGATACAGAGAGGCACACACAGAGACACGCATAGGGATACAGAGAGACACGCATAGGGATACAGAGAGGCATACACAGACATACATAGGGATACAGAGAGGCACACACAGAGACACACATAGGGATATGGAGAGGCACACACAGAGACACGCATAGGGATACAGAGAGGCATACACAGAGACACACATAGGGATACGAAGAGGCACACACAGACATACATAGGGATACAGAGAGGCACACACAGAGACACGCATAGGGATATGGAGAGGCACACACAGAGACACACATAGGGATACGAAGAGGCACACACAGACATACATAGGGATACAGAGAGGCACACACAGAGACACACATAGGGATACATCAGACTGTGAGGATTTAGCTGTGTACCACGAGACTCCTGTGAGACTGTGAGGATTTAGCTGTGTACCCCCAGATTCCGGTCAGACTGTGAGGATTTAGCTGTGTACCCCCAGATTCATGTCAGACTGTGAGGATTTAGCTGTGTACCCCCAGATTCCTGTCAGTTCGGACTTAGCTGTATACCCCCAGATTCCTGTCAGACTGTGAGAATTTAGCCGTGTACCCCCAGATTCCAATCAGACTGTGAGGATTTAGCTGTGTACCCCTAAATTCGTGTCAGTTCAATTTAGCTTCATACCCCCAGATTCCTGTCAGACTGTGAGGATTTAGCTGTGTACCCCCAGATTCCTGTCAGACTGTGAGGATTTAGCTGTGTACCCCTAGATTCCTGTCAGACTGTGGGGATTTAGCTGTGTACCCCCAGATTCCTGTCAGACTGTGAGGATTTAGCTGTGTACCCCCAAATTCCTGTCAGACTGTGAGGATTTAGCTGTGTACCCCTAGATTCCTGTCAGTTCGGATTTAGCTGTATACCCCCGGATTCCTGCCAGACTGTGAGGATTTAGCTGTGTACCCCCAAATTCCTGTCAGACTGTGAGGATTTAGCTGTGTACCCCCAGATTCCTGTCAGACTGTGAGGATTTAGCTGTGTACCCCCAAATTCCTGTCAGACTGTGAGGATTTAGCTGTGTACCACCAGATTCATGTCAGACAGTGGTGATTTAGCTGTGTACCCCTAGATTCCTGTCAGACTGTGAGGACTTAGCTGTGTACCCCCACATTCCTGTCAGACTGTGAGGATTTAGCTGTGTACCCCCATATTCATGTCAGACTGTGAGAATTTAGCTGTATACCCCCAGATTCCTGTCAGACTGTGAGGATTTAGCTGTGTACCCCTAAATTCCTGTCAGACTGTGGGGATTTAGCTGTGTACCCCTAAATTCCTGTCAGACTGTGGGGATTTGGTTGTGTGCCACCAAATTCTTGTCAGACTGTGAGGATTTAGCTGTGTACCCCCAGATTCCTGTCAGACTGTGAGGTATTAGCTGTGTACCCCCAGATTCATGTCAGACTGTGAGGATTAAGCTGTGTACCCCCAAATTCCTGTCAGACAGAGGATTTAGCAGTGTACGCCCAGATTCCTGTCAGACTGTGAGGATTTAGCTGTGTACCCCAGATTCATGTCAGACTGTGAGGATTTAGCTGTGTACCCCCAGATTCCTGTCAGACTGTGGGGATTTAGCTGTGTACCCCTAAATTCCTGTCAGACTGTGGGGATTTAGCTGTGTACCCCTAAATTCCTGTCAGACTGTGGGGATTTAGCTGTGTACCCCCAGATTCCTGTCAGACTGTGAGGATTTAGCTGTGTACCCCTGATTCCTGTCAGACTGTGAGGATTTAGCTGTGTACCCCCAGATTCCTGTCAGACTGTAGGGATTTACCTGTGTACCCCCAGATTCCTGTCAGACTGTGAGGATTTAGCTGTGTACCCCTAAATTCCTGTCAGACTATGAGGATTTAGCTTTGTACCCCCAGATTCATGTCAGACTGTGAGGATTTAGCTGTGTACCCCTAAATTCCTGTCAGATTGTGGGGATTTAGCTGTGTACCCCCAGATTCATGTCAGACTGTGAGGATTTAGCGGTGTACCCCCAGATTCCTGTCAGACTGTGAGGATTTAGCTGTGTACCCCTAAATTCCTGTCAGACTGTAGGGATTTACCTGTGTACCCCCAGATTCCTGTCAGAATGTGAAGATTTAGCTGTGTACCCCCAGATTCCTGTCAGACTATGAGGATTTAGCTGTGTACCCCCAGATTCATGTCAGACTGTGAGGATTTAGCTGTGTACCCCTAAATTCCTGTCAGATTGTGGGGATTTAGCTGTGTACCCCCAGATTCCTGTCAGACTGTAGGGATTTAGCTGTGTACCCCCAGATTCCTGTCAGACTGTAGGGATTTAGCTGTGTACCCCTAAATTCCTGTCAGATTGTGGGGATTTAGCTGTGTACCCCCAGATTCCTGTCAGACTGTAGGGATTTAGCTGTGTACCCCCAGATTCATGTCAGACTGTAGGGAATTAGCTGTGTACCCCCAGATTCCTGTCAGACTGTGGGGATTTAGCTGTGTACCCCTAAATTCCTGTCAGATTGTGGGGATTTAGCTGTGTACCCCCAGATTCCTGTCAGAATGTGAGGATTTAGCCGTGTACCCCCAGATTCCTGTCAGACTGTGGGGATTTAGCTGTGTACCCCTAAATTCCTGTCAGATTGTGGGGATTTAGCTGTTTACCTCCAGATTCCTGTCAGACAGTGAGGCGCCATTTTGTCCTCTGTATTGTTCTTACATATAAAGTTTCTAGATCCGTTTGTGCAGGTAATGGCGGCCTCTCTGAGGGCTCAGTCTCAGTTTTTGGGGTCTTCAGTAAAAATGGTTAGTTTTACAAGCAGAGACATTTTGCTCACAAACATGCGATGAGACCTCCACACCGCTAGGGGCAGCACTGAGAACAGAGACTGTGTCTGGGACCGGCTGAGTGCACAGTGTGAGGAGAGCCATCTCCTGCCTCAGTCAGCGCAGCGACCACTCCATCCAACAGTTATTGCTGAGTGTCTCCAGCTCACTCAGAGCCTCTACTCACACTCATTGCTTTGTCCCCACTCCCTCACTCAGAGCCCCTACTCACACTCATTGCTGAGTCCTCACTCAGAGCCTCTACTCACACTCATAGCTGAGTGCCCACTCCCTCACCTCAGAGCCCCTACTCACACTCATTGCTGAGTGCCCACTCCCTCACTCAGAGCCCCTACTCACACTCATTGCTGAGTGCCCACTCCCTCACTCAGAGCCCCTACTCACACTCATTGCTGAGTGCCCACTCCCTCACCTCAGAGCCCCTACTCACACTCATTGCTTAGTGCCCACTCCCTCACTCAGAGCCTCTACTCACACTCATTGCTGAGTGCCCACTCCCTCACTCAGAGCCTCTACTCACACTCATTGCTGAGTCCTCACTCAGAGCCCCTACTCACACTCATAGCTGAGTGCCCACTCCCTCACCTCAGAGCCCCTACTCACACTCATTGCTGAGTGCCCACTCCCTCACCTCAGAGCCCCTACTCACACTCATTGCTGAGTGCCCACTCCCTCACTCAGAGCCCCTACTCACACTCATTGCTGAGTGCCCACTCCCTCACCTCAGAGCCCCTACTCACACTCATTGCTTAGTGCCCACTCCCTCACTCAGAGCCTCTACTCACACTCATTGCTGAGTGCCCACTCCCTCACTCAGAGCCTCTACTCACACTCATTGCTGAGTCCTCACTCAGAGCCCCTACTCACACTCATAGCTGAGTGCCCACTCCCTCACCTCAGAGCCCCTACTCACACTCATTGCCGAGTGCCCACTCCCTCACCTCAGAGCCCCTACTCACACTCATTGCTGAGTGCCCACTCCCTCACTCAGAGCCCATACTCACACTCATTGCTGAGTGCCCACTCACTCAGAACCCCTACTCACACTCATTGCTGAGTCCTCACTCCCTCACTCAGAGCCCCTACTCACACTCATTGCTTAGTGCCCACTCCCTCACTCAGAGCCCCTACTCACACTCATTGCTTAGTGCCCACTCCCTCACTCAGAGCCCCTACTCACACTCATTGCTTAGTGCCCACTCCCTCACTCAGAGCCTCTACTCACACTCATTGCTGAGTCCCCACTCCCTCACTCAGAGCCTCTACTCACACTCATTGCTGAGTGCCCACTCCCTCACTCAGAGCCCCTACTCACACTCATTGCTGAGTCCCCACTCCCTCACTCAGAGCCCCTACTCACACTCATTGCTTAGTGCCCACTCCCTCACTCAGAGCCCCTACTCACACTCATTGCTTAGTGCCCACTCCCTCACTCAGAGCCCCTACTCACACTCATTGCTGAGTGCCCACTCCCTCACTCAGAGCCCCTACTCACACTCATTGCTTAGTGCCCACTCCCTCACTCAGAGCCCCTACTCACACTCATTGCTTAGTGCCCACTCCCTCACTCAGAGCCCCTACTCACACTCATTGCTGAGTCCCCACTCCCTCACTCAGAGCCCTACTCACACTCATTGCTGAGTGCCCACTCCCTCACTCAGAGCCTCTACTCACACTCATTGCTGAGTCCCCACTCCCTCACTCAGAGCCCTACTCACACTCATTGCTGAGTCCCCACTCCCTCACTCAGAGCCCCTACTCACACTCATTGCTGAGTCCCCACTCCCTCACTCAGAGCCTCTACTCACACTCATTGCTGAGTGCCCCCTCCCTCACCTCAGAGCCCCTACTCACACTCATTGCTGAGTCCCCACTCCCTCACTCAGAGCCCCTACTCACACTCATTGCTGAGTCCCCACTCCCTCAATCAGAGCCTCTACTCACACTCATTGCTGAGTCCCCACTCCGTCACTCAGAGCCCCTACTCACACTCATTGCTGAGTGTCTCCAGCTCACTCAAAGCCCCTACTCACACTCATTGCTAAGTGCCCACTCCCTCACTCAGAGCCCCTACTCACACTCATTGCTGAGTCCCCACTGAGAGCCTCTACTCACACTCATTGCTGAGTGCCCACTCCCTCACTCAGAGCCCCTACTCACACTCATTGCTGAGTCCCCACTCCCTCACTCAGCCCCTACTCACACTCATTGCTTAGTGCCCACTCCCTCACTCAGAGCCCCTACTCACACTCATTGCTTAGTGCCCACTCCCTCACTCAGAGCCCCTACTCACACTCATTGCTTTGTCCCCACTCCCTCACTCAGAGCCTCTACTCACACTCATTGCTGAGTCCCCACTCCCTCACTCAGAGCCCCTACTCACACTCATTGCTGAGTCCCCACTCCCTCACTCAGAGCCTCTACTCACACTCATTGCTGAGTGCCCACTCCCTCAATCAGAGCCTCTACTCACACTCATTGCTGAGTGCCCCCTCCCTCACCTCAGAGCCCCTACTCACACTCATTGCTGAGTCCCCACTCCCTCACTCAGAGCCCCTACTCACACTCATTGCTGAGTCCCCACTCCCTCACTCAGAGCCCCTACTCACACTCATTGCTGAGTCCCCACTCCCTCACTCAGAGCCTCTACTCACACTCATTGCTGAGTCCCCACTCCCTCACTCAGAGCCCTACTCACACTCATTGCTGAGTGCACACTCCCTCACTCAGAGCCCCTACTCACACTCATTGCTGAGTGCCCACTCCCTCACTCAGAGCCCCTACTCACACTCATTGCTGAGTGCCCACTCCCTCACTCAGAGCCTCTACTCACACTCATTGCTGAGTGCCCACTCCCTCACTCAGAGCCCCTACTCACACTCATTGCTGAGTCCCCACTCCGTCACTCAGAGCCCCTACTCACACTCATTGCTAAGTCCCCACTCCCTCACTCAGAGCCCCTACTCACACTTATTGCTGAGTCCCCACTCCCTCACTCAGAGCCTCTACTCACACTCATTGCTGAGTCCCCACTCCCTCACTCAGAGCCCCTACTCACACTCAGTGCTGAGTGCCCACTCCCTCTCTCAGAGCCCCTACTCACACTCATTGCTGAGTCCCCACTCACACTCATTGCTGAGTGTCTCCAGCTCACTCAGAGCCCCTACTCACACTCATTGCTGAGTCCCCACTCCCTCACTCAGAGCCCCTACTCACACTCATTGCTGAGTGCACACTCCCTCACTCAGAGCCCCTACTCACACTCATTGCTGAGTGCACACTCCCTCACTCAGAGCCCCTACTCACACTCATTGCTGAGTGCCCACTCCCTCAGAGCCCCTACTCACACTCATTGCTGAGTGCACACTCCCTCACTCAGAGCCCCTACTCACACTCATTGCTGAGTGCCCACTCCCTCACTCAGAGCCCCTACTCACACTCATTGCTTAGTCCCCACTTCCACACTCAGAGCCCCTACTCACACTCATTGCTGAGTGCCCACTCCCTCACTCAGAGCCCCTACTCACACTCATTGCTGAGTGCTCACTCAGAGCCCCTACTCACACTCATTGCTGAGTCCCCACTCCCTCACTCAGAGCCCCTACTCAAACTCATTGCTGAGTGTCTCCAGCTCACTCAGAGCCCCTACTCACACTCATTGCTGAGTGTCACTCGGAGCCCTACTCACACTCATTGCTGAGTCCCCACTCCCTCACTCAGAGCCCTACTCACACTCATTGCTAAGTGCCCACTCCCTCACTCAGAGCCCCTACTCACACTCATTGCTGAGTGCCCACTCCCTCACTCAGAACCCCTACTCACACTCATTGCTGAGTGCCCACTCCCTCACTCAGAACCCCTACTCACACTTATTGCTGAGTGCCCACTCCCTCACTCAGAGCCTCTACTCACACTCATTGCTGAGTGCACACTCCCTCACTCAGAGCCCCTACTCACACTCATTGCTGAGTGCCCACTCCCTCACTCAGAGCCCCTACTCACACTCATTGCTGAGTCCCCACTCCCTCACTCAGAGCCCCTACTCAAACTCATTGCTGAGTGCCCACTCCTTCACTCAGAGCCCCTACTCACACTCATTGCTGAGTCCCCACTCCCTCACTCAGAGCCCCTACTCACACTCATTGCTGAGTGTCTCCAGCTCACTCAGAGCCCCTACTCACACTCATTGCTGAGTCCCCACTCCGTCACTCAGAGTCCCTACTCACACTCATTGCTGAGTGTCTCCAGCTCACTCAGAGCCCCTACTCACACTCATTGCTGAGTGCACACTCCCTCACTCAGAGCCCCTACTCACACTCATTGCTGAGTTCCCACTCCCTCACTCAGAGCCCCTACTCACACTCATTGCTGAGTGCACACTCCCTCACTTAGAGCCCCTATTCACACTCATTGCTGAGTGCCCACTCCCTCACTCAGACCCCCTGCTCACACTGATTGCTTAGTCCCCACTTCCACACTCAGAGCCCCTACTCACACTCATTGCTGAGTGCCCACTCCCTCACTCAGAGCCCCTACTCACACTCATTGCTAAGTGCCCACTTCCTCACTCCGAGCCCCTACTCACACTCATTGCTGAGTGCCCACTCCCTCACTCAGAGCCCCTACTCACACTCATTGCTGAGTGCTCACTCAAAGCTCCTACTCACACTCATTGCTGAGTGCGCACTCCCTCTCTCAGCCCCTACTCACACTCATTGCTGAGTGCCCACTCCCTCACTCAGAACCCCTACTCACACTCATTGTTGAGTGCCCACTCCCTCACTCAGAGCCCCTACTCCCACTCATTGTTGAGTGCCCACTCCCCCACTCAGAGCCCCTACTCCCACTCATTGTTGAGTGCCCACTCCCTCACTCATTGCTGAGTGTTTGCTCAGTGGCTCACTCACTAAATAAGGGAGTGATTCCTCTCACACTATTCACATTTCCCCCACTCACCTCACACTGCTCACATCTCCCCCAATCACCTCATACTATTCACATCTCCCCCACTCACCTCACACTACTCACCTCTCCTCCACTGACCTCATACACTCACTTCTCCCCAATCACCTCACACTAATCACCTCTGCCTCACTCACCTTAAACTACTCACCTCCTACACCCCTCACACTACTCACCTCCTACACCCCTCATACTTGTCACCTCTTACACGCTCACACTACTTACCTCCTACACCCTTTAAACTACTCACCTCATACACCCCTCACACTACTCAAATCTCTCCCACTCACACCTCTCCCCACTCACACTACTCACCTCACACACTCACCTTTCCCAAAATCACCTTACACTACTTACCTCACTCACCTCTCCCCCAATTACCTCTCACACTCAACTCTCCCCCAATCACCTCACACTACTCACCTACAATCCTCACTGCTCACACTACTCACCTCCTACACCCCTCATACTACTCACCTCTTACACACTTACACTACTCACCTCCTACACCCCTTATACTACTCACCTCCTACACCCCTCACACTACTCGCATCTCCCCCACTCATCTCACACTACTCACCTACAATCCTCACTGCTCACACTACTCACCTCCTACACCCCTCATACTACTCACCTCTTACACACTTACACTACTCACCTCCCACACCCCTTATACTACTAACCTCCTACACCCCTCACACTACTCGCATCTCCCCCACTCATCTCACACTACTCATCTCTCCCCCACTCACCTCACACTACTAACCTCATACACTCAACTCTCCCAAAATCACCTCACATACTCACCTCTCCCCCAATCACACTACTCACCTCCCACACTGCTCACACTACTCACCTACAATCCTCATACTACTCACCACCTACACCCCTCACATTACTCACTCCTATACCCCTCGTACTACTCACCTCCTATACTCTTCACGCTACTTACCTCCTCCTCCCCTCACACTACTTACCTACTACACCCCTCACACTACTTACCTCATACAATCCTCACACTACTTACCTCCTACAATCCTCACACTACTTACCTCCTACACGCTCACACTACTTACATCCTACGCTCTTCACACTACTTACCTCCTACAATCCTCACACTACTCACTTCCTACAACCCTCACCCTACTTACTTCCGACAATCCTCACACTACTCACCTCCTACAATCTTCACATTACTCACCTCCTACAATCTTCACATTACTCACCTTCTACCCCCCTTACACTACTCACCTCCTACACTGCTTAAACTACTCACCTCTTCCCCCACGCTCCTCACACTACTCTATTCCCCCACACACGCCCCAAAAACTAATCACCTCTGACCTTTACCCCAAAACCCCACTCTCCCCCTCCCACATGAGCTGCAGTAAGAGGGGCAGTGTTGCGAGGGTGGCGTCTCGCCCCAGGGTGCCCCCTCAAGTGCTCATTTTGGATGTAGCCCCTCCAGGCTGGGACAGTATAGGGGGAGCTCTGTGTGAGGCGCTCAGTAATGCTCTATATTTGAATGCTGCCGCAGCACAACCGGCAAGACTGCTAAGTATCTACACTGTGCGAGAGCGTCACCAGTGTGTGCTCCCCCTGCTGGTGAGAGACTGCTGTGTATCTACACTGTGGTAGAGTTCAGTCTTCGACATGTTGAGTTTGTGTTGACGGGCGGACATCCAGGAAGATTTGCTAGAGAGGCAGTTGGAAATTTGAGCTAAAAGAGAGGGGGATATATCTGGTGCGGAGAGGTAGATTTGAGTGTTGTCTGCATAGAGATGGTACTGAAATCCAAAGGATTTTATAAGGGTACCAAGAGAGGATGTGTAGATGGAGAAGAGGAGGGAGCCTAGGACTGAACCTTGGGGTACGCCAACAGACAAAGGGAGAGGTCAAGAAGAGGTGCCAGAGTAGGAGACACTAAATGTACGATCATCTAGATAGGATGTGAACCATGAAAGAGACTGATGCCAAGAGAGCAGAGAATTTGGATTAGGAGATGGTGGTCAAATGTATCAAAGGCAGCAGAGAGATCCAGGAGACTTAGGATAGAGGAGTGACCCTTTGATTTGGCGGTTAGCAAGTCATTGGTGACTTTTATGAAGGCTGTTTCTGTAGAGTGTTGGGCCCGGAAGCCGGATTGGAAGGGGTCAAAAAGGGAATTGGAGGAAATAAATTGGGTAAGGCAAACGTAGACAAGCCACAGTTTTGAAGACAGGGGAAATAGAGATATAGGGCCATACTTGGAAGCAAAAGCTTAAGAATGGGTGTAATTATGGCGTGTTTTACAGCTGATGGGAACTTGCCAGTGTTTAGGGAGAGGTTGAATAGATGCTCGAGAGCTGGAATTAGTGTGGTAGAGAGCAGAGGGATCAGCTGTGATGGAATAGGGTCATATGGACAGGTTGTAAGGTGAGAGGTTGATAGTAAAGTAGATACAGGGTCAAAGGAGTCCATAGTGGAGGAAGCATTGGGGAAGGGATGGTGAGTTAGGGCCAAGCTGGGAGGAGAGTTCATTTCGGATGGTTTCAATTTTATTTTTAAAGTTTCTGGCAAAGTCATCAGCTCTGAGATCGGAAGGGATAGGAGGTGGGGGTGGGCAGAGGAGGGTGTTGAATGTTGCAAGCAAACGTTTTTGTGGTTGGAGGACAGGTTTGATATTAACGATGAGAAGTAGTGTTGTTTGGCAAGATTGAGGTCAGAGAAGTAGGAGCGCAGCATAAACTTGTAGTGGAGAAAGTCTGCTGAAGTGCGAGAATTCCTCCATAGTCGTTCTGTAGATAGCGTGTTTGTGTAGTGTGCCATGGTTGTGGTGAGGGCGTTTGCTTGTGGTTATGGGGGCAAGAGTGTCAAGGGTGGAGGTTAGAGTCATTGTACTATTAAGTGCTTGCAGGTTTCTGCTGGCTCTGGTGGTAGGGATTGAAGAAGGGTGGTAAGGTAGCAAGTTAGCAGGTGGTGGTCAGGTAGAGGAAGTGGGGAGATGACAAGGTTGGAGATGTAGGTGCAGAGCTTGGTAAAAATAAGGTCAATGGAGTGACCATCACGTTGAGACTGCTGAGTATTTAAACTATGCTAGAGCGTCACCAGTGTGTTCGCCCCCTGCTAGTGAGAGGCTGGTGAGTATCTACACTATGTGAGAGAGTCACCAGTGTGTTCTCCCCCTGCTGGTGAGAGAGACTGCTGAGTATCTAGATTGTGCAAGAGCGTCACCAGTGTGTGCTTCTCCTCTTGGTAAAGAGACTGCTGAGTATATACAGTGTGTGAGAGCCTCATCAGTGTGTGCTCCACTTACTGGTGAGAGAGACTGCTGAGTATCTACAGTGCGCAAGAGCATCACCAGTGTGCGCTTCCCCTGCTAGTTAGAGACTGCTGAGTATCTACATTGTGAGAGAGTGTCACCAGTGTGTTCTCCCCCTGCTAAGGAAAAAGACAGCTGAGTATATACAGTGTGTGAGAGCTTCGCCGGTGTGTGCTCCCCCTGCTTGTGAGAGACTGCTGAGTATCTACATTGTGAGAGAGTGTTACTAGTGTGTTCTCCCCTGCTAAGGAAAGAGACTGCTGAGTATTTACACTGTGTGAGAGCCTCACCAGTGTGTTCTCCCCCTGCTGGTGAGAGAGACTGCTTAATATCTCCAGTGTGCAAGAGCGTCACCAGTGTGTGCTTCTCCTGCTGGTGAGAGAGACTGCTGTGTATCTACAGTGTGTGAGAGCCTCATCAGTGTGTGCTCCCCCTGCTGGTGAGAGAGACTGCTGAGTATAAACACTCTACTAGAGCATCAACAGTGTGTGCTACCCCTGCTTTTGAGAGAGCATCACCAGTGTGTTCTCCTGCTGGTGAGAGAGACTGCTGAGTATCTATACTGTATGAGAGCGTCACCAGTGTGTGCTCTCTTTGCTGGTGAGAGACTGCTGCGTATTTACACTGTGTTAGAGCATCACCAGTGTGCAAGCTATCTCTTGGCGCTCTTTATCAGAATGGCCCCTGTGAAGTGACAATGATTGTCTTTTTTGCAGCACATTGGGGGTAGTCTCTCTCGCTTACAGAGCTGTCTCTCAGAGCTGCGGTCTCTTCCCCGAAGTGGTCTCTTCTGTGCTCCATGCTCCGGATCTTTCGCATTGGCAGTTCTGGATGCTCTCCAGCAGAATAAACAGCTCTCACAGCACAGCTCAGGGTCTCTGCACCCCTGCTATGTGGAGGTGATAGAATAGTGATTGGACAACCCTGTACCCAGTGACACCCCAAAGCAAGTGAGACCCCAACACGAATGTCAACCCCCATACCAAGTGACACCCCAACGCGAGTGTCATCCCCCATACCAAGTGACACCCAACGCGAGTGTCATCCCCCATACCAAGTGACACCCAACGCGAGTGTCATCCCCCATACCAAGTGACACCCCAACGCGAGTGTCACTGACATCCTCATACCAAGTGACACCCCAACACGAATGTCAACCCCCATACCAAGTGACACCCCAACGCGAGTGTCACTGACATCCTCATACCAAGTGACACCCCAACACGAATGTCAACCCCCATACCAGGTGACACCCCAACGCGAGTGTCACTGATATCCTCATACCAAGTGACACCCCAACGCGAGTGTCGCTGACATTCTCATACCAAGTGACACCCCAACACGAGTGTCATCCCCCATACCAAGTGACACCCCAACACGAGTGTCACTGACATCCTCATACCAAGTGACACCCCAACACGAATGTCAACCCACATACCAAGTGACACCCCAACACGAGTGTCATCCCCCATACCAAATGACACCCCAAAGCAAGTGTCACTGACATCCTCATACCAAGTGACACCCCAACACGAGTGTCATCCCCCATACCAAGTGACACCCCAACGCGAGTGTCACTGACATCCTCATACCAAGTGACACGCCAACACGAATGTCAACCCCCATACCAAGTGACACCCCAACACGAGTGTCATCCCCCATACCAAATGACACCCCAAAGCAAGTGTCACTGACATCCTCATACCAAGTGACACCCCAACACGAGTGTCATCCCCCATACCAAGTGACGCCCAACGCGAGTGTCATCCCCCATACCAAGTGACACCCCAACGCGAGTGTCACTGACATCCTCATACCAAGTGACACCCCAACACGAATGTCAACCCCCATACCAAGTAACACCCCAACGCGAGTGTCACTGATATCCTCATACCAAGTGACACCCCAACGCGAGTGTCATATTCTCATACCAAGTGATACCCCAACACGAGTGTCATCCCCCATACCAAGTGACACCCCAACGCGAGTGTCACTGACATCCTCATACCAAGTGACACCCCAACACGAATGTCAACCTCCATACCAAGTGACACCCCAACACGAGTGTCATCCCCCATACCAAATGACACCCAACGCGAGTGTCATCCCCCATACCAAGTGACACCCCAACGCGAGTGTCACTGACATCCTCATACCAAGTGACACCCCAACACGAATGTCAACCCCCATACCAAGTGACACCCCAACGCGAGTGTCACTGACATCCTCATACCAAGTGACACCCCAACACGAATGTCAACCCCCATACCAAGTAACACCCCAACGCGAGTGTCACTGACATCCTCATACCAAGTGACACCCCAACGCGAGTGTCATATTCTCATACCAAGTGATACCCCAACACGAGTGTCATCCCCCATACCAAGTGACACCCCAACGCGAGTGTCACTGACATCCTCATACCAAGTGACACCCCAACACGAATGTCAACCTCCATACCAAGTGACACCCCAACACGAGTGTCATCCCCCATACCAAATGACACCCCAAAGCAAGTGTCACTGACATCCTCATACCAAGTGACACCCCAACTCGAGTGTCATCCCCCATACCAAGTGACACCCAACGCGAGTGTCATCCCCCATACCAAGTGACACCCCAACGCGAGTGTCACTGACATCCTCATACCAAGTGACACCCCAACACGAATGTCAACCCCCATACCAAGTGACACCCCAACGCGAGTGTCACTGACATCCTCATACCAAGTGACACCCCAACACGAATGTCAACCCCCATACCAAGTGACACCCCAACGCGAGTGTCACTGACATCCTCATACCAAGTGACACCCCAACGCGAGTGTCACTGACATCCTCATACCAAGTGACACCCCAACACGAATGTCAACCCCCATACCAAGTGACACCCCAACGCGAGTGTTACTGACATACTCATACCAAGTGACACCCCAACGCGAGTGTCACTGACATTCTCATACCAAGTGACACCCCAACACGAGTGTCATCCCCCATACCAAGTGACACCCCAACGCGAGTGTCACTGACATCCTCATACCAAGTGACACCCCAACGCGAGTGTCACTGACATCCTCATACCAAGTGACACCCCAACGCGAGTGTCACTGACATTCTCATACCAGGTGACCCCAACACGAGTGTCACCCCCATACCAAGTGACACCCCAAAGCAAGTGTCACTGACATCCTCATACCAAGTGATACCCCCAACGCAAGGGATACTCCCAAACCAACTGATGCCCAAAAGCGAGTGACACGCCAAAGCAAGTGATACCCCAACGCGAGTTTCACTGACATCCTCATACCAAGTGATGCCCCAAAGCAAGTGACACCCCAACATAAGTGACAATCACATCCTCATACCAAGTGATACCTCAAAGCAAGTGAAACTGTTTTCCTCATACTAAGTGACACTGATACCCCTATACCAAGTGATACCCCCAACACGAAGTGACACTGACATCCCTATTGGAAGTGGTAGCTCCAAAGGGAGTCACACTGATATCCCCCATACTAAGTGATAAAGATACCCCCATAACAAGTAATAGCCCAAACCTGAGTGACACTGAAAAGCCCATACTGAAGCTGACACCCCCTCATACCAAGTGATACCCTGAACATGAGTGACTTGTGACACCTCCCATAGCAAGTGACATTGACACCCCCCATACCAAGTGGTAGCCCCAATCCAAGTGACACTGACAAGCCCATACTGAAGCTGACACCCCCATACCAAGTGATACCCCGAACCTGAGTAATGCTGACACCTCCCATAACAAGTGATACCCCCAACCTGAATGACACTTCCCATAGCAAGTGACACCCTGCCAACCCAAGTGACACTAACACCGCAGATATCAAGTTATACCCACAACCAGAGTGACACTGTGCCCCCTATACAAAGTGACACTGTAACATATGTATCTCCATCCATAGTGACACTGTGCCCCCGATCCAAGCTAGTGACACTATAGCACCCCAAGGCACTGTGATATTTTATTTCACTCTGTCTGCAGGTCACTGCTGTGTCCCCCCGGTCAGGACATGAGATTGTCTCTGAGCTGGACTCAGGACTGAAGAATGCCGACCTGGGGACCCTGCGTAGGTTACTGGTCGTTTACATCTCAGAGAGGAACAGACAGACACAAGAGAGCAGTGACCCTTCCCCAGAGGCAGCACAAGGTAGGAGTGGAAATGTCATCTCACAACCTATCTCACAACACACTGTCTCCTCTCTATGTCTGTCTCCGTGTCACACGGCACTGTCTCTGTTACTAGGCCCTTCATTTTGTGACATTGAGCTTCGCGTAACTTCTGGAGATATTTTGAGTCTAGAAAGTTTCTTCAAGTCATGGCTGTTTGAGACAGGTCCTGAGAGAGAACAAATAAACTTGACCCTGCCACAAAGAGACAGTCCACGTGAGTACTGATACCTCACACTGAAACATGGCGACCACTTACGTAAGTACTGAGTATTACACCTCACACTGCCACACTTGAGTACTGAGTATAACAACTCACATGTACAAATGGAGACTACCCACATGAGTACTGAGACCTCACATTGCTACATTAGTATTGAGTGTAACACACAGTCACATGGAGAACATCAACCTGAGTATCATACCTCACACTGCCACATGGAGAACCTCAACCTGACTATTACACCTCACACCTCCACATGGAGAGCCTTAACCTGGGTATTACACCTCACACCCCCACATGGAGAACCTCAACCTAAATATTACATGTCAAAGTGTGACATGGAGAACCTCAACCTGGGTATTACACCTCACACCCCCACATGGAGAACCCCAACCTTAGTATTATATGTCACACTGCCACATGGAGAACATCAACCTCACTATTACACCTCACACCTCCACATGGAGAGCCTTCACATGAGTATTACATCTCACACCCCCACATGGAGAACCTCAACCTGAATATTACATGTCACACTGTCACATGGAGAACCTCAACCTGGGTATTACACCTCACACCCCCACATGGAGAACCCCAACCTGAATATTACATGTCACAGTGTGACATGGAGAACCTCAACCTGGGTATTACACCTCACACCCCCACATGGAGAACCTCAACCTGAATATTACATGTCACAGTGTGACATGGAGAACCTCAACCTGAGTATTACACCTCACACCCCCACATGGAGAACCCCAACCTTAGTATTATATGTCACACTGCCACATGGAGAACATCAACCTCACTATTACACCTCACACCTCCACATGGAGAGCCTTCACATGAGTATTACATCTCACACCTCCACATGGAGAACCTCAACCTGAATATTACATGTCACACTGTCACATGGAGAACCTCAACCTGGGTATTACACCTCACACCCCCACATGGAGAACCCAACCTGAGTATTATATGTCACACTGCCACATGGAGAACCTCAACCTTGGTATTACACCTCACACTGCCACATGGAGAATATCAAACTGAGTATCATACCTCACACTGCCACATGGAGAATCCCAGCCTAAGTACTGAATATTACCTCACCTTGCCACATATTTGTAAGTACTGAGAACTACATCTTACACTGCCACATGAGTACTGAGTATTACACCTCCCTGTCTGATGCCCCCGCAGTCTGTGTGATGTGTGACGTTCAGCAATGTCTAGTGAATCCAGATCTCCTACTCGGAACTCGAAACCAGAATCCAGAGCCCAGCAAATCCAATAATGGGAATGTCACACAGACACTCAAAATACTCAGGTATTGTTCAGACCGCCTTTGTGTCCCCTATGGGTTGTTTATCCTGCTGTCATGTTGTGTCCTTTGTGGGAGAGGGCCCCAATAATGTAACATAGCACCATGGATGGAATGTTTTGTCTGATGTGCACGACCTTAAAATGGGGGTGTCTCTGTGCTGCTGTTGGTGGTGTCTGTGCTATCTTGACCCTGTTGGGGTTTTCTCTGTCCTGTTTTGACCCTTAGGTTAGGGGTGTCCTGGCAGTCTCTGTACTATTGTACCCTGTTGGTGGTGTATCTTTCCCGCTGTCCTAGGTGTGTCTGTGTGCTATGGTTGTCCTGTTGGGATTATCTCTGTCCTGTTTTCACCCTGTTGTGGGTGTCTCTGCCTTGGGAGTGTCTATGTCCTATGATGATCCTGTTAAGGATCCACCTGTCCTGGGATTGTCTCTGTCCTGCTATGACCACATTGGGGTTGTATCTCCCTTATTATGACCCTGTTGGCAATGTCTCTGTCCTGTTGTGACCCTGTTAGTGGTGTCTCTATCCTATTGAGAAAACGTTGAGGATGTCTTGCTTGAACTCCTGATGGTATCTCCATGCTGCTGTGACCCTGTTGGTGTTATCTCTGTTCTGTAAATGTATTGATTGGTTCTCTGTCCTGCTGTTTTGAGGGTGTTTGTGTCATGTGGTGACCCTGTTGGTGATGTCTCTGTACTGTTTAGACCATGCTGTCCCTATGAATGTGGTTTCCATGCTTTGGTCAACCCCATGTCTCCTGTACTCAGGGCGGTCTCCTCGCAGGGTGTGTGTGGCTCCATCCTGTATGGTGTCTCATCCATTCTCTCCCCCACGGCATGCTGGGAGCTGGACTGGGAAGAACTGGAAACCAATCAGGAGATTTTTGTGGCTTTGTGCCACAGTATGCAGGTGGGCATCTGTCTTTCGGCCTTTATCTGTCTGCCTGTCTGTGTCTGTCTGTCTACCTGTTATTATTAACCTTTATTTGTAATGTATCAACATATTCTGTAGCACTAAACAGGGTAGACACAAGCCAAAAACAATTTTAACAAATTACGAAATAATAGAGGGCCCTGTTATTCAGTTTAAAATCAAGCATACAAAGTGTTTACTCTTAAGCACCCAATAAGGGTGAACAAAATGTCACAAATGTACAGTCTAGAGCGTATGGGTGAGGTATAGAAAGGTGGCGTACAATATATTGTGCAGATTAAGGCTGATGAGCTTCTTTCATTTTTAGTGAGGTTTTGAAGGATAGTCTTGTAGAGCGAGGCAAGGAGTTCCACAGAATAGGGGCAGCATGAGAAAAATCAGGAAGGAGGGAATGAGAGGAGGTTATAAGAGAGGAAGAAGAAGGTAATTAGCCGATTGAAGAGGACGGTTGGGAGAGTATTTAGAGACAAGAGTAGAAATATAAGGGGTTCATTATTATTCAGGGTCAAGCTTTTAAATGTTATTCTGGAGGCTATAGGAAGCCAGTGGAGTGATTGACGGAGAGGTGCTGTGCGTCAAAGAGGAGAGAGATGGGTGATGGGGAGGCCAACAAGGAGAGAGTTGCAGTAGTCAAGGCAGGATATAATTAGAGAGTGTATTAGAATTTTGGTTGTGTCTTGTGACAGATAGTGACATATTTTGGAAATGTTTTTAGGTGATTGTATGTGAGGAATGAAAGAGAGGGCAGAATCCAGTAGAACCCCAAGACAAAGTGCCTGAGAGGTGGGCGTTATGATGGCATTGTCAACAGTCAGAGAGATATGATGAGTGGAAGCTGTGGAAGAGGGTAGAAAGATTATGCCTTTGACATATTGAGTTTATGTTGAGGGGCAAACATCCAGAGGGATATGCTAGAGAGGCAGTTGGCACCATGATATAGAAGAGATGGGGATACTTCTGGCGCAGAGAGGTAGATATGGGTGTCATCTGCATATAGATGATATTGGTATCCAAAATAACTTATTAGGGTACCAAGCAAGTAAATATACCGGTAGATAGAGAAAAAGAGAGGACCTAGGGGTAACCTCGAGGTACGCCACCAGTGATGCGCAAAAGAGGAGCCAGAGAAAGAGACACAAAATGTTTGCAGTGTCACGGATGCAAAGAGAGTGGATAAGAGCGTGGTCAAAAGGCAGCGGAGAGATCCCGTAGAATAAGAATAGAGAAGTGTCCTTTTGAGTCATTAGTGACTTTATTGCGAACTGTCTCTTTGGAGTGTTGGCATCGGAAGCCAGATTGGAAGGGGTCAAGGAGCGATTTGGAGGAAATAACTTGTGAGAGGAGATTGTAGATTATACCAATGTGGATTCCTTATTCAGCAGCTGTTTAATGAGAATATTAGAATTAGGTCCTAATTATTTTTAACAATTACACTTTTTATGAACAGATCATCTATGTGTCCATTAGTCTTTCAGTCTATCTATCAGCCTATATATATATATATATATATATATATATATATATCTCAAGTAGTTTAGAATGCAGGGGTTGTAGAGAGATAGGGCGGTAATTAGATGGAGGAGCTGGATCAGATGAGGGTTTCTTAAGTATGGGTGTAATCATGGTGTGTTTTAAAGGTGATGGAAACTTGCCAGTATTTAGGCAAAGGTTAAATAGATGTGTGAGAGCTGGGATAAGTGTGGTAGAGAGGGGAGGGATCAGCTGTGATGGAATAGGATCATGTGGACAAGTTATAAGATGAGAGGTTGACTTCATTCTCAGTTACAGGGTCAAAGGTGTCCATTATGGATGAGGGAATGGTAAGAAAAAAGGCTTGGTGTTGTCCGTTTGTTGATGGGAGATCGAGCTAGGGCCACACTGAGAGGAGAGTTTATTATTAAAGTGGCTAGCAAAGTCTTTGGCTGTGAGACAGGAAGGGGCAGGAGGTGGTGGAGGGCAGGGGAGAGTGTTGAATGTGGAGAAGAAACGTTTGGGATTGGAGACTAAATTGGATATTAGGGATGAGAAGTAGCGCTTTTTGGCAATAGTGATAGGAGCGTAGAATAAACTTGTAGTGGAGGAAGTCTGCTTAAGTGTAAGACTTCCTCCATAGTCGTTCAGCAGTGCGGGGAGCACCTCTGCATGTAGTGTGTTTGTGTAGTGGCCATCATGCTTGTAAGCGAGAGCGAGGGCGTCTACCTTTGGTCATGGCAGGAAGAGTATCAAGTGTGGAAGTTAAAGTAAAGTTGTAATATGTGGTTGTCATGTTCAGGAGGGCCCACTGAGCTCTTGGGGACTGTTGGACTATTGGGGGGGGGGGGGGGCTGTTTGCATTAGGGGTTTAATATTGGTTACAAAATCAAGGGAGATCAGGGGTTAAATGTATATTTAGAGTAATCTAACATGGTATCCCTTTGATTTAGCATTTTTATGACAGGACAGATAAGAAGTCACTTTGAGGCTGATCAAAAGCCCCCTGTTATGCCATAAACCGAAGGGAATTACCATCTGGCATCCTGGGCAGACATCAGCAAGAAAGGCCGGCAGTCATTTGCTTGATGGATGGACAGAGTAAAACATGAATAAACTAGGTGTGTGCTTTATTCTGAGGATATAAGATTTCTAAACACTGGAAATCTGGCAACAGCCTCTGCCTGAAACTCTGCCCCGGGGGTAGCATTGCTGCTGGCGGTTCTCCTGCACTTCCTGAGTACAGGTGGAAGGTGGTGTGCTATGATGGTTCATCTTTGCTAAACAGGGTGTAAGTGAAAGAACTCTCTGGTCCTACAGGGTGAGATTGATCTTAAGATGTTTCTGGGCCCATCTGAAGCAGTAGAATCATAACAGTGGTGGCAATGTCAGGGCAAGTGAGGGTGGTGCGTGGACAAAGAAGGAGTTGTACCACAGTGCAAGGATGTTGTGGGTCAAGTGCTTTCAGGTTTCTGTGAGTTCTAGTAGCTAGGCAGGAGTGCAAGATGTGGTGAGACTGTAGGTCAGGAGATGGTGCTGACTGTAGGTTAGGAGATGGTGCAAGTAGTTTTGCGGCTGTAGGGGAGGAGGAAGTGTCAATGGCAATGTTGAAATTACCAAGAACAAGAGAAGGTATACTGGAAGGGAGAAAGTGAGGAAGCCAGGCGGCAAAATGGTGCAGGAATTGAGAGGCTGGTCCAGGCGGCCGGTAGATCACAGCAACTCACAGGGGATGGGTTAGATGAGGAGGATAGTGTGAACTCCGAAAGGCCAGAATTGGAGGGAGGGAAGTGGGTGAATGCAGTTAAATGTGCATCGAGAAAAAAGTGATATGCTCACACGTATGTGTGAATGAAGTGAAAGCCACCATATGAAAGTGCGGCAGGGGATGGACCAAGGGACAGTGATAGCCAGTAGATTGAGGGTCTCTCTGTCTGCCTGTGTGACCATCTATCTGCCTGCCTATCAGTCTGTCTGCCTGCCTGACTGTCGGTCTGTCCTCCTGTCTGTCTGCCTGACTGTCGGTCTGTCCTCCTGTCTGTCTGCCTGACTGTCGGTCTGTCCCCCTGCCTGACTGTCGGTCTGTCCTCCTGTCTGTCTGCCTGACTGTCGGTCTGTCTGCCTGACTGTCGGTCTGTCGCCCTGTCTGTCTATCTGCATGTATGTCTGTCCTCCTCTCTGTCTATCTGTCTGTCTGTCTGTCCTCCTGACTGATCTCTACAGATGTCCAGTGGGTGAAGTATTATCACTGATCCATAGTAGATATTTGAAGCCTTCAGTCCTATATTTACAATATGTATTTTGAGCAACTATATCTGATAAGGGGAATGTAATAAAAACACAATAAATGCAGCCTTCACTATATGTAATCATATGTAATTATTAATAATCCAGCAGAAATAGGGCCCGATTGAAATCTTTTATAGAATGAGTTACAGTGCACGTTGCACCATAACTTAGTAATGTCCCGATTAATATGAAGCCTTTTTTTTCAGTATTGAGCGAAAGCCGCATTGAATAGATAAAAATGGTCAGTTTGAGCAAGTTACAGTGACCTGTGACATTCACATTTCTCTCCAAGCAATCAAAATGCCTTTTGATCTGGTTTACTTAGTTCACAGACTATGCATGAGCCCCTTTTGACTACCTAAACTTCTGCATTCTCAGACCCACCAGTAGAAGAAGAAAAATGCCTCTGAACATGAATCTAGTATCATATCTGATGCTGAAAACACCATAATCCCTAAACCATGTCGGAAATAAGGCGCGATTCCTTATATCCAACACAACTGAGGGGTTAAAAACTTCACTGAACAGCACACAAACTAAGAGGCAGCCTATGGACCCACCCTAAAAACCCTACCCTATGTCAATCCAAAATCTACCAAATAAGAACAAAGTCAGAGGCTTTAACTAGCAGCCCTAATAAAACCCATCAAATATTCAATTCATACTGCCACAATCTATACTCTGCCTATAAACAAAATAATTGAAATGAAACATGCTCATTTTAGCCTTCTGTAATCTCTAAACTCACAACAAGGAACTTTCCGCACTAAACTCAGAGATAATAACTGAAGAGGTTAAAAAAAAACATAAAGAAATAAAGGCTGGGAAATCCCCAGGCCCAGATGGTCTAAAAATGTTTAGAGATCTACTATCCCCACAGATAATTCTTCTCTTTAATTCATTCAGAGATGAGCTATTGAGATAAAAGTTTTGGGATTATTGTTGCATATGATTTATTATGCACCCTTACCAAACCTTTAATTTCTATCCTAATTCTTATATGCACATTATCCTACTTTGGACACTTTTCAGGCCTAACGTGGATAAGATTGAAGTTTTCAACATAACCCTACCACCAGATTAATTACAACTTCCCCTGGCCTAAAACAAGCATTAAATATTTAAGGGTCAATATCACTTCACACTGGATCTATACCAAGATAGCTACCCCTCCATATACAAAGAATTAAGAAAAGACTTAGAAAAATGGTCAAAACTTTCATCATAGGTCCTATCTACCCAGTAAAAATGAACATTTCTACCCTGCTTACTATATCTTTTCCTTACACTCCCTATTGATATTAATTTTAAAGATCTAGAGAAATTCCAAACATTTATATTTCAATTTATCTGGCAAAACAAAACTTTAAACTCTACTACAGATCTGCCCAATTATATTTTCCCCCCAAACTCAGTCATTGGACCACAAACTAATTTGGGTGTCAATAGAACATTTTCTTGTGACTCCTTATACTTGGGCTAAAGTTATCTGGCTTCCTAATTCTGCTGCTACCCTACCCCCAAACACTAACTACATTTACAATAAAACAAATTAAGATCTACCCTTTCTCTCCTAACTCCCATTTTACCACATCCACAAAGATTTACGATTTCTTTAATCCAAATGGCCATACATATAAATATATGTTTTTTTTGGGAGCAAGATCTTTACCAAGCCGGGGATCCATATACCGTACCTGGAAAGAGTCCTGCAATTATTAACGAAACAATTCACTAAACGACATCATATTAGAAACATCTCTCAGAATTTATCTTACTCCATCCAAACTAAATTCCTGGAAGTCCTCTAAAAGCCCTTTTAACGTCAGGAGATGCCTGGAAAGAGGAACTTTTATTCACACATGGTGGTGTTGCCCAAAGGTATCTAAACTCTGGAGCACCGTGCTAGAACTAATCAGTCAGGGAGACATTATATAAAGAGCGATGCAAAGAGATAGAAACCTCAATAGTTTGTCTGGAGCCCGACATTTTGGAGATTAAAGTGAGATAAGCTATAGGAACCCTTACTCACCTTGCTTACCTTATGCAAACAAAGTTGGAAAACTCAGCAGTGTCCAACTAGCTGGAAACGGTCAGTCTATATCACAATCTCAAAAAAAAACAGTGCCAAAGGGTGCTCCATTTATTGAAAATTGTTCTTATTTCACATGCCATCAATGTAATGCTTAAGATCCTGCAAGCTCGGCTCCAACAATGGACCAGGAACTACCAGATGTGGAAGCCGGGTTTCACAGATGCACATGAGATCAAATTGCCAATGTCCGATGGATAAGCGAAAGATAGAGAAAGCAAGAGAGTTCCAGAAAAACATTCACCTCTTCTTCATACACTATTCTAAAGGGTTTGTCTGTGTGGATCACAACACAATGTGGCAAATTCTTAAAGAACAACCTCCATGTGGACCAAGAAGCCATCTTATTTATTCAATTTATACGTGGAGTACATTATGTGTAAGGCCAGGCTGGATGAATCTAAAGCCGGAATTAATATTTCTAAGAGAAGTATCAAAAAACTTAGATCTGCGGGTGATACTACTCAGTTGGCTGAAAGTGAGGAAAGTTATGACAAGTCTGGACTACCCATTAAAAAGTAAAGATATAGGCTATAATGTAAAGATATTACACTATCAAGAAATAGACACAGACACAACTGTATGACCAAAATAAGAACCATTAATATTAACATTTGGTATGGTATGATGAAATATCCTGACAGAAATAATCTAAGTACTCAGTCAGCACTCTTTATCTGTCTCTGCTGGCCTGCAGCACGCTGGCTCTCAGTCCCAGGATCTATGCCTCCTGAACTGCCATACTTTTTTATACTATTTTTGTGTATAATTTCCTCCTCCTTCTGACCTGCTGTATTCAGCACTCTCTCTCTTTATCTATTACAGTCAGAGGATTTATGGCGGCTGGTCTACAATACTCATCTCCCTCTCTCTGTTTCAGTCCCAGAATTTATGTCTCCTGGCCTGCAGTTCTCAAGGCTCTAATGCTCCCTCTTGTGTGTCTCCTGTGCTGTCTCACTACATCCTCTCAGCATCAGACTCTGCAGCTCTTCTTCTGCGCCCAGTGGCTGTAAGGGAGCTTGTCTTACCCATAGATCCTGTCCCCCTGAACCTGCCCGTGAGGGACAGTGCTCTTCATAAAGCACAGGTACATGTGGTGTGTGGGTGAAAGGATTAAATACAAAGCAGCTTTGTGGGCCACCATGTAATTAAGGCATCCCTTTTGCCAACACTACTCTGTCACCATCAGTCATATTCAAATAACAAATATAAATTGCTGAGTAGTGTGTTGGTCATAGCTGTCTGAGATACTTCTGAGTGACTGTATATCACTATATAGCCTATCATATAGCCTCATGATCTGAGTCCTGTATTACAACTTCTCCCATTCTGATTGCACCTTGTAGCTTAACTTATTCCATGATTTGCATCAACAGTTGGAACTCATTGGGAGTCTGTCTCATACCTTTTCCCATCCTGTATATAACTCACTCTCGTTATGCTTACCATAAAGTATCTTACCTGTGGCGGAAATGTGGCATCATGAGATCTGGTCATAGTGACAGACTGAGTCCCAAGAAGACCTTACATGTAAAAGAGGTGCCCTGGGATAACATAGTGACATCTGGTCATTGTAATGGTGGAAGAGCGTCCCACAAAGAATGTGAAAGCACAATATCTATTGTCAAACTGTAGAAATAAGAAATTAAGCCTCTCCCTTTTTGTGATGGCACAGAGTAAATTAGCTCATGAATAGTGAGCAAGGTTGCTAAACAAGAATGTGTAACCTCTATGATATAATTGCTTGAGTGATAGGTTACATAATGAGCAGGCCTAATAAATGAAAATACTTCAGTTCTGCTAGTACCTAATTCTGGAAGAGTAGATGGTGCTTAAATGATGAGCTGGAGTATCTTGTGCACACTTAGGTGGTGAGTTCTTGTATTAATCTTGGCATTGGCCAAGCTTGTTAGGATGATGGACTGAGGGTATCTCATGGACTTCTGGTTGTTGAGTTCTTCCATTAGTCTTGGCATTGTCTAAGCTTGTGAGGATTATGGACTGAGGATATCTAGTGGAGGCTTGGTTGTTGAGTTCTTCCATTAGTCTTGGCATTGTCTAAGCTTGTGAGAATGATAGATTGGGGGGATCTTGTGGAGTTCTGGTTGGTGACTTATTTCATTACTCTTGGCATTGTCTAAGCTTGTGAGAATGATAGATTGGGGGGATCTTGTGGAGTTCTGGTTGGTGACTTATTTCATTAGTCTTGGCATTTTCTAAGCTTGTGAGAATGATAGATTGGGGGGATCTAGTGGAGTTCTGGTTGGTGACTTATTTCATTATTCTTGGCATTGTCTAAGCTTGTGAGAATGATAGATTGGGGGGATCTTGTGGAGTTCTGGTTGGTGACTTATTTCATTAGTCTTGGCATTGTCTAAGCTTGTGAGAATGATAGATTGGGGGATCTTGTGGAGTTCTGGTTGGTGACTTATTTCATTAGTCTTGGCATTGTCTAAGCTTGTGAGAATGATAGAATGGGGGATCTTGTGGAGTTCTGGTTGGTGACTTATCTCATTAGTCTTGGCATTTTCTAAGCTTGTGAGAATGATAGATTGGGGGGATCTTGTGGAGTTCTGGTTGGTGACTTATCTCATTAGTCTTGGCATTGTCTTAGCTTGTGAGAATGATAGATTGGGGGGATCTTGTGGAGTTCTGGTTGGTGACTTATTTCATTAGTCTTGGCATTTTCTAAGCTTGTGAGAATGATAGATTGGGGGGATCTAGTGGAGTTCTGGTTGGTGACTTATCTCATTAGTCTTGGCATTGTCTTAGCTTGTGAGAATGATAGATTGGGGGGATCTTGTGGAGTTCTGGTTGGTGACTTATTTCATTAGTCTTGGCATTGTCTAAGCTTGTGAGAATGATAGATTGGGGGATCTTGTGGAGTTCTGGTTGGTGACTTATCTCATTAGTCTTGGCATTGTCTTAGCTTGTGAGAATGATAGATTGGGGGGATCTTGTGGAGTTCTGGTTGGTGACTTATTTCATTAGTCTTGGCATTTTCTAAGCTTGTGAGAATGATAGATTGGGGGGATCTAGTGGAGTTCTGGTTGGTGACTTATTTCATTAGTCTTGGCATTGTCTAAGCTTGTGAGAATGATAGATTGGGGGATCTTGTGGAGTTCTGGTTGGTGACTTATCTCATTAGTCTTGGCATTGTCTAAGCTTGTGAGAATGATAGATTGGGGGGATCTTGTGTAGTTCTGGTTGGTGACTTATCTCATTAGTCTTGGCATTGTCTAAGCTTGTGAGAATGATAGATTGGGGGGATCTTGTGGAGTTCTGGTTGGTGACTTATTTCATTAGTCTTGGCATTGTCTTAGCTTGTGAGAATGATAGATTGGGGGGATCTTGTGGAGTTCTGGTTGGTGACTTATTTCATTAGTCTTGGCATTGTCTTAGCTTGTGAGAATGATAGATTGGGGGATCTTGTGGAGTTCTGGTTGGTGACTTATTTCATTAGTCTTGGCATTGTCTAAGCTTGTGAGAATGATAGATTGGGGGGATCTTGTGGAGTTCTGGTTGGTGACTTATCTCATTAGTCCAATCTCACAAGAGTATTTTGTGAAGACTTGTTGGGTGAGACAACAGCAGTTCCATCTTAATCTGATGCTAATTCAAACCAGTTCAGGACTAGAAAAGTGAAGATACAGGGAAGGAGGGATACATTTTATTTGTGGCAATCTGATTTATTGAATCAAATTGAAAACAATCCTGAGAGAAAAATAAAGTATGCATTGAACAAAACTAAAAAATATGTACAAATATGCTTTCTGAATGAGGTTGGAATGATTATTTCTGAATGAGAAAGAAGGCTCTGTGAGTGGGTGATTTATATCCTTTCGGCATAAATGAGGTGAGTGCTCACACATGCATATAATGTATGTCTCTTTGTCATCCCTCTGTCACTACTCTCTTCAGCCATCTCTCTCTGTCACTACTCTCTTCAGCCGTCTCTCTCTGTCACTACTCTCTTCAGCCATCTCTCTCTGTCACTACTCTCTTCAGCCGTCTCTCTCTGTCACTACTCTCTTCAGCCGTCTCTCTCTGTCACTACTCTCTTCAGCCGTCTCTCTCTGTCACTACTCTCTTCAGCCGTCTCTCTCTGTCACTACTCTCTTCAGCCGTCTCTCTCTGTCACTACTCTCTTCAGCCATCTCTCTCTGTCACTACTCTCTTCAGCCGTCTCTCTCTGTCACTACTCTCTTCAGCCATCTCTCTCTGTCACTACTCTCTTCAGCCGTCTCTCTCTGTCACTACTCTCTTCAGCCGTCTCTCTCTGTCACTACTCTCTTCAGCCGTCTCTCTCTGTCACTACTCTCTTCAGCCGTCTCTCTCTGCCACTACTCTCTTCTTCACGTCTCTCTCTGCATTTTCATTTTTTAAACTCCTTTCTCTCTTACTCTTCTACATCACAATATTTTTAAATTATTAAAGACAAAGTTGTCGGTGCAACAGACTCAATGCAGTGTATCGAGTGGTATGAGATATATACAGTTAAACAGGTACTGCTACAGCCAGAGCTGCACAACAATGCCAGTTTTACATTTTAACATTAACATCAACTAAAGAAATATATATAATTTTAAAAACTGAAAGAGAAGAGTAGTAAAAGGTAAGTGTAGTGAAAAAAAAATATAATCTCCACTGTCCACTGAATCTTGCACCATTCACTCATTTGTATTCACTCACTTATAACCTCCATGTATAGCAGTGTTCACATAGCATCCATTTTTCATTCACTTTCTAAGGTGTTTTTCTGTCAGAGACTTGCCTGGGTGGGATTTTAGTATGTCCTCAGTCATTAGTATGTCCTAACTAAATTCACCCCCTGCTAAGGAGACTATAATATGTTGTGCAATTAACAATGAGATGAAGACCACTGCATTTTTTTATTTGTTATATGGACTGTTCTTCAAGCTTGTAAATAAAGAAACTTGATTTGACGTCCTGCTTTCATTGCTTAAGTGAGTGTTGGTTATGGAAGAGGCTCTGAAAAGGGGACATTTTCCTACAACATAAATAAAGATAAGAGAGGATGTAGGGAGAAGGAAAGGTGGAGGGTGTGATCACTCATCCTTGGGTAACAGCTAAGGTAAGGAATTAGAGAATCTGTAATGAAGTATTGAATTCAAATGTAGAAAAGGAATCATATTAGTCTTCATACTCATAATCATTTTCCACTTCATCTTCCTTTAGACTCACACTCACTTCTTCTCAAACCTCTCTGTCTCTCCGCTCAAAATCACTCTCCTTAACCCCCGCAAGTCTTTCCACTCATACTCCGTGTGATTGTGATCCTTGCTCCTCTCTTGGTCACGCCACTCACTCTTCTTGTTCTCTCCATGCAGGAAGCTCTCCGCTCCCTTGAGGTGGATTCTGTGTTTAACCCTCTCCTAGTAACCTGCAATCTGTACAGACAACTACAAAATACCATGGTCCGGGCACCCCCAGCCAGATCACTTGTGAGTCACGTGTCCGCAAAGCGAGAGGGTCCAGGAGTAGGACACAGACAGGTGAGACACTTCACCTTAAAATTAAACATAAATTACATCTATGTTTCAAATAAAAATAGGAGGGCATTTCCAGTCATATTGCTCCATCTGTGATGATTTATCTCATGATAGCCTAGGACCAATTGCTCACCTATGGCACCTGATATTGCACTAGCTGAAATTACTGACTGGTACATCCCAGCTTGGGTTACTATCAAGTGGTCATCAAGTGTTCATCAAGGTACTCTTACTATGATTTGGGATATGTTTAATATTTGAGGTCAACAATGGGGTAGTTCAAGCCTTATTTCAGTATTGGAAGTCAAAGACTGACAAGACACCAAGTGCTTTCTTAAGCTAATTTGCTCTCTTCCAGCCCTTACTTGATGCTTTGCAATATGACTTTTGTGCTTAATACTCATCCAAAACAACACTTACCAAAGTAGGAAACATATTTTTCACAGCCCAGTCCAAGAGCTACAATATCTGAATATCACTAATCTCCATCTTCCCCTTCAAGTCAATGGCACGTGTCCAGGGCTCCTTTCCATACCTCACCAGCTGTAACAGATAACATAATTTGGTAGCCTTTCCTCAGATCAGACAGCTACAAACAGAGCATGAAAATCCCAGCAAGCTGCTTGTTTGCATCGCTCCACAGGAATCTTTCAATGATAAACTGTTCCATTTGAAGCATTGTATCAGCTTGTGCAACTGCATTTGCAAACAATGATTTGATTACACCCCCATTGATCAGGTCACACAGTATACTTTGAATTACAACAATACTATTTAAGAACAATACATACAAATATATAATATATAATGACTATAGCAAACTGTTACCCACAATGCACTAGTATTACAGTATAGTGAAACAACCACTTATAATATACTGGATATACACAGAGCTGAACATGGTCTCACTAGAACATGGAATATACCCAGAGGTGAGTATGGTACCACCAGTACAGTGATATACCCAGAACTGGACATGGTACCACCAGTACAGTGATATACCCAGAAATGAACATGGTACCATCAGTACAGTGATATACCCAGAGCTGAGCATGGTACCATCAGTACAGTGATATTCCCAGAGGTGGACATGGTACCATCAGTACAGTGATATTCCCAGAGGTGGACATGGTACCATCAGTACAGTGATATTCCCAGAGGTGGACATGGTACCACCAGTACAGTGATATTCCCAGAGCTGAACATGGTACCACCAGTACAGTGATATACCCAGAGCTGAACATGGTACCACCAGTACAGTGATATACCCAGAGCTGAACATGGTACCACCAGTACAGTGATATACCCAGAAATGAACATGGTACCATCAGTACAGTGATATTCCCAGAGCTGAACATGGTACCACCAGTACAGTGATATACCCAGAGCTGAACATGGTACCACCAGTACAGTGATATACCCAGAGCTGAACATGGTACCACCAGTACAGTGATATCCCCAGAGCTGGACATGGTACCATAAGTACAGTGATATTCCCAGAGCTAAACATGGTACCATCAGTACAGTGATATTCCCAGAGCTGAACATGGTAAAACCAGTACAGTGATATACCCAGAAATGAACATGGTACCACCAGTACAGTGATATACCCAGAAATGAACATGGTACCATCAGTACAGTGATATTCCCAGAGCTGAACATGGTACCACCAGTACAGTGATATTCCCAGAGGTGGACATGGTACCATCAGTACAGTGATATTCCCAGAGGTGGACATGGTACCACCAGTACAGTGATATACCCAGAGCTGGACATGGGACCCCCAGCACAGTGATATACCCAGAGGTGAACATGGGACCCCCAGCACAGTGATATACCCAGAGCTGAACATGGGACCCCCAGCACAGTGATATCCCCAGAGCTGGACATGGTACCACCAGTACAGTGATATCCCCAGAGCTGGACATGGTACCACCAGTACAGTGATATACCCAGAGCTGAACATGGTACCACCAGTACAGTGATATACCCAGAGCTGAACATGATACCACCAGTACAGAGATATACCCAGAGCTGAACATGATACCACCAGTACATTGATATACCCAGAGCTGAGCATGGTACCACCAGTACAGTGATATACCCAGAGCTGGACATGGGACCCCCAGTACAGAGATATACCCAGAGCTGGACATGGGACCCCCAGTACAGAGATATACCCAGAGCTGAGCATGGCACCACCAGTACAGTGATATACCCAGAGCTGAACATGGTACCACCAGTACAGAGATATACCCAGAGGTGAACATGGTACCATCAGTACAGTGATATTCCCAGAGCTGAACATGGTACCATAAGTACAGTGATATTCCCAGAACTGGACATGGTACCACCAGTACAGTGATATTCCCAGAGCTGAACATGGGACCCCCAGCACAGTGATATACCCAGAGCTGGACATGGTACCATCAGTACAGTGATATTCCCAGAGCTGAACATGGTACCATAAGTACAGTGATATTCCCAGAACTGGACATGGTACCACCAGTACAGTGATATTCCCAGAGGTGGACATGGTACCACCAGTACAGAGATATACCCAGAGCTGGACATGGTACCATCAGTACAGTGACATACCCAGAGCTGGACATGGTACCACCAGTACAGTGATATTCCCAGAGCTGAACATGGTACCATCAGTACAGTGATATTCCCAGAGGTGGACATGGTACCACCAGTACAGAGATATACCCAGAGCTGGACATGGTACCACCAGTACAGAGATATACCCAGAGTTGAACATGGGACCCCCAGCACAGTGATATCCCCAGAGCTGGACATGGTACCACCAGTACAGAGATATACCCAGAGCTGAACATGGTACCATCAGTACAGTGATATTCCCAGAGCTGAACATGGTACCATCAGTACAGTGATATTCCCAGAGCTGGACATGGTACCACCAGTACAGTGATATTCCCAGAGTTGAACATGGGACCCCCAGTACAGTGATATACCCAGAGCTGAGCATGGTACCATCAGTACAGTGATATACCCAGAGCTGAACATGGTACCACCAGTACAGTGATATCCCCAGAGTTGAACATGGGACCCCCAGTACAGTGATATCCCCAGAGCTGAACATGGTACCACCAGTACAGTGATATCCCCAGAGCTGAACATGGTACCATCAGTACAGTGATATACCCAGAGCTGGACATGGTACCACCAGTACATTGAGTCCCTAAGCCCGGAGATACAGTGCGATGAGCTCACACAACCCTGACTGGCACATGGTGCTTTGTGACACCGTCCAGTCCTTTTGCATCTATCAAAAGATACTCTATTGGCTCACAACGGACCCAAAGGACTCCTGTTTTCTATGTCCCTTCTCATTTTTGGGGTCTTTCAATAACATTACATGACCAGTTTGTCAGAAGGGGGCTACCAATGGAGAATAAGATTATTCGAGGGATGTGACCTTACTCCATTTTATTCAAGTTATTATTCATAAGGGATAAGATATGGATATCATTAGTTGTATTAACCCTTTGATCACCAATCAGAGTATACAGTTAACCTTTTCTCTGCAATGCCCCAATTTTCTTCTTTTTAAAATAGTTGTTTTCATTTTCCCTGTCCCTTTTTCCCCCTCTTTTTATTTTTTCTTGCTATGTACTAATAAACTAAGACTCCTTTCAATAAGTTAAATGCCAATGTATTATGTGTATTTGGGTAGTGATGATTATTTATCCCTTCAATCTATTTTAGGCTTCTCTCCGTTATGGTAAAGCCAGAGCCACTGTTGCTCCCCTTCCACTAGTGGCTCAAGCTCCTGTCAACCACTCAAGACCCTACAGTGCTAATAAGTCAGATCTGAAGGTCAGCTTCTTTTGTGACCAGTAGGACTTTGAGCCTGACCAGTGTCTTCTGATGTGTCATCTGTCCCTGAACAGGTTTCTGACCCTTGATATGTCCCATATGACTCTAATGCTGCATCCGACCTTGTATTGTCCATTGTAGGAGTGACGTTTTGTTGCTTGTGTTGTTAGTATTAACATCTATCAAATTGTGTCACATTTTTATATGTAATTCTAATATTACTTTGTTACTGTATTAATATTGCATTGTTACAGTACTGATTTCATATTCTATTCCAGTATCAGCATCACAGTGTTACAGTATTTATATTATTATTGCAGTACTTATTTTACAGTTTGACATTGTTACAGTACTCATATTATATTACCATATTCATCAGCCAATAGTATTATTGTGAGTTATTGCTAGCTAAAATGATGCAATATCAATAACATATTTTAATAATAACAAATAATGGCGTGATGCCGTCCATATGGCTCACAGAGACATAGGAATGACTAAACAACAACACAACTGAGCGACTAAAGTGCAGTCATGGAAACCTTAATGTGCACCAGACGTCTTGAGTGAAACCCAAGCCCACAAATTGCTCTCTGTGGAATCACACCACTCCTCCCAAGTACCAGAAAGAGGCTCCATGAAGGCAACACCACTCCCAATATCAAGTATGGTTATTAAGACTTCAGACACCAGTCAGAGCCATCAGATCACCTCTGCAGGACCCTCTTAATAACACAAATATTTCCACAATGAGTAACCTTCCGGAGTACTTTTTTCTATAACTATTCATAACAGAAGATGGGAAACCTTGGGACAGACAGGAAAACAACGATATAGAACAGGATGATTGGCTTCACACGGAGAGGTCAGATTGTCACAGAATGATCATGCTTACAATAAGCTATTTTGAATAATTAGTATTGTATATTTTTAGTAAGTGAAAAATATGAATACAGACTTTATTATTATTCTCTTTATAGAGGCAGACATGTCATTGTTCCCTTATATGATTCATCACCTGCTAGGGTACATTAGATGCAGATATGAACAGAATACATCATGCTGGTGTGCATAAGCAATCATTATAGTTTGATTTTTCTTTTACAGAGTAAAGATAAATAAACGTATTAATTCTTCAGTGATCCTTGAAAATCTGGGAATAACACAAGGACTTTTTGATTCCACACTTGTTCTTTACTATCCCCTAATTGTTTCAGTGCCAGGCATCTTTCCTGTTAGTGAAGCTGTTTCTACTAGGTGCTCCAAGTAGATATAACTGCTTAGATGAGTATAACAGGCACATAGACCTGGTGACCAAGGATGGTCCAATAGACAAGTCAGGTTGGTAGACCAGGATGATGGCAGAGAAGTGTAGATGGTGTATAAACCACAATCTATGTGCAGTGAGACACTGCCTTTCTACTTGGAGGATTACAGAGAAAGGTCACAACTGTGTGGTCCCACACAATCTTTTTTTTCAAGCCAGCTCATCTTCCCAGCCCTCACACCTTCAGCTTGGTAAGCATAGCTTCACATCGCAAAAAACGAAGGTGTTACAACAGAAACACGTAATCTATGGGCACTGAACCCCAGTAAAGGAAGGGCGTTATCAGAGCTGGTCTTTATGTGCTGCCTAGGGTGTCCGCAATTCTATACATCGCCAGTACATAGAACTACCACTCCAATATCTCTCAATGTCAACAAAGACATCATCACTTCAACCTCCCAGGCCCATTATCTTTGGGTTCTACTAGACCTTGCCCTCTCTTTTACTCCTCACATACAATCAATAACAACATCTTGTCAATTTTACCTAAAAACATCTCCAAAATACGTCACTATCTTACACAAGACGCAACTGCATTTCTAATCCATTCTCTCATTATATCTCGCCTCAACTACTGCAAGTCGCTGCTTGCTGACTCCACTCCAATCTATAATGACACTTCCGCTACCATACTCAACACTCAGTGTAAGCAGCGCCAATCACTCGCTTCCCATAAGCTCCAGAATAACATGCAAAATCATGACCCTTACGTATAAAGCCCTCAACAACAGTTTCTGCTCTTGTCTCAAAATACTCCCCAACCGTTGCTCTTCTAATTACCTTTTTCTTTCCTCCTCTCTTTTCTTTCGCCTCTGCCTCAAATGCTTCAAAAACTCACTAAAAACGCATCTGTGTGCCTTGTACTTACCCCTGTATGGCACAATGGAATTTGTTGGTGCGTTACAAGTTAAGGATAATAATAAATAGAATTTATGTCGCTGGATCGAATAATGAAACAGAACCCTCATTCTTTACTGTTCTCACTTGTGGGTCGGTTTTAACCTATAAGTCGCCGTCTCTGTCTTGGTATGTGTTTATGTTTGTGTCTATCTAGGACTAGAATACTCTTCCATGGAGAATATCGTTTGACTTAATGTCCTCATGTGCCAGATTATTTTCTTCCATTCCTGGGGTGAGACAGTAACCATTGGTAGATGATGTATTAATTAACCTCATTCAAATTAACTACATCGACATATTATTTGAGTCTAAGATGCCTGCAAATCATTCACTGTTTGTTTTACCGTGTGCTCTTACATACTGTACTACTGTATTTATATGTGGATCTGAACATATTTCACATATACAATATGGAGTAACATTGAAATATAATAAAATTATGTTTTTTTTTTATTTGCAGGACAGAGACAAATATTTAAAAAACAAGAAATAGATTGTACTTTCTACTTTGTTTAATACAACCAGGTTAAAGCAGTTTGTTGGTTAAATGGGTTTCTTATTTCTTGAACCATTTCAAATAAGTTATTAACATTTATTTTATTTATTGTGGTTCAGATCTATGAAATAAGGTAGACATGGCAGTGTGTATTTATTGTCAATTCATGTTTCAGAATATGGGCAGTGTTTATAGGCAGGGCAGAGTGTAGCAATACATGTCATCTGTCTCCTATCATATACATTTTCAGCTCTGTTACTCGGACACACACACAGAGCAGATCGTCTAACAGACACACACGCAAAGCAAATCGTCTAGCAGAACACGCGACGCAGATCATCTAATAGACACAGACACACGCATGGAGCAGATCGCCTAGCAGACACACACACATACAAGGTGCAGATAGTCTAAAAGACACAGACACACTGAGTAGATTGTCTAGGGGACACATACATAGAAACACACAGAGAGCGGATCGTCTAGCAGACACACACACAAAGCAAATCGTCTAGCAGACACATATCGAGAAGATCGTCTAGCAGACACACACACACAAAGTAGATCGTCTAACAGACACAGACCAACACACAGAGCAGATCGTCTAGCAGACAAACACGTACACGGAGCAGATCATCTAGCAGACATACACACAACAATGCAGATCTTCTACCAGACATACGCATGGAGCAAGTCTTCTAGCAGGCACACACACAAAGCAGATCGTCTAGCAGACACGCACACTGCAGATCATCTAGCAGACACACACACAGAGCAGATCGTGTAGCAGACACACACAAGCAGATTGTCTAGCATACACACACACAAAGTAGATAGTCTAACAGACACAGACCACATGGAGCAGATTGTATAGCAGACATACAGACAACAAAGCAGATCGTCAAGCAGACACACACAAACAGTGCAGACATACGCATGGAGCAAGTCTTCTACCAAGCAGACACACAAAGCAGATCGTCTAGCAGACACGCACAGTGCAGATCGTCTAGCAGACACACACACGGAGCAGATCTTCTAGCAGACACACACAGAGCAGATCGTCTAGCAGACACACACAAAGCAGATTGTCTAACAGACACAGACCAACAGTGCAGATCTTCTACCAGACATACGCACGGAACAAGTCTTCTAGAAGGCACAGACACACACACAAAGCAGACCTTCTAGAAGACACGTACAGTGCAGATCGTCTACACACGGAGCAGATTGTCTAGCAGACACACACACAGAGCAGATAGTCTAGCAGACACACAGATAGAAACATGCATGGAGCAGATTGTGTAGCAGACACACACACACACATGGAGCACATTGTCTAGCAGACAAAGATAGAAACACACACGGCGTAAATCATCTAACAGACACACCCACGGAACAGATCGTCTGGCAGACACACACAGAGCAGATCATCTAGCAGACACGCACGGAGCAGATCGTCTAGCAGACATACACACATACACAGAGCAGGCCGTCTAGCAGACACAGACACATGCATGGAGCAGATCGTCTAGCAGACACAGAGCAGATTGTGTACCAGACATACGTGGAGCAGATTGTCTAACAGACACACACACAGAGCAGATCATCTAGCAAACACACACATAGAAACACGCACAGATCAGATTGTCTAGCAGACACACACAGAGCAGATTGTCTAGCAGACACACACAGACACACACACACTGAGCAGGTCCCCCCTGGCACAGAACAGATCCCACACATTTAGGGCTCTATTCCATGACCTCATAAGAATTCTCGTAAGGCTGACTCGTATCTATGGGACATTTTTGGAACTATTCTTTAGCTCCCCAAAAAAAAGAATCCTGTAAAAGTTACTAACTTGCACTGTGTGTTGTTTCCCCATTGCTTTCTAGCTTGCCTAAAGTATACCTGTAGGAGGTGCTGATTCTGATTCTCCAGAATCTCCGTAGCAATGCTATGGAATGGTGCCCAATAACGTGAACATACTACACTAACCCTAACATCCGTATGGGCCCCTATGGTATAGAAGTTAATGTTAGATACAATGGGGTCCATAAGGAACCCCATAGTATATATTGGGTTACATTTGGGTACCATGGGGGTTCATAATGATACCTATGATTATAGTATAGTATACTATAGGGGTTATTATAAGGTTCCATGGGGGTAGCTTCTTCATACTGTCAAGCTTTAGGCACTCTGGCTTCTCAGAGGCATTTTCATGCATTTACAGGGGGTTTCAGGTACCTGTAGGACTTTTTAACATTTCAGACGCTTGTAGAGACTTCCAAGTAAACTTCAGCGAGTTCGGATATTTTTATGGGAGGCGTGTGATAACGATTTTTGAATTATTATAGAACAGACATTTGGGGCTTAGCATATTAGTGACATTTTGAGGTTTTTTTTTCTTACGGGAGCCATAGAATAGAGCCCTTAGTTATTAAGGAGGCATTCAGACTTGAGACACAGGAAAGAAAGAAAGACATATTTTTTCCTTAGCAAAAAGCTTTTCTATTACATATTAATGCTTATTGACAGAGATTAATTAATATTTATACATTTATTGATACATTTAAGATTTCAATAATTAAAAAATTTAAAATTAATCCATAAAAGACCTCTACTGATATATTTTAAATAATATTGTTGTAGGTCATCTATAAATATATTTTCTGAAATGATCCTGTTATTGGAACTGCGCAAAGGAACATCTACTTGAATCAAATCTTATATTTTGGGGGGAAAAGTGAGATATATACATATAAACCCATGAATTAATTTAAAATAAAACACATTTAATTAACAGACTTGTTAAATGCAAACCAAAATTAAAGTGCTTAGAAGAAAATTGCAATGTAAAAATAGCAAGTTGTGATAAAGTGCTCTACCTTTAAATTAATAATGGCAATAACCTAGTGAGATTCATTGATCAAATAATTTATGTGCTGCTTACTACTCTATGCTAGTGACAAAATTCTATTTATGTGTGCTGGGTCTGGGCCTATCGCTTACCCCTTAACCTAATACTGAAAATTGTCTAATATACAGACCAGACCCAGGTCTGTTTTACCTAATTCAATCACAGGGCAACCATATCCCAGTTAATAATCCTAAAAGAGTTTGAGAATATCTGCAACACAAAAAGGCATAAAAATAAATCTAACCTTAACAAGGACGAACAGGAGTCCCTGAGATCCCTAAACATACATTACCTTAGAACAGGACCCAACTGATAATTTCCTTACTAAATATAAGAAGATTATTATGGAGACACAAAATAATGGGATTTTATCACAAAAGGAATTAAAGTATCTAGAGGTCCCATTTCCTAGGAAGGCCATATTCTATCACCTACCCAAAATCCACAAGGATACACAAATCCCACCAGGTAGACCAATTATTTCAGGGATCGGGTCCTTGACTGAAAAACTGTCTGGATAGGTAGACTCCTTTTTAAAACCCATGCTCGGTACTCTAAGGTCGTTTGTAAGAGACACTCCCTGTAACGGATCTACTGGCACCCCGACCGGGTACCTCCGTTGATGGACGCGTCTTAGTTTGCGTCGAGGCCTACAAGCACTGCACCTGACACCAAAACCACCACAGACTCCAAGGATAGTACATCAGGAACAAGCGTTCAGTAGTTACAGCTCAAGGGAGTATGCAAAAGCAAAGCAATCCCCAGTATGATAGCGATCCCCTCCAATAACGAGATGAGACTACGTTTTGAAGGGTCAGGTAGAACTAAAACTTTAATGACAGGGGATCTCCTTTTATGCAATGGTGCCCTCTGAAGGGCTACACCCACATAATTATCACAGCCAATTATATACATGGTTCAACCCCCACGTCTCCTCCCCTCAGATAACAGGTAACACAATTAAAACAGACACAATTTTAACCACATTCTGGATGTACCCCAAAAACAGGGGGTACACCTTTAAGTCCAGCACCGTTCAATATCTCTCACCCAGGGGAACACCATATTAAAAAATGGCATGAATCAGACCAGGGGTTCAAAAGTTAGCAAAAGTATGTTTTTCACATAACACACAGATATTTCACATATCCCCCACACAATACACATATAGGACAATAGGTGTGGTCACCCCTCCCTGAGGCAACTTGATATAATCAGACAATGATTAAATCAGCCTTCTTTGTTCTTATCTGAGAATGAAAACAATTTATACACTCGACTCCCTTATCTCTTGGGTCTCTGTAATAGGATTATCTATTAGCCTAGGTCTGCAAAAGTCTGGCTAATATTCTGCAGAGCATAAACCAACATACATATAGTAGGATCATATTTTAACCATAATAATCATAAAACAGGGTAAAACAGTGATGGGTTCCGTTACACTCCCCATCTGGTAGACATTTTACAAGATCAAAGATGGGAACAGATGGGTAACTTTAGATGTATCAGCTCTATACTCACTTGATCTGTTTGACAATACAGAACCGACCCAAGTAGAGTTCATATTGACGGCCATTGAATGGATCCTTACACACAACAATTTTTTATTTGAGAGGAGCTTCTACATACAAACAACAGGTATGGCCATGGGCACCAAATTTGCTCCCAGCTTTGCCAATCTTTTTAAGGGACAATGGGAGGACCGTTTCACCTGTTAGAACAATCCCTTCACAGACAGTGTCGTCATGTGGTATCGCTACATAGATGACATTGTCCTAATTTGGGATGATAAAGGAGCTATCCCAGTTACTGAGTTTCTAGCATATGTTAATAAAAATGACATGAATCTAAATTTCACTATGCACCCAGACCCCTTTTCAGTACCATCCCTGGATGTTGGTCTAATAGGGGAGGGAGAGTCAGTCACCACTAAACGCTACATCCAACCAACTGATACAAACGGATATCTTCATGCCAAGAGTAATCATGATCCCAGATGGATCAGGAATATTCCATATGGCCAGTTTCAATGGGTACGCAGAAATTGCTTGACAACCAAATTTCTAGGACAGCACCTACCAACTCATCCACTTATTACATTCCGAAAAAGCACAAATCTAAAGAACCACCTCGCCCCTAGTGAATTGGGAAAGGTGAACAAGACTAAACTATGGCCGATTACTATTACTGGGACCACTAAATGTGGTACTAAGGGATGTACTACATGTGGCCGTCTAAAAATGAAAGATAAGAACTGCATTGTATCTACCAGTAAAAAAAGGAAGTTCCGTATCAGAGACCAAACTAACGAGATCAGATTATGTTATGTACGCAAGTAGTGTAAATGTTCCAAGCAATACATAGGTCGCACGAAAAGAGAGCTAAAAAACAGATTTAGAGAATACCTTGACAACGTCATTAAAGGTGTTCTCACCAATGGCTTCTCTGGCCATATAATTAGGTGTCACAACAAGGACATTGAGGGGGTCACAATACAGGCCATAGACCATTTCAAACTAGGACCGAGGGGAGGTGACAGAATGCTCATACTCAGACCAAATGGATTCACGCACCATGTACATTAGAGCCAGAAGGTCTAAACAGAGATATTGACCTAGCAGCCTCATAGAATAGACAGATAATGTACATTACCTTGGGCACATATTGTTTAAACATTTATATATATATATATATATTTTAATTCCCAAGTCTATTCTCACAAGTGGACACCAGTTCATGTACGTCATATCACTGGGCTACCCGATTATGGACGACCAATTCATTTTACTTTCATTTGGTATTTTTTCAGTATTTGGTATTTTTACAGTAGTCTGGATTGTGTATCCTCCAGTGCTACTAACACACCATTGGCCATGAGTCTGGCACTGTGGAGATACTCCAGTTAGGTTAGTGGGTATCCATATTTAATATGCTGTGAATTTGATGTATTCATGTACACATTGTTGTGCTGTCCAGGGGACACAGGCTCGTCTTTGTTTTTTTTTGTCCTGTATTTTGTGCATAACCATTTCAGAGTGTGTAAACTGTGTGTGTGTGTGTGTATATATATATATAGTTGAATAATCAGAGTATTGCAGTGAATAGTGATACCTTTTTTGTTGGATAAACGTATTCATGATAAAGCGACAAGCTTTCGAGAGATAATGCCTCTCTTTATCAAGTCAAAAAGCAATACTGATACAAGCATGAGCTAAAAACAGAGAAGAACAAAAAAAAAATTGGAAAAATAAGAAAGACAAAATTCATTGGGCAGAGTTAAGTGAGAAACAGACCAGCGTTGTGACTAATGTCCTGATAGGTCAGGTTGTAGATAAGAGCACAGCAGAGTAAAATAAAGAGCAATACATCTCAGCATAGCATGAAGCTTACACAAAGAGTAATAGAAGGGGGGGGGGGGTATGTGGAATGTGTGAGCTATAAGACATTAAGATAGTGGGACAGAAAAAAGTCGATGTTAATGCCCAAATCCTTTGTATCATTTTTAATTCCAAAGTTTTCCGCTGTTGGATAGTTCTGAAATACCCTCTGAGTACTTATATTTGGAGGTTCTGGATGAAGTGATTCTCCTGGGTGAAACTGGCCTATCAGGACATTATTCACAATGATTCAACTGGATTACTGGACATTCACGGCTACCTCACTCTTCATATATATATATATATATATATATATATATATATATATATATATATATATATATGTGTGTATGTATTATTAAAAAAAAATTTGTGTGCACATATCACAAATATCACACAGTTGGTGCATTTCTTTCTATGTATTTTACATTAGGTTTTATGCAATATGCATTTTTTTTTCAGTTGTTTGATTCTAATAGCAACTTTTTTCCTATGTAAACGTCTATGTCCTGTACTTTCGGCCTTATGAGGGTCTCTTTCTACCTGTATTTATATTTATGTATCAATCTTTGGGGTCCTTTGATAGCATTTCTTTACCTTCACTTTTGGTTTCATATAGGTCCTACTCACAGTATGTGGGCCAATTTTCTAGCTCTCTGATTGACTCTTGGGCCGATTTTCTGGCTCTCTGATTGGCTCCTGAGTCTCATAGCAACAGAGAAACCAGGAGTGATGTCATACTCTGGCTACACTTTGCTGTATTTCATTGTATTCCCCTTTTATTCAGTTACAGCTTACAAGCCTTTGTTTGAGCAATATTTATTATCCCTTTATGGTGGTGTCTCCCTTCTTTTACTGTGCACACACTATTAACAAGTGGCCCGTTCAGCCTTCGGATAGGCTCCTGGTTTCTTAGGAACAGGGAAACAGGAAGTGTATATGGCACCACAGGAAGTGATGTAATTAAGCAATGCAATTACGCCATTTTAGCTTTAAATAGGTGAGGCAAGCCATCGAGGCTTCCTGCATATAGCTATTTATCTAGTTACTAATTTTTATTTTATTATTTATTCATTGAGAAAGCCGGTAAGATCCGTTGAAACGCATCTGTCCTTTTATTTTCATTTTTTAGTTATTGTTATTGACATTTCTTTTATTATTATTATTATTATTTTTTTATTTTATTTATTTATGTATTTATATTTATCTTGTATTACCATGTTTTTTATACTCCTAAACCTGTGACTTGTAACTAAGAGTCATTTGGAAGTATTGCAACTACTATACAGCAAACTTTGTAATTTGTGTACTGGATTTCTTTATGAATAAAAATATTTTATTTTTATTAACTTTCGTATTAGCTTTGAGTATTCATAGGGGTCTATACGACTCAAGTACTCAGCTTCTCCGTGAACATTGTACTTCATGAATAAAAACGCACCCATAGGGTGACTCCTCACTCCACCTCACGTGAAACTGACAGGAAGATCCAGTTCCCGGACCAGTGGAACCAGCTACCTCCATGTTATCCATCAGGAGAAGGACTTCCTGACGAGGGATTGAAATACCTCATACCGTGAGGTTAGGACATGTGAGTTGGCGTTTTTACCTGCATTCTATATATTTATCTAGTTTAGCATTTATTTGCGGTAGGTTTTGCGCCTCTTCCCCTCCCTTTAATCTCTTTTATATATACTATTTACATTCAAACTGAGGGTTCGATCTCATGTCAGTTTCGCTACAGACTTGATAAACCTCTCAAAAGCTTGTCAATATAAATAAGCTGTTTGTCCAATACAAAAGGTATCACAATATACTGCAACACTCTTAATATATATATATATATATATATATATATATATATATATATTAATAATTACTAAATTACTATATATGAAAATAAGCAGATTCAAAATGAATAACGAGGCTTTGGAAGTAGCCCAGCAAAGAAGGGAAGTGAATGGAACGCCTGTAGAAGTCTGGACAGAAGTTTGTGACATTATCCAAGAAACAGCAACAAAGAATATCCCTAAAAGAAAGAAAAGTAAGAAGTCAAACTGGCTGTCTGATGAGGCTTTGGAAGTAGCCCAGGAAAGAAGGAAAGCGGAAGGTAGTGGAGATAAGTAAATATTTGTCCATCTGAATGCAGAATTCCAGAGGAGCAAGAAGATACAAGGAGACGTCCTACAATGAGAGAAGTAGCAGAAGAGATATCTTCAGTTTGTCTCTACATATTTCATCCCATTATAAAGTCAGTTATATTTTTCCTTTCCTTTATTTTCATCATCTTCGCACTCATTTCCAAGTCTTGCCATTATGCCGTCTCCACTCGTTATCAGTGCACAAGCAGTTTATTTCAGGTATGGAAGTTTAATCTCATTACTATTCATCTTCAAGTCTTTCTCAGGTACCTTTCATTTCATTCATATCGGTACATTTATTTAATTTTGCTTTTATTTAATTTTTTATAACTTTTCATATTTTTATTTTTTCTCAACATGTTTTGCTTTTTAGGTTCTACAGGGTGTTGTCATTCGTCATTTAAATACATTTTGGTTTTATATCTGTATGCTTTTGCATCATTAAGTTTTTCATTTCAGTTTAATCATCATGTTCTGTTCTATTCTAATTTTTAAAGTTAAATATTTTCCATAGTAATAATTGTATTCTAATAATTTAATTTCAGCTAAATGATGGTAACAATCAGAACTTAATTGGTCAGCAAGATTACGAATATAAATTCCAGGTGTAAAGAGACAGCCAATCAGAGGATAGATCTCCATCTGCCATCTAAGCCAATCAGGGATGAGGTGGTCAGTCATGGTTGCAAATATTGTAGCAACGTTTTATTCTGTTTAATGTTTTTCAGCTACTTCAATCTTATTTGTATTATCCCTTATTTCCCTAATACATACAGTATCTCACAAAAGTGAGTACACCCCTCACATTTCTGTAAATATTTTATTATATATTTTCATGTGACGACACTGAAGAAATGCCCCTCTGCTTCCATGTGAAGTAGTAAGTGTACGGCCTGTATAACCGTGTAAATTTGCTGTCCCCTCAAAATAACTCAACACACAACCATTAATGTCTAAACCGTTGGCAACAAAAGTGAGTACACCCCTAAGTGGAAATGTCCAAATTGGGCCCAAAGTGTCAATGTTTTGTGTGGCCACCATTATTTCCCAGCACTGCCTTAACCCTCATGGGCATGGGGCCATTCAATTTGCGGCCTCTGAGCGGATTACGAGCCTCGAGCTGCGATCCCTTGCAATTAGCTCAATCGCAGCCTGCTTCCGTCAAAGCCTTTGATCTTGCGCAGCCTTGGAGGTTGAAGCCCATCGGACTTAATGACGGGAACTGAACATGAAATAAAGTAGTTATTTATGACGATTTGAGCGTTTGAGACTGTTGTGCTATTATTTCAGGCACATCGCCACAATACAATACTTGATTTCACATTTAATTTATGTCCAAAGTCCAATGGGCCTGAATAACCTCCACGCCTGTAACTCGTTAATCAAGCCTGTCGGACTTTGGATATAAATTAAACGTGAAATCAAGTATTGTATTGGGGCGATGTGCCAGTTTGAGATTGGTGTGCCTTTATACCTTATGTCACTCATTGTGTACCCCATCATTTACAGTGCAGTCTTGAATTTATATTTGCATTTACATTTCAACAATGTTTGCGGGCTTGAGACACGAGTTACGGCCTTGCGGCCATGATCCTGTTCAAGCACGCAAGTCCTTACTGTCGACAGCATGGTTTGCAATTGGAAGTAAGAGGGACCTCCTTTCGACTTTGCCCAATTGAATTCCCAGAGTAGACGTAACCCTACACAGGGCCATAACCTGGTCGCAAGGAATCGAAGACTTGTGGCCGTTTTACGGCACCGATTGGAATGAGGCCTATGGAGTTCACCAGAGCTTCACATGTTGCCACTGGAGTCCTCTTCCACTCCTCCATGATAACATCTCAGAGCTGGTAGATGTTAGAGACCTTGCACTCCCCCATCTTCCGTTTGAGGATGCCCCACAGATGCTTGATAGGGTTTAGGTCTGGTGACATGCTTGGCCAGTCCATAACCTTTACCTTCAGCTTCTTTAGCAAGGCAGTGGTCATCTTGGAGGTGTGTTTGGGGTTGTTATCATGTTTGAATACTGCCCCAGTCTTCGAAGAGAGGGGATCATGCTCCGCTTCAATATGTCACAGTACATGTTGGCATTCATGGTTCCCTCAATGAATTGTAGCACCCCAGTGCCGGCAGCACTCATGCAGGCCCAGACAATGACACTCCCACCACCATGCTTGACTGTAGGCAAGACACACTTGTCTTTGTACTCCTTACTTGGTTGTCGCCACACACGCTTGACACCATGTGAACCAAATAAGTTTATCTTGGTCTCATCAGACCACAGGACATGGTTCCTGTAATCCATGTTCTTAGTCTACTTGTCTTCAGTAAACTGTTTGCGGGCTTTCTTGTGCATCATTTTTAGAAGAGGCTTCCTTCTGGGACAACAGTTATGCAGACCAATTTGATGCAGTGTGCGGCGTATGGTCTCAGCACTGACCGGCTGACCCCCCACCCCTTCATCCTCTGCAGCAATGCTGGCAGCACTCCAACCTTTATTTCCCAAAGACAATCTCTGGATATGGAGCTGAGCACGTGCACTCAACTTCTTTGGTCGTCCATGGCGAGGCCTGTTCTGAGCGGGACCTGTCCTCTGAAACCGCTGTATGGTCTTGCCCACCATGCTGTAGCTCAGCATCAGGGTCTTGGCAATCTTCTTACAGCCTCGGCCATCTTTATGTAGAGCAACAGATCCTCAGAGAGTTCTTTGTCATGAGGTGCCATGTTGAACTTCCAGTGACCATTATGAGAGAGTGGGAGAGCGATAACGCCAAATGTAACACACCTGCTCCCCATTCACACCTGAGGCCTTGTAACACTAACGAGTCACATGACACCAGGGAGGGAAAATCGCTAATTGGGCCCAATTTGGACATTTCCACTTAGGGGTGTACTCACTTTTGTTGCCAACGGTTTAGACATTAATGGCTGTGTGTTGAGTTATTTTGAGGGGACAGCAGATTTACACTGTAATACAGGCCGTACACTTACTACTTCACATGGAAGCCAAGGGGCATTTCTTCAGTGTTGTCACATGAAAAGATATAATAAAATATTTACATGTGAGGGGTGTACTCACTTTTGGGAGATACTGTACTATAACAAATATTCCGAGACTTATATTTCTTAAACAGAATTTTCACCTCACCTGGAAATATTTAATTTTGTGCAAAGCATGTGGTGAAACATCCAAAGAGCCGCGCCTAGAAATGACATCCAACCTACGCAAGATGGCTTCTTATATTTTTAGTTCCTTCTTTTAATACAAATTTATAAACATATTTATTTGCACAAACATTTATTCCTTTTTAGGCCCCTTATTTACCTAACCCCATTCTGTTGTGGTGAAGGGGCTTGTGTTCTTCATACCATGTGTGACCCCAAGATGACCAGACAATTCCAAGCCCACTAGAAAAGGAACTGGCAACCCACTCCAGTATCTTTGCCAAGAAAATCTTATGGAGAAGTACAAAAGACACAAGATGTTCCTGGCATGCTGTGGTCCATAAGGTAACCGAGAGTCTGACACAACTGAACGACTAAACAACAACACATTTACCTAACACATAGCACAACAAATATTGCCTTTTAAACAAAATGTTTAATGTAACTAGAAATGTTTCATCATTTTCGTCAAAACCAACAGCCGCGCCAAGTAATGACATCACATCGACCGCAGCCTATCAGAAGCTAAGCGCAGATAAAGCTCACTTTTCATTATTACACTTCATAGCTTTTCATTTATTATCAACTGAATCTGTTTAATTTCATAATTTAATCCAATATTATTATAAATGATTTTAAGGTACTTAAAGATATGTTTTAATCAAGTAAATTTCTTATCATTTTATTTAGACTTATTTTTGCCCAAATCTATAACCAGATTTATTTATTATCCTTTATTTGTACCACGTATTCTGTAGCGCTGATTTACTCCCACAACCTGCTCATTTTAAGCTTCCTTTTCTACTTGGCATCACAAAATTCCCTGAATTTTAGTTAGTAATCTTATGCTATTTAATTCAAACCATACGGTCTAACATCACCCGCGCCAAGATATTTCATCATAACTTTAAGACAGAAATGCTCTATCTTCTGTAACCATCAGCAGTAAAGTTGTCGGACAACGCCATCTAAAGTTCATCTTTCAATGTTATCACATATTATAATTGTCCAACTACGAGTTTGCGCAGTACGTACTACTTAGCGATGAGCGCCGCAGGCGCTCATCGCCGGCGAGGGGAGCTGTTAAACGGTAGCACGTAAAATACGACCATAACGGCCGAACCGCGCGCAACTAAAAACACACCAAATACTCACACAAAAAAAGGTTACCCATAGCAAGGAGGGCCATCCAGGACCTCTGAAAGTGAAGTTACACCTCCATTTAAGTCCAAATTCCCGAGTTCAGACACACGAAAATCCCCTAAGCGAGAGAAAAAATGGCCGCAGAAAAAAAACGAAAACGAGGCTCACAGCCCAGCCACGTACAACTTACCCAAGAAGGGATCCGAGATAAGCTTGTAAACCTGCATTTACCCCAGGGGATCCGAGATAAGCTCGGAGACCTGCATTAACCCCACATTAACTGCGCGCTGCAATGAATATTCAAAATTCCTTCGTTACAGGTCCTTAAAGGACCCGTTATAAAAGAAAACAAATATACACTATCACCCTGTCACTCATAGGGGTCAATACAGACCCCATAAACCCTTCATTAACTGTGTCACTCATGGGGGACAATACAGACCCCCATAAGCACTTAATTAACCCCCTCACTCATGTGGGTCAATACAGACCCCCATAAACCCCTAATTAACCCTGGCATTCATGGGGGTCAATATAGACCCCCATAAGCCCTTCATTAACCCTGTCACTCATGGGGGTCAGTACAGACCCCCATAAGCCCTTCATTAACTGTGTCACTCATGGGGGTCAATACAGACCCCCATAAGCACTTAATTAACCCCCTCACTCATGGGGGTCAATACAGACCCCCATAAACCCCTAATTAACCCTGTCATTCATGGGGGTCAATACAGACCCCCATTAGCCCTTCATTAACTGTGTCACTCATGGGGGTCAATATAGACCCCCCATAAACCATTAATTAACCCCGTCACTCAGGAGGGTCAATACAGCCCCCATAAGCCCTTAATTAACCCCCTCACTCATGGGGGTCAATACAGACCCTCATAAGGCTATATTTAACCCATCAGTCCCATAAGGGTATATTAAGACCATTATGGGCCTGTTACAACCCAACATTAACCACATAAGTGCCATGACGGTCCTCAAGGACCATCATGACACTAAGTATAAACACTACACTGCACTATACCACCCCAATAAAACATTAAATATCAACTAAACAACCTCTACACTAACCTATTAACACCTTCACTACCTACCTACCCCCTAATAACCCCCACTACTCAAATTACATAAAATAAAAAACAAAATCACAAAAAAAAACTACATTATAGAAAATAAAAAACCTAAGTCACAAAAAATAAAAAAAGGAACATTACAGAAAATAAAATAAAAACATTACAACCCCCCCCCACTACAGAAAACAATAATAATTACACACCTGAAAAGGAAATACATATAATACATACAATACATACAATATAATACATATAATATAACACAATACAATACAATATAATACAAATACATACGATACACCCCTATCTAATATACAATACATTCTATCTATCTAATATACACCCCCCAATCTAAATAAATACTGTAGCGGAACCCATCACTGTTTTACCCTGTTTTATGATTATTATGGTTAAAATATGATCCTACTATATGTATGTTGGTTGATGCTCTGCAGAATATTGTCCCAGACATTTACAGCTACTTGGCATGGGAGATAATCTTGTTACAGCGACTCTGCATAAGATAAAGGAAGTCTATTGTATACAGTGTTTTCATTCTCAGATAAGAACAAAGAAGTGTAATTGAATCAATGTCTGATTGTATCAAAGTTGCCAGGGAGGTGTGACCCCCCTATTGTTCTCTTTATGTGTATTGTGTGTGGCCAAATATGGGCATGGGTATTACCTGTGGCCAAAGAGATGTATAAATATTTCTGCAATAACAAAATAAAGTCAGTATTCATTTGACTCCCAAATTGTGTGTCGTCCAATATGGGAGGTCGGGGATGGTGAAACTGTAGTGCCTCTTGGGTATTTTATCGTATACCAGCGGAGATTTTGGACTGCGTGTTCCTGCTCCGTTACAAATACCATAATCTAATATACATCCTATCTATATAATATACATCCCCCAATCTATCTAAATAAATAACACAATCTAATATACAATACATGCTATGCTATCTATATAAAACACATACCCCTAGCTAACATACAATAAATGCTATATATATATATATATATAAAATCATCTAATTCTAAGCTAAAATAAAATAATTAAGACCACTTACCTTTGCAGATGTCCATTCAGATTAGCCACCTAGGGGAAAAAAAATAAGAAAATTAGTGCAACACGTTTACAGGAAATAAATAAACATTCTAAATATTCTACTCACCTTTCCGGCATGTCTCGTCCTTATTCTTTTACTCTTCTCCAGCGCGGCACATAACATTAATACACATACATAAAATAAACATAATCTACATTGTACTTAACTCCCTGCGATGTCTCCGGCCTCCTCCGCCTCCTCTTCTGCCACGCACTGTAAAAAAATAAATAAATAGGCAATGGCGACTTCTGATTGGTTGAAAATGCTGTCTAACAAATTCACCCAATCAGGAGGTGCCAATGTGTGAACCAATCAGAAAGGGATACACCCTAAAATCCCACTCTCATTGGATAATGCACCTGTCAATCTTAATTTAAACCAATCACAAGGCGCAGTTGCCTTCAGCCAATCACAATGGAATACACCCCCACAGGGTGATTGGCTGGAGGCATCTGCGTATTCTGATTGTTTGCACTGACAATAGCCAATCACAATGGAATACACCCCCACGTACTGATTGGTGAAGGATTTGCGCCTTCTCATTGGCTATTGTCAATGTCAATCAGTATTACAGCCAATGGGAAGGCGCAGATGTCTTCACCAATCAGTACATGGGGGTGTATTCAAGATAAAAAAAAAAGATAAAGATTGACAGGTGCGTTATCCAATCAGCATGGTATTTTGGGGTGTATCCCATTCTCATTGGTTCACAATTGGCGTCTTCTCATTGGCTGAATTTGATAGACAGCGTTTTCAGCCAATCAGAAGCCGCCATTGCCAATTTTATTTTGGAACACTCCGTAGGAAGCTCATTAGCTTCGGGGACATCTGCCAGGGCGCATGTGTGTCATTTTTTTTTTAAGCGCGTGGATGCTTCCAGGGCCCATCCGGGCAGAACACCAGGAGGCCGGAGACATCGCGGGGAGGTAAGTACAATGTAGATTGTGTTTATTTCACTTGGTTTTATGTTTATGTATGTGTGCTAATGTAATGTTTTTTTTAACAGGGCCCGCGCCGGAGAAGCAAAGATGAAGGACGTGACATGCTGTGACGGGACATGCTGGAACGGGACATGCTGGAAAGGTGAGTAGAATAATTAGAATGTTTACAATGTTTATTTATTTTATGTAAATGTGTTGTATTAATTGTTTTAATCTTTTTTACCCTAGGTTCGTGATATGAAGAAACATCTCAAAGGTAAGTGGTCTTAATTATTTTATTGTAGCTTAGAATTAGGGTTGCTATATAGAGATAGCGTGTACTGTATATTAGATAGATAGGGGACGTATAGATAAGTATATAGATAGTATTTATTGTATATTAGATAGGGGGATGTATAGTACATAGATAGTATTTATTGTATATTAGATAGATAGATAAGGGGATGTTTATTAGATAGATAGTATTGTATATTAGATAGTGGGATGTATATTACATGGGGGGTGTATATTAGATAGGGGGATGTATATTAGATAGGGGGATGTATATTAGATAGGAGGAAGTATATTAGATAGGGGTGTATTGTATTGTATTTAATTGTATTGTATTGTATGTATTATATGTAGTTCCTTTTCAGGTGTGTAATTATTTTATTTGTTCCTTTTTTTATTTTTTGTGACTTAGGTTTTTTTTTTTCTGTAATGTACATTTTTTATTTTTGGTGATTTGAGTTTTTTTTATTTTATGTAATGTAGATTTTTGATTTTTGATGACTTTAGTTTTTTTGAATTCTGTAATTACAGTGGTGGGGAGGGGGTTATTATGGGGTAGGTAGGTAGTGTAGGTGTTAATAGGTTAGTGTAGAGGGTGTTTAGTTGATATTTAATGTTTTATTGGGGGGGTATAGTGTAGTGTAGTGTTTATACTTAGTTTCATGATGGTCCTTGAGGTTAATGTTGGGTTGTAACAGGCCCATAATGGTCATAATATACCTTTATGGGACTGAAGGAGTTAACTTGAGGCTTATGAGGGTCTGGATAGACCGCCGTAAGTGGGTTAAAATGGTGTAGTGCTTACACTTTGGGTTACGAGGGTCCTGGATGACCCTCATGGCACTTATAGTGTTATTACATGTGTTCATTAGTGTGTTAGAGGGGTCTATATAGTTGAGGCACACAGTACACTCACATTGTGTGGCAAACCAGGGTCAATCCAGACCCCCGTAAACCCTTAAATAACCCTGCCCCGCAGATGGGTCAATGCAGACCCCATAAGCACTTAATTAACCCCTCACTCATGGGGGTCAATACAAAACCCATGAATCCCTAATTAACCCTTTCACTCATGGGGGTCAATACAGACCCCCATAAGCACTGAATTTGCCCTGTCAGGCATGGGGGTCAATAAAGACCCCCATAAGCACTTAATTAACCCTGTCACTCATGAGGGTCAATACAGGCCCCCATAAGCACTTAATTAACCCTGTCACTCATGGGGGTCAATACAGACCCCCATAAGGACTGAATTAACCCTGTCACTCATGGGGGTCAATACAGACCCTCATAAGGACTTAATTAACCCTGTCACTCATGGGGGTCAATACAGACACCCATAAACCCCTAATTAACCCTGTCACTCATGGGGGTCAATACAGGCCCCCATAAGCACTTAATTAACCCTGTCACTCATGGGGGTCAATACAGACCCCCATAAGGACTGAATTAACCCTGTCACTCATGGGGGTCAATACAGACCCTCATAAGGACTTAATTAACCCTGTCACTCATGGGGTCAATACAGACACCCATAAACCCCTAATTAACCCTGTCACTCATGGGGGTCAATACAGACACCCATAAACCACTAATTAACCCTGTCACTCATGGGGGTCAATACAGACCCTGTAAGCACTTAAATAACCCCCGTCTCTGAAGGGGGTCAATACAGACTTCCATAAGCACTTAATTAACCCTGTCACGCATGGGGTCAATAAAGACCCTTATAAGCACTTAATTAACCCTGTCACGCATGGGGGTCAATACAGAAACCCATAAACCCCTAATTAACCCTGTTACTCATGGGGGTCAATACAGACCCCCATTAGCACTTTTATTAACCCCTGTCACTGAAGGGGGTCAATACAGACTTCCATAAGCACTTAATTAACCCTGTCACGCATGGGGTCAATACAGACCCCCATAAGCACTTAATTAACCCTGTCACTCATGGTGGTCAATACAGACCCATAAGCACTTAATCAACCCTGTCACGCATGGGGTCAATACAGACCCCCATAAGCACTTAATTAACCCTGTCACTCATGGTGGTCAATACAGACCCCATAAGCACTTAATTAACCCTGTCACTCATGGGGGTCAATACAGACCCCCATAAGGACTGAATTAACCCTGTCACTCATGGGGGTCAATACAGACCCTCATAAGGACTTAATTAACCCTGTCACTCATGGGGGTCAATACAGACACCCATAAACCCCTAATTAACCCTGTCACTCATGGGGGTCAATACAGACACCCATAAACCACTAATTAACACTGTCACTCATGGGGGTCAATACAGACCCCATAAGCACTTAAATAACCCCCGTCTCTGAAGGGGGTCAATACAGACTTCCATAAGCACTTAATTAACCCTGTCACGCATGGGGTCAATAAAGACCCTTATAAGCACTTAATTAACCCTGTCACTCATGGTGGTCAATACAGACCCCATAAGCACTTAATTAACCCTGTCACGCATGGGGTTCAATACAGACCCCCATAAGCACTTAATTGACTCTGTCACTCATGGGGGTCAATGCAGACACCCATAAACCCCTAATTAACCCTGTTACTCATGGGGGTCAATACAGACCCCCATAAGCACTTTTATTAACCCCTGTCACTGAAGGGGGTCAATACAGACTTCCATAAGCACTTAATTAACCCTGCCACGCATGGGGTCAATACAGACCCCCATAAGCACTTAATTAACCCTGTCACTCATGGTGGTCAATACAGACCCCATAAGCACTTAATTAACCCTGTCACGCATGGGGTTCAATACAGACCCCCATAAGCACTTAATTGACTCTGTCACTCATGGGGGTCAATGCAGACCCCCATAAGAACTTAATTAACCCTGTCACTCATGGGGGTCAATACAGACACCCATAAACCCCTAATTAACCCGGTCACTCATATGGGTCAATACCGACCCCCATAAACCCATAATTAACCCTGTCACTCCTGGGGATCAATACAGACCCCCATAAGGACTTAATTAACCTTGTCACTCATAGGGGTCAATACAGACCCCCATAAGGACATAATTAACCTGTCACTCATGTGGGTCAATACTGACACCCATAAACCCCTAATTAACCCTGTCACTCATGGGGGTCAATACAGACCCCCATAAGCACTTAATTAACCCTGTCACTCATGGGGGTCAATACAGACACCCATAAACCCCTAATTAACCCTGTCTCTCATGGGGGTCAATACAGACCCCCGTAAGCACTTTTATTATCCCCCGTCACTGAAGGGGGTCAATACAGACTTCCATAAGCACTTAATTAACCCTGTCACGCATGGGTTCAATACAGACCCCCATAAGCACGTAATTAACCCTGTCACTCATGGGGGGCAATACAGATACCATAAGAACTTAATTAACCCTGTCACTCATGGGGGTCAATACAGACCCCCAGAAGGACTTAATTAACCCTGTCACTCATAGGGTTCAATACAGACACCCATAAACCCCTTATTAACCTTGTCACTCATGAGGGTCAATACAGACCCCCATAAGGACTTAATTAACCCTGTCACTCATAGGGTTCAATACAGACACCCATAAACCCCTAATTAACCCTGTCACTCATGGGGCTCCATACAGACACCATAAGCACTTAATTAACTCCGTCACTCATGGGTGTCAATACAGACCCCCTAAAGCACTTAAAGAACCCGGTCACTCATGGGGGTCAATACAGACCCCCATAAACCCCCAATTAACCCTGTCACTCATGGGGGTCCATACAGACACCCGTAAGCACTTAATTAACCCAGTAACTGAAGGCGGTCAATACAGACCCCCATAAACACTTAATTAACCCTGTCACGCATGGGGTCAATACAGACCCCCATAAGCACTTAATTAACCCTGTCACGCATGAGGGTCAATACAGACCCCATAAACACTTAATTAACCCTGTCACTCATGGGGGTCAATACAGACCCCACATAAGCACTTAATTAACCCTGTCACGCATGGTGTCAATACAGACCCCCCTAAGCACTTAATTAACCCTGTCACGGGTCAATACAGACCCCATAAGCACTTTATTAACCCTGTCACTCATGGGGGTCAATACAGACCCCCATAAGCACTTAGTTAACCCTGTCACTCATGGTGGTCAATACAGACCCCATAAGCACTTAAAGAACCCGGTCACTCATGGGGGTCAATACAGACCCCAATAAACCCCCAATTAAACCTGTCACTCATGGGGGTCAATACAGACACCCGTAAGCACTTAATTAACCCAGTCACTGAAGGCGGTCAATACAGACCCCCATAAACACTTAATTAACCCTGTCACGCATTGGGTCAATACAGACCCCCATAAGCACTTAATTACCCCTGTCACGCATGAGGGTCAATACAGACTCCATAAGCACTTAATTAACCCTGTCACTCATGGGGGTCAATACAGACCCCACATAAGCACTTAATTAACCCTGTCACGCATGGTGTCAATACAGACCCCCCTAAGCACTTAATTAACCCTGTCACGGGTCAATACAGACCCCATAAGCACTTAATTAACCCTGTCACTCATGGGGATCAATACAGACCCCCATGAGCACTTAGTTAACCCTGTCACTCATGGTGGTCAATACAGACCCCATAAGCACTTAATTAACCCTGTCACTCATGGGGGTCAATACAGACCCCTATAAGCACTTAATTGACGCTGTCACTCATGGGGGTCAATACAGACCCCCATAAGGACTTAATTAACCCTTTCACTCATGTGGGTCAATACAGACACCCATAAACCACTAATTAACCCTGTCACTCATGGGGGTCAATGCAGACCCCCATAAGCACTTAATTAACCCTGTCACTCATGGGGGGTCAATACAGACCCCTATAAGGACTTAATTAACCTGTCACTCATGTGGGTCAATACAGACACCCATAAACCCCTAATTAACCCTGTCACTCATGGGGGTCAATACAGACACCCATAAACCCCTAATTAACCCTTTCACTCATGGGCGTCAATACAGACACCCGTAAGCACTTAATTAACCCTTTCACTGAAGGGGGTCAATACAGACCCCCATAAACACTTAATTAACCCTGTCACGCATGGGGTCAGTGCAGACCCCCCTAATCACTTAATTAACCCTGTCACGCATGAGGGTCAATACAGACCCCATAAGGACTTAATTAACCCTGTCACTCATGGGGGTCAATACAGACCCTCATAAGCACTTAACTAACTCCGTCACTCATGGGGGTCATTACAGACCCCACATAAGCACTTAATTAACCCTGTCACGCATGGTGTCAATACAGACCCCCCTAAGCACTTAATTAACCCTGTCACGCATGAGGGTCAATACAGACCCCATAAGGACTTAATTAACCCTGTCACTCATGGGGGTCAATACAGACACCCATAAACCCCTAAATAACCCTGTCACTCATGGGGGTCAGTACAGACCCCCACAAGCACTTAATTAACCCTGTCACGCATGTGGTCAGTACAAACCCCCCTAAGCACTTAATTAACCCTGTCACGCATGAGGGTCAATACGGACCCCATAAGCACTTAATTAACCCTGTCACTCATGGGGGTCCATACAGACCCCGTAAGCACTTAACTAACTGTCACTCATGGGGGTCATTACAGACCCCACATAAGCACTTAATTAACCCTGTCACGCATGGTGTCAATACAGACCCCCCTAAGCACTTAATTAACCCTGTCACGCATGAGGGTCAATACAGACCCCATAAGAACTTAATTAACCCTGTCACTCATGGGGGTCAATACAGACCCCCATAAGCACTTAGTTAACCCTGTCACTCATGGTGGTCAATTCAGACCCCATAAGCACTTAATTAACCCTGTCACTCATTGGGGTCAATACAGACCCCCATAAGCACTTAATTGACGCTGTCACTCATGGGGGTCAATAGAAACCCCCATAAGGACTTAATTAACCCTGTCACTCATGGGGGTCAATACAGACCCCCATAAGGACTTAATTAACCCTTTCACTCATGTGGGTCAATACAGACACCCATAAACCACTAATTAACCCTGTCACTCATGGGGGTCAATGCAGACCCCCATAAGCACTTAATTAACCCTGTCACTCATGGGGGGTCAATACAGACCCCTATAAGGACTTAATTAACCTGTCACTCATGTGGGTCAATACAGACACCCATAAACCCCTAATTAACCCTGTCACTCATGGGGGTCAATACAGACACCCATAAACCCCTAATTAACCCTTTCACTCATGGGCGTCAATACAGACACCCGTAAGCACTTAATTAACCCTTTCACTGAAGGGGGTCAATACAGACCCCCATAAACACTTAATTAACCCTGTCACGCATGGGGTCAGTGCAGACCCCCCTAATCACTTAATTAACCCTGTCACGCATGAGGGTCAATACAGACCCCATAAGGACTTAATTAACCCTGTCACTCATGGGGGTCAATACAGACCCTCATAAGCACTTAACTAACTCCGTCACTCATGGGGGTCATTACAGACCCCACATAAGCACTTAATTAACCCTGTCACGCATGGTGTCAATACAGACCCCCCTAAGCACTTAATTAACCCTGTCACGCATGAGGGTCAATACAGACCCCATAAGGACTTAATTAACCCTGTCACTCATGGGGGTCAATACAGACACCCATAAACCCCTAAATAACCCTGTCACTCATGGGGGTCAGTACAGACCCCCACAAGCACTTAATTAACCCTGTCACGCATGTGGTCAGTACAAACCCCCCTAAGCACTTAATTAACCCTGTCACGCATGAGGGTCAATACGGACCCCATAAGCACTTAATTAACCCTGTCACTCATGGGGGTCCATACAGACCCCGTAAGCACTTAACTAACTGTCACTCATGGGGGTCATTACAGACCCCACATAAGCACTTAATTAACCCTGTCACGCATGGTGTCAATACAGACCCCCCTAAGCACTTAATTAACCCTGTCACGCATGAGGGTCAATACAGACCCCATAAGAACTTAATTAACCCTGTCACTCATGGGGGTCAATACAGACCCCCATAAGCACTTAGTTAACCCTGTCACTCATGGTGGTCAATTCAGACCCCATAAGCACTTAATTAACCCTGTCACTCATTGGGGTCAATACAGACCCCCATAAGCACTTAATTGACGCTGTCACTCATGGGGGTCAATAGAAACCCCCATAAGGACTTAATTAACCCTGTCACTCATGGGGGTCAATACAGACCCCCATAAGGACTTAATTAACCTTTCACTCATGTGGGTCAATACAGACACCCATAAACCCCTAATTAACCCTGTCACTCATGGGGGTCAATACAGACCCCCTTAAGCACTTAATTAACCCTGTCACTCATGGGGGTCAATACAGACCCCCATAAGCACTTAATTAACCCTGTCACTCATGGGGGTCAATACAGACACCCATAAACCCCTAATTAACCCTGTCACTCATAGGGGTCAATACAGACCCCCGTAAGCACTTTTATTAACCCCTGTCACTGAAGGGGGTCAATACAGACTTCCATAAGCACTTAATTAACCCTGTCACACATGGGGTCTATACAGACCCCATAAGCACTTAATTAACCCTGTCACGCATGGGGGTTAATACAGACCCCCATAAACACTTAATTAACCCTGTCACTCATGGGGGTCAATACAGACACCCATAAACCCCTAATTAACCCTGTCACTCATGGGGGTAATACAGACACCCATAAACCCCTAATTAACCCCTTCATTTATGGGGTTCAATACAGACACCCATAAACCCCTAATTAACCCTGTCACTCATGGGGGTCAATACAGACACCTGTAAGCACTTAATTAACCCCGTCACTGAAGGGGGTCAATACAGACCCCCATAAACACTTAATTAACCCTGTCACGCATGAGGGTCAATACAGACCCCATAAGGACTGAATTAACCCTGTCACGCATGGGGGTCAGTACAGACCCCCCCTAACCACTTAATTAACCCTGTCACTCATGGGGGTCCATACAGACCCCATAAGCACTTAATTAACTCCGTCACTCATGGGGGTCAATACAGACCCCCCTAAGCACTTAATTAACCCTGTCACGCATGAGGGTCAATACAGACCCCATAAGGACTTAATTAACCCTGTCACTCATGGGGGTCAATACAGACACCCATAAACCCCTTAATAAGCCTGTCACTCATGGGGGTCAATACAGACCCCCACAAGCACTTAATTAACCCTGTCACTCATGGGGTCAGTACAAACCCCCCTAAGCACTTAATTAACCCTGTCACGCATGAGGGTCAATACGGACCCCATAAGCACTTAATTAACCCTGTCACTCATGGGGGTCCATACAGACCCCATAAGCACTTAACTAACTCTGTCACTCATGGGGGTCAGTACAGACCCCCCCTAAGCACTTAATTAACCCTGTCACTCATGGGGGTCCATACAGACCCCATAAGCACTTAATTAACTCCGTCACTCATGGGGGTCAATACAGACCCCCCTAAGCAATTAATTAACCCTGTCACGCATGAGGGTCAATACAGACCCCATAACGACTTAATTAACCCTGTCACTCATGGGGGTCAATACAGACACCCATAAACCCCTTAATAAACCTGTCACTCATGGGGGTCAATACAGACCCCCACAAGCACTTAATTAACCCTGTCACGCATGAGGGTCAATACGGACCCCATAAGCACTTAATTAACCCTGTCACTCATGGGGGTCATTACAGACCCCACATAAGCACTTAATTAACCCTGTCACGCATGGTGTCAATACAGACCCCCCTAAGCACTTAATTAACCCTGTCACGCATGAGGGTCAATACAGACCCCATAAGAACTTAATTAACCCTGTCACTCATGTGGGTCAATACAGACCCCCATAAGCACTTAGTTAACCCTGTCACTCATGGTGGTCAATACAGACCCCATAAGCACTTAATTAACCCTGTCACTCATTGGGGTCAATACAGACCCCCATAAGCACTTAATTGACGCTGTCACTCATGGGGGTCAATGCAAACCCCCATAAGGACTTAATTAACCCTGTCACTCATGGGGGTCAATACAGACCCCCATAAGGACTTAATTAACCTTTCACTCATAGGGTCAATACAGACACCCATAAACCCCTAATTAACCCTGTCACTCATGGGGGTCAATACAGACCCCCTTAAGCACTTAATTAACCCTGTCACTCATGGGGGTCAATACAGACCCCCATAAGGACTTAATTAACCCGTCACTCATGTGGGTCAATACAGACACCCATAAACTACTAATTAACCCTGTCACTCATGGGGGTCAATAACGACCCCTATAAGTACTTAATTAACCTGTCACTCATGTGGGTCAATACAGACACCCATAAACCCCTAATTAACCCTGTCACTCATGGGGGTCAATACAGACCCCCATAAGGACTTAATTAACCCTGTCACTCATGGGGGTCAATACAGACACCCATAAACCCCTAATTAACCCTGTCACTCATGGGGGTCAATACAGACCCCTGTAAGCACTTTTATTAACCCCTGTCACTCATGGTGATCAATACAGACCCCCATAAGGACTTAATTAACCCTGTCACTCATAGGGGTCAATACAGACATCCATAAACCCCTAATTAACCCTGTCACTCATGGGGGTCCATACAGACCCCATAAGCACTTAATTAACTACGTCACTCATGGCGGTCAATACAGACCCCCTTAAGCACTTAAATAACCCGGTCACTCATGGGGGTCAATACAGACACCCATAAACCCCTAATTAACCCTGTCACTCATGGGGGTCAATAGAGACACCCATAAACCCCTAATTAACCCCTTCACTTATGGGGTTTAGTACAGACACCCATAAACCCCTAATTAACCCTGTCACTCATGGGGGTCAATACAGACACCCGTAAGCACTTAATTAACCCCGTCACTGAAGGGGGTCAATACAGACCCCCATAAACACTTAATTAACCCTGTCACGCATGAGGGTCAATACAGACCCCATAAGGACCTAATTAACCCTGTCACTCATGAGGGTCAATACAGACCCTCATAAGGACTGAATTAACCCTGTCACTCATGGGAGTCAATACAGACACCCATAAACCCCTAAATAACCCTGTCACTCATGGGGGTCAATACAGACCCCCTTAAGCACTTAAATAACCCGGTCACTCACGGGGGTCAATACAGACCCCCATAAACCCATAATTAACCCTGTCACTCATGGGAGTCAATACAGACCCCCATAAGGACTTAATTAACCCTGTCACTCATAGGGTCAATACAGACACCCATAAACCCCTAATTAACCCTGTCACTCATAGGGTCAATACAGACACCCATAAACCCCTAATTAACCCTGTCACTCATGGGGGTCAATACAGACCCCCATAAGGACTTAATTAACCCTGTCATTCATGGGGGTCAATACAGACCCCCATAAGGACTTAATTAATCTGTCACTCATGTGGGTCAATACAGACACCCATAAACCCCTAATTAACCCTTTCACTCATGGGCATCAATACAGACCCCCGTAAGCACTTAATTAACCCGGTCACTGAAGGGGGTCAATACAGACCCCCATAAACACTTAATTAATCCTGACATGCATGGGGTCACTACAGACCCCCATAAGCACTTAAATAACCTTATCACGCATGAGGGTCAATACAGACCCCATAAGCACTTAATTAACCCTGTCACTCATGGAGGTCAATACAGACCCCCATAAGCACTTAATTACCCTGTCACGCATGGGGTCAATACAGACCCCCATAAGCACCTAATTAACCCTTTCACTCATGGGGGTCAATACAGACACCCATAAACCCCAAATTAACCCTGTCACTCATGGGGGTCAATACAGACCCCCATAAGGGCTTAATTAACCCTGTCACTCATGGGGGTCAATACAGACACCCATAAACCCCTAATTAACCCTGTCACTCATGGGGGTCATTACAGACCCCCATAGGTGCTTAATTAACCCTGTCACTCATGGGGGTCAATACAGACACCGATAAACCCCTAATTAACCCTGTCACTCATGGGGGTCAATACAGACACCCATAAACCCCTAATTAACCCCGTCACTCATAGGGGTCAATACAGACACCCATAAACCCCTAATTAACCCTGTCACTCATGGGGGTCAATACAGACCCCCATAAGAACTTAATTAACCCTGTCACTCATGGGGGTTAATACAGACACCCATAAACCCCTAATTAACCCTGTCACTCATGGGGGTCAATACAGACCCCCGTATGCACTTAATTAACCCGGTCACTAAAGGGGGTCAATAGAGACCCCTGTAGCGGAACCCATCACTGTTTTAAACTGTTTTATGATTATTATGGTTAAAATATGATCCTACTATATATATGTTGGTTGATGTTCTACAGAATATATTGGCTCAGAATATTAGCCAGACTTTTGCAGACCTAGGCTAATAGATAATCCTGTTACAGAGATTCAAGAGATAAGAAAGTTGTAAAGGATCCTTGCATTTTCCAAAGTGTTTTCATTCTCTGATAAGAACAAAGAAGAATGATCTAATTAATGTCTGATTGTATCCAAGTTGCCAGGGAGGTGTGACTCACCTATTGTCCTATATGTGTATTGTATGGGGGATATGTGCAATGTCTGTGTGTTATGTGTAAAAACATACTTTTACTAACTTTTGAACCCCTGGTCTGATTCATGCCATTTTTGTATATGTTGTTCCCCTGGGTGAGTGAGGACTTAAAGGTGTACCCCCTGTATTTGGGGTACATCCAGAATGTGGTTAAAATTGTGTCTGTTTTAATTGTGTTACCTGTTATCTGAGGGGAGGAGACGTGGGGGTTGAACCATGTATATAATTGGCTGTTGTGATAATTATGTGGGTGTAGCCCTTCAGAGGGCACCATTGCATAAAAGGAGATTCCCTGTCATTAAAAGTTAGTTCCTCTTGACCCTTCAAAACGTAGCCTCGTCTCGTTATTTGAGGGGATCGCTATCATACTGGGGATTGCTATGCTTCTGCATACTCCCTTGAGCTGTAACTACTGAACGCTTGTTCCTGATGTACTATCCGTGGAGTCTGTGGTGGTTTTGGTGTCCGGTGCGGTGCTTGTAGGCCTCGACGCAAGCTAGGACGCATCCATCAACGGAGGTACCCAGTCGGGGTGCCAGTAGATCCGTTACATTGGCTGGAAGTGGTGGGATGGCGTCCTAGTAAGAGGAAAAGCAGCACGGAGACACCGGTAACGTTTGGAGTTACAAATTGAGGGCAACGCTAGTATCCGTACAGCGCCCCTGGCTACAGCAGGATGGAACCGGCTAGTTTTCAGACAGCGTTTCATGATGAGGAGGAGGAGGCGGCCGCGGACTACAGGGATGCAGACAGAAAGGAACTCTGGTATGATGCCCTGGAAGATGCCCAATGGCGGCGAGGTGAGAGTCTCCCCAGTGATGAGCAGCGGCTACAGAAGCGTGTGGCGATGCGGATGTATCTATTGGGAGAGCAGCCCCTGGATGAGTGGGTGACAAGACTAGAAACCCTGGTATGGCGAGAGCTCTGGCTAGACAACGCATACCAGGCCCTCTGGTGGCATACCGTTCGACTTACCCCCTGGACGTCTGAACACGACTTACCGGAGGGGGATGATTATGATGGCCCGGGTTTATTATGGGATGCCTTGGAGGACGATATTGATCTTGGCAGCACGGAGGGGTCTAGGTTTTGGGACATCTACGACTACCGGATGGGCATGTATGTCTGGGATGACGAAGGCGAGGTGAGCAAAGACATGACCCACCTGGTAACGAGAGAGTGGGAGCTGGAGCAGGACTACCAACACCTGCTCAGCCTTGTGCAGCCCCAACCTACTCGACAAGCAGAACCAGACTTCATTGACTGGTCCTGGGATGACCTCCAGATGGCAGGTAGAGATGGGAACGAGGTCTCTCTACCGGCCCTACAGAGGGCAGAAGGTGTCGTCCTTCCCCTCCAGCGGCAGTGTGAACCCCAGGGGCCAGAAGGTGTCGTCCTTCCCCCCCAGCAGCAGTGTGAACCCCAGGGGGCAGAAGGTGTCGTCCTTCCCCCCCAGCAGCAGTGTGAACCCCAGGGGGCAGAAGGTGTCGTCCTTCCTCCCCCAGCGGCAGTGTGAAACACAGGGGGCAGAATGTGTCGTCCTTCCCCCCCAGCGACAGTTTACCCTAACCAGGGGAGACACCAATCTCCCAGACAGCGCAGATGGGACCGTGGTCTCTGCGCCCACAGCTTGTCCAGATCCCCAACTACCGTCACTGGGACAACCGGAGGAGGGGGTAAGTACAAATTCCCCTCCCCAGCTAACTTCTAATGTGGCCCCAGGGTTAACAGAGGAAATGTTAACCCCCACTGACCCCCACGTTTCCCTGGCTACTGAGCCGGAATATGTCCCAAGTACCCCAGCAGAAGAGCTGACAGCGGGGCAGAGTGCAGTCGGCCTCTGCCCTCCCTTTGTCCCTTGTACAGAGCAGGATGTCCTGCAGGTTATACCAGCAGAAGAGCTGGCATCAGGGCAGAGTGCCGCTGGCCTCTGCCCCTCAAGTCCCCTCAGCGTGTTGCCCCATCACCACAGCAAAATATCCAGGTACCTGGTTAGACTTCCCCCCAAAGGAGAGATGTGTGACGAAGTGCCCTTCGCCACTTTGGCTTGGAGAGGACTGTTTGCCAGCCTCCTGCCCTTTGGAACCAGTGTTCGGCCATACCAGAGTGTAAGTCACTCATTCTGGCCCTTTACATACAGGGGGGTCATTCTGTACTTGCCCTGTGTGAACCATGATACCCCAGATAACTGTGCCATGAAGCCCATTCATATAATGAAAGACTATGGGAAAGACTTTAGCTACATGGCAATTGAACTGTGTGAAGAGGATCTGAGCGCTATTCGGTGGTTTTGTGCGCTCAGATCCCAGCTATCTGGGGATATGGGAAATGTGAGTAAATGTGAATTGCAGTAATGCTGATGGGTTGTCAAACTAGAGAATTGACCAACAAATACTTTTGTCCGGACATCCCCAGGCCGATCCGTTGGGATCAGACCGTGTATGCCGGCTTATGGTCACGGGGGAGGTGTGTAGCGGAACCCATCACTGTTTTAAACTGTTTTATGATTATTATGGTTAAAATATGATCCTACTATATATATGTTTGTTGATGTTCTACAGAATATATTGGCTCAGAATATTAGCCAGACTTTTGCAGACCTAGGCTAATAGATAATCCTGTTACAGAGATTCAAGAGATAAGAAAGTTGTAAAGGATCCTTGCATTTTCCAAAGTGTTTTCATTCTCTGATAAGAACAAAGAAGAATGATCTAATTAATGTCTGATTGTATCCAAGTTGCCAGGGAGGTGTGACTCACCTATTGTCCTATATGTGTATTGTATGGGGGATATGTGCAATGTCTGTGTGTTATGTGTAAAAACATACTTTTACTAACTTTTGAACCCCTGGTCTGATTCATGCCATTTTTGTATATGTTGTTCCCCTGGGTGAGTGAGGACTTAAAGGTGTACCCCCTGTATTTGGGGTACATCCAAAATGTGGTTAAAATTGTGTCTGTTTTAATTGTGTTACCTGTTATCTGAGGGGAGGAGACGTGGGGGTTGAACCATGTATATAATTGGCTGTTGTGATAATTATGTGGGTGTAGCCCTTCAGAGGGCACCATTGCATAAAAGGAGATTCCCTGTCATTAAAAGTTAGTTCCTCTTGACCCTTCAAAACGTAGCCTCGTCTCGTTATTTGAGGGGATCACTATCATACTGGGGATTGCTATGCTTCTGCATACTCCCTTGAGCTGTAACTACTGAACGCTTGTTCCTGATGTACTATCCTTGGAGTCTGTGGTGGTTTTGGTGTCCGGTGCGGTGCTTGTAGGCCTCGACGCAAGCTAGGACGCATCCATCAACGGAGGTACCCGGTCGGGGTGCCAGTAGATCCGTTACAACCCCCATAAACACTTAATTAACCCTGTCATGCATGGGGTCACTACAGACCCCCATAAGCACTTAAATAACCTTATCACGCATGAGGGTCAATACAGAACCCCATAAGCACTTAATTAACCCTGTCACGCATGGGGTCAATACAGGCCCCCATAAGCACCTAATTAACCCTGTCACTCCTGGGGGTCCATAGAGACCCCATAAGCACTTAATTAACTCCGTCACTCATGGGGTTCAATACAAACCCCCTTAAGCACTTAATTAACCCGGTCACTCATGGGGGTCAATACAGACCCCCATAATCCCATAATTAACCCTGTCACTCATGGGGGTCAATACAGACTCCCATAATAAATTAACTCTGTCACTGATGGGGGTCAATACAGACCCCTTAATCCCTTTATTAACCCTGTCACTCATGGGGGTCAATACAGATCCCATAAGCACTTAATTAACCCCGTCACTCATGAGGGTCAAGATCCCCATAAACCCATAATTACCTCTGTCACTCATGGGGGTCAATACAGACCCCCAAAAGCCAATAAATAACCCTGTCATTCATAGGGGTCAATACAGACTCCCATAAGCCTCTATTTAACCCCATCAGTCCCATAAGGGTATTTTATGACCTTTATAGGGCTATTACAACCCTAACATTAACCACATAAGTGCCATGACGGTCCTCAAGGACCAACATGACACTAACTACAACACTACACTGCACTATACCCCCCAATAAAATATTAAATCTAAACTAACCCCCCTCTACACTAACCTATTAACACCTACACTACCTTCCTACATTACCGACCTACCCTATAATAAACACCTCCACCACTCTAATAAACTCTAAAACAGAAAATAAAAAAACGGTCACAAAAAATTAAAAAGGAACATTACAGAAAATAAAAAAACCTAAGTCACAAAAAATAAAAAAGGAACATTACAGAAAATAAAAAAATACATTACAACCCCCCCCCACCCCCCACTAGAGAAAAAATAAATAAATTACACACCTGAAAATGAAATACATAGAATACATACATTTATAGATGTAATTACTGGACTCAGGAAGCTGTGGCAGATGTATTTGCTCCGGCTTCACAAGCCAGGAAAAAAGCCAGGCTTTAGGTTGAGACAGATGATCCAGGTAAAGATGGCTCTGCTATGGATCGCAGATGTCAGGATGACGCTATTCCTGATATTTATCTTCTGTGTGACGCAATGCGAATGGATAATAAAGAGTATTACCCTGAGGGCGAATCCACAGAATTTTCCTTCCATCTGTTAGATCCATTGTTGTTTTGTTATTATCGTTTCTTTATAACTCGCCGACATATTCTGTAGAGCTGAAAGTGTGTGTGGTATAATGTCCAAATAGAGAATTCTTTGTACTGGATCTCTGGGCTTTTATCTCTTTTTGGAAAAAGGCATCTAAGAGGGGATATGATTACCCTATATAAATATATCCTGGGTCAGTATAAAAATTTGTCAAGGGATCTTTTTGTGCCACGAGGTTTGTAACTGACAAGAGGACATCCTGAGGTTAGAACTAAAAAGATTCCACCTTAAAGAAAGAAAAGGTTTCTTCACAGTAAGTGTGGTTAATCTGTGGAATTCTCTACCAAGGGAGGTGGTGACAGCGGATTCAATAGATTATATTTTTAATTAAAGAGGGCATTCAGGGTTTCCTGGTTAATTAGAGAGGGAGTATTGATCCAGGGAGAAATTCGATCGTCAGTATCTAGGGTCAGGAAGGAATACATTTTTTTTCCCTTTTGAGACAATTGGCAAAGTTTCCCTGTTTTTTTTTGTTTGCCTTCCTCTGGATCAATTAACAACTAATCTGCATATTGCAGATCAGAGGAGATCTTAAAAGGTTGAACTTGAGAGGCTAAAAGTCTTTTTTCAACCTCAATTACTATGTAACTATGTAACTAAGTCAAACATCCAAGACATGGAGAAAGTTGTAGTAGGTGAGTATAATAATAAACTAGAAAAAAAATGAAAAATGAGAAACAGGTTTAGCCTGTTCATCTTATAGTTCATCTGTCTAAGTGTTGCTCGCCTGGTCATCTTATAGCTCATCTTTCTAAGTGTTGTTTACCTGGTCATCTTATAGTTCATCTTTCTAAGTGTTGCTCGCCTGGTCATCTTATAGTTCATCTTTCTAAGTGTTGCTTGCCTGGTCATCTTATAGTTCATCTTTCTAAGTGTTGCTCGCCTGGTCATCTTATAGTTCATCTTTCTAAGTGTTGCTCGCCTGGTTATCTTATAGCTCATCTTTCAAAGTGTTGCTCGCCTGGTCATCTTATAGCTTATCTTTCTAAGTGTTGTTTACCTGGTCATCTTATAGCTCATCTTTCTAAGTGTTGTTTACCTGGTCATCTTATAGTTCATCTTTCTAAGTGTTGCTCACCTCTTCATTTTATAGTTCATCTTTCTTAGTGTTGCTCACCTCTTCATCTTATAGTTCATCTTTCTAAGTGTTTTTTACCTCTTCATCTTATAGTTCATCTTTCTAAGTGTTGTTTACTTCTTCATCTTATAGCTCATCTTTCTAAGTGTTGCTCACCTCTTCATCTTATAGTTCATCTTTCTTAGTGTTGTTTACCTCTTCATCTTATAGTTCATCTTTCTAAGTGTTGCTCACCTCTTCATCTTATAGTTCATCTTTCTAAGTGTTGCTTACCTCTTCTTCTTATAGTTCATCTTTCTAAGTGTTGCTCACCTCTTCATCCTATAATTCATCTTTCTAAGTGTTGCTCACCTCTTCTTATAGTTCATCTTTCTAAGTGTTGCTTACCTCTTCTTCTTATAGTTCATCTTTCTAAGTGTTGCTTGCCTGGTCATCTTATAGTTCATCTTTCTAAGTGTTGCTCGCCTGGTCATCTTATAGTTCATCTTTCTAAGTGTTGCTCGCCTGGTTATCTTATAGCTCATCTTTCAAAGTGTTGCTCGCCTGGTCATCTTATAGCTTATCTTTCTAAGTGTTGTTTACCTGGTCATCTTATAGCTCATCTTTCTAAGTGTTGTTTACCTGGTCATCTTATAGTTCATCTTTCTAAGTGTTGCTCACCTCTTCATTTTATAGTTCATCTTTCTTAGTGTTGCTCACCTCTTCATCTTATAGTTCATCTTTCTAAGTGTTGTTTACCTCTTCATCTTATAGTTCATCTTTCTAAGTGTTGCTCACCTCTTCATCTTATAATTCATATTTCTAAGTGTTGCTCACCTCTTCATCTTATAGTTCATCTTTCTAAGTGTTGCTTGCCTTGTCATCTTATAATTCATCTTTCTAAGTGTTGTTTACCTCTTCATCTTATAGTTCATCTTTCGAAGTGTTGCTTACCTCTTCTTCTTATAGTTCATCTTTCTAAGTGTTGCTCACCTCTTCATCTTATAGTTCATCTTTCTAAGTGTTGCTCACCTCTTCATCCTATAATTCATCTTTCTAAGTGTTGCTTACCTCTTCTTCTTATAGTTCATCTTTCTAAGTGTTGCTCGCCTCTTCATCTTATAATTAATCTTTCTATGTGTTGCTTGCCTTGTCATCTTATAGTTCATCTTTCTAAGTGTTACTCACCTTTTCATCTTATAGTTCATCTTTCTAAGTGTTGCTTACCTCTTCTTCTTATAATTCATCTTTCTAAGTGTTGCTCACTTGGTCATCGTTCAGTTCTATAATTAGGTCAGAGACCAGCAGAATGTCTACTGCGGTGGGAGAATGGTCACGTTTTGTACATAGATATTTCCATTTCCTCCTAACTGCCAGGTACAATTGTCTAATAATTATCACCTCTGATGAGTAGTGAGAATCAGACACAGAGAGAAAGGAAGGGGTTACACGGCCGGGCCAAGGCTATAAATACCAGTATGATGCTACATCTCAGGAAGTGGTGTCGGTGCTCTGAATGCTGGGGGCGTGCGAATCAATGACCTGAGCTGTTTCTATATGACTTTTCATCCATTTACTGCTGGGCTCAGCTAATTCATTTCTGAGGAGATTGTGTCCAACCAGACAAAACTATTGTGCGGCCCTAAGGTCTGCAGCGTCTTAACGGGAAGACTAATTATTAGAGTTGAAGGTCTTAGTGATCCTGATGTGAATAAGGGGGAAGTCCTAGTGATCCTGATGTGAATAAGGGGGAAGTCCTAGTGATCCTGATGTGAATAAGGGGGAAGTCCTAGTGATCCTGATGTGAATAAGGGGGACGTCCTAGTGATCCTGATGTGAATAAGGGGGAAGTCCTAGTGATTTTGATGTGAATAAGGGGGGAAGTCCTAGTGATCCTAATGTGAATAAGGGAGAAGGGGAAGTCCTAGTGATCCTGATGTGAATAAGGGGGAAGTCCTAGTGATCCTGATTTGAATTAGGGGAAGTCCTAGTGATCCTGATGTGAATAAGGGGGAAGTCCTAGTGATCCTGATGTGAATAAGAGGGAAGTCCTAGTGATTTTGATGTGAATAAGGGGGAAGTCCTAGTGATCCTGATGTGAATAAGGGGGAAGTCCTAGTGATCCTGATGTGAATAATAGGGAAGTCCTAGTGATCCTGATGTGAATAAGAGGGAAGTCCTAGTGATTTTGATGTGAATAAGGGGTCCCAGTGATCCTAATGTGAATAAGGGAGAAGGGGAAGTCCTAGTGATCCTGATGTGAATAAGGGGGAAGTCCTAGTGATCCTGATGTGAATAAGGGGGAAGTCCTAGTGATCCTGATGTGAATAAGGGGGAAGTCCTAGTGATCCTGATGTGAATAAGGGGGACGTCCTAGTGATCCTGATGTGAATAAGGGGGAAGTCCTAGTGATCCTGATGTGAATAATAGGGAAGTCCTAGTGATCCTGATGTGAATAAGAGGGAAGTCCTAGTGATTTTGATGTGAATAAGGGGTCCCAGTGATCCTAATGTGAATAAGGGAGAAGGGGAAGTCCTAGTGATCCTGATGTGAATAAGGGGGAAGTCCTAGTGATCCTGATTTGAATTAGGGGAAGTCCTAGTGATCCTGATGTGAATAAGGGGGAAGTCCTAGTGATCCTGATGTGAATAAGGGGGAAGTCCTAGTGATCCTGATGTGAATAAGAGGGAAGTCCTAGTGACTTTGATGTGAATAAGGGGGAAGTCCTAGTGATCCTGATGTGAATAAGGGGGAAGTCCTAGTGATCCTGATGTGAATAATAGGGAAGTCCTAGTGATCCTGATGTGAATAAGGGGGAAGTCCTAGTGATCCTGATGTGAATAAGGGGGAAGTCCTAGTGATCCTGATGTGAATAAGGGGGACGTCCTAGTGATCCTGATGTGAATAAGGGGGAAGTCCTAGTGATCCTGATTTGAATAAGGGGGAAGTCCTAGTGATCCTGATGTGAATAAGGGGGACGTCCTAGTGATCCTGATGTGAATAAGGGGGACGTCCTAGTGATCCTGATTTGAATAAGTGAAAGTCCTAGTGATCCTGATGTGAATAAGGGGGAAGTCCTAGTGATCCTAATGTGAAAAAGGGAGAAGGGGAAGTCCTAGTGATCCTGATGTGAATAAGGGGGAAGTCCTAGTGATCCTGATTTGAATTAGGGGAAGTCCTAGTGATCCTGATGTGAATAAGGGGGAAGTCCTAGTGATCCTGATGTGAATAAGGGGGACGTCCTAGTGATCCTGATGTGAATAAGGGGGAAGTCCTAGTGATCCTGATGTGAATAAGAGGGAAGTCCTAGTGATTTTGATGTGAATAAGGGGGATGTCCCAGTGATCCTGATGTGAATAAGAGGGAAGTCCTAGTGATCCTGATGTGAATAAGGGGGGAGTCCTAGTGATCCTGATGTGAATAAGGGGGATGTCCTAGTGATCCTGATGTGAATAAGGGAGAAGGGGAAGTCCTAGTGATCCTGATGTGAATAATAGGGAAGTCCTAGTGATTTGGATGTGAATAAGGGGGATGTCCCAGTGATCCTGATGTGAATAAGGGGGAAGTCCTAGTGATCCTGATGTGAATAATAGGGAAGTTCTAGTGATCCTGATGTGAATAAGGGGGAAGTCCTAGTGATCCTGATGTGAATAAGGGGGATGTCCTAGTGATCCTGATGTGAATAAGGGAGAAGGGGAAGTCCTAGTGATCCTGATGTGAATAATAGGGAAGTCCTAGTGATTTGGATGTGAATAAGGGGGATGTCCCAGTGATCCTGATGTGAATAAGGGGGAAGTCCTAGTGATCCTGATGTCAGTGTGTAGGAAGCACGACTTTTAACGCGCACTCCAAATGTGCGCCGACGCATGCGTGCACAAACAAAAGCGCGCATGTCAATAGCGTGCCCCGACGGCACTTGACTTTTTACATAGATTGATGTTCGGAGTATAATTAAAAAGCTCTTATATGTGATTCATTAGGAGTGATAAGCTGCATGTCGCACATGGAGCCTCTTTGCCTTTTTATGGTGCCCCCTTACCCTGTGTTGTCTATGTCATTTGTGATTTTTTTTTCTCTTTCACTTTCTTTCCTTCTTTCTCTCTCCTTGTCTCTCTCCATCTCTCTCCCTTGTTCTGTCTTTCTCTCTTGCTCTCTCCTTTTCTCTCTCCCCACCATTTCATCCTCATCCCTCCCTCCAATCCCACAGCATCACCTTGCTCCTTGACTCCAACTCTACTTCCTCTGATCCCCCACCATCTAATCATCATTCCTCCAATCCCACAGCCTCACCTCCCTGATTTCCGCTCTCCATCCTCTCAGTCCCCCCCCCCCCCCATCTCATCCTCATTCCTCTTTCCCACCCTGATTCTTGCCCAGGCCCTATCCATCTTATTCCCAACCCACCAATGTTCCCATCTCTCCCTCAGATCCCACATCCTTACATCCCTCTCCTCCTCTTACTCCTTCTCCTTATGATTCAGCTCCTCCACTGCTGCACTCCAGTTCGTAGTTAGTTTGTGCAAATCCTCCATGAGCACCTTATTGACCTTCTGCGTGGGCCCAGGTCCTCCCTCAGCAGTGCGTTCATGGAGGCCAGCCCCTTGCACCTGGGGAGGAAGCCAGAGTAATGACCCTCAGATTCAGACAATCTCCTTCATGTACTGCCAGTCTCTCCCTGAGTCCTCACCTCTGCTGCTCTTCTTCCAGTCTCAACAATGTCCTCTCCAGCTCTGTTTCCCCACGACTCGTTGTGTATTGCAGTCAGTCCATTTTGTATCTTTCTGTATGTCTATCCAGCTCTCCTTATCGGTATGTCCATGTAACTCTGCCCGTCTCGGTATGTCCATGTATCTATGTCTGTCTGTCTGAGAGAGGAACTGCATGCCGATGTCTGGCCGCGCTATTGACAGGCGTGCTTTTGTTTGTGCTTGCATGCATCGGCACGCATTGGTTGGTGCGCATTTGGAGCATGCGTTAAAGTCGGGGTGCATCATGTGTATAAAACTCCCAGTGATCCCAAAATCAATAATAATCAAGCTCCCAGCGAGCCTAATGTGAATAAAGGGGAAGTCCTAGTGATCATGATGTCAGTGTGTATGAAGCTCCCAGTGATCCTGATGTGAATAAAGGAGACGTCCTAGTGATCCTGATATGAATAAAGGGGAAGTCCTAGTGATCCTGATGTCAGTGTGTATGAAGCTCCCAGTGATCCTGATATGAATAAAGGGGAAGTCCTAGTGATCCTGATATGAATAAAGGGGAAGTCCTAGTGATCCTGATGTCAGTGTGTATGAAGCTTCTAGTGATCCTGATATGAATAAAGGGGAAGTCCCAGTGATCCTGATGTCTGTAATCCTGTTGTGAATAAAGGGGAAGTCCTAGTGATCCTGATGTCAGTGTGTATGAAGCTCCCAGTGATCCTGATATGAATAAAGGGGAAGTCCTAGTGATCCTGATATGAATAAAGGGGAAGTCCTAGTGATCCTGATATGAATAAAGGGGAAGTCCTAGTGATCCTGATGTCAGTGTGTATGAAGCTTCTAGTGATCCTGATATGAATAAAGGGGAAGTCCCATTGATCCTGATGTCTGTAATCCTGTTGTGAATAAAGGGGAAGTCCTAGTGATCCTGATGTCAGTGTGTATGAAGCTCCCAGTGATCCTGATGTGAATAAAGGGGAAGTCCTAATGATCCTGATGTCAGTGCGTATGAAGCTCCCAGTGATCCTGATGTGAATAAAGGGGAAGTCCTAATGATCCTGATGTCAGTGCGTATGAAGCTCCCAGTGATCCTGTTGTGAATAAAGGGGAAGTCCTAGTGATCCTGATGTCAGTGTGTATGAAGCTCCCAGTGATCCTGATGTGAATAAAGGGGAAGTCCTAATGATCCTGATGTCAGTGCGTATGAAGCTCCCAGTGATCCTGTTGTGAATAAAGGGGGGAGTCCTAGTGATCCTGTTGTGAATAGAGGGTAAGTCCTAGTGATCCTGATGTCAGTGTGTATGAAGCTCCCAGTGATCCTGATGTGAATAAAGGGGAAGTCCTAATGATCCTGATGTCAGTGCGTATGAAGCTCCCAGTGATCCTGTTGTGAATAAAGGGGGAGTCCTAGTGATCCTGTTGTGAATAAAGGGGAAGTCCTAGTGATCCTGATGTCAGTGTGTATGAAGCTCCCAGTGATCCTGATGTGAATAAAGGGGAAGTCCTAATGATCCTGATGTCAGTGCGTATGAAGCTCCCAGTGATCCTGATGTGAATAAAGGGGAAGTCCTAGTGATCCTGATGTCAGTGTGTATGAAGCTCCCAGTGATCCTGATGTGAATAAAGGGGATGTCCTAATGATCCTGATGTCAGTGCGTATGAAGCTCCCAGTGATCCTGATGTGAATAAAGGGGAAGTCCTAGTGATCCTGATGTCAGTGTCTATGAAGCTCCCAGTGATCCTGATGTGAATAAAGGGGATGTCCTAGTGATCCTGATGTCAGTGTGTATGAAGCTCCCAGTGATCCTGTTGTGAATAAAGAGGAAGTCCTAGTGATCCTGATGTCAATATGTATACAGGGAGTGCAGAATTATTAGGCAAATGAGTATTTTGACCACATCATCCTCTTTATGCATGTTGTCTTACTCCAAGCTGTATAGGCTTGAAAGCCTACTACCAATTAAGCATATTAGGTGATGTGCATCTCTGTAATGAGAAGGGGTGTGGTCTAATGACATCAACACCCTATATCAGGTGTGCATAATTATTAGGCAACTTCCTTTCCTTTGGCAAAATGGGTCAAAAGAAGGACTTGACAGGCTCAGAAAACTCAAAAATAGTGAGATATCTTGCAGAGGGATGCAGCACTCTTAAAATTGCAAAGCTTCTGAAGCGTGATCATCGAACAATCAAGCGTTTCATTCAAAATAGTCAACAGGGTCGCAAGAAGCGTGTGGAAAAACCAAGGCGCAAAATAACTGCCCATGAACTGAGAAAAGTCAAGCGTGCAGCTGCCACTTGCCACCAGTTTGGCCATATTTCAGAGCTGCAACATCACTGGAGTGCCCAAAAGTACAAGGTGTGCAATACTCAGAGATATGGCCAAGGTAAGAAAGGCTGAAAGACGACCACCACTGAACAAGACACACAAGCTGAAACGTCAAGACTGGGCCAAGAAATATCTCAAGACTGATTTTTCTAAGGTTTTATGGACTGATGAAATGAGAGTGAGTCTTGATGGGCCAGATGGATGGGCCCGTGGCTGGATTGGTAAAGGGCAGAGAGCTCCAGTCCGACTCAGACGCCAGCAAGGTGGAGGTGGAGTACTGGTTTGGGCTGGTATCATCAAAGATGAGCTTGTGGGGCCTTTTCGTGTTGAGGATGGAGTCAAGCTCAACTCCCAGTCCTACTGCCAGTTCCTGGAAGACACCTTCTTCAAGCAGCGGTACAGGAAGAAGTCTGCATCCTTCAAGAAAAACATGATTTTCATGCAGGACAATGCTCCATCACACGCTTCCAAGTACTCCACAGCGTGGCTGGCAAGAAAGGGTATAAAAGAAGAAAATCTAATGACATGGCCTCCTTGTTCACCTGATCTGAACCCCATTGAGAACCTGTGGTCCATCATCAAATGTGAGATTTACAAGGAGGGAAAACAGTACACCTCTCTGAACAGTGTCTGGGAGGCTGTGGTTGCTGCTGCACGCAATGTTGATGGTGAACAGATCAAAAAGCTGACAGAATCCATGGATGGCAGGCTTTTGAGTGTCCTTGCAAAGAAAGGTGGCTATATTGGTCACTGATTTGTTTTTGTTTTGTTTTTAAATGTCAGAAATGTATATTTGTGAATGTTGAGATGTTATATTGGTTTCACTGGTAAAAATAAATAATCGAAATGGGTATATATTTGTTGTTTGTTAAGTTGCCTAATAATTATGCACAGTAATAGTCACCTGCACACACAGATATCCCCCTAAAATAGCTAAAACTAAAAACTACTTCCAAAAATATTCAGCTTTGATATTAATGAGTTTTTTGGGTTCATTGAGAACATGGTTGTTGTTCAATAATAAAATTAATCCTCAAAAATACAACTTGCCTAATAATTCTGCACTCCCTGTAAAGCTCCCAGTGATCCTGATGTGAATAAAGGGTATGTCCTAATGATCCTGATGTCAGTGCGTATAAAGCTCCCAGTGATCCTATACCCTGCTCTGCTGTCCCCACCTTCCCCCCCATCCTCCCCCATTTATGGCTGGCATAAATACCTCAAATCTCCTCCCCCCTCCTCTAATATCTTTATTCTATGGTCTCTCTCTCATTCCTTCCTAACTCTCCTATCTCCCTGTACTGTCTGGCCCCAATCCATTCTCTCTCTCTCTTTCTTTCAGTGCAAATTTACTCTGGTTTTAAGGCCTACTTCATCTGTGACACACTCAGAACTGCCCTCCCTCCCTTCCCCTCACCCACCCACCCCAACTCAGATTAAATTTATAGAGCCATAGAAAACACCTGACTTCCTACTTGCAGATATATCATCTCAACACTAGGGGTCAGCCAACATACTACTCTTTCACCTCAGATCCATCCCCTCTCCCTCTAAAATAAAACTCTTTCTATCTTTCACTTACTTCCTTGCCCTTGCTATTCCTTATTTGTTACTCTTCCCCAGTTCTCTGCCCTTTAATTCCCTTTAGATTGTAAGTAGCGAGTTTCCAGTCTTGTAGGGTGCTTTGGGATAAAGCACTTTCTGCTAAGATTCTAAGCTCAAAACAGGGCTCTTCAACTTTTTTTTTTTTTTAATTTTGTTAAACGTGTATTTCCCTTGTTCTTATCCCCTGTACAGCGCTACGGAATATATTGGCGCAATACAAATAAAAGATAATAATAATAATAATAATAATCCTGATGTGAATAAAGGGAAGTCCTAGTGATCCTGATGTCAGTGTCTATGAAGCTCCCAGTGATCCTGATGTGAATAAAGGTGAAGTCCTAGTGATCCTGATGTCAGTGTCTATGAAGCTCACAGTGATCATTATGTGAATAAAGAGGAAGTCCTAGTGATCCTGATGTCAATGTGTATGAAGCTCCCAGTGATCCTGTTGTGAATAAAGGGGAAGTCCTAGTTATCCTGATGTCAATGTGTTTGAAGCTCCCAGTGATCCTGTTGTGAATAAAGGGGATGTCCTAGTGATCCTGATGTCAGTGTGCATGAAGCTCCCAGTGATCCTGATATGAATAAAGGAGAAGTCCTGGTGATCCTGATGTCAGTGTGTATAAAGCTCCCAGTGATTCTGATGTGAATAAAGGGGAAGTCCTGGTGATCCTGATGTCAGTGTGTATGAAGCTCACAGTGATTCTGATGTGAATTAAGGGGAAGTCCTAGTGATCCTGATGTCAGTGTGCATGAACATCCCAGTGATTCTGTTGTGAATAAAGGGGACGTCCTAGTGATTCTAATGTCAGTGTGTATGAAGCTCCCATTGATCCTCATGCAAATAAAGGGGAAATCCTAGTGATCCTGTTGTGAAAAGAGGGTAAGTCCTAGAGATCCTAATGTTAGTTTGTGTGAAGCTCCCAGTAATCCTATTGTGAATAAAGGGGAAGTCCTAGTGATCCTGTTGTGAATAAAGGGGAAGTCGCAGTGATCCTGATGTCAGTGTGTATGAAGCTCCCAGTGACCCTGATATGAATAAAGGGATGTCCTAGTGATCCTGATGTCAGTGTGTATCAAGCTCCCAGTGAGTCTGATGTGAATTAAGGGGAAGTCCTAGTGATCCTGATGTGAATAGAGGGTAAGCCCTAGAGATCCTAATGTCAGTGTGTATGAAACTTCTATTGATCCTGTTGTGAATAAAGGGGAAGTCCTAGTGATCCTGTTGTGAATAGAGGGTAAGCCCTAGAGATCCTAATGTCAGTGTGTATGAAGCTCCTATTGATCCTGTTGTGAATAAAGGGGAATTCGCAGTGATCCTGATGTGAGTTTGTATGAAGCTCCCAGTGATCCTGATGTGAATAAAGGGGAAGTCCTAGTGATCCTGATGTCAGTGTGTGTGTAGCTCCCAGTGATCCTATTGTGAGTTAAGGGGAAGTCCTAGTGATCCTGATGTCGGTAATCCAGTTGTGAATAAAGGGGAAGTCCTAGTGATCCTGATGTCCGTGTGTATGAAGCTTTCAGTGATCCTGATGTGAATAAAGGGGAAGTCCTAATGATCCTGTTGTGAATAAAGGGGAAGTCCTAGTGATCCTGATGTCAGTGTGTATGAAGCTTTCAGTGATCCTGATGTGAATAAAGGGGGAGTCCTGGTGATGCTGATGTCAGTGTGTATGAAGCTCCCAGTGATCCTGATGTGAATAAAGGGGAAGTCCTAATGATCCTGTTGTGAATAAAGGGGAAGTCCTAGTGATCCTGATGTCAGTGTGTATGAAGCTTTCAGTGATCCTGATGTGAATAAAGGGGGAGTCCTGGTGATGCTGATGTCAGTGTGTATGAAGCTCCCAGTGAGCCGGATGTGAATAAAGGGGAAGACCTAGTGAGCCGGATGTGAATAAAGGGGAAGACCTAGTGATCCTGATGTCAGTGTGTGTGTGAAGCTCCCAGTGATCCTGATGTGAATAAAGGGGAAGTCCTAGTGATCCTGTTGTGAATAAAGGGGAAGTCCTAGTGATCCTGATGTCAGTGTGTATGAAGATCCCAGTGATCCTGTTGTGAATAAAGGGAAGTCCTAGTGATCCTGATGACAGTGTGGGGGAAACTCCCAGTGATCCTGATGTGAATAAAGGGGAAGTTGTGGTGATCCTGATGTCAGTGTGTATGAAGCTCCCAGTGAGCCTAATGTGAATAAAGGGAAGTCCTAGTGATCCTGATGTCAGTATGGGAGAAGCTCAGAGTGAGGCTGATGTCATATTGAGAGAAGCTTATAGTGGGCCAGATGTCATAATGGGAGAAACTTGGAGTGGGCCAGATGTCATAATGGGAAAAGCTTGGAGTGGGCCTGATGTCATAATGGGAGAAGCTTGGTGTGGGCCAGATGTCATAATGGGAGAAGCTTGGAGTGGGCCAGATGTCATAATGGGAGAAGCTCGGAGTGGGCCTGATGTCATAATGGGAGAAGCTCAGAGTGGGCCAGATGTCATAACGGGAGAAGCTTGGAGTGGGCCAGATGTCATAATGGGAGAAGCTTATAGTGGGCCAGATGTCATAATGGGATAAACTTGGAGTGGGCCAGATGTCATAATGGGAGAAGCTTGGAGTGGGCCAGATGTCATAATGGGAGAAGCTTGGAGTGGGCCTGATGTCATAATGGGAGAAGCTTATAGTGGGCCAGATGTCATAATGGGATAAACTTGGAGTGGGCCAGATGTCATAATGGGAGAAACTTGGAGTGGGCCAGATGTCATAATGGGAAAAGCTTGGAGTGGGCCTGATGTCATAATGGGAGAAGCTTGGTGTGGGCCAGATGTCATAATGGGAGAAGCTTGGAGTGGGCCAGATGTCATAATGGGAGAAGCTCGGAGTGGGCCTGATGTCATAATGGGAGAAGCTCAGAGTGGGCCAGATGTCATAATGGGAGAAGCTTGGAGTGAGGCTGATGTCATATTGAGAGAAGCTTATAGTGGGCCAGATGTCAGTATGGGAGAAGCTCAGAGTGAGGCTGATGTCATATTGAGAGAAGCTTATAGTGGGCTAGATGTCATAATGGGAGAAACTTGGAGTGGGCCAGATGTCATAATGGGAAAAGCTTGGAGTGGGCCTGATGTCATAATGGGAGAAGCTTGGTGTGGGCCAGATGTCATAATGGGAGAAGCTTGGAGTGGGCCAGATGTCATAATGGGAGAAGCTCGGAGTGGGCCTGATGTCATAATGGGAGAAGCTCAGAGTGGGCCAGATGTCATAATGGGAGAAGCTTGGAGTGGGCCAGATGTCATAATGGGAGAAGCTTATAGTGGGCCAGATGTCATAATGGGATAAACTTGGAGTGGGCCAGATGTCATAATGGGAGAAGCTTGGAGTGGGCCAGATGTCATAATGGGAGAAGCTTGTAGTGGGCCTGATGTCATAATGGGAGAAGCTTGTAGTGGGCCAGATGTCATAATGGGATAAACTTGGAGTGGGCCAGATGTCATAATGGGAGAAACTTGGAGTGGGCCAGATGTCATAATGGGAAAAGCTTGGAGTGGGCCTGATGTCATAATGGGAGAAGCTTGGAGTGGGCCAGATGTCATAATGGGAGAAGCTTGGTGTGGGCCAGATGTCATAATGGGAGAAGCTCGGAGTGGGCCTGATGTCATAATGGGAGAAGCTCTGAGTGGGCCAGATGTCATAATGGGAGAAGCTTGGAGTGGGCCAGATGTCATAATGGGAGAAGCTTATAGTGGGCCAGATGTCATAATGGGATAAACTTGGAGTGGGCCAGATGTCATAATGGGAGAAGCTTAGAGTGGGCCAGATGTCATAATGGGAGAAGCTTGGAGTGGGCCTGATGTCATAATGGGAGAAGCTTATAGTGGGCCAGATGTCATAATGGGATAAACTTGGAGTGGGCCAGATGTCATAATGGGAGAAGCTTGGAGTGGGCAAGATGTCATAATGGGAGAAGCTTGGAGTGGGCCTGATGTCATAATGGGAGAAGCTCAGAGTGGGCCTGATGTCATAATGGGAAAAGGTCAGAGTGGGCCTGATGTCATAATGGCAGAAGCTCGGAGTGGGCCTGATTTTATAATGGGAGAAGTCAGAGTGGGCCTGATGTCAGCATGGGAGAAGTCAGAGTGAGCCTGATGTCAGCATGGGAGAAGCTTGGAGTGGGCCAGATGTCATAATGGGAGAAGCTTGGAGTGGGCCTGATGTCATAATGGGAGAAGCTCAGAGTAGCCGTGATGTGAGCATGGGAGAAGCTTGGAGTGGGCCAGATGTCATAATGGGAGAAGCTTGGAGTGGACCAGATGTCATAATGGGAGAAGCTCAGAGTAGCCGTGATGTGAGCATGGGAGAAGTCAGAGTGGGCCTGATGTCATAATCGGAGAAGCTCAGACTGGGCCTGATGTCATAATGGGAGAAGCTAAGAGTGGGCCAGATGTCATAATGGGAGAAGCTTGGAGTGGGCCAGATGTCATAATGGGCCTGATGTCATAATGGCAGAAGCTCAGAGTGGGCCTGATTTTATAATGGGAGAAGTCAGAGTGGGCCTGATGTCAGCATGGGAGAAGCTTGGAGTGAGCCTGATGTCTTAATGGGAGAAGTCAGAGTGGGCCTGATGTCATAATGGGAGAAGTCAGAGTGAGCCTGATGTCAGCATGGGAGAAGCTTGGAGTGGGCCAGATGTCATAATGGGAGAAGCTCAGAGTAGCCGTTATGTGAGCATGGGAGAAGCTTGGAGTGGGTCAGATGTCATAATGTGAGAAGCTAAGAGTGGGCCAGATGTCATAATGGGAGAAGCTTGGAGTGGGCCAGATTTCATAATGGGCCTGATGTCATAATGGGAGAAGCTCGGAGTGAGCCTGATGTCATAATGGGAGAAGCTTGGAGTTGGCCAGATGTCATAATGGGAGAAGCTTGGAGTTGGCCAGATGTCATAATGGGCCTGATGTCATAATGGGAGAAGCTCGGAGTGGGCGAAGCTTGGAATGGGCCAGATGTCATAATGGGCCTGATGTCATAATGGGAGAAGCTCGGAGTGGGCGAAGCTTGGAATGGGCCAGATGTCATAATGGGCCTGATGTCATAATGGGAGAAGCTCAGAGTGAGGCTGATGTCATATTGAGAGAAGCTTATAGTGGGCTAGATGTCATAATGGGAGAAACTTGGAGTGGGCCAGATGTCATAATGGGAAAAGCTTGGAGTGGGCCTGATGTCATAATGGGAGAAGCTTGGTGTGGGCCAGATGTCATAATGGGAGAAGCTTGGAGTGGGCCAGATGTCATAATGGGAGAAGCTCGGAGTGGGCCTGATGTCATAATGGGAGAAGCTCAGAGTGGGCCAGATGTCATAATGGGAGAAGCTTGGAGTGGGCCAGATGTCATAATGGGAGAAGCTTATAGTGGGCCAGATGTCATAATGGGATAAACTTGGAGTGGGCCAGATGTCATAATGGGAGAAGCTTGGAGTGGGCCAGATGTCATAATGGGAGAAGCTTGTAGTGGGCCTGATGTCATAATGGGAGAAGCTTATAGTGGGCCAGATGTCATAATGGGATAAACTTGGAGTGGGCCAGATGTCATAATGGGAGAAACTTGGAGTGGGCCAGATGTCATAATGGGAGAAGCTTGGAGTGGGCCTGATGTCATAATGGGAGAAGCTTGGTGTGGGCCAGATGTCATAATGGGAGAAGCTTGGTGTGGGCCAGATGTCATAATGGGAGAAGCTCGGAGTGGGCCTGATGTCATAATGGGAGAAGCTCAGAGTGGGCCAGATGTCATAATGGGAGAAGCTTGGAGTGGGCCAGATGTCATAATGGGAGAAGCTTATAGTGGGCCAGATGTCATAATGGGATAAACTTGGAGTGGGCCAGATGTCATAATGGGAGAAGCTTAGAGTGGGCCAGATGTCATAATGGGAGAAGCTTGGAGTGGGCCTGATGTCATAATGGGAGAAGCTTATAGTGGGCCAGATGTCATAATGGGATAAACTTGGAGTGGGCCAGATGTCATATTGGGAGAAGCTTGGAGTGGGCAAGATGTCATAATGGGAGAAGCTTGGAGTGGGCCTGATGTCATAATGGGAGAAGCTCAGAGTGGGCCTGATGTCATAATGGGAAAAGGTCAGAGTGGGCCTGATGTCATAATGGCAGAAGCTCGGAGTGGGCCTGATTTTATAATGGGAGAAGTCAGAGTGGGCCTGATGTCAGCATGGGAGAAGTCAGAGTGAGCCTGATGTCAGCATGGGAGAAGCTTGGAGTGGGCCAGATGTCATAATGGGAGAAGCTTGGAGTGGGCCTGATGTCATAATGGGAGAAGCTCAGAGTAGCCGTGATGTGAGCATGGGAGAAGCTTGGAGTGGGCCAGATGTCATAATGGGAGAAGCTTGGAGTGGACCAGATGTCATAATGGGAGAAGCTCAGAGTAGCCGTGATGTGAGCATGGGAGAAGTCAGAGTGGGCCTGATGTCATAATCGGAGAAGCTCAGACTGGGCCTGATGTCATAATGGGAGAAGCTAAGAGTGGGCCAGATGTCATAATGGGAGAAGCTTGGAGTGGGCCAGATGTCATAATGGGCCTGATGTCATAATGGCAGAAGCTCAGAGTGGGCCTGATTTTATAATGGGAGAAGTCAGAGTGGGCCTGATGTCAGCATGGGAGAAGCTTGGAGTGAGCCTGATGTCTTAATGGGAGAAGTCAGAGTGGGCCTGATGTCATAATGGGAGAAGTCAGAGTGAGCCTGATGTCAGCATGGGAGAAGCTTGGAGTGGGCCAGATGTCATAATGGGAGAAGCTCAGAGTAGCCGTTATGTGAGCATGGGAGAAGCTTGGAGTGGGTCAGATGTCATAATGTGAGAAGCTAAGAGTGGGCCAGATGTCATAATGGGAGAAGCTTGGAGTGGGCCAGATTTCATAATGGGCCTGATGTCATAATGGGAGAAGCTCGGAGTGAGCCTGATGTCATAATGGGAGAAGCTTGGAGTTGGCCAGATGTCATAATGGGAGAAGCTTGGAGTTGGCCAGATGTCATAATGGGCCTGATGTCATAATGGGAGAAGCTCGGAGTGGGCGAAGCTTGGAATGGGCCAGATGTCATAATGGGCCTGATGTCATAATGGGAGAAGCTCGGAGTGGGCGAAGCTTGGAATGGGCCAGATGTCATAATGGGCCTGATGTCATAATGGGAGAAGCTCGGAGTGGGCCTGATGTCATAATGGGAGAAGCTCAGACTGGGCCTGATGTCATAATGGGAGAAGCTAAGAGTGGGCCAGATGTCATAATGGGAGAAGCTTGGAGTGGGCCTGATGTCATAATGGGAGAAGCTTGGAGTGGACCAGATGTCATAATGGAAGAAGCTCAGAGTAGCCGTGATGTGAGCATGGGAGAAGTCAGAGTGGGCCTGATGTCATAATCGGAGAAGCTCAAACTGGTCCTGATGTCATAATGGGAGAAGCTCGGAGTGGGCCTGATGTCATAATGGGAGAAGCTTGGAGTGGGCCAGATGTCATAATGGGAGAAGCTCGGAGTGGGCCTGATGTCATAATGGGAGAAGCTTAGACTGGGCCTGATGTCATAATGGGAGAAGCTAAGAGTGGGCCAGATGTCATAATGGGAGAAGCTCGGAGTGGGCCTGATGTCAGCATGGGAGAAGCTAAGAGTGGGCCAGATGTCATAATGTGAGAAGCTTGGAGTGGGCCAGATGTCATAATGGGAGAAGCTTGGAGTGGACCAGATGTCATAATGGGAGAAGCTCAGAGTAGCTGTGATGTGAGCAAGGGAGAAGTCAGAGTGGGCCTGATGTCATAATCAGAGAAGCTCAGACTGGGCCTGATGTCATAATGGGAGAAGCTTGGAGTGGGCCAGATGTCATAATGGGCCTGATGTCATAATGGGAGAAGCTCGGAGTGGGCCTGATGTCATAATGGGAGAAGCTTGGAGTGGGCCAGATGTCATAATGGGCCTGATGTCATAATGGGAGAAGCTCGGAATAGGCCTGATGTCATAATGGGAGAAGCTCGGAGTGGGCCTGATATCATAATGGGAGAAGCTTGGAGTGGGCCTCTCAATCAAAGCAAAGTTGTCAATCTGATGGCAATGTACAGTTAACATTCTGCTACCATTTTATTTCTGCTGATCTGCCTGTAAAGATGGGATAAAACATTAACTGCACAAAAGTACCAGAATTTAATAGACATGTAGGAAAAAAAAAGACATCCTGCTGAGAAAGCATCTCAGACAGGAAGCTCTAACAAAGCAATGGTATATAATTATTTTATTTAACAGATAAGAAATGAAAGGATATATATATATTATTTTACCCTCTGAAAGTATTTCGCAGCTATGAAGTCTAGCTCGCCCAATGGGCATGCTTTAGTCATGCAGTGACCTTATAAATGGCTCTTATACCCTTTAATACTAAACTTATTTTTGCCTTGAAAGTGAGTTTTCCAGAAAAATTTAGATCTAGAAAGTTTAAATAAAAGGATTACAAATTGTAATGGTGGTCACATGATCACGAAGAAACAAACTTTTATTCAGATATTTTCTTTTACATCACGATTTGTAATAAAATATTATAGTATAAAGCTGCAAAATAAAGGCACAGTACAGATGTCATCCGAGGTAACGGACAATTGTTTGTGTCAGTGTATCAAAACGTGTAGCAGAAAAGCCGCCACAGTGTGCAATACGATACTGCAACACGACACACGTGCCACTGGGACGCCATCTTGAGTTGCAGTAACCCGACTAGGTCTGTATTGTTTTGGTGCCCAAAAGAAGGGCGTCCAAAGAGAGGCCTTAAGGGTCAGCAAGTATGAAAAGGGTTAAAGACTTAATGGACAATGAGTTGTGAATTACATTTGTACAATAAAATCAAAGATGGCATCCAAAAGCACAAGTCTCTGATTCCAAGAGGGCAAAAGGAGCCTCAGAAACACTAAGAGGAGCAGACAGACAAATGTACAGCAACAAATCTGTATCTGGAGAGGTATAAAAGAAGAGGTTCAATCTCCAAGGATGGACTAACAGATTGGGTCCAAACCCAACAGATGATTTGCACATGGTATAAGAATACACTCAGGGTCCGATATCAAGGTGTGGACTGGAGGGTCTACCACCTGCAATAATTGTGTCATATCCTTGGTCATTAAGATTAACGTAATAACATTTGTTGTTGGGGTGCAGTGCTTCCTATAGGAGGACACTCACTATGTGCATGTACTTTATGGTCATAGTTTTTGCCCCAATATATTGGGATGGGAGCAGTGGGACTCGTTGCTTGGGCTCTCCTCAAATCCCCCCAATATCCTGTTGGATTAACATCATTCTAGGACAGACCATATTTTGTGAAAGGTGCACAGTTTGACTTTGAGAATCTCGGAGGCTACCCACATATTGGCTAAGAGATATTGGGCAGGCTCCTCTCACAACACCCCCATATCCTCATAAATCGATGTCAGACGATTAGTATCAACTGAAAGCTCTTTCTCAGAAAACATTGTCATGGATTGATTGGGTTCAGAAAAAGATGGAGACGTGGGTTTCGAAGGCAGAGTTGGAGGGGCAATTTGAGGCTTAGCTGGAAGTGGCAAAGGTGGTGCGGTCAAGGCTTTTACAGGAGATGGTTTGGGTGGCAATGTCAGAGGTTTGGCTGGAAGGGGCATCGTTGGCATGGCTGGGGGTTTTAGGGGTTTGGTTGTTGATGATTGCTGAGCAACTCCACCTGGTTTCTGGACTATACTGTATACAACTTCCATGTTGTTGTTATTGTTGTTAGTATTTGGTGCCGGGAAAGGTGTCTGCCCTGATGTTGAGTCAGAGTTTTGTTCCTTCAATTGCTTGGGTATGACCTTCCCCTGTGGTTTGGGGGCTGGGATTGGTTTGGGGCCAGATGCTTTGTTCCGAGGTTGACTGCGCTGCCCCTGGGGATTTGGTACAGAATAATCATCAGTTTTTGGATTATAGGGGTACTCATAGCCAAGCTTTTCATCATTAGCCTGTGTCCTCCAGGCACCTCCCTCCATGCGCACTTCTGAGTATAATTGAGGGGGTTCTGCGGCCTGGGCAATACCTTCTGGCTCATCATATATATGCTCCTCTGCTGATGCAGCAGAACCGAGGTGCCCTTTAAGTTTCTGAGATGTTCCCCCTACCACAACCTCATAACTAACTTGTTCATAGAGATCAGCGTAAAGAGGAGACACACCACTACTATTCACCTGAGACCTCTGACCGGTCAATCCTTTGCCAGCTAAACAGTCCACAGGGTCAGAATAGAGTGGGTCAAATTGAGGTTTTGTACCTTTGACAGAATCCTTAGGCTCAGAATAGACGCCCACAAGGTGTTCGATGGTCCCTGCTGGGCTTTGACTTGGAGAGCGGGAGACTGGTGAACGAGGAGGTGTACCTGAGCTCCCAGGTTTCACCCCATGAGTAGCAGGGTCAAGCAGGTGCTGAGGGGGAGCAGATTTTGGTAATGGAATATTTGGAAGAGTTCGACCTTTGAGAGGCTTCTCCTCTTGCTCCTTCCTAACAGGTGCTCCTTTTACTTGAACTTCAGGAGTAACAGGTTCAGGTATTAGTGAGGCTTCCATTGAGCAATCGATATCTAAAGTGGGGCAACTTAATCTGTTCTCTGGACCCTGCTGAGCTTTGATAGAAGATTCCACCTGTTGAAAGATCTCATGACCTTGAGATGTCTCAAAAGTGAAATTTCCTTGGCCCGATGAGCATTGTCTGCCGGCCTCGAAAGAAAACATCACCTGTAAAGTAAAAATAACAATAAATCACCTGGAATGACAATAGATCCTCGCCCACTTTGGTTTCGCCTGAAACTCTCTCAGATATTTTCTCACCCCAACCTTTTTCTTACTCTCCATCTGACCCCTCTGATGATCCCTCTGATTGTCTATCTTGGATATCCTTTCACTCTCAGCTTTCTCTGTCCTCTCACCTTATCTTGTATATATTTATGCAGCAGTTTGTAGGGACAGATGTATAGGGTTCCTTGGGTCTGGTCCTTTATGTTGAAGCGGTATGTGTCCCGTCTCCTCTGGTCTCACATGCCCCCCTATATACTTTTGTTCTTTAAATCTTTTTGATCCACTCATCTTATCTCAACCATAATATGCAGTTGTTTGTAGGGCCATGTGTTTAGGGGTTCCTGAAGTATGTGTATTGTCCCTCCTGTCTCCGATCCCCCCCCATGCTTTCAATCCTCCTCTCCTTGGAGATTTGGTCCCTTTGGGTGAGGCAGTCCGAGTCTGGTCTCCTCCTGTCCCTGATCCAGCTCACCTGGTTCGCTCCTCACCTTATCTCGACCATATCTACGCAGTAGCTTATAGGGCCAGGTGTATAGGGGTTCCTTGGAGTTTTTGTCCTTTAGGGTGAGGCAATCTGAGTCAGTGCGTAGAATGTATGCACCCCGCAGTGAGCAGCGCTCTGCAGCCTCTGTGCGCTGTACAGTCACATAGAACTCACAAACTATGAAAACACAAAATAATGCAATGTTATACTATGTAATAACATGTCACACAACAATGCTTCATACAACATGTCAAACAACAATGCGTCATACAACATGTCACACAGCAATGCGTCATACAACATGTCACACAACAATGCGTCATACAACCTGTCACACAACAATGCGTCATACAACCTGTCACACAGCAATGCTTCATACAACATGTCACACAACAATGCGTCATACAACATGTCACACAACAATGCTTCACACAACATGTCACACAACAATGCGTCATACAACATGTCACACAGCAATGCGTCATACAACATGTCACACAGCAATGCGTCATACAACATGTCACACAGCAATGCTTCATACAACATGTCACACAACAATGCGTCATACAATATAATGACATACAACAACACAACATTACAGACCGATGTCATGACTAGATATATTCTGGGGTCATCTTCTCTCTAGGTCTACTCTCTGTTCTGGGTGTGAGTGAGCAATACTTCTATGGTTCTCTATTTATGACTGAGCATCCACCCTCTCTATACTCAAGGTCTGGATATAATGCTGCTATATAGTGTGTCAGGGCCTTGGACTTCTCTAACATTGTGGTGTCTGGGTATCATTTTGCTCTAGTTAAGCCCGAGCCTCTTCTCTAGCTCTATTCAGCCTTTTGATATTCATGTGTCCTCTCTCTCACTACCATTTTGTTTCTCTAGTATGTTTTTTCTTTCCTCTATGGAGAACTCACCATCCTCCCTAGAGATATAGATACTGTTGACCGCCATCTCCAACGGTGCAGAATCTGGATTCTCCGGTTCATTTTCCTGCGATGATCGGCTGCCGTTGAGTTTATTCTGGAGATCAAAAACAGAGAGATATTTGGTACCGGAGAGAAGATGAGACTTTATCAGCCAACACTAAACTGCTTCGTCTTCTTCTACAAGTCTAGCGGACTTTGAAGCATGGATCTCATACTGTTAGCAGACCTCCCACTGTTTCCTCTTCTCACAATCTTTAATCCCTTGTCCCATTGTCCTCTGCTGCTCTTGACCACCTTTTAACACAATAACGTGATGGATTTGCCAAAACTCGCTCCACACCACCAAGCTTCTTCTATGCTTATTTTCATCATCTCTCACTTGGTAGAGAAAGCTACGTATCCTTGTACACACAGAGCTAATCAAGCCGACCATTTGCTATCCTTGGTCCTCTCTCTTCTCATTTATTCCTCCATTTGGCCAACACTAATTTACTGATACTAGACATTGGAAGGCAGCCCAAGTTGTCTTAAGTCATCTAAGCAGCTCACAGCACTGACATTTTTCTTTGAGGATTCACAGGACCCTTTTGACCAGGGCCACAAGGAGCAGACCTCTAGGGCAATTTATACAGACCTCTATATAGGTCATTCACTTCTATTGGCCCAAGGAAGAGACCTCTCCACAGGTGTGCTTGGATATTTCTAAATAATGTTATTATACAGATTTTTAGAAAAGTAAATTAATTTTCTTCTACGATTGAACTTTTAATATCGATCTCCTCTGTTTATACCGAAAAATGCCACCATTCTATTTTGTTATTGTTGTTTAGTCATTTAGTTGTGTCTAACTCTCCATGACCCTATGGACTAAGGCATACCAGGTACATTCTATCTCCTTGTTTAGTTGTTCAGTTATGTCCATCTCTTTGCGACCATATGGACAGCAGGACACCATGCACATTCTATTTTGTTGTGGCTTAGTCGTTCAGTCATGTCCAACTCTCCATGACCCTATGGACTGCAGCACACGAGGCATTCTATTTTAATCCATGTTAAATTGCCATTTTTCATTGGCGTGTTGTATCGATTATTTAATCCACTATTAGCCCATTCTTATCTCCTGTTTTAATCCTGTTCTATTTGATACGTTATATGAAAGGGAACTAGCTGGAGCCATCTCAGTGAGGGGCCATGAAGGTGATGATGCCAAAAGTCTAAAGATCTAGAAGATAAAATGGTTTCATATGGAAAAGGCTCTTCTGATTTCCCCCAGTGGATGGGTGGTAAATCCAACTTCTTCCAGATTAATAAAATATGTCATTTTTCAACAATCGCCAATGAATGTCCACCACCCAGATTCCTATTTTTTGGATATGTTTTTTTCTTATAATAATAATGATTATTTTTTATTTGTAATGCTCCAACATATGCCACGTCTTTCCCTGAAGTCTCTCCAGAAATCTTTAAAAAAAAAAGGACTATGGGAAAATTCACTTTAGGGCAATTTATTCAAATCTGTTCATGAGGACAAAAAAAATCGAAGCCGAATGAAGACCTGTTATAGATATATCTGAACAATACAAATAACTTATATTCTCCTGAAAGACTGACCAAGATTTATACCTTTATATCCCTTCTGCGTGGGGCTTTAGAAAATAAATCCAATCGGGGTGGATCGGAATCGTGGACAGTTTACCGATCTACTCGATGGCTCTGCCATGACAATCGTTTCAAAGATTGCTATTTGTCTAGTCCTGGAAATCAGACGGAAGGGTGTCCATCTTTTCATTATCTGGAGAATTTGATCCAGTTAAATAATCGAAAATAAACAGTACTGAACATCTCAATGGAGCACAGATGTATAAATATTTGCCTGGTCCCAGCCCACATGTTCTTAGGAGCTCTCTTCAACACTGAGTATATAAATTGACTTAAAATGAAAATAGAAGAAAGTAACAGAACCTGGAGACCCTCACTGCACGCGAAACGCGTGGAAGCTCTGACCCCAAACTTCATGATGCTAAAGTGGAACACATGGAGATTTGGGCCAATCCAACAGGTCATTTTAAGAGAGCAAGACTGGAACTAGAAGATCTTTAATCCTTGGAAACGTCATTGTTTCTCTAAGTATAATAAAGGGCCGTCCCAAACATCTCACAGTTATCTTGATCTGTTATTAAGAAATGATATTAAGAGATATGGGGCTGACTTGGGACTCTCCGGCTCGGTGTTAGTAAAAGTGGTTATTCATCTTTAATCGGTTTTGTTGCCCAAATGCAGCATTTATCTTGATAATAAATAGACATTTTTAAACAGCATTCATTGAGTTTTTTGATGAAATATTGAGGGTTTACACATTCTATCATATTCTTGATCTTTATATATTTTTTTGTTATTTTAACAAAATAGATAAATACAGAGAGCTTCCACTATAGATGAAAATGGAGCATTCTCAGATGGAGAGATCTATGAAAAACTAAAGTCACCCATGATTCAATCATGATTTTAAAGCCCTGCCCTGGCCTGTATTTCTTTTGCTCAATGTGTGAGATTTTGGGGGAGATAAAGGAAAAACAAAAATCCAGATGGCGTCCATATTATTACTGTGTTTTTTATTCTTCTAAAAACCGTAAACCATTTATTCTAGACAGAATAACCTTCTTGCTATGCTCCAGATGGACATCAAGCTTGCAAATGTACTGCCTCCTGTAAGCCTCATAAAAATAACTAACAGCAACTATATGTCATGATCCCCCTGGCCACCAGTTCTTTGGACTCATATGATCCGCCCGGGATGATTAGAATTTTGAGGCGGCCCTAATAGGAGTCATTATGCAGCCAGACTCAAAATCCTAATCATCCTGTGTGGATCATATGAGTCCAGAAGACTGGTGGTCAGGGGGATCATGACAGCAAGCGGTCATGATCCCACTTCTAACACCAGTTGTTACGATCTGCTTTATTCAGTCGGGCTTGGAAAGGCTGTTATGGCGAAACCTACCCAGCAGATCTTTCAGGTTCTTTTGATCCTTAACCAATGCAGCAGATGTCTCTAAAATCCCCTCTTCAAATGAACACGAACCAGGAACTGCTTTTATTGCTGTTGCAATTCATAACAGATCCAGTGGATGTATATTTAAAATTGAACTGATAACACTCTGCAATAGTTTGTGGGAAGAATTCCAGTGGAATATAATCCCTCAGCGCTATATTTTCATAACAATATCTCAATTAAGTTCAGCTTTAATCTCTATTCAGAACTATGAGAGAACGTATATACATACAGGATTTACACATTCATTATAAATTCTATCATAGTTCTGAATAGACATCAAAGCTGAACTTAAAGGGATATTTAAGTTTGCTGGATTGATACATAGGGGAATCATCATAACATACAGTAATTCCCATACATGGGGGAATCATCATAACATACAGTAATTCCCATACATGGGGGAATCACCACAACATACAGTAATTCCCATATAAAAGGGGAATCACTATAACATACAGTAATTCCCATACATGGGGGAATCACTATAACATACAGTAATTCCCATACATGGGGGAATCACTATAACATACAGTAATTCCCATACATGGGGGAATCACTATAACATACAGTAATTCCCATACATGGGGGAATCACTATAACATACAGTAATTCCCATACATGGGGGAATCACTATAACATACCGTAATTCCCATACATGGGGGAATCACCATAACATACAGTAATTCCCATATAAAAGGGGAATCACTATAACATACAGTAATTCCCATATAAAAGGGGAATCACTATAACATACAGTAATTCCCATACATGGGGGAATCACCACAACATACAGTAATTCCCATATAAAAGAAATCACCTCCAAATGTTGTGAGTAGTTTTACTAACCAATCATCCAATAAAAAGAATCTAAGTTATCAATGGAGTCCAATCCACCCATACCTGCACCTCCACCTGCACCTATAGTACTCAGGTCATTTACTTATTTGCATAATCTGGGACTAGTTCAGTAGATAGGACACTGGCTCAAGTATAGGAGTCAGAGAGTCCTAGATAAAGGGAAGGGATTGATACCAGTGGAGTGCAACATGGCTGAGTGCTGGGCTGGGTTGCTTCATATATTAGTTATATTACTAGTGGGCATCAAGGTAAGGTTTGCAGATACGGCATGCAGGGACTGAATTTGAGACGGCAAGAAGGGAATGAACGAGACGATACGCGGGGAATGAACGAGACGGTACGTAGGGAATGAAAGACGGTAGGCGGGGAATGAACGAGGCGGTACGTAGGGAACTAACTGGAGATTGCATGCAGGGGATGAACAAGGGATGGCAAGCAGGGAATGAATGAAAGACTGCAGAATGAGAGTTGGGATAAAGGAAATGAATGAGAGACAGCATGCTGGTGATGAACAAGAGATGGAATGCAGAAAATTAATAAGAGACAGCAATCAGGGAATTAATTAGATTTAGCATGCAGGGAATGAATGAGAGATGGCATGCAGGGAATGAATGAGAGATGACAGTATGCAGGGAATGAATAAAGGTATGATGGGAATAAACAAGCAATAACAAGCAGTGAATGAACTAGAGACTGTATGTAGGTGGTGAACGAGAGACAGCAAGCAGGGAATGAATGAAAGACTGCAGGAATGAATGCGAGATAGCATATAGGAAATGTACCAGCGTCAGCATGCTGGGAATGAAGATGGTGTGTAAGGAATGAATGAAAGATGTATTCTGGGACTTAACAACAGATGGCATGCATGGAATAAATGAGAGCAACATGCTAAGGATGAATAACAAATGACATGCAGGGAATGAAAGAATGTGTTGTGGATAAATACAAATATCCATACATTAATTAGTATATATATATATATATATATCTCATGTATTAGCTTTTGTAGTACCCTTAGTATTTGGCTAGATGTAAGCTCTGAAAACGTTAGGTCTGCTAGGTCTGCATGTCCTAGATTTAGCAAGTTTACTCTTGAGTCTAAAGAAAATGTACGCCAGCAGTCTACAAGGCCAAAGCCAAGGACGATCAACAACTTGACATATGCGTAGAGATTAAAACTTAAGGGTGTTGTGCTCAGATAATGTGACGTATTAGGCATGGTGCGTGCTAACTACATGTCCCATATTTTATTGGATTGCAAAACATAAATAATATCTTACAGATCTGGAAAAAGGAGGTGGTGGAATGTACCATTTTCTTGAAGGTAATATTGGAATGTACCATTTTCTGTATTTAGACATGCTAAAAGGGATGCTAGTGAGGTGTAAAAAAAGCCAGGCAGCCATTTGTATATTGTGCTGATGCTTCCCGAGCTGGGAGACTGCAGGCAGGCATGGGAGACTGCAGGCAGGCATGGGAGACTGCAGGCAGGCATGGGAGACTGCAGGCAAGCATGGGAGACTGCAGGCAGGCATGGGATGGGAGACTGCAGGCAGGCGATGGGAGACTGCAGGCAGGCGATGGGAGACTGCAGGCAGGCGATGGGAGATTGGGAGACTGCAGGCAGGTAATGGGAGACTGCAGGCAGGCGATGGGAGACTGCAGGCAGGCTCTGGGAGACTGCAGGCAGGCGATGGGAGACTGCAGGCAGGCGATGGGAGACTGGGAGACCGCAGGCAGGCGATGGGAGACTGCAGGCAGGTGATGGGAGACTGCAGGCAGGCGATGGGAGACTGCAGGCAGGCGATGGGAGACTGCAGGCAGGCATGGGATGGGAGACTGCAGGCAGGCATGGGATGGGAGACTGCAGGCAGGCGATGGGAGACTGCAGGCAGGCGATGGGAGACTGCAGGCAGGCGATGGGAGACTGGGAGACTGCAGGCAGGCGATGGGAGACTGCAGGCAGGTGATGGGAGACTGCAGGCAGGTGATGGGAGACTGCAGGCAGGCGATGGGAGACTGGGAGACTGCAGGCAGGCGATGGGAGACTGCAGGCAGGCATGGGATGGGAGACTGCAGGCAGGCATGGGATGGGAGACTGCAGGCAGGCATGGGAGACTGTAGGCAGGCATGGGAGACTGTAGGCAGGCATGGGATGGGATGGGAGACTGCAGGCAGGCATGGGAGACTGGGAGACTGCAGGCAGGCATGGGAGACTGCAGGCAGGCATGGGATGGGATAGGAGACTGCAAGCAGGCATGGGAGACTGCAGGCAGGCATGGGAGACTGCAGGCAGGCATGGGAGACTGCAGGCAGGCGATGGGATGGGAGACTGCAGGCAGGCAATGGGATGGGAGACTGCAGGCAGGCGATGGGATGGGAGACTGCAGGCAGGCGATGGGATGGGAGACTGCAGGCAGGCGATGGGATGGGAGACTGCAGGCAGGCGATGGGAGACTGCAGGCAGGCGATGGGAGACTGCAGGCAGGCGATGGGAGACTGCAGGCAGGCGATGGGAGACTGGGAGACTGCAGGCAGGCACTGGGAGACTGCAGGCAGGCGATGGGAGACTGGGAGACTGCAGGCAGGCGATGGGAGACTGCAGGCAGGCGATGGGAGACTGCAGGCAGGCGATAGGAGACTGGGAGACTGCAGGCAGGCGATGGGAGACTGGGAGACTGCAGGCAGGCGATGGGAGACTGGGAGACTGCAGGCAGGCGATGGGAGACTGGGAGACTGCAGGCAGGCGATGGGAGACTGGGAGACTGCAGGCAGGTGATGGGAGACTGGGAGACTGCAGGCAGGCGATGGGAGACTGGGAGACTGCAGGCAGGCGATGGGAGACTGCAGGCAGGCGATGGGAGACTGCAGGCAGGCGATGGGAGACTGCAGGCAGGCGATGGGAGACTGGGAGACTGCAGGCAGGCATGGGAGACTGTAGGCATGGGAGGGGAGACTGAAGGCATGGGATGGGAGACTGAAGGCATGGGAGGGGAGACTGAAGGCATGGGAGGGGAGACTCAAGGCATGGGAGGGGAGACTCAAGGCATGGGAGGGGAGACTCAAGGCATGGGAGGGGAGACTCAAGGCATGGGAGGGGAGACTCAAGGCAGGAATGGGAGACTGCAGGCATGGGATGGGATGGGAGACTGAAGGCATGGGATGGGATGGGAAACTGAAGGCATGGGAGGGGAGACTCAAGGCAGGCATGGGAGACTGCAGGCATGGGATGGGATGGGAGACTGCAGGCAGGCATGGGATGGGAGACTGCAGGCAGGCATGGGATGGGAGACTGCAGGCAGGCATGGGATGGGAGACTGCAGGCAGGCATGGGATGGGAGACTGCAGGCAGGCATGGGATGGGAGACTGCAGGCAGGCATGGGAGACTGCAGGCATGGGATGGGAGACTGCAGGCATGGGATGGGATACTGCAGGCAGGCATGGGATGAGAGACTGCAGTCAGGCATGGGATGAGAGACTGCAGTCAGGCATGGGATGGGAGACTGCAGGCAGGCATGGGATGGGAGACTGCAGGCAGGCATGGGATGGGAGACTGCAGGCAGGCATGGGATGGGAGACTGCAGGCAGGCATGGGATGGGAGACTGCAGGCAGGCATGGGATGGGAGACTGCAGGCAGGCATGGGAGACTGTAGGCAGGCATGGTATGGGATGGGAGACTGTAGGCAGGCATGGTATGGGATGGGAGACTGCAGGCAGGCATGGGAGACTGCAGGCAGGCATGGGAGACTGCAGGCAGGCATGGGAGACTGCAGGCAAGCATGGGAGACTGCAGGCAAGCATGGGAGACTGCAGGCAAGCGTGGGAGGGGAGACTCAAGGTAAGCATGGGAGGGGAGACTCGGGGCAGGCATGGGAGACTGCAGGCAGGCATGGGAGACTGCAGGCAGGCATGGGAGACTGCTAGGCAGGCATGGGAGACTGCAGGCAGGCATGGGAGACTGCAGGCAGGCATGGGAGACTGCAGGCAGGCAAGGGAGACTGAAGGCAGGCAAGGGAGACTGAAGGCATGGGAGGGGAGACTCAAGGCAGGCATGGGAGACTGCAGGCAGGCATGGGATGGGAGACTGAAGGCATGGGAGGGGAAACTCAAGGCAGGCATGGGAGACTGCAGGCATGGGATGGGATGGGAGACTGAAGGCATGGGAGGGGAGACTCAAGGCAGGCATGGGAGACTGCAGGCATGGGATGGGATGGGAGACTGAAGGCATGGGAGGGGAGACTAAAGGCAGGCATGGCAGACTGCAGGCAGGCATGGGATGGGAGACTGAAGGCATGGGAGGGGAGACTCAAGGCAGGCATGGGAGACTGCAGGCATGGGATGGGAGACTGAAGGCATGGGAGGGGAGACTCAAGGCAGGCATGGGAGACTGCAGGCATGGGATGGGATTGGAGACTGCAGGGATGGGAGACTGCAGGCAGGCATGGGATGGGAGACTGCAGGCAGGCAGGCATGGGATGGGAGACTGCAGGCAGGCAGGCATGGGATGGGAGACTGCAGGCAGGCATGGGAGACTGTAGGCAGGCATGGGAGACTGTAGGCAGGCATGGGAGACTGTAGGCAGGCATGGGATGGCATGGGAGACTGTAGGCAGGCATGGGAGACTGTAGGCAGGCATGGGATGGGATGGGAGACTGCAGGCAGGCATGGGAGACTGCAGGGAGGCATGGGAGACTGGGAGACTGCAGGCAGGCATGGGAGACTGGGAGACTGCAGGCAGGCATGGGAGACTGCAGGCAGGCATGAGAGACTGGGAGACTGTAGGCAGGCATGGGAGACTGCAGGCAGGCATGGGAGTCTGGGAGACTCAAGGCAGGCATGGGAGACTGCAGGCAGGCGATGGGAGACTGGGAGACTGCAGGCAGGCGATGGGAGACTGGGAGACTGCAGGCAGGCGATGGGAGACTGGGAGACTGCAGGCGATGGGAGACTGCAGGCAGGCGATGGGAGACTGCAGGCAGGCGATGGGAGACTGCAGGCAGGCGATGGGAGACTGCAGGCAGGCGATGGGAGACTGCAGGCAGGCGATGGGAGACTGCAGGCAGACGATGGGAGACTGCAGGCAGGCGATGGGAGACTGCAGGCAGGCGATGGGAGACTGCAGGCAGGCATGGGAGACTGCAGGCAGGCATGGGAGACTGCAGGCAGGCATGGGAGACTGCAGTCAGGCATGGGAGACTGCAGGCTGGCATGGGAGACTGGAAGACTCAAGGCAGGCATGAGAGACTGGGAGACTTCAGGCAGGCATGGGAGACTGGGAGACTGCAGGCAGGCCTGGGAGACTGCAGGCAGGCATGGGAGACTGGGAGACTCAAGGCAGGCATGGAAGACTGGGAGACTGCAGGCAGGCGATGGGAGACTGGGAGACTGCAGGCAGGCGATGGGACACTGGGAGACTGCAGGCAGGCGATGGGAGACTGGGAGACTGCAGGCAGGCGATGGGAGACTGCAGGCAGGCGATGGGAGACTGCAGGCAGGCGATGGGAGACTGGGAGACTGCAGGCAGGCATGGGAGACTGCAGGCAGGCATGGGAGACTGCAGGCAGGCATGGGAGACTGTAGGCAGGCATGGGAGGGGACACTGCAGGCAGGCATGGGAGGGGAGACTGCAGGGAGGCATGGGAGGGGAGACTGCAGGCAGGCATGGGGGGAAGACTGCAGGAAGGCATGGGAGGGGAGACTGCAGGCAGGTGATGGGATGGGAGACTGCAGGCAAGCATGGGAGGGGAGACTCAAGGCAGGCATGGGAGACTGCAGGCAGGCATGGGAGACTGCAGGCAGGCATGGGAGACTGCAGGCATGGGATGGGATGGGAGACTGCAGGCAGGCATGGGAGACTGCAGGCAGGCATGGAATGGGATGGGAGACTGCAGGCAGGCATGGGAGACTGTAGGCAGGCATGGGATGGGATGGGAGACTGCAGGCAGGCATGGGATGGGAGACTGCAGGGAGGCATGGGAGGGGAGACTGCAGGGAGGCATGGGAGGGGAGACTGCAGGGAGGCATGGGAGGGGAGACTGCAGGCAGGCATGGGAGGGGAGACTGCAGGGAGGCATGGGAGGGGAGACTGCAGGCAGGCATGGGAGGGGAGACTGCAGGCAGGCATGGGAGGGGAGACTGCAGGCAGGCATGGGAGACTGCAGGCAGGCATGGGATGGGATAGGAGACTGCAAGCAGGCATGGGAGACTGCAGGCAGGCGATGGGAGACTGCAGGGAGGCATGGGAGGGGAGACTGCAGGGAGGCATGGGAGGGGAGACTGCAGGGAGGCATGGGAGGGGAGACTGCAGGCAGGCATGGGAGGGGAGACTGCAGGGAGGCATGGGATGGGAGATGGCAGGGAGGCATGGGATGGGAGACTGCAGGCAGGCATGGGATGGGAGACTGCAGGCAGGCATGGGATGGGAGACTGCAAGCAGGCATGGGATGGGAGACTGCAGGCAGGCATGGGATGGGAGACTGCAGGCAGGCATGGGATGGGAGACTGCAGGCAGGCATGGGAGGGGAGACTGCAGGCAGGCATGGAATGGGAGACTGCAGGCAGGCATGGGATGGGAGACTGCAGGCAGGTATGGGAGGGGAGACTGCAGGCAGGTATGGGAGGGGAGACTGCAGGCAGGCATGGGAGGGGAGACTGCAGGCAGGCATGGGAGGGGAGACTGCAGGCAGGCATGGGAGGGGAGACTGCAGGCAGGCATGGGAGGGGAGACTGCAGGCAGGCATGGGAGGGGAGACTGCAGGCAGGCATGGGATGGGAGACTGCAGGCAGGCATGGGATGGGAGATGGCAGGCAGGCATGGGATGGGAGACTGCAGGCAGGCATGGGATGGGAGACTGCAAGCAGGCATGGGATGGGAGACTGCAGGCAGGCATGGGATGGGAGGACTGCAAGCAGGCATGGGATGGGAGACTGCAGGCAGGCACGGGAGGGGAGACTGCAGGCAGGCATGGGAGGGGAGACTGCAGGCAGGCATGGGATGGGAGACTGCAGGCAGGCATGGGATGGGAGACTGCAGGCAGGCATGGGAGGGGAGACTGCAGGCAGGAATGGGAGGGGAGACTGCGAGCAGGCATGGGAGGGGAGACTGCAGGCAGGCATGGGATGGGAGACTGCAGGCAGGTATGGGAGGGGAGACTGCAGGCAGGCATGGGATGGGAGACTGCAGGCAGGCATGGGAGGGGAGACTGCAGGCAGGCATGGGATGGGAGACTGCAGGCAGGCATGGGATGGGAGACTGCAGGCAGGCATGGGATGGGAGATGGCAGGCAGGCATGGGATGGGAGACTGCAGGCAGGCATGGGATGGGAGACTGCAGGCAGGCATGGGATGGGAGACTGCAGGCAGGCATGGGATGGGAGACTGCAGGCAGGCATGGGATGGGAGACTGCAGGCAGGCATGGGATGGGAGACTGCAAGCAGGCATGGGATGGGAGACTGCAGGCAGGCATGGGAGGGGAGACTGCAGGCAGGCATGGGAGGGGAGACTGCAGGCAGGCATGGGATGGGAGACTGCAGGCAGGCATGGGAGGGGAGACTGCAGGCAGGCATGGGATGGGAGACTGCAGGCAGGTATGGGAGGGGAGACTGCAGGCAGGCATGGGATGGGAGACTGCAGGCAGGCATGGGAGGGGAGACTGCAGGCAGGCATGGGATGGGAGACTGCAGGCAGGCATGGGATGGGAGACTGCAGGCAGGCATGGGATGGGAGATGGCAGGGAGGCATGGGATGGGAGACTGCAGGCAGGCATAGGATGGGAGACTGCAGGCAGGCATGGGATGGGAGACTGCAGGCAGGCATGGGATGGGAGACTGCAAGCAGGCATGGGATGGGAGACTGCAGGCAGGCATGGGATGGGAGACTGCAGGCAGGCATGGGATGGGAGACTGCAAGCAGGCATGGGAGGGGAGACTGCAAGCAGGCATGGGATGGGAGACTGCAGGCAGGCATGGGATGGGAGACTGCAGGCAGGCATGGGATGGGAGACTGCAGGCAGGCATGGGAGGGGAGACTGCGAGCAGGCATGGGAGGGGAGACTGCAGGCAGGCATGGGATGGGAGACTGCAGGCAGGTATGGGAGGGGGAGACTGCAGGCAGGCATGGGATGGGAGACTGCAGGCAGGCATGGGAGGGGAGACTGCAGGCAGGCATGGGATGGGAGACTGCAGGCAGGCATGGGATGGGAGACTGCAGGCAGGCATGGGATGGGAGATGGCAGGGAGGCATGGGATGGGAGACTGCAGGCAGGCATGGGATGGGAGACTGCAGGCAGGCATGGGATGGGAGACTGCAGGCAGGCATGGGATGGGAGACTGCAAGCAGGCATGGGATGGGAGACTGCAGGCAGGCATGGGATGGGAGACTGCAGGCAGGCATGGGAGGGGAGACTGCAGGCAGGCATGGGAGGGGAGACTGCAGGCAGGCATGGGATGGGAGACTGCAGGCAGGCATGGGATGGGAGACTGCAGGCAGGCATGGGATGGGAGACTGCAGGCAGGCATGGGATGGGAGACTGCAGGCAGGCATGGGATGGGAGACTGCAGGCAGGCATGGGAGGGGAGACTGCAGGCAGGCATGGGAGGGGAGACTGCGAGCAGGCATGGGAGGGGAGACTGCAGGCAGGCATGGGATGGGAGACTGCAGGCAGGCATGGGAGGGGAGACTGCAGGCAGGCATGGGATGGGAGACTGCAGGCAGGCATGGGATGGGAGACTGCAGGCAGGCATGGGAGGGGAGACTGCAGGCAGGCATGGGATGGGAGACTGCAGGCAGGCATGGGTTGGGAGACTGCAGGCAGGCATGGGAGGGGAGACTGCGAGCAGGCATGGGAGGGGAGACTGCAGGCAGGCATGGGATGGGAGACTGCAGGCAGGCATGGGAGGGTAGACTGCAGGCAGGCATGGGAGGGGAGACTGCAGGCAGGCATGGGAGGGGAGACTGCGAGCAGGCATGGGAGGGGAGACTGCAGGCAGGCATGGGAGGGGAGACTTAAGAAAACTATAGATAGAGACCAAGACAGATGACATACATCTTGAGGCCTCTCACAAATAAAACACACAGGGCTCCACCCTCCCCTATTACAGATGCCCTGGCAGGGAATGAATGAGAGAAGGTCATGGAGAGTCGGACATGACTGAACCACTAAACAGCAATGTATGTGTGTGTGTGTCAGGGTCTCACCTGGAAGGCCACCTCACTCAGCCTCTGTATCCACTCCTCCGTGACGGCGCGCTCTGCGGACAGGAGCATGGTCTTGTCACTGGTTTGCAGAGTGAAGGCCGCCATGTTTTCTTTTGGTCCGGTCTCTGTCGGCGCTTTAGTCACGCACACACACTCTGCGAGCCGCACAATCTTGCGGTCCGTTGCGCGGCGGATGTGCATCTTATCTCCACTCAAGGTCCCATCCTTCCAGTCATAAAACTCCAACCGAGCCACCCCGAAAGGAGAGTCCGGGTACAGGAGGGCGTAGCATCGCTTCCATTTCTGTCACACAAAAATACACAACATGTTACACATCAGTGAATGTGCTGCGGGTATGAGGGAGTGTACATAAATCCTACATGATGGACCTTTCTGGTTCTTATCTGCGGTCGGGACTGAGCTTCTATCATAGCAGACATGACATGGGGCCCCAAGGTATAGCAGTGTATATAATGAAGGCTTCACATATACCGCTTTTATATGAATTAATAACTCTGCATCCACTGTTTTAAAACGTCTGAACCTTTCAAGGACTTCTTATTACATCCTATTTGCTCAACATTGGTGTCATGCTGTGTGGTCTAACATCTTCATCACTATGTATATAATGTGAAACTAATTAGATCAATCTCTTCTAAACTATTACACAAATAGATAAGAGTTTCCTTATGAACATATACTGGTTAGTACTTCATTTAGTATGCAAGTGATAGTTTTTTATAATTAGATATTGATTTCATTATAGTTCTAAATTGATCCAACGATCTTTTGTGACATATAAGCATTATCAGTAACTCATCATTGTACTGCTTAATACTGACTTACCTGCCAGAGTATTATAGCATGCGTACTCAAGTAATCATGATAGGATTAGGCATCTCACCTTCAGAGGCATGGAGTAGCTTTGAGAGCGTCATAAACAAGGCGGAGCTTATCCCTTTAAATTAATGGTGCGAAATAGCGCTAGAAATCGTCCCTGAAGAATCTGAGATAGCCGGTGAAACGCGTGTGGGAGCTGCTCCTTGAAGCATTGCAGGTCTCTACTATATGGCTCTTTGCTATTACACATATCTTATGGGCTTGAGAAGCTATTATTGACCTTCTCGTGGTATATGTATATACCTACTTTAGTAATTCCCCATTTTTTCTTATATATATATTTATTCTAAGACAGACTAGTAATTTTCTCATTTTTGACTTGCAACAATTTAAAAAGAGCTCCTTTGGAATTCTTTGGACCATTTATTTGCCCTTAGGATTTTGGATAATTAACATTGCCTGTACTCTATTATTATTTTGGGTTGTATTCCCTATTATTGGTAGCAACTATTATTAAACTAACACAATGTTATCAATCAGTTCAGCATTTAAGACCTCCTGCTGAGTGGTTAGATTAGATAGACTTCTTATCTTAATTGTGTTACGTTTTATTATTCAGCACCCAAAATTATTGCAATACCTATTTCTTCTCTCTTCTCCCATTCTACCCAGGACCAGAAATCCTGCATCTATATTACATAACTGCATTCCTGCTCTCGACAGATCCTGAAGCAAGCCTCCTTCAAGGGCAAGCCCTAGCAACAATACAAAGAAACTAGCTGGGGGAAAGCCCTAATGGGTGGTATTCATTCATTGACTGGTCCAACCTCATGACAAAAACTGGAATCATTGGTATCAACGGGAAAAGCCAAGCAATAGAGACCGGCGACGTAGTGGTAAAGATGGAACAGTATGATGAGCTCAGAATGGCCCAAATAAGAGAGTGTGCAGTGACCCAGCTAAGATTTGTATGAGCGGTTCAATGGCACCCTGAAGGCTATGATTAGAGCCTTTGCAGACCAAGGTTGGATTGAGGTAAGTTGCTTCCCTACCTCCTCTTCGCCTACAGAGAGGTCCCTCAAGAGTCCACATGGTTCTCACCCTTTGAACTTGGGTACAAATGGTGAGTGAGAGAGCCACTGTTAGGGATTTTGGGAGGGGACCACCAGAGGAGGAACTCCCTGTAGTGAAATATGTACTCAGGCTCAGAGATAGGCTGGGAACACTAAGTGGGCTACCCAAAAAGCATCAGCTTGCAGTCCAAGGCAAGCAAAAGTGCTGTTATGATCAGAAAACCCAGGCAGGGGAATCCCAGGTAGGATAGCTGAATTAATATTGGCACCCAATTCCCAAGCTCCATGTGGAAGCCCTGGATGAGCAACAACAAATTAAGAAGGTGACCCATATGCAGAATCCAAACCAGAGTTGTAATGTCCATGTAATGTCCATATGCCTAGCAGAAGGGGAAGATTCTGAGGATGGGGTACTAAAAGACATGATTGCCCCTGTTGAACAGTACTCCGTTTCCCTTACCATGACCAGATTGTCCGCTGACCAGCGACAGCAGTTTGAGGGGTGGTAAGTCACCACCTTGGCCGTGGTGACTCGGCCGTGTAGGACGGACCTGTTAGTCCACGAGTTCTTTGCCTCTGACACCCCGACTGAAGCATCCAGACTAACTGAATGGATCAGTCAAGCTTATCCCTCGTGACAAGTGTGTCCACTTAGGTGTGTACATGGACCACAGTGTATACAGAGGTATCTTGTACATGGACCACAGTGTATACAGAGGTATCTTGTACATGGACCACAGTGTATACAGAGGTATCTTGTACATGGACCACAGTGTATACAGAGGTATCTTGTACATGGATCACAGTGTATACAGAGGTATCTTGTACATGGACCACAGTGTATACAGAGGTATCTTGTACATGGATCACAGCGTATACAGAGGTATCTTGTACATGGATCACAGCGTATACAGAGGTATCTTGTACATGGATCACAGCGTATACAGAGGTATCTTGTACATGGATCACAGCGTATACAGAGGTATCTTGTACATGGATCACAGCGTATACAGAGGTATCTTGTACATGGATCACAGTGTATACAGAGGTATCTTGTACATGGATCACAGTGTATACAGAGGTATCTTGTACATGGATCACAGTGTATACAGAGGTATCTTGTACATGGATCACAGTGTATACAGAGGTATCTTGTACATGGATCACAGTGTATACAGAGGTATCTTGTACATGGATCACAGCGTATACAGAGTTATCTTGTACATGGATCACAGTGTATACAGAGGTAACTTGTACATGGATCACAGCGTATACAGAGGGATCTTGTACATGGATCACAGCGTATACAGAGGTATCTTGTACATGGATCACAGCGTATACAGAGGTATCTTGTACATGGATCACAGCGTATACAGAGGTATCTTGTACATGGATCACAGCGTATACAGAGTTATCTTGTACATGAATCACAGCGTATACAGAGTTATCTTGTACATGAATCACAGTGTATACAGAGGTATCTTGTACATGGATCACAGTGTATACAGAGGTATCTTGTACATGGATCACAGTGTATACAGAGGTATCTTGTACATGGATCACAGCGTATACAGAGGTATCTTGCACATGGATCACAGCGTATACAGAGGTATCTTGTACATGAATCACAGTGTATACAGAGTTATCTTGTACATGAATCACAGTGTATACAGAGGTATCTTGTACATGGATCACAGTGTATACAGAGGTATCTTGTACATGGATCACAGTGTATACAGAGGTATCTTGTACATGGATCACAGTGTATACAGAGGTATCTTGTACATGGATCACAGCGTATACAGAGGTATCTTGTACATGGATCACAGCGTATACAGAGGTATCTTGTACATGGATCACAGCGTATACAGAGGTATCTTGTACAAGGATCACAGCGTATACAGAGGTATCTTGTACATGGATCACAGCGTATACAGAGGTATCTTGTACATGGATTACAGTGTATACAGAGGTATCTTGTACATGGATCACAGTGTATACAGAGGTATCTTGTACAAGGATCACAGTGTATACAGAGGTATCTTGTACATGTTGTACATGGATCACAGTGTATACAGAGGTATCTTGTACATGGACCACAGCGTATACAGAGGTATCTTGTACATGGATCACAGTGTATACAGAGTTATCTTGTACATGGACCACAGTGTATACAGAGGTATCTTGTACATGGATCACATCGTATACAGAGGTATCTTGTACATGGATCACATCGTATACAGAGGTATCTTGTACATGGATCACAGTGTATACAGAGGTATCTTGTACATGGATCACAGTGTATACAGAGTTATCTTGTACATGGATCACAGCGTATACAGAGGTATCTTGTACATGGACCACAGTGTTGTAACGGATCTCCTGGCACCCCGACCGGGTACCTCCGTTAATGGATGCGTACTAGTTTGCGTCGAGGCCTACAAGCACTGCACCGGACACCAAAACCACCACAGACTCCAAGGATAGTACATCAGGAACAAGCGTTCAGTAGTTACAGCTCAAGGGAGTATGCAAAAGCATAGCAATCCCCAGTATGATAGCGATCCCCTCCAATAACGCAACGAGACTACGTTTTGAAGGGTCAAGAAGAACTATATTTTAATGACAGGGAATCTCCTTTTATGCAAGGGTGCCCTCTGAAGGGCTACACCCACATAATTATCACAACAGCCAATTATATACATGGTTCAACCCCCACGTCTCCTCCCCTCAGATAACAGGTAACACAATTAAAACAGACACAATTTTAACCACATTCTGGATGTACCCCAAATACAGGGGGTACACCTTTAAGTCCCGCACCATTCAATATCTCTCACCCAGGGGAACAACATATACAAAAAATGGCATGAATCAGACCAGGGGTTCAAAAGTTAGTAAAAGTATGTTTTTACACATAACACACAGACATTGCACATATCCCCCACACAATACACATATAGGACAATAGGTGAGTCACACCTCCCTGGCAACTTGGATACAATCAGACATTAATTAGATCATTCTTCTTTGTTCTTATCAGAGAATGAAAACACTTTGGAAAATGCAAGGATCCTTTACAACTTTCTTATCTCTTGAATCTCTGTAACAGGATTATCTATTAGCCTAGGTCTGCAAAAGTCTGGCTAATATTCTGAGCCAATATATTCTGTAGAACATAAAACAACATATCTACCGTACAGCAATGTGATCATATTTTAACCAAGAATTAAATAATCATAAAACAGGGTAAAATAGTGATGGGTTCCGTTACAAGTGTATACAGAGGTATCTTGTACATGGATCACAGCGTATACAGAGGTATCTTGTACATGGACCACAGCGTATACAGAGGTATCTTGTACATGGACCACAGCGTATACAGAGGTATCTTGTACATGGACCACAGCGTATACAGAGGTATCTTGTACATGGACCACAGCGTATACAGAGGTATCTTGTACATGGACCACAGCGTATACAGAGGTATCTTGTACATGGACCACAGCGTATACAGAGGTATCTTGTACATGGACCACAGCGTATACAGAGGTATCTTGTACATGGACCACAGCGTATACAGAGGTATCTTGTACATGGACCACAGCGTATACAGAGGTATCTTGTACATGGACCACAGCGTATACAGAGGTATCTTGTACATGGACCACAGCGTATACAGAGGTATCTTGTACATGGACCACAGCGTATACAGAGGTATCTTGTACATGGACCACAGCGTATACAGAGGTATCTTGTACATGGACCACAGCGTATACAGAGGTATCTTGTACATGGACCACAGCGTATACAGAGGTATCTTGTACATGGACCACAGCGTATACAGAGGTATCTTGTACATGGATCACAGCGTATACAGAGGTATCTTGTACATGGATCACATCGTATACAGAGGTATCTTGTACATGGATCACAGCGTATACAGAGGTATCTTGTACATGGATCACATTGTATACAGAGGTATCTTGTACATGGATCACAGCGTATACAGAGGTATCTTGTACATGGATCACAGCGTATACAGAGGTATCTTGTACATGGATCACAGTGTATACAGAGGTATCTTGTACATGGATCACAGTGTATACAGAGGTATCTTGTACATGGATCACAGTGTATACAGAGGTATCTTGTACATGGATCACAGTGTATACAGAGGTATCTTGTACATGGATCACAGTGTATACAGAGGTATCTTGTACATGGATCACAGTGTATACAGAGGTATCTTGTACATGGACCACAGTGTATACAGAGGTATCTTGTACATGGATCACATCGTATACAGAGGTATCTTGTACATGGATCACAGCGTATACAGAGGTATCTTGTACATGGATCACAGCGTATACAGAGGTATCTTGTACATGGATCACAGTGTATACAGAGGTATCTTGTACATGGATCACAGCGTATACAGAGGTATCTTGTACATGGATCACATCGTATACAGAGGTATCTTGTACATGGATCACAGCGTATACAGAGGTATCTTGTACATGGATCACATTGTATACAGAGGTATCTTGTACATGGATCACAGCGTATACAGAGGTATCTTGTACATGGATCACAGCGTATACAGAGGTATCTTGTACATGGATCACAGTGTATACAGAGGTATCTTGTACATGGATCACAGTGTATACAGAGGTATCTTGTACATGGATCACAGTGTATACAGAGGTATCTTGTACATGGATCACAGTGTATACAGAGGTATCTTGTACATGGATCACAGTGTATACAGAGGTATCTTGTACATGGATCACAGTGTATACAGAGGTATCTTGTACATGGACCACAGTGTATACAGAGGTATCTTGTACATGGATCACATCGTATACAGAGGTATCTTGTACATGGATCACAGTGTATACAGAGGTATCTTGTACATGGATCACATCGTATACAGAGGTATCTTGTACATGGATCACAGCATATACAGAGGTATCTTGTACATGGACCACAGTGTATACAGAGGTATCTTGTACATGGATCACATCGTATACAGAGGTATCTTGTACATGGATCACAGTGTATACAGAGGTATCTTGTACATGGATCACAGTGTATACAGAGGTATCTTGTACATGTATAACAGTGTATACAGAGGTATCTTGTACATGGATCACAGTGTATACAGAGGTATCTTGTACATGGATCACAGTGCATACAGAGGTATCTTGTACATGGATCACAGTGTATACAGAGGTATCTTGTACATGGATCACAGTGTATACAGAGGTATCTTGTACATGGATCACAGTGTATACAGAGGTATCTTGTACATGGATCACAGTGTATACAGAGGTATCTTGTACATGGACCACAGTGTATACAGAGGTATCTTGTACATGGATCACATCGTATACAGAGGTATCTTGTACATGGATCACAGTGTATACAGAGGTATCTTGTACATGGACCACAGTGTATACAGAGGTATCTTGTACATGGATCACATCGTATACAGAGGTATCTTGTACATGGATCACAGTGTATACAGAGGTATCTTGTACATGGATCACAGTGTATACAGAGGTATCTTGTACATGTATAACAGTGTATACAGAGGTATCTTGCACATGGATCACAGTGTATACAGAGGTATCTTGTACATGGATCACAGTGCATACAGAGGTATCTTGTACATGGATCACAGTGTATACAGAGTTATCTTGTACATGGACCACAGTGTATACAGAGGTATCTTGTACATGGATCACAGTGTATACAGAGTTATCTTGTACATGGACCACAGCGTATACAGAGGTATCTTGTACATGGATCACAGCGTATACAGAGGTATCTTGTACATGGATCACAGCGTATACAGAGGTATCTTGTACATGGATCACAGTGTATACAGAGGTATCTTGTACATGGACCACAGTGTATACAGAGGTATCTTGTACATGGATCACATCGTATACAGAGGTATCTTGTACATGGATCACAGTGTATACAGAGGTATCTTGTACATGGATCACAGTGTATACAGAGGTATCTTGTACATGTATAACAGTGTATACAGAGGTATCTTGTACATGGATCACAGTGTATACAGAGGTATCTTGTACATGGATCACAGTGCATACAGAGGTATCTTGTACATGGATCACAGTGTATACAGAGTTATCTTGTACATGGACCACAGTGTATACAGAGGTATCTTGTACATGGATCACAGTGTATACAGAGTTATCTTGTACATGGACCACAGCGTATACAGAGGTATCTTGTACATGGATCACAGCGTATACAGAGGTATCTTGTACATGGATCACAGCGTATACAGAGGTATCTTGTACATGGATCACAGTGTATACAGAGGTATCTTGTACATGGATCACAGTGTATACAGAGGTATCTTGTACATGGACCACAGTGTATACAGAGGTATCTTGTACATGGACCACAGTGTATACAGAGGTATCTTGTACATGGACCACAGTGTATACAGAGGTATCTTGTACATGGATCACAGTGTATACAGAGTTATCTTGCACATGGACCACAGTGTATACAGAGGTATCTTGTACATGGATCACAGTGCATACAGAGGTATCTTGTACATGGATCACAGTGTAGTTAGTGTGTACATGGGTGTATAGCGATGGAGTACATGTATGACACATCTCACCTTCCCGAACTTGTTCTGCTTCACGTGTACTTGTCCTTCCTTCAGAGGTTTGTCCGTCGATGACATTTTTGGATCTTCCAGATTGTTTACGGATCTCGAACTCAGCGGAAAAACCTGAGGACCTTCCCTAAAGATAGAGGGTAGGAGTGTCATGGGGGTGGTCATGGAGAAGCCCTCTATACCTCGGGAACCACTCTATACCCCGGGAACCCCTCTATACCCAGAGAATCCCTCTACACCCCGGGGACCCCTCTACACCCCGGGGACCCCTCTACACCTTCAGGAACCCCTCTACACCTTCAGGAACCCCTCTACACCTTCAGGAACCCCTCTATACCCCGGGAACCCCTCTGTACCCCGGGATCCCTCTATACCCCGGGAACCCTTCTACACTGTAGGATTTATACTTTGGAAACCTCTCTACACCCTGGAAACCCCACTTTACCTTGGAAATGCCTCTATATTCTGGCAACCCCTCTGTACCCTGGGGACCCCTATACACCTGGGAAACCCCTCTATAACCTTGGGACTCCTTTGTACCCTGGGGACCCCTATACACCTGGGAAACCCCTGAATACCCAGAGATCCCCTCTATGCCCTGGAGACCCCTCTATCCTCTGGGGACCCCTCTATCCTCTGGGGACCCCTCTACACCTTGGGCATTTACCTCTACTGTACCTGAATACCAGGGAACCCACACCCTTGGTAACCCCTCTATACCCCAGGAACCCTCCTACACCTTGGTAACCCCTCTATACCCCGGGAACCCTTCTACACCTTGGTAACCCCTCTATACCCCGGGAACCCTTCTACACCTTGATAACCCCTCTATACCCCGGGAAGCCTTCTACACCTTGGTAACCCTTCTACAAAGTGGGTATCTTACTATATGCTGGAAACCCCTCGACACCCTGGGAACCCCTCGACACCCTGGAAATCCCTAAAAATTTCTGGAACCCCTCTATACCCCGAGAATCCCTCTATACCTTGGGAATCCCTATATACCCTGGGAACCCCTCTATAGCCCATAAACTTGTCTATACCTTGGGAACCCCTCTACACTGTGGGATCTATACTTTGGAAACCCCACTATACCTTGGGAACCCCTCTACACCCCGAGAATCCATATATACCCTGGGAACCCCTATATACCCCATAAACTTGTCTACACCTTGGGAACCCCTCTACACTGTAGGATCTATACTTTGGAAACCTCTCTACACCTCTATACCTTGGAAATGCCTCTATATCCTGGCAACCCCTCTGTACCCTGGGGACCCCTATACACCTGGGAAACCCCTCTATAACCTTGGGACTCCTTTGTCCCCTGGGAACCCCTCTACACCTTGGGAACCCCTCTATACTGTAGGATCTATACTTTGGAAACCCCTCTACACCTTGGGAACCCCTCTCTACACCTTGGGAACCCCTCGATAACACCTTGGGCATTTACCTCTACTGTACCTGAGTACCAGGGCACCCACACCCTTGGTAACCCCTCTATACCCCAGGAACCCCTCTATACCCTGGGAACCCTCCTACACCTTGGTAACCCCTCTATACCCCGGGAACCCTTCTACACCTTGGTAACCCCTCTATACCCCGGGAACCCTTCTACATCTTGGTAACCCCTCTATACCCCGGGAACCCTTCTACATCTTGGTAACCCCTCTATACCCCGGGAACCCTTCTACACCTTGGTAACCCCTCTATACCCCGGGAACCCTTCTACACCTTAGTAACCCCTCTATACCCCGGGAACCCTTCTACAAAGTGGGTATCCTACTATATGCTGGAAACCCCTCGACACCCTGGGAACCCCTCGACACCCTGGGAACCCCTCGACACCCTGGGAACCCCTCGACACCCTGGGAACCCCTCGACACCCAGAGAATCCCTCTATACCCTGGGAATCCATCTACACCTTGGGAATCCCTATATACCCTGGGAACCCCTCTATAGCCCATAAACTTGTCTATACCTTTGGAAACCCTCTACACTGTAGGGTCTAGACTTTGGAAACCCCACTATACCTTGGGAACCCCTCTACACCCCGAGAATCCATATATTCCCTGGGAACCCCTATATACCCCATAAACTTGTCTACACCTTGGGAACCCCTCTACACCTTGGGAACCCCACTATACCTTGGGAACCCCTCTACACTGTAGGATCTATACTTTGGAAACCTCTCTACACCCTGGAAACCCTTCTATACCTTGGAAATGCCTCTATATCCTGGCAACCCCTCTGTACCCTGGGGACCCCTCTACACATCTGGGGAACCCCTCTATAACCTTGGAAACCACTCTACACCTTGAGACCCCTTTATACCCAGAGATCCCCACTATGCCACGGGGACCCCTCTACCCCCTGGGGACCCCTCTACCCCCTGGGGATTTACCTCTACTGTACCTGAGCACCTACACCCCAGGGCTTCCCTCTGTCACTCATAATGTTCGGGCTCGCCCCAGAGCACAACAATTATACACACAACACGTACATACACACAACACAGGTCCCACATAGTGATACAACAATTATACACACAACACGTACATACACACAACACAGGTCCCACATAGTGACACAATAATTATACACACAACACGTACATACACACAACACAGGTCCCACATAGTGACACAACAATTATACACACAACACGTACATACACACAACACAGGTCCCACATAGTGACACAACAATTATACACACAACACGTACATACAACACAGGTCCCACATAGTGACACAACAATTATACACACAACACGAACATACACACAACACAGGTGCCACATGGTGACACGACAATTATACACACAACACGTACATACAACACAGGTCCCACATAGTGACACGACAATTATACACACATCACGTACATACACAACACAGGTCCCACATGGTGACACAACAATTATACACACAACACGTACATACACAACACAGGTCCCACATAGTGACACGACAATTATACACACAACACGTACATACACACAACACAGGTCCCACATAGTGACACGACAATTATACACACAACACGTACATACAACACAGGTCCCACATAGTGACACAACAATTATACACACAACACGTACATACACACAACACAGGTGCCACATTGTGACACGACAATTATACACACAACACGTACATACAACACAGGTCCCACATAGTGACACGACAATTATACACACATCACGTACATACACACAACACAGGTCCCACATAGTGACACAATAATTATACACACAACACGTACATACACACAACACAGGTCCCACATGGTGACACGACAATTACACACAACACGTACATACACAACACAGGTCCCACATGGTGACACGACAATTATACACACAACACGTACATACAACACAGGTCCCACATAGTGACACAACAATTATACACACAACACGTACATACACACAACACAGGTCCCACATAGTGACACGACAATTATACACACAACACGTACATACACAACACAGGTCCCACATAGTGACACGACAATTATACACACATCACTTACATACACAACACAGGTCCCACATGGTGACACAACAATTATACACACAACACGTACATACACACAACACAGGTCCCACATGGTGACACAACAATTATACACACAACACGTACATACACAACAGAGGTCCCACATAGTGACACGACAATTATACACACAACACGTACATACACACAACACAGGTGCCACATTGTGACACGACAATTATACACACAACACGTACATACAACACAGGTCCCACATAGTGACACGACAATTATACACACAACACGTACATACACACAACACAGGTCCCACATAGTGACACGACAATTATACACACAACACGTACATACAACACAGGTCCCACATAGTGACACGACAATTATACACACAACACGTACATACAAGACAGGTCCCACATAGTGACACTACAATTATACACACAACACGTACATACACAACACAGGTCCCACATAGTGACACGACAATTATACACACAACACGTACATACAACACAGGTCCCACATAGTGACACGACAATTATACACACAACACGTACATACAACACAGGTCCCACATAGTGACACGACAATTATACACACAACACGTACATACAACACAGGTCCCACATAGTGACACGACAATTATACACACAACACGTACATACACAACACAGGTCCCACATAGTGACACGACAATTATACACACAACACGTACATACACACAACACAGGTCCCACATAGTGACACGACAATTATACACACAACACGTACATACAACACAGGTCCCACATAGTGACACGACAATTATACACACAACACGTACATACAACACAGGTCCCACATAGTGACACGACAATTATACACACAACACGTACATACAACACAGGTCCCACATAGTGACACGACAATTATACACACAACACGTACATACAACACAGGTCCCACATAGTGACACGACAATTATACACACAACACGTACATACAACACAGGTCCCACATAGTGACACGACAATTATACACACAACATGTACATACACACAACACAGGTGCCACATTGTGACACAACAATTATACACACAACACGTACATACACAACACAGGTCCCACATGGTGACACGACAATTATACACACAACACGTACATACACACACACAAATATACACAACACGCCTCCTCACAGCACACACAGTGATGTCTCACCCATATTCTCTCTCCGTGTTGCTCTCTTCCTCTCTTGCTGTCTCTCGGTTGGTATCTTTCCCTTTTTCCCTAACTGTCTGTCTGTACCTTCTCTATCTCTTGCTCTCTCTCTCTCTCTCTCTCTCTCCCTTGCTCTCTCTCTCTCTCTCTCCCTTGCTCTCTCTCTCTCCCTTGCTCTCTCTCTCTCTCCCTTGCTTTCTCTCTCTCCCTTCGCTGTCTCTCTCTCCCTTCGCTGTCTCTCTCTCCCTTGCTGTCTCTCTCTCCCTTGCTCTCTCTCTCTCTCCCTTGCTCTTGCTCTCTCTCTCTCTCCCTTGCTCTCTCTCAATCCCTTGCTTTCTCTCTCTCCCTTCGCTGTCTCTCTCTCCCTTCGCTGTCTCTCTCAATCCCTTGCTTTCTCTCTCTCCCTTCGCTGTCTCTCTCTCCCTTCGCTGTCTCTCTCTCCCTTCGCTGTCTCTCTCTCCCTTGCTCTCTCTCTCTCCCTTGCTCTCTCTCTCTCCCTTGCTCTCTCTCTCTCTCCCTTGCTCTCTCTCTCACTCTCCCTTGCTGTCTCTCTCCGGTGCTGTCTCAGTGTCTGTCTCTCTCTCCTTGCTGTCTCTCTCTCCCTTACTCTCTCTCTCCTTGCTGTCTCTCTCTCTCTCTCTCTCTCTCTCTCCCTTGCTGTCTCTCTCCGCTGCTGTCTCGGTGTCTGTCTCTCTCTCCTTGCTGTCTCTCTCTCCCTTACTCTCTCTCTCTCTCGCTCCCTTGCTGTCTCTCTTTCTCTCTCTTCCTTGCTGTCTCTCTCTCCCTTGCCGTCTCTCTCCGCTGCTGTCTCGGTGTCTGTCTCTTCCACCCCCTCCTTTTCTCTATTTCTGCTTTTCTTGTACTTCCTCCTGTTGCTTCCTGTATTACAGAACAGAGATCACAGCTGGAAGAGAGCGTCGTTATCTGCCCCCGCCCTGCCCTGATAGTACGAGAGAACCTGCCCCTACAGCAGAGTGCCCCGAGACCTGCCCTGCCCCATAGTACACCTGAACCTGCCCCTACAGCAGAGTGCCTTGAGACCTGCCCTGCCCCATAGTACACCTGAACCTGCCCCTACAGCAGAGTGCCCCGAGACCTGCCCTGCCCATAGTACACCTGAACCTGCCCCTACAGCAGAGTGCCTTGAGACCTGCCCTGCCCCATAGTACACCTGAACCTGCCCCTACAGCAGAGTGCCCCGAGACCTGCCCTGCCCCATAGTACACCTGAACCTGCCCCTACAGCAGAGTGTCCTGAGACCTGCCCTGCCCCCATAGTACACCTGAACCTGCCCCTACAGCAGAGTGCCCTGAGACCTGCCCTGCCCCCATAGTACACCTGAACCTGCCCCTACATCAGAGTGCCCTGAGACCTGCCCTGCCCCATAGTACACCTGAACCTGCCCCTACAGCAGAGTGCCCTGAGACCTGCCCTGCCCCATAGTACACCTGAACCTGCCCCTACAGCAGAGTGCCCTGAGACCTGCCCTGCCCCCATAGTACACCTGAACCTGCCCCTACAGCAGAGTGCCCAGAGACCTGCCCTGCCCCCATAGTACACCTGAACCTGCCCCTACAGCAGAGTACCCTGAGACCTGCCCTGCCCCCATAGTACACCTGAACCTGCCCCTACAGCAGAGTGCCCTGAGACCTGCCCTGCCCCATAGTACACCTGAACCTGCCCCTACAGCAGAGTGCCCTGAGACCTGCCCTGCCCCATAGTACACCTGAACCTGCCCCTACAGCAGAGTGCCCTGAGACCTGCCCTGCCCCCATAGTACACCTGAACCTGCCCCTACAGCAGAGTGCCCTGAGACCGGCCCTGCCCCCATAGTACACCTGAACCTGCCCCTACAGCAGAGTGCCCCGAGACCTGCCCTGCCCCCATAGTACACCTGAACCTGCCCCTACAGCAGAGTGCCCTGAGACCTGCCCTGCCCCATAGTACACCTGAACCTGCCCCTACAGCAGAGTGCCCTGAGACCTGCCCTGCCCCATAGTACACCTGAACCTGCCCCTACAGTAGAGTGCCCCGAGACCGGCCCTGCCCCATAGTACACCTGAACCTGCCCCTACAGCAGAGTGCACTGAGACCGGCCCTGCCCCCATAGTACACCTGAACCTGCCCCTACAGCAGAGTGCCCCGAGACCTGCCCTGCCCCATAGTACACCTGAACCTGCCCCTACAGCAGAGTGCCCTGAGACCGGCCCTGCCCCCATAGTACACCTGAACCTGCCCCTACAGCAGAGTGCCCCGAGACCGGCCCTGCCCCCTTAGTACACCTGAACCTGTCCCTACAGCAGAGTGCCCTGAGACCTGCCCTGCCCCCATAGCACACCTGAACCTGCCCCTACATCAGAGTGCCCTGAGACCTGCCCTGCCCCCACAGTACACCTGAACCTGCCCCTACAGCAGAGTGCCCTGAGACCTGCCCTGCCCCATAGTACACCTGAACCTGCCCCTACAACAGAGTGCCCCGAGACCTGCCCTGCCCCATAGTAACACCTGAACCTGCCCCTACAGCAGAGTGCCCCGAGACCTGCCCTGTCCCCATAGTACACCTGAACCTACCCCTACAGCAGAGTGCCCCGAGACCTGCCCTGCCCCATAGTACACCTGAACCTGCCCCTACAGCAGAGTGCTCTGAGACCTGCCCTGCCCCATAGTACACCTGAACCTGCCCCTACAGCAGAGTGCCCTGAGACCTGCCCTGCCCCATAGTACACCTGAACCTACCCCTACAGCAGGGTGCCCTGAGACCTGCCCTGCCCCCATAGTACACCTGAACCTGCCCCTACAGCAGAGTGCCCCGAGACCTGCCCTGTCCCCATAGTACACCTGAACCTGCCCCTACAGCAGAGTGCCCCGAGACCTGCCCCGCCCCCATAGTACACCTGAACCTGCCCCTACAGCAGAGTGCCCCGAGACCTGCCCTGCCCCATAGTACACCTGAACCTGCCCCTACAGCAGAGTGCCCTGAGACCTGCCCTGCCCCCATAGTACACCTGAACCTGCCCCTACAGCAGAGTGCCCCGAGACCTGCCCTGTCCCCATAGTACACCTGAACCTGCCCCTACAGCAGAGTGCCCCGAGACCTGCCCCGCCCCCATAGTACACCTGAACCTGCCCCTACAGCAGAGTGCCCTGAGACCTGCCCTGCCCCATAGTACACCTGAACCTACCCCTACAGCAGAGTGCCCCGAGACCTGCCCTGCCCCATAGTACACCTGAACCTGCCCCTACAGCAGAGTGCTCTGAGACCTGCCCTGCCCCCATAGTACACCTGAACCTGCCCCTACAGCAGAGTGCCCTGAGACCTGCCCTGCCCCATAGTACACCTGAACCTGCCCCTACAGCAGGGTGCCCTGAGACCTGCCCTGCCCCCATAGTACACCTGAACCTGCCCCTACAGCAGAGTGTCCTGAGACCTGCCCTGCCCCATAGTACACCTGAACCTACCCCTACAGCAGAGTGCCCCGAGACCTGCCCTGCCCCATAGTACACCTGAACCTACCCCTACAGCAGAGTGCCCCGAGACCTGCCCTGCCCCATAGTACACCTGAACCTGCCCCTACAGCAGAGTGCTCTGAGACCTGCCCTGCCCCATAGTACACCTGAACCTGCCCCTACAGCAGAGTGCTCTGAGACCTGCCCTGCCCCATAGTACACCTGAACCTGCCCCTACAGCAGAGTGCCCTGAGACCTGCCCTGCCCCCATAGTACACCTGAACCTGCCCCTACAGCAGAGTGCCCTGAGACCTGCCCCGCCTCATAGTACACCTGAACCTGCCCCTACAGCAGAGTGCCCTGAGACCTGCCCCGCCCCATAGTACACCTGAACCTGCCCCTACAGCAGAGTGCCCTGAGACCTGCCCTGCCCCCATAGTACACCTGAACCTGCCCCTACAGCAGAGTGCCCTGAGACCTGCCCTGCCCCATAGCACACCTGAACCTGCCCCTACAGCAGAGTGCTCTGAGACCTGCCCTGCCCCATAGTACACCTGAACCTGCCCCTACAGCAGAGTGCTCTGAGACCTGCCCTGCCCCATAGTACACCTGAACCTGCCCCTACAGCAGAGTGCCCCGAGACCGGCCCTGCCCCCTTAGTACACCTGAACCTGCCCCTACAGCAGAGTGCCCTGACACCTGCCCTGCCACCATAGTACACCTGAACCTGCCCCTACAGCAGAGTGCCCTGACACCTGCCCTGCCACCATAGTACACCTGAACCTGCCCCTACAGCAGAGTGCCCCGAGACCTGCCCCGCCCCATAGCACACCTGAACCTGCCACTACAGCAGAGTGCCCTGAGACCTGCCCTGCCCCCATAGTACACCTGAACCTGCCCCTACAGCAGAGTGCCCTGAGACCTGCCCTGCCCCATAGTACACCTGAACCTGCCCCTACAGCAGAGTGCCCTGAGACCTGCCATGCCCCAAAGTACACCTGAACCTGCACCTACAGCAGAGTGCCCGGAGACCTGCCCTGCCCCCATAGTACACCTGAACCTGCCCCTACAGCAGAGTGTCCTGAGACCTGCCCTGCCCCCATAGTACACCTGAACCGGCCCCTACAGCAGAGTACCCTGAGACCTGCCCTGCCCCCATAGTACACCTGAACCTGCCCCTACAGCAGAGTGCCCAGAGACCTGCCCTGCCCCCATAGTACACCTGAACCTGCCCCTACAGCAGAGTGCCCTGAGACCTGCCCTGCCCCATAGTACACCTGAACCTGCCCCTACAGCAGAGTGCCCTGAGACCTGCCCTGCCCCCATAGTACACCTGAACCTGCCCCTACAGCAGAGTGCCCTGAGACCTGCCCTGCCCCCATAGTACACCTGAACCTGCCCCTACAGCAGAGTACCCTGAGACCTGCCCTGCCCCCATAGTACACCTGAACCTGCCCCTACAGCAGAGTGCCCAGAGACCTGCCCTGCCCCCATAGTACACCTGAACCTGCCCCTACAGCAGAGTGCCCCGAGACCTGCCCTGCCCCATAGTACACCTGAACCTGCCCCTACAGCAGAGTGCCCTGAGACCTGCCCCGCCTCATAGTACACCTGAACCTGCCCCTACAGCAGAGTGCCCTGAGACCTGCCCTGCCCCATAGTACACCTGAACCTGCCCCTACAGCAGAGTGCCCTGAGACCTGCCCCGCCTCATAGTACACCTGAACCTGCCCCTACAGCAGAGTGCCCTGAGACCTGCCCCGCCCCATAGTACACCTGAACCTGCCCCTACAGCAGAGTGCCCCGAGACCTGCCCTGCCCCATAGTACACCTGAACCTGCCCCTACAGCAGAGTGCCCCGAGACCTGCCCCGCCCCCATAGTACACCTGAACCTGCCCCTACAGCAGAGTGCCCTCAGACCTGCCCTGCCCCCATAGTACACCTGAACCTGCCCCTACAGCAGAGTGCCCCGAGACCTGCCCCCATAGTACACCTGAACCTGCCCCTACAGGAGAGTGCCCCGAGACCTGCCCTGCCCCATAGCACACCTGAACCTGCCCCTACAGCAGAGTGCCCTGACACCTGCCCTGCCACCATAGTACACCTGAACCTGCCCCTACAGCAGAGTGCCCCGAGACCTGCCCTGCCCCCATAGCACACCTGAACCTGCCCCTACAGCAGAGTACCCTGAGACCTGCCCTGCCCCATAGTACACCTGAACCTGCCCCTACATCAGAGTGCCCTGAGACCTGCCCTGCCCCATAGTACACCTGAACCTGCCCCTACAGCAGAGTGCCCTGAGACCTGCCCTGCCCCATAGTACACCTGAACCTGCCCCTACAGCAGAGTGCCCCGAGACCTGCCCTGCCCCATAGTACACCTGAACCTGCCCCTACAGCAGAGTGCCCTGAGACCTGCCCCGCCCCCATAGTACACCTGAACCTGCCCCTACAGCAAAGTGCCCAGAGACCTGCCCTGCCCCATAGTACACCTGAACCTGCCCCTACAGCAGAGTGCCCTGAGACCTGCCATGCCCCAAAGTACACCTGAACCTGCACCTACAGCAGAGTGCCCTGAGACCTGCCCTGCCCCCATAGTACACCTGAACCTGCCCCTACAGCAGAGTGTCCTGAGACCTGCCCTGCCCCATAGTACACCTGAACCTGCCCCTACAGCAGAGTGTCCTGAGACCTGCCCTGCCCCATAGTACACCTGAACCTACCCCTACAGCAGAGTTCCCTGAGACCTGCCCCGCCCCCATAGTACACCTGAACCTACCCCTACAGCAGAGTGCCCCGAGACCTGCCCTGCCCCCATAGTACACCTGAACCTGCCCCTACAGCAGAGTGCCCCGAGACCTGCCCTGCCCCATAGTACACCTGAACCTGCCCCTACAGCAGAGTGCACTGAGACCTGCCCTGCCCCATAGTACACCTGAACCTGCCCCTACAGCAGAGTGCCCCGAGACCTGCCCTGCCCCATAGTACACCTGAACCTGCCCCTACAGCAGAGTGCCCTTAGACCTGCCCTGCCCCATAGTACACCTGAACCTGCCCATACAGCAGAGTGCCCTGAGACCTGCCCTGCCCCATAGTACACCTGAACCTGCCCCTACAGCAGAGTGCCCCGAGACCTGCCCTGCCCCATAGTACACCTGAACCTGCCCCTACAGCAGAGTGTCCTGAGACCTGCCCTGCCCCCATAGTACACCTGAACCTGCCCCTACAGCAGAGTGCCCCGAGACCTGCCCTTCCCCATCGTACACCTGAACCTGCCCCTACAGCAGAGTGCCCCGAGACCTGCCCTGCCCCATAGTACACCTGAACCTGCCCCTACAGCAGAGTGCCCTGATACCTGCCCTGCCCCATAGTACACCTGAACCTGCCCCTACAGCAGAGTGCCCTGATACCTGCCCTGCCCCATAGTACACCTGAACCTGCCCCTACAGCAGAGTGCCCCGAGACCTGCCCTGCCCCCATAGTACACCTGAACCTGCCCCTACAGCAGAGTGCCCCGAGACCTGCCCTGCCCCCATAGCACACCTGAACCTGCCCCTACAGCAGAGTGCCCTGAGACCTGCCCTGCCCCATAGTACACCTGAACCTGTCCCTACAGCAGAGTGCCCCGAGACCTGCCCTGCCCCATAGTACACCTGAACCTGCCCCTACAGCAGAGTGTCCTGAGACCTGCCCTGCCCCCATAGTACACCTGAACCTGCCCCTACAGCAGAGTGCCCCGAGACCTGCCCTTCCCCATCGTACACCTGAACCTGCCCCTACAGCAGAGTGCCCCGAGACCTGCCCTGCCCCATAGTACACCTGAACCTGCCCCTACAGCAGAGTGCCCCGAGACCTGCCCTGCCCCATAGTACACCTGAACCTGCCCCTACAGCAGAGTGCCCTGATACCTGCCCTGCCCCATAGTACACCTGAACCTGCCCCTACAGCAGAGTGCCCTGAGACCTGCCCTGCCCATAGTACACCTGAACCTACCCCTACAGCAGAGTGCCCCGAGACCTGCCCTGCCCCCATAGCACACCTGAACCTGCCCCTACAGCAGAGTGCCCTGAGACCTGCCCTGCCCCATAGTACACCTGAACCTGCCCCTACAGCAGAGTGCCCCGAGACCTGCCCTGCCCCATAGTACACCTGAACCTGCCCCTACAGCAGAGTGTCCTGAGACCTGCCCTGCCCCCATAGTACACCTGAACCTGCCCCTACAGCAGAGTGCCCCGAGACCTGCCCTTCCCCATCGTACACCTGAACCTGCCCCTACAGCAGAGTGCCCCGAGACCTGCCCTGCCCCATAGTACACCTGAACCTGCCCCTACAGCAGAGTGCCCTGATACCTGCCCTGCCCCATAGTACACCTGAACCTGCCCCTACAGCAGAGTGCCCTGATACCTGCCCTGCCCCATAGTACACCTGAACCTGCCCCTACAGCAGAGTGCCCTGAGACCTGCCCTGCCCATAGTACACCTGAACCTACCCCTACAGCAGAGTGCCCTGAGACCTGCCCTGCCCCATAGTACACCTGAACCTGCCCCTACAGCAGAGGGCCCCGAGACCTGCCCTGCCCCATAGTACACCTGAACCTGCTCCTACAGCAGAGTGCCCTGAGACCTGCCCTGCCCCATAGTACACCTGAACCTGCCCCTACAGCAGAGTGCCCTGAGACCTGCCCTGCCCCCTTAGTACACCTGAACCTGCCCCTACAGCAGAGTGTCCTGAGACCTGCCCTGCCCCATAGTACACCTGAACCTGCCCCTACAGCAGAGTGCCCTGAGACCTGCCCCTGCCCCATAGCACACCTGAACCTGCCCCTACAGCAGAGTGCCCCGAGACCTGCCCTGCCCCATAGTACACCTGAACCTGCCCCTACAGCAGAGTGCCCTGAGACCTGCCCTGCCCCATAGTACACCTGAACCTGCCCCTACAGCAGAGTGCCCTGAGACCTGCCCTGCCCCATAGTACACCTGAACCTGCCCCTACAGCAGAGTGCCCTGAGACCCGCCCTGCCCTCATAGTACACCTGAACCTACCCCTACAGCAGAGTGCCCTGAGACCTGCCCTGCCCCATAGTACACCTGAACCTGCCCCTACAGCAGAGTGCCCTGAGACCTGCCCTGCCCTCATAGTACACCTGAACCTGCCCCTACAGCAGAGTGCCCTGAGACCCGCCCTGCCCCATAGTACACCTGAACCTGCCCCTACAGCAGAGTGCCCTGAGACCTGCCCTGCCCTCATAGTACACCTGAACCTGCCCCTACAGCAGAGTGCCCTGAGACCTGCCCTGCCCCATAGTACACCTGAACCTGCCCCTACAGCAGAGTGCCCCGAGACCTGCCCCGCCCCATAGTACACCTGAACCTGCCCCTACAGCAGAGGGCCTGAGACCTGCCCTGCCCCATAGTACACCTGAACCTGCCCCTACAGCAGAGTGCCCTGAGACCTGCCCCGCCCCATAGTACACCTGAACCTGCCCCTACAGCAGAGTGCCCTGAGACCTGCCCTGCCCCATAGTACACCTGAACCTGCCCCTACAGCAGAGTGCCCTGAGACCTGCCCTGCCCCATAGCACACCTGAACCTGCCCCTACAGCAGAGTGCCCTGAGACCTGCCCTGCCCCATAGTACACCTGAACCTGCCCCTAGAGCAGAGTGCCCTGAGACCTGCCCTGCCCCATAGCACACCTGAACCTGCCCCTACAGCAGAGTGCCCCGAGACCTGCCCTGCCCCATAGCACACCTGAACCTGCCCCTACAGCAGAGTGCCCCGAGACCTGCCCTGCCCCATAGTACACCTGAACCTGCCCCTACAGCAGAGTGTCCCGAGACCTGCCCTGCCCCATAGTACACCTGAACCTGCCCCTACAGCAGAGTGCCCTGAGACCTGCCCTGCCCCCATAGTACACCTGAACCTGCCCCTACAGGAGAGTGCCCTGAGACCTGCCCTGCCCCCATATTACACCTGAACCTGCCTCTACAGCAGAGTGCCCTGAGACCTGCCCTGCCCCATAGTACACCTGAACCTGCCCCTACAGCAGAGTGTCCCGAGACCTGCCCTGCCCCATAGTACACCTGAACCTGCCCCTACAGCAGAGTGCCCTGAGACCTGCCCTGCCCCCATAGTACACCTGAACCTGCCCCTACAGGAGAGTGCCCTGAGACCTGCCCTGCCCCCATAGTACACCTGAACCTGCCCCTACAGCAGAGTGCCCCGAGACCTGCCCTGCCCCATAGCACACCTGAACCTGCCCCTACAGCAGAGGGCCTGAGACCTGCCCTGCCCCATAGTACACCTGAACCTACCCCTACAGCAGAGTGTCCCGAGACCTGCCCTGCCCCATAGTACACCTGAACCTGCCCCTACAGCAGAGTGCCCTGAGATCTGCCCTGCCCCATAGTACACCTGAACCTGCCCCTACAGCAGAGTGCCCCGAGACCTGCCCTGCCCCATAGTACACCTGAACCTGCACCTACAGCAGAGTGCCCTGAGACCTGCCCTGACCCATAGTACACCTGAACCTGCCCCTACAGCAGAGTGCCCTGAGACCTGCCCTGCCCCCATAGTACACCTGAACCTGCCCCTACAGCAGAGTGCCCTGAGACCTGCCCTGCCCCATAGTACACCTGAACCTGCCCCTACAGCAGAGTGCCCTGAGACCTGCCCTGCCCCATAGTACACCTGAACCTGCCCCTACAGCAGAGTGTCCCGAGACCTGCCCTGCCCCATAGTACACCTGAACCTGCCCCTACAGCAGAGTGCCCTGAGACCTGCCCTGCCCCCATAGTACACCTGAACCTGCCCCTACAGGAGAGTGCCCTGAGACCTGCCCTGCCCCCATAGTACACCTGAACCTGCCCCTACAGCAGAGTGCCCCGAGACCTGCCCTGCCCCATAGTACACCTGAACCTGCTCCTACAGCAGAGTGCCCTGAGACCTGCCCTGTCCCATAGTACACCTGAACCTGCCCCTACAGCAGAGTGCCCTGAGACCTGCCCTGCCCCCATATTACACCTGAACCTGCCCCTACAGGAGAGTGCCCTGAGACCTGCCCTGCCCCCATATTACACCTGAACCTGCCTCTACAGCAGAGTGCCCTGAGACCTGCCCTGCCCCATAGTACACCTGAACCTGCCCCTACAGCAGAGTGTCCCGAGACCTGCCCTGCCCCATAGTACACCTGAACCTGCCCCTACAGCAGAGTGCCCTGAGACCTGCCCTGCCCCCATAGTACACCTGAACCTGCCCCTACAGCAGAGTGCCCTGAGACCTGCCCTGCCCCCATAGTACACCTGAACCTGCCCCTACAGCAGAGTGCCCCGAGACCTGCCCTGCCCCATAGCACACCTGAACCTGCCCCTACAGCAGAGGGCCTGAGACCTGCCCTGCCCCATAGTACACCTGAACCTACCCCTACAGCAGAGTGTCCCGAGACCTGCCCTGCCCCATAGTACACCTGAACCTGCCCCTACAGCAGAGTGCCCTGAGATCTGCCCTGCCCCATAGTACACCTGAACCTGCCCCTACAGCAGAGTGCCCCGAGACCTGCCCTGCCCCATAGTACACCTGAACCTGCTCCTACAGCAGAGTGCCCTGAGACCTGCCCTGTCCCATAGTACACCTGAACCTGCCCCTACAGCAGAGTGCCCTGAGACCTGCCCTGCCCCCATAGTACACCTGAACCTGCCCCTACAGCAGAGTGCCCTGAGACCTGCCCTGCCCCATAGTACACCTGAACCTGCCCCTACAGCAGAGTGTCCCTGAGACCTGCCCTGCCCCATAGTACACCTGAACCTGCCCCTACAGCAGAGTGCCCTGAGACCTGCCCCGGCCCCATAGTACACCTGAACCTGCCCCTACAGCAGAGTGCCCCGAGACCTGTCCCGCCCCCATAGTACACCTGAACCTGCCCCTACAGCAGAGTGCCCTGAGACCTGCCCTGCCCCCATAGTACACCTGAACCTGCCCCTACAGCAGAGTGCCCTGAGACCTGCCCTGCCCCCATAGTACACCTGAACCTACCCCTACAGCAGAGTGCCCCGAGACCTGCCCTGCCCCATAGTACACCTGAACCTGCCCCTACAGCAGAGTGCCCTGAGACCTGCCCTGTCCCATAGTACACCTGAACCTGCCCCTACAGCAGAGTGCCCTGAGACCTGCCCTGCCCCATAGTACACCTGAACCTGCCCCTACAGCAGAGTGCCCCGAGACCTGCCCTGTCCCATAGTACACCTGAACCTGCCCCTACAGCAGAGTGCCCTGAGACCTGCCCCGCCCCATAGTACACCTAAACCTGCCCCTACAGCAGAGTGCCCTGAGACCTGCCCTGCCCCATAGTACACCTGAACCTGCCCCTACAGGAGAGTGCCCTGAGACCTGCCCTGCCCCCATAGTACACCTGAACCTGCCCCTACAGCAGAGTGCCCTGAGACCTGCCCTGTCCCATAGTACACCTGAACCTGCCCCTACAGCAGAGTGTCCTGAGACCTGCCCTGCCCCATAGTACACCTGAACCTGTTCTACAGCAGAGTGCCCTGAGACCTGCCCTGCCCCCATAGTACACCTGAACCTGCCCCTACAGCAGAGTGCCCTGAGACCTGCCCTGCCCCCATAGTACACCTGAACCTGCCCCTACAGCAGAGTGCCCCGAGACCTGCCCTGCCCCCATAGTACACCTGAACCTGCCCCTACAGCAGAGTGCCCCGAGACCTGCCCTGCCCCATAGCACACCTGAACCTGCCCCTACAGGAGAGTGCCCTGAGACCTGCCCTGCCCCCATAGTACACCTGAACCTGCCCCTACAGCAGAGTGCCCTGAGACCTGCCCTGCCCCATAGCACACCTGAACCTGCCCCTACAGGAGAGTGCCCTGAGACCTGCCCTGCCCCATAGTACACCTGAACCTGCCCCTACAGCAGAGTGCCCTGAGACCTGCCCTGCCCCATAGTACACCTGAACCTGCCCCTACAGCAGAGTGCCCTGAGACCTGACCTGCCTCCATAGTACACCTGAACCTGCCCCTACAGCAGAGTGCCCCGAGACCTGCCCTGCCTCCATAGTACACCTGAACCTGCCCCTACAGCAGAGTGCCCCGAGACCTTCCCTGCCCCCATAGTACACCTGAACCTGCCGCTACAGCAAAGTGCCCTGAGACCTGCCCTGCCCCCATAGTACACCTGAACCTGCCCCTACAGCAGAGTGCCCTGAGACCTGCCCTGCCCCATAGTACACCTGAACCTGCCCCTACAGCAGAGTGCCCTGAGACCTGCCCTGCCCCATAGTACACCTGAACCTGCCCCTACAGTAGAGTGCCCCGAGACCGGCCCTGCCCCATAGTACACCTGAACCTGCCCCTACAGCAGAGTGCACTGAGACCTGCCCTGCCCCCATAGTACACCTGAACCTACCCCTACAGCAGAGTGCCCTGAGACCTGCCCTGCCCCCATAGTACACCTGAACCTGCCCCTACAGGAGAGTGCCCTGAGACCTGCCCTGCCCCCATAGTACACCTGAACCTGCCCCTACAGCAGAGTGCCCTGAGACCTGCCCTGCCCCCATAGTACACCTGAACCTGCCCCTACAGCAGAGTGCCCAGAGACCTGCCCTGCCCCCATAGTACACCTGAACCTGCCCCTACAGCAGAGTGCCCTGAGACCTGCCCTGCCCCCATAGTACACCTGAACCTGCCCCTACAGCAGAGTGCCCTGAGACCTGCCCTGCCCCCATAGTACACCTGAACCTGACCCTACAGCAGAGTGCCCTGAGACCTGCCCTGCCCCATAGTACACCTGAACCTGCCCCTACAGCAGAGTGCCCCGAGACCTGCCCTGCCCCATAGTACACCTGAACCTGCCCCTACAGCAGAGTGCCCTGAGACCTGCCCTGCCCCCATAGTACACCTGAACCTGCCCCTACAGCAGAGTGCCCTGAGACCTGCCCTGCCCCATAGTACACCTGAACCTGCCCCTACAGCAGAGTGCCCCGAGACCTGCCCTGCCCCCATAGTACACCTGAACCTGCCCCTACAGCAGAGTGCCCAGAGACCTGCCCTGCCCCATAGTACACCTGAACCTACCCCTACAGCAGAGTGCCCTGAGACCTGCCCTGCCCCATAGTACACCTGAACCTGCCCCTACAGCAGAGTGTCCTGAGACCTGCCCTGCCCCATAGTACACCTGAACCTGCCCCTACAGCAGAGTGCCCCGAGACCTGCCCTGCCCCCATAGTACACCTGAACCTGCCCCTACAGCAGAGTGCCCTGAGACCTGCCCTGCCCCCATAGTACACCTGAACCTGCCCCTACAGCAGAGTGCCCTGAGACCTGCCCTGCCCCATAGTACACCTGAACCTGCCGCTACAGCAAAGTGCCCTGAGACCTGCCCTGCCCCATAGTACACCTGAACCTGCCCCTACAGCAGAGTGCCCTGAGACCTGCCCTGCCCCCATAGTACACCTGAACCTGCCCCTACAGGAGAGTGCCCTGAGACCTGCCCTGCCCCCATAGTACACCTGAACCTGCCCCTACAGCAGAGTGCCCCGAGACCTGCCCTGCCCCATAGCACACCTGAACCTGCCCCTACAGCAGAGTGCCCCGAGACCTGCCCTGCCCCATAGTACACCTGAACTTACCCCTACAGCAGAGTGCCCCGAGACCTGCCCTGCCCCATAGTACACCTGAACCTGCCCCTACAGCAGAGTGTCCTGAGACCTGCCCTGCCCCATAGTACACCTGAACCTGCCCCTACAGCAGAGTGCCCTGAGACCTGCCCTGCCCCATAGTACACCTGAACCTGCCCCTACAGCAGAGTGCCCCGAGACCTGTCCCGCCCCCATAGTACACCTGAACCTGCCCCTACAGGAGAGTGCCCTGAGACCTGCCCCGCCCCATAGTACACCTGAACCTGTTCTACAGCAGAGTGCCCTGAGACCTGCCCTGCCCCCATAGTACACCTGAACCTGCCCCTACAGCAGAGTGCCCTGAGACCTGCCCTGCCCCCATAGTACACCTGAACCTGCCCCTACAGCAGAGTGCCCCGAGACCTGCCCTGCCCCCATAGTACACCTGAACCTGCCCCTACAGCAGAGTGCCCCGAGACCTGCCCTGCCCCATAGCACACCTGAACCTGCCCCTACAGGAGAGTGCCCTGAGACCTGCCCTGCCCCCATAGTACACCTGAACCTGCCCCTACAGCAGAGTGCCCTGAGACCTGCCCTGCCCCATAGCACACCTGAACCTGCCCCTACAGGAGAGTGCCCTGAGACCTGCCCTGCCCCATAGTACACCTGAACCTGCCCCTACAGCAGAGTGCCCTGAGACCTGCCCTGCCCCATAGTACACCTGAACCTGCCCCTACAGCAGAGTGCCCTGAGACCTGACCTGCCCCCATAGTACACCTGAACCTGCCCCTACAGCAGAGTGCCCCGAGACCTGCCCTGCCTCCATAGTACACCTGAACCTGCCCCTACAGCAAAGTGCCCTGAGACCTGCCCTGCCCCCATAGTACACCTGAACCTGCCCCTACAGCAGAGTGCCCTGAGACCTGCCCTGCCCCATAGTACACCTGAACCTGCCCCTACAGGAGAGTGCCCTGAGACCTGCCCTGCCCCCATAGTACACCTGAACCTGCCCCTACAGCAGAGTGCCCTGAGACCTGCCCTGCCCCCATAGTACACCTGAACCTGCCCCTACAGCAGAGTGCCCAGAGACCTGCCCTGCCCCCATAGTACACCTGAAACTGCCCCTACAGCAGAGTGCCCTGAGACCTGCCCTGCCCCCATAGTACACCTGAACCTGACCCTACAGCAGAGTGCCCTGAGACCTGCCCTGCCCCATAGTACACCTGAACCTGCCCCTACAGCAGAGTGCCCCGAGACCTGCCCTGCCCCATAGTACACCTGAACCTGCCCCTACAGCAGAGTGCCCTGAGACCTGCCCTGCCCCCATAGTACACCTGAACCTGCCCCTACAGCAGAGTGCCCTGAGACCTGCCCTGCCCCATAGTACACCTGAACCTGCCCCTACAGCAGAGTGCCCCGAGACCTGCCCTGCCCCATAGTACACCTGAACCTGCCCCTACAGCAGAGTGCCCCGAGACCTGCCCTGCCCCCATAGTACACCTGAACCTGCCCCTACAGCAGAGTGCCCTGAGACCTGCCCTGCCCCCATAGTACACCTGAACCTGCCCCTACAGCAGAGTGCCCTGAGACCTGCCCTGCCCCATAGTACACCTGAACCTGCCGCTACAGCAAAGTGCCCTGAGACCTGCCCCGCCCCATAGTACACCTGAACCTGCCCCTACAGCAGAGTGCCCCGAGACCTGCCCTGCCCCCATAGTACACCTGAACCTGCCCCTACAGGAGAGTGCCCTGAGACCTGCCCTGCCCCCATAGTACACCTGAACCTGCCCCTACAGCAGAGTGTCCCGAGACCTGCCCTGCCCCATAGTACACCTGAACCTGCCCCTACAGCAGAGTGCCCTGAGACCTGCCCTGCCCCCATAGTACACCTGAACCTGCCCCTACAGGAGAGTGCCCTGAGACCTGCCCTGCCCCCATAGTACACCTGAACCTGCCCCTACAGCAGAGTGCCCCGAGACCTGCCCTGCCCCATAGCACACCTGAACCTGCCCCTACAGCAGAGTGCCCCGAGACCTGCCCTGCCCCATAGTACACCTGAACTTACCCCTACAGCAGAGTGCCCCGAGACCTGCCCTGCCCCATAGTACACCTGAACCTGCCCCTACAGCAGAGTGCCCTGAGACCTGCCCTGCCCCATAGTACACCTGAACTTACCCCTACAGCAGAGTGTCCCGAGACCTGCCCTGCCCCATAGTACACCTGAACCTGCCCCTACAGCAGAGTGCCCTGAGATCTGCCCTGCCCCATAGTACACCTGAACCTGCCCCTACAGCAGAGTGCCCCGAGACCTGCCCTGCCCCATAGTACACCTGAACCTGCTCCTACAGCAGAGTGCCCTGAGACCTGCCCTGCCCCCATAGTACACCTGAACCTGCCCCTACAGCAGAGTGCCCCGAGACCTGCCCTGCCCCATAGTACACCTGAACCTGCCCCTACAGCAGAGTGCCCTGAGATCTGCCCTGCCCCATAGTACACCTGAACCTGCCCCCACAGCAGAGTGCCCTGAGACCTGCCCTGCCCCCATAGTACACCTGAACCTGCCCCTACAGGAGAGTGCCCTGAGACCTGCCCTGCCCCATAGCACACCTGAACCTGCCCCTACAGCAGAGTGCCCCGAGACCTGTCCCTGCCCCATAGTACACCTGAACCTGCCCCTACAGCAGAGTGCCCCGAGACCTGCCCTGCCCCATAGCACACCTGAACCTGCCCCTACAGCAGAGTGCCCCGAGACCTGTCCCGCCCCCATAGCACACCTGAACCTGCCCCTACAGCAGAGTGCCCTGAGACCTGCCCTGCCCCCATAGTACACCTGAACCTGCCCCTACAGCAGAGTGCCCTGAGACCTGCCCTGCCCCCATAGTACACCTGAACCTGCACCTACAGCAGAGTGCCCTGAGACCTGCCCTGCCCCCATAGTACACCTGAACCTGTTCTACAGCAGAGTGCCCTGAGACCTGCCCTGCCCCCATAGTACACCTGAACCTGCCCCTACAGCAGAGTGCCCTGAGACCTGCCCTGCCCCATAGTACACCTGAACCTGCCCCTACAGCAGAGTGCCCCAAGACCTGCCCTGCCCCATAGTACACCTGAACCTGCCCCTACAGCAGAGTGCCCTGAGACCTGCCCTGCCCCCATAGTACACCTGAACCTGCCCCTACAGCAGAGTGCCCTGAGACCTGCCCTGCCCCATAGTACACCTGAACCTGCCCCTACAGCAGAGTGCCCTGAGACCTGCCCTGCCCCCATAGTACACCTGAACCTGCCCCTACAGCAGAGTGCCCTGAGACCTGCCCTGCCCCCATAGTACACCTGAACCTGCCCCTACAGCAGAGTGCCCTGAGACCTGCCCTGCCCCATAGTACACCTGAACCTGCCCCTACAGCAGAGTGCCCAGAGACCTGCCCTGCCCCCATAGTACACCTGAACCTGCCCCTACAGCAGAGTGCCCCGAGACCTGCCCTGCCCCATAGTACACCTGAACCTGCCCCTACAGCAGAGTGCCCTGAGACCTGCCCTGCCCCCATAGTACACCTGAACCTGCCCCTACAGCAGAGTGCCCCGAGACCTGCCCTGCCCCATAGTACACCTGAACCTGCCCCTACAGCAGAGTGCCCTGAGACCTGCCCTGCCCCCATAGTACACCTGAACCTGCCCCTACAGCAGAGTGCCCTGAGACCTGCCCTGCCCCATAGCACACCTGAACCTGCCCCTACAGCAGAGTGCCCTGAGACCTGCCCTGCCCCCATAGCACACCTGAACCTGCCCCTACAGCAGAGTGCCCTGAGACCTGCCCTGCCCCATAGCACACCTGAACCTGCCCCTACAGCAGAGTGCCCTAAGACCTGCCCGGCCCCATAGCACACCTGAACCTGCCCCTACAGCAGAGTGCCCCGAGACCTGCCCTGCTCCCATAATACACCTGAACCTGCCCCTACAGCAGAGAGTCCTGAGACCTGCCCTGCCCCATAGTATACCTGAACCTGCCCCTACAGCAGAGTGCCCTGAGACCTGCCCTGCCCCATAGTACACCTGAACCTGCCCCTACAGCAGAGTGCCCTGAGACCTGCCCTGCCCCATAGTACACCTGAACCTGCCCCTACAGCAGAGTGCCCTGAGACCTGCCCCGCCTCATAGTACACCTGAACCTGCCCCTACAGCAGAGTGCCCTGAGACCTGCCCTGCCCCATAGTACACCTGAACCTGCCCCTACAGCAGAGTGCCCTGAGACCTGCCCTGCCCCATAGTACACCTGAACCTGCCCCTACAGCAGAGTGCCCTGAGACCTGCCCTGCCCCCATAGTACACCTGAACCTGCCCCTACAGCAGAGTGCCCTGAGACCTGCCCTGCCCCATAGTACACCTGAACCTGCCCCTACAGCAGAGTGTCCTGAGACCTGCCCTGCCCCATAGTACACCTGAACCTGCCCCTACAGCAGAGTGTCCTGAGACCTGCCCTGCCCCATAGTACACCTGAACCTGCCCCTACAGCAGAGTGTCCTGAGACCTGCCCCGCCCCCATAGTACACCTGAACCTGCCCCTACAGCAGAGTGCCCTGAGACCTGCCCTGCCCCATAGTACACCTGAACCTGCCCCTACAGCAGAGTGCCCCGAGACCTGCCCTGCCCCATAGTACACCTGAACCTGTCCCTACAGCAGAGTGCCCTGAGACCTGCCCTGCCCCATAGTACACCTGAACCTACCCCTACAGCAGAGTGCCCCGAGACCGGCCCTGCCCCATAGTACACCTGAACCTGCCCCTACAGCAGAGTGCCCTGAGACCTGCCCTGCCCCATAGTACACCTGAACCTGCCCCTACAGCAGAGTGCCCTGAGACCTGCCCTGCCCCCATAGCACACCTGAACCTGCCCCTACAGCAGAGTGTCCTGAGACCTGCCCTGCTCCCATAGTACACCTGATACTACCCCTACAGCAGAGTGCCCCGAGACCGGCCCTGCCCCATAGTACACCTGAACCTACCCCTACAGCAGAGTGCCCCGAGACCTGCCCTGCCCATAGTACACCTGAACCTACCCCTACAGCAGAGTGCCCCGAGACCTGCCCTGCCCCATAGTACACCTGAACCTGCCCCTACAGCAGAGTGCCCTGAGACCTGCCCTGCCCCCATAGTACACCTGAAACTGCCCATACAGCAGAGTGTCCTGAGACCTGCCCTGCCCCATAGCACACCTGAACCTGCCCCTACAGCAGAGTGCCCTGAGACCTGCCCTGCCCCATAGTACACCTGAACCTGCCCCTACAGCAGAGTGCCCTGAGACCTGCCCTGCCCCATAGTACACCTGAACCTGCCCCTACAGCAGAGTGCCCCGAGACCGGCCCTGCCCCATAGTACACCTGAACCTGCCCCTACAGCAGAGTGCCCTGAGACCTGCCCTGCCCCATAGTACACCTGAACCTGCCCCTACAGCAGAGTGCCCCGAGACCTGCCCTGCCCCATAGTACACCTGAAACTGCCCATACAGCAGTGTGTCCTGAGACCTGCCCTCCCCCATAGTACACCTGAACCTACCCCTACAGCAGAGTGCCCCGAGACCTGCCCTGCCCCATAGTACACCTGAACCTGCCCCTACAGCAGAGTGCCCTGAGACTTGCCCTGCCACCATAGTACACCTGAACCTGCCCCTACAGCAGAGTGCCCCGAGACCTGCCCTGCCCCCATAGTATACCTGAACCTACCCCTACAGCAGAGTGCCCTGAGACCTGCCCTGCCCCCATAGTACACCTGAACCTGCCCCTACAGCAGAGTGCCCTGAGACCTGCCCTGCCCCCATAGTACACCTGAACCTGCCCCTACAGCAGAGTGCCCTGAGACCTGCCCTGCCCCATAGTACACCTGAACCTGCCCCTACAGCAGAGTGCCCTGAGACCTGCCCTGCACCATAGTACACCTGAACCTGCCCTTACAGCAGAGTGCCCTGAGACCTGCCCTGCCCCATAGTACACCTGAACCTGCCCCTACAGCAGAGTGCCCCGAGACCTGCCGTGACCCCATAGTACACCTGAACCTGCCCCTACAGCAGAGTGCCCTGAGACCTGCCCCGCCCCATAGTACACCTGAACCTGCCCCTACAGCAGAGTGCCCTGAGACCTGCCCCGCCCATAGTACACCTGAACCTGCCCCTACAGCAGAGTGCCCTGAGACCTGCCCCGCCCATAGTACACCTGAACCTGCCCCTACAGCAGAGTGCCCTGAGACCTGCCCCGCCCCCATAGTACACCTGAACCTGCCCCTACAGCAGAGTGTCCCGAGACCTGCCCTGCCCCATAGTACACCTGAACCTGCCCCTACAGCAGAGTGCCCTGAGACCTGCCCTGCCCCATAGTACACCTGAACCTGCCCCTACAGCAGAGTGCCCTGAGACCTGCCCTGCCCCATAGCACACCTGAACCTGCCCCTACAGCAGAGTGCCCTGAGACCTGCCCTGCCCCCATAGTACACCTGAACCTGCCCCTACAGCAGAGTGCCCTGAGACCTGCCCTGCCCCATAGTACACCTGAACCTGCCCCTACAGCAGAGTGTCCTGAGACCTGCCCTGCCCCATAGTACACCTGAACCTGCCCCTACAGCAGAGTGCCCTGAGACCTGCCCTGCCCTCATAGTACACCTGAACCAGCCCCTACAGCAGAGTGCCCTGAGATCTGCCCCGCCCCCATAGTACACCTGAACCTGCCCCTACATTAGAGTACCCTGAGACCTGCCCTGCCCCATAGTACACCTGAACCTGCCCCTACAGCAGAGTGCCCCGAGACCTGCCCTGCCCCATAGTACACCTGAACCTGCCCCTACAGCAGAGTGCCCTGAGACCTGCCCTGCCACCATAGTACACCTGAACCTGCCCCTACAGCAGAGTGCCCTGAGACCTGCCCTGCCCCCATAGTACACCTGAACCTGCCCCTACAGCAGAGTGCCCTGAGACCTGCCTTGCCCCCATAGTACACCTGAACCTGCCCCTACAGCAGAGTGCCCAGAGACCTGCCCTGCCCCATAGCACACCTGAACCTGCCCCTACAGCAGAGTGCCCTGAGACCTGCCCTGCCCCATAGTACACCTGAACCTGCCCCTACAGCAGAGTGTCCCCCGAGACCTGCCCTGCCCCATAGCACACCTGAACCTGCCCCTACTGCAGAGTGCCCTGAGACCTGCCCTGCCCCCATAGCACACCTGAACCAGCCCCTACATTAGAGTACCCTGAGACCTGCCCTGCCCCATAGTACACCTGAACCTGCCCCTACAGCAGAGTGCCCCGAGACCTGCCCTGCCCCATAGTACACCTGAACCTGCCCCTACAGCAGAGTGCCCTGAGACCTGCCCTGCCACCATAGTACACCTGAACCTGCCCCTACAGCAGAGTGCCCTGAGACCTGCCCTGCCCCCACAGTACACCTGAACGTGCCCCTACAGCAGAGTGCCCCGAGACCTGCCCTGCCCCATAGTACACCTGAACCTGCCCCTACAGCAGAGTGCCCCGAGACCTGCCCTGCCCCATAGCACACCTGAACCTGCCCCTACAGCAGAGTGCCCCGAGACCTGCCCTGCCCATAGTACACCTGAACCTGCCCCTACAGCAGAGTGCCCTGAGACCTGCCCTGCCCTCATAGTACACCTGAACCTGCCCCTACAGCAGAGTGCCCTGAGACCTGCCCTGCCCCATAGTACACCTGAACCTGCCCCTACAGCAGAGTGCCCCGAGACCTGCCCCGCCCCCATAGTACACCTGAACCTGCCCCTACAGCAGAGTGCCCCGAGACCTGCACTGCCCCCATAGTACACCTGAACCTGCCCCTACAGCAGAGTGCCCTGAGATCTGCCCCGCCCCCATAGTACACCTGAACCTGCCCCCACAGCAGAGTGCCCCGAGACCTGCCCTGCCCCCATAGCACACCTGAACCTGCCCCTACAGCAGTGTGCCCTGAGACCTGCCCTGCCCCCATAGTACACCTGAACCTGCCCCTACAGCAGAGTGCCCTGAGACCTGCCCCGCCCCATAGTACACCTGAACCTGCCCCTACAGCAGAGTGCCCCGAGACCTGCCCTGCCCCCATAGTACACCTGAACCTGCCCCTACAGCAGAGTGCCCTGAGACCTGCCCTGCCCCCATAGTACACCTGAACCTGCCCCTACAGCAGAGTGCCCTGAGACCTGCCCTGCCCCATAGTACACCTGAACCTGCCCCTACAGCAGAGTGCCCTGAGACCTGCCCTGCCCCCATAGTACACCTGAACCTGCCCCTACAGCAGAGTGCCCTGAGACCTGCCCTGCCCCATAGTACACCTGAACCTGCCCCTACAGCAGAGTGCCCTGAGACCTGCCCTGCCCCATAGTACACCTGAACCTGCCCCTACAGCAGAGTGCCCCGAGACCTGCCCTGCCCCCATAGTACACCTGAACCTGCCCCTACAGCAGAGTGCCCCGAGACCTGCCCTGCCCCCATAGTACACCTGAACCTGCCCTTACAGCAAAGTGCCCCGAGACCTGCCCTGCCCCCATAGTACACCTGAACCTGCCCCTACAGCAGAGTGCCCTGAGACCTGCCCTGCCCCATAGTACACCTGAACCTGCCCCTACAGCAGAGTGCCCTGAGACCTGCCCTGCCCCATAGTACACCTGAACCTGCCCCTACAGCAGAGTGCCCTGAGACCTGCCCTGCCCCCTTAGTACACCTGAACCTGCCCCTACAGCAGAGTGCCCTGAGACCTGCCCTGCCCCCTTAGTACACCTGAACCTGCCCCTACAGCAGAGTGCCCCGAGACCTGCCCTGCCCCCATAGTACACCTGAACCTGCCCCTACAGCAGAGTGCCCCGAGACCTGAACCTGCCTCATACAAAACATGCCCTGTTATTATTATTATTATTTTATTATTTTAATCCTCTATTTATACATATTCCGCAGCGCTATACAGAGTTAGGTACAAGTATAAGGAATTACCCCACCATAATAATAATGGCAGACCCTGTTATTGAGCTTTCAATCAGACATACACAGGGCTTTCCCTAAAGCACCTCACGATATTGAAAACTCGCAAACTTACATTCTAAAGGGTGTGGGTGGAGAGGAATAGATGCATAGTGACCAAAGAGGCTAAAGATGAGAGGCGTTTTTGAATAAATGTGTTTTTAAAGAAATTTTAAAGGTTTTAAGGAGGAAGATAGTCTGGTGGAGTGAGGAAAGGAGTTCCAAAGAATAGGGGCAGCACGAAGACGGGAGTTAGAGGAGGTGATGAGAGAGGAGGAGAGAAGAAGGTCATTAGCAGAGCGAAGAGGGCGTGTGGGAGAGTATTTTGAGATGAGAGCAGAGATGTCGGAGGGGGCACTATTGTGGAGGCCTCTATATGTTAAGGAAATGAGAGAGGGGGCCAGTAGGACCCCAAGACAGCGGGCTTGGGAGGTGGGAGTGATGATGGCGTTGTCAACAGTGACAGATAAGTGAGGAGTGGGAGCTGAGGAAGAGGGTGGAAAGATAAGGAGCTCTGTCTTAGACATGTTGAGTTTGAGTTGACGGGCAGACATCCAGGAGGATATGCTAGAGAGGCAGTTGGCAACATGAGCTAGAAGAGAGGGGATAGTTCAGGTGCATAGATGTAGTTTTTGGTGTCATCAGCATATAGGTGATACTGAAATCCAAAAGATTGTATAAGGGCACCAAGGGAGGATGTATAGATGGAGAAAAGGAAGGGGCCTAGGACTGAGCCTTGGGGTACACTGACAGAGAGAGGAGATGAGGAGGTGCCAGAGAAGGAGACGCTAAATGTTCAATGTCCTTGATAAGATGTGACCCAAAAGAGAGCAGTGTCATGGATGCCAAGAGAGTGGAGAATTTGGATAAGAAGAGGGTGGTCAACTGTGTCAAAGGCAGCAGAGAGATCCAGGAGAATTAGGATTGAGAAATGACCCTTTGATTTGGCGGTACGCAGGTCATTAGTAGCTTTTATGAGAGCTGTCTCTGTAGAGTGTTGGGGCCGGAAGCCAGACTGGAAGGGATCAAGGAGGGAGTTGGAGGAAAGTAATCGTGTAAGACGAGTGTAGACGACACGCTCAAGTAGTTTAGAAGCCAGGGGTAGTAGAGAGAATGGGGCGGTAATAAGATGGAGAAGCTGGATCAGATGTGGGGTTTTTAAGTATGGGTGTAATTGTGTCTTGTTTCAAAGGTGATGGAAACTTGCCTGGGTCTAAGGAAAGGTTGAATAGATGTGAGAGAGCTGGGATAAGTGTGGTAGAGAGGGGGGGGGGGGGTCAAATGTGATGGAATAGGATCATGTGGACAAGTTGTGAGACGGGAGGTTGATAGAAGGTTAGCAACTTCATCCTCAGTTACAGGGTTAAAGAAGTTTATAGTGGCTATAGGTTTGGGATAGGGTGAAGGCAGGGTGCGGTTTGATTGTTATGGCCCTACACCTATACCTGAAACTACTCTGTACTGGTACCCTACACCTGCCCCTATACCTACATAAGCCCTACACTTGAACCTGCTCTGCACTGGTACCCTACACCTGCCCCAATACCTACATAAGCCCTACACCTGAACCTACTCTGCACTGGTACCCTACACCTGCCCCTATACCTACATAAGCGCTACACCTTAACCTACTCTGCACTGGTACCCTACACCTGCCCCAATACCTACATAAGCCCTACACTTGAACCTGCTCTGCACTGGTACCCTACACCTGCCCCAATACCTACATAAGCCCTACACTTGAACCTGCTCTGCACTGGTACCCTACACCTGCCCCAATACCTACATAAGCCCTACACCTGAACCTACTCTGCACTGGTACCCTACACCTGCCCCTATACCTACATAAGCCCTACACTTGAACCTGCTCTGCACTGGTACCCTACACCTGCCCCAATACCTACATAAGCCCTACACCTGAAACTACTCTGCACTGGTACCCTACATCTGCCCCTATACCTACATAAGCCCTACACCTTAACCTACTCTGCACTGGTACCCTACACCTGCCCCTATACCTACATAAGCCCTACACTTGAACCTGCTCTGCACTGGTACCCTACACCTGCCCATCAGGTTGGGTGGTCCATCTTCCATCAGGTTGGGTGGTCTGTCTTCAATCAGGTTGGGTGGTCCGTCTTCAATCAGGTTGGGTGGGCCGCCAGGTCTAGGGCAGAAGAGTGAGGACCACGGCGTTCATGATCATCTCAGGATGATCAATTACATCTTAAAAATTACATTTTTAATTTTACAGGTTTAAATATTTTATTATAATTACTTATATATTGTATTTTTTTATTATTTTAGTGTAATTCTTTATGTTTTTGTCATTTATTTGTTGTGTTTCTTTGGTAATTAGTGTAATTTATTTATTGTAATTAATGGGATTTTTATTTTATTTTGTGTGTATCTTTAATTATTGATTATGATTAGAGTTTTTTTTAACATAGGGTGCCATGGGGGTCCTTGAGGAACTCCATGGCACATTAGGGGTTACATTTAATGTACCATGGACCCCCTGGAATGGGGTTAATTATTAGATGCCACAGATGTCTTAAAGGACTGCTCACAGTGTAATTATAACTTATAATTACCATTCCCCCCATCAGGTTTACTTACATCGTATTCAGTCTAAAGCCACCTGACAGTAAAAAAATATCGAGGATTGAACATGGAAGCAGATTGTGTAATAATGAATCTTTACATGACTTCATATTTCCTTGTGAAGTTCTACTCTAGAGGAGCGCCGAGTACCCTCTCTAGGTACAGATTAAATACGTGAAGAGGCACCTGGGACACTCCACACCTCATCCAGGAGGAATGTCTCATACACGCCCCATCATGCTCAGTCTTGATACAAATTCCTGGAGGGGTGCGGGCTACGCTCTCAAACACTCTCTTTTTTGGCAATCATTTGCAGTGTCATGCCCACCAAAAATAAAATGTGGAGTGTAATGGAGTGTCCCAGCCACACACACTACTAGTATCACTTACACCCTGTAGGACTTTGTAGTGCACAATCCCAGCCACTCATTCCCTACTACACACCCTATTAGTATCACTTACACCATGTATGGCTCTGTAGTGCACATTCCCAGCTACTCATTCCCTACTATACACACTATTAGTATCACTCTTACACCCTGTATGGCTCTGTAGTGCACAGTCCCAGCCACTCATTCCCTACTATACACACTATTAGTATCACTTACACCCTGTAGGACTCTGTAGTGCACAGTCCCAGCTACTCATTCCCTACTACACACACTATTAGTATCACTCTTACACCCTGTATGGCTCTGTAGTGCACAGTCCCAGCTACTCATTCCCTACTACACACACTATTAGTATCACTTACACAATGTATGGCTCTGTAGTGCACAGTCCCAGCCACTCATTCCCTACTACACACCCTATTAGTATCACTTACACCCTGTGGGGCTCTGTAGTGCACAGTCCCAGCCACTCATTCCCTACTACACACACTATTAGTATCACTTACACCCTGTAAGGCTCTGTAGTGCACAGTCCCAGCCACTCATTCCCTACTACACACACTATTAGTATCACTTACACAATGTATGGCTCTGTAGTGCACAGTCCCAGCCACTCATTCCCTACTACACACCCTATTAGTATCACTTACACCCTGTGGGGCTCTGTAGTGCACAGTCCCAGCCACTCATTCCCTACTACACACACTATTAGTATCACTTACACCCTGTGGGGCTCTGTAGTGCACAGTCCCAGCTACTCATTCCCTACTATACACACTATTAGTATCACTTACACAATGTATGGCTCTGTAGTGCACAGTCCCAGCCACTCATTCCCTACTACACACCCTATTAGTATCACTTACACCCTGTGGGGCTCTGTAGTGCACAGTCCCAGCTACTCATTCCCTACTACACACACTATTAGTATCACTTACACCCTGTAGGACTCTGTAGTGCACAGTCCCAGCCACTCATTCCCTACTACACACACTATTAGTATCACTCTTACACCCTGTATGGCTCTGTAGTGCACAGTCCCAGCCACTCATTCCCTACTATACACACTATTAGTATCACTTACACCCTGTAGGACTCTGTAGTGCACAGTCCCAGCCACTCATTCCCTACTACACACACTATTAGTATCACTTACACAATGTATGGCTCTGTAGTGCACAGTCCCAGCCACTCATTCCCTACTACACACCCTATTAGTATCACTTACACCCTGTGGGGCTCTGTAGTGCACAGTCCCAGCCACTCATTCCCTACTACACACACTATTAGTATCACTCTTACACCCTGTAGGACTCTGTAGTGCACAGTCCCAGCCACTCATTCCCTACTACACACCCTATTAGTATCACTTACACCCTGTAGGGCTCTGTAGTGCACAGTCCCAGCCACTCATTCCCTACTACACACACTATTAGTATCACTTACACCATGTATGGCTCTGTAGTGCACAGTCCCAGCCACTAATACCCTACTACACACACTATTAGTATCACTTACACCCTGTAGGGCTCTGTAGTGCACAGTCCCAGCCACTCATTCCCTACTACACACCCTATTAGTATCACTCTTACACAGTGTATGTCTCTGTAGTGCACAGTCCCAGCCACTCATTCCCTACTACACACACTATTAGTATCACTTACACCATGTATGGCTCTGTAGTGCACAGTCCCAGCCACTCATTCCCTACTACACACCCTATTAGTATCACTTACACCCTGTGGGGCTCTGTAGTGCACAGTCCCAGCCACTCATTCCCTACTACACACACTATTAGTATCACTTACACCATGTATGGCTCTGTAGTGCACAGTCCCAGCCACTCATTCCCTACTACACACACTATTAGTATCACTTACACCCTGTAGGGCTCTGTAGTGCACAGTCCCAGCCACTAATACCCTACTACACACCCTATTAGTATCACTTACACCCTGTATGGCTCTGTAGTGCACAGTCCTAGCTACTCATTTCCTACTACACACACTATTAGTATCACTTACACCATGTAGGGCTCTGTAGTGCACAGTCCCAGCCACTCATTCCCTACTATACACACTATTAGTATCACTTACACCATGTATGGCTCTGTAGTGCACAGTCCCAGCTACTCATTCCCTACTATACACACTATTAGTATCACTTACACCCTGTGGGGCTCTGTAGTGCACAGTCCCAGCTACTCATTCCCTACTATACACACTATTAGTATCACTTACACCCTGTATGGCTCTGTAGTGCACAGTCCCAGCCACTCATTCCCTACTATACACACTATTAGTATCACTTACACCCTGTAGGACTCTGTAGTGCACAGTCCCAGCTACTCATTCCCTACTACACACACTATTAGTATCACTCTTACACCCTGTATGGCTCTGTAGTGCACAGTCCCAGCTACTCATTCCCTACTACACACACTATTAGTATCACTTACACAATGTATGGCTCTGTAGTGCACAGTCCCAGCCACTCATTCCCTACTACACACCCTATTAGTATCACTTACACCCTGTGGGGCTCTGTAGTGCACAGTCCCAGCCACTCATTCCCTACTATACACACTATTAGTATCACTTACACAATGTATGGCTCTGTAGTGCACAGTCCCAGCCACTCATTCCCTACTACACACCCTATTAGTATCACTTACACCCTGTGGGGCTCTGTAGTGCACAGTCCCAGCTACTCATTCCCTACTACACACACTATTAGTATCACTCTTACACCCTGTATGGCTCTGTAGTGCACAGTCCCAGCCACTCATTCCCTACTATACACACTATTAGTATCACTTACACCCTGTAGGACTCTGTAGTGCACAGTCCCAGCCACTCATTCCCTACTACACACACTATTAGTATCACTTACACCCTGTAGGGCTCTGTAGTGCACAGTCCCAGCCACTCATTCCCTACTACACACACTATTAGTATCACTTACACCCTGTAAGGCTCTGTAGTGCACAGTCCCAGCCACTCATTCCCTACTATACACACTATTAGTATCACTTACACAATGTATGGCTCTGTAGTGCACAGTCCCAGCCACTCATTCCCTACTACACACCCTATTAGTATCACTTACACCCTGTGGGGCTCTGTAGTGCACAGTCCCAGCCACTCATTCCCTACTACACACACTATTAGTATCACTCTTACACCCTGTAGGACTCTGTAGTGCACAGTCCCAGCCACTCATTCCCTACTACACACCCTATTAGTATCACTTACACCCTGTAGGGCTCTGTAGTGCACAGTCCCAGCCACTCATTCCCTACTACACACACTATTAGTATCACTTACACCATGTATGGCTCTGTAGTGCACAGTCCCAGCCACTAATACCCTACTACACACACTATTAGTATCACTTACACCCTGTAGGACTCTGTAGTGCACAGTCCCAGCCACTCATTCCCTACTACACACACTATTAGTATCACTCTTACACAGTGTATGGCTCTGTAGTGCACAGTCCCAGCCACTCATTCCCTACTACACACCCTATTAGTATCACTCTTACACAGTGTATGTCTCTGTAGTGCACAGTCCCAGCCACTCATTCCCTACTACACACACTATTAGTATCACTTACACCATGTATGGCTCTGTAGTGCACAGTCCCAGCCACTCATTCCCTACTACACACCCTATTAGTATCACTTACACCCTGTGGGGCTCTGTAGTGCACAGTCCCAGCCACTCATTCCCTACTACACACACTATTAGTATCACTTACACCATGTATGGCTCTGTAGTGCACAGTCCTAGCCACTCATTCCCTACTATACACACTATTAGTATCACTTACACCCTGTGGGGCTCTGTAGTGCACAGTCCTAGCCACTCATTCCCTACTATACACACTATTAGTATCACTTACACCCTGTGGGGCTCTGTAGTGCACAGTCCCAGCCACTAATACCCTACTACACACACTATTAGTATCACTTACACCCTGTAGGGCTCTGTAGTGCACAGTCCCAGCCACTCATTCCCTACTACACACACTATTAGTATCACTTACACCCTGTATGGCTCTGTAGTGCACAGTCCTAGCCATGTGTTCCCTACTACACACACTATTAGTATCACTTACACCATGTAGGGCTCTGTAGTGCACAGTCCCAGCCACTCATTCCCTACTATACACACTATTAGTATCACTTACACCATGTATGGCTCTGTAGTGCACAGTCCCAGCTACTCATTCCCTACTATACACACTATTAGTATCACTTACACCCTGTAGGGCTCTGTAGTGCACAGTCCCAGCCACTAATACCCTACTACACACCCTATTAGTATCACTTACACCCTGTATGGCTCTGTAGTGCACAGTCCTAGCCATGTGTTCCCTACTACACACACTATTAGTATCACTTACACCATGTAGGGCTCTGTAGTGCACAGTCCCAGCCACTCATTCCCTACTATACACACTATTAGTATCACTTACACCATGTATGGCTCTGTAGTGCACAGTCCCAGCTACTCATTCCCTACTATACACACTATTAGTATCACTTACACCCTGTGGGGCTCTGTAGTGCACAGTCCCAGCTACTCATTCCCTACTATACACACTATTAGTATCACTTACACAATGTATGGCTCTGTAGTGCACAGTCCCAGCCACTCATTCCCTACTACACACCCTATTAGTATCACTTACACCCCAGTAGGGCTCTGTAGTGCACAGTCCCAGCTACTCATTCCCTACTACACACCCTATTAGTATCACTTACACCCTGTATGGCTCTGTAGTGCACAGTCCCAGCCACTAATACCCTACTACACACACTATTAGTATCACTCTTACCCCCTGTAGGACTCTGTAGTGCACAGTCCCAGCCACTCATTCCCTACTACACACACTATTAGTATCACTTACACCATGTATGGCTCTGTAGTGCACAGTCCCAGCCACTCATTCCCTACTACACACCCTATTAGTATCACTCTTACACCCTGTAGGACTCTCCTAGTGCACAGTCCCAGCCACTCATTCCCTACTACACACACTATTAGTATCACTTACACCCTGTAAGGCTCTGTAGTGCACAGTCCCAGCCACTCATTCCCTACTACACACACTATTAGTATCACTTACACAATGTATGGCTCTGTAGTGCACAGTCCCAGCCACTCATTCCCTACTACACACCCTATTAGTATCACTTACACCCTGTGGGGCTCTGTAGTGCACAGTCCCAGCCCCTCATTCCCTACTACACACACTATTAGTATCACTCTTACACAGTGTAGGGCTCTGTAGTGCACAGTCCCAGCTATTGATTCCCTACTACACACACTATTAGTATCACTCTTACCCACTGTGGGGCTCTGTAGTGCACAGTCCCAGCCACTCATTCCCTACTACACACACTATTAGTATCACTTACACCCTGTAGGACTCTCCTAGTGCACAGTCCCAGCTACTCATTCCCTACTACACACACTATTAGTATCACTCTTACACCCTGTGGGACTCTGTAGTGCACAGTCCCAGCCACTCATTCCCTACTACACACACTATTAGTATCACTTACACCATGTATGGCTCTGTAGTGCACAGTCCCAGCCACTCATTCCCTACTACACACCCTATTAGTATCACTTACACCCTGTAGGACTCTGTAGTGCACAGTCCCAGCCACTCATTCCCTACTACACACACTATTAGTATCACTCTTACACCCTGTAGGACTCTGTAGTGCACAGTCCCAGCCACTCATTCCCTACTACACACACTATTAGTATCACTCTTACACCCTGTAGGACTCTGTAGTGCACAATCCCAGCCACTCATTCCCTACTACACACCCTATTAGTATCACTTACACAATGTAGGGCTCTGTAGTGCACAGTCCCAGCCACTCTTTCCCTACTACACACCCTATTAGTATCACTTACACCCTGTAGGGCTCTGTAGTGCACAGTCCCAGCCACTCATTCCCTACTACACACGCTATTAGTATCACTTACACCCTGTAGGACTCTGTAGTGCACAGTCCCAGCCACTCTTTCCCTACTACACACCCTATTAGTATCACTTACACCCTGTAGGGCTCTGTAGTGCACAGTCCCAGCCACTCATTCCCTACTACACACGCTATTAGTATCACTTACACCCTGTAGGGCTCTGTAGTGCACAGTCCCAGCCACTCATTCCCTACGAAACTACCGCCCTACCTCTCCTGGCTTCCAAACTTTTGGAGCGGCTTATCTATAACCGCCTTCCAGCTTTATTTCCTCTAACTCCCTTCTTGACACCTTCCAATCCGGCTTTCGGCCCAAACACTCCACTGAGACAGCTCTCACTAAAGTCACCAATGACCAGCTCACCGCCAAGTCTAAAGGTCACTTTTCAATTCTTCTTCTAGATCTCTCTGCTGCCTTTGACACTGTCGACCATCCACTTCTACTCCATATCCTCTTCTCCCTCCGTATTCAGAGACTGCGCTCTTGTGGTTCTCATCATACCTACAAAATCGATCATTCAGTATCTCCTTCTCTGACACTTCTCCTCACCCCATCTGTTGGTGTACCCCAAGGATAAGTCCTAGGCTGCTCCTCTTACTCCATCTACACATCCTCACTTGGCACCCTAATAAACGATTTTGTGCTTCATTATCATCTCTACATAGATGACACCCAAATCTACCTCTCATCACCAGATCTATCCCCCTCTTTTCGAACACACGTCTCCAACTGCCTCTCTAGTATATCCTCTTGGATGGCCACCCACCATCTCAAACTCAACATGTCTCAACATGAGTTCTACTGGACCCCGCTCTGTCTTTCATCCCTCACATACAATCACTAAATTTGGTCTCCTCCATCTAAATAACATCTCCAGAATTCGTCAAAATCTTACACAAGACACAACTAAAATCCTAATACACTCTCTCATTACCTCTCAACTAGACTACTGCAACTCACTTCTTGTTGGCCTGCCCACCACCCGACTATCTCCACTTCAATCCATTATGAACGCCTCCGCCAGACTCATCTTCCGTACACACCGCTCAGTGTCGGCATCACCTCTCTGTCAATCACTCCACTGGCTTCCCTTAGCCTCAAAATTAAATTTAAAATCATGACCCTAACTTACAAAACCCTCAACAATAATGCTCCCCCTTACATCTCTGCTCTCATTTCCAAATACTCCCCCACCCGCCCTCTTCGTTCTGCTAATGACCTTCAGTCACAGTGAGTGACAAAGGAGGTCGGGGGGGGGGGGGGGGGGGGGGGGTCACTGTGAGTGACAAAGGAGGTCGGGGGGGGGGGGGGGTCACTATGAGTGACAGAGGAGGTCGGGGGTGATATAATATACGCACAGTAGAGTGAGTGATATAATATACGCACAGTAGAGGGATATAAAAAAAACATTTATTTTGGTATTTGAGGTCCATCTTTATACAAGAACAGGGCCCAGACGTGGGCAGTCTCAACCGGACATTACGTCCTCTGGCTGCTCTGCCTCAGGGTTCTGCCCTCCTCTTCTTCCGGCCGTCGTCTCAGGACCCTGCCATCTCGGTCCAGGCAGAAGTTGTAGTCTTTTGGATTGTCCAGAGCAAACTCAATTCGGTCAGAAAGATTGTCCGGAGTGATGAAGGACTTGGAGAGTTCCTGAGGAGAGAGAAACAAAGTGAGAAAGGTCAGAAGGTTCTGGAAATTGTAATGTGAGAAGCAGAGTCTGACCAGTAGGAACCCCACCAGTGGGCACCGACCAGCAGAACATTTGGGTTCCACATCTAGAATCGAGACCAGAGTCTGGTCTGCTCTAGTGCTATTTTGCTGCCACGAGACCCCTTAGGTAGTAGACAGGCTCTGTTCCTCAGAAATCCTCAACTATTATCTCATCTGACCATGCAACGCTCCACTGTCCCCATCTGAGAAGGCAATCCCATAGGAATCACCACACGTAACTACACTCTTAAGAAGGTTAGTCCTAGATCTTTCCTCCCCGCACAACACTGCCACGCCCAGCATCAATTAATCTTCCAAAATTCTGCTACTGTCCAAAGAGAGGAGCCAACCACAAAGGACCAGGCGTTAACCCAGAGTTGTGGGAGGAGCCTCCTGCCCTACATAAACCCCTCAATCCTAATCGCTAGGTCCATCTACGCCAGCATTAACCCATCCCTCATCACCCCAAGAAACACATCTTCACCACTCTCCCTGGGCCTCTAAGCAGGCAAAGGGTCAAGTAGCTTTTTGCCAAGCCGAAAGAGATGGAGATGACCACAACTAGACAGATATATATATATATATATATATATATATATATATATATATATATATATATATATATATATATATATATATATATATATATATATTACACACACGTATGGGACCCTCCCATACCTGTAGTTCCTCAATCTCCCGCTGTCTCTCTTCTCTCTCTTCCTGCTCCGCAGCTTCTCGTGTCTGGGCCTCCAGCTCCTTCTGTACCCGCTCAGTCTCAGCCTCTAGGAGCAGACGTTCCTCCCTGGAACACAAGACACAGCTGATATGGGACATGGCACAGACAGGAAGGGAAGGAGATATGGGGCGAGGAATCTGTCCCCAGCAGGACACCACAGGAGGGATCTATGGGACATGTAGTCTGCCCCTCCCCCCACCGGATGACAATCCGCCCTAACCTCCGGCGCAGGGATCTGTTGTTCTCCTCTCTGTTCCAGGCCATCAGAGCTTCATGTTCCTCACTCTCCAAACGGTGGCGCTGCTCTGCAAGTGACCCAACTCGCTCGTCATACTGAGCTCGCAGGGTGCCCTCCTTGAACTCTGACCTGTGGGGACACAGACGTATATACATGTAGTGCAGTGGTGGTTACAAAACCTCTTCTCAAATCCCAACAGACATGCATCAATAGAAGTGAGACGTTGTGTCCAGTGGGGCTTGAGGAGACGGCTGGGAATCGCTGCTTGTTCGTAATAAAAGATGGTATCATTGAATGTTAGTTTGAATTATCTGTGCTGTGAGGGGGGGGGGGGGGGGGGAGGGGGGACAGACACAAGGGAGCGGGAGGGAGGGGGACACAGACACAGGGGAGCGAGAGGGGGGGGGGGGCAGAGAAACAGGGGAGCGAGAAGGGGGGGGGGGGACAGAGACACAGGGGAGCGGGAGGGGGGGGACAGACACAGAGGAGCACCGAAGTTGATCATTGCAAAGCATCAAAGTAGATGGGGGGGGGGGGGGAATAGAGGCTCGCGATGAGCAGCGAAGGTGCGCAGAGGGGGCAGAGCCTCGCATTGTGTGGCAAACAACATTCCCAGCCTTATAATTTTCTTGCCATCATTTGTGACGGGCAAGTGACTAGTGTATATCTATTTATCTAGCTCAATCCTATGTGTTCATATATTAATCAATAGAAAAAAAAAACAGAAGTGGACAAGGCCCCGCATTAGAACCAGACGTACCAATGAAAACCTTTTATGAAACACACCACTACACCAACACATTCTGCTTTAGAAACTATATATAAAAGCTACACGATGGTCATTATATATATTAGGAAACTGACCATCAAAAATGACGGGAATAAAATTGTAAATCTGGCAATGCAAGTGTTACCGGCTGGGGTTGAGCGTTACCGGCTGGGGGTTGAGCGTTACCGGCTGGGGTTGAGCGTTACCGGCTGGGGTTGAGCGTTACCGGCTGGGGTTGAGCGTTACCGGCTGGGGTTGAGCGTTACCGGCTGGGGTTGAGCGTTACGTGATGACATTGTGTATCCAGATTTAGATTCATGACCATATTGAAATCACCACACAACAATAGGAGGCCCTTTGCTAGCTTCTTGACTATACTTAGGGCTTTATTAAGAAAGCCTAATTGATTTTTATTTGGTGAATATACATTGACCAAAGTTTGAAGTCTTGCATTTATTTATCCTATAATAAATCTTCCATGGGAGTCGGAATAGATATATTCTTCCTTAATGGTTAATCTTTTGTTAAAAAGAATTGCAACCCCCCTAGATTATTATTAAACTTTAATGAGTTTCTTGGAGACAGAGGACATCAGCTTGAAGTTTCATATAATTCAAGAAGCTGTTTTTCTTTTGGAGGGAAAATGAAAACTGTTCACATTATGTGAGATTATTTGTAACCCCATAGTATAAACTGAAGGCGACTCTTGATGATATCCCATAGAGTGTTATTCATTTTTGCCCCCTTAGTAGCGTTATTATCTGTACACGGTTTCATGCCCATAATACATTGAAGCCCGCATATACAAAAGTATTCACCCCCCATTACTTTTTACCTTTTTTGTTACATTACAGCCTCAAGTTTATTAATCTGAATTTTATGTGGCGGATCAGAACACAGTAGTCTAAGTTGGTGAAGTGAAATGAGAAAAATATATACATAAAACTATTTTTTAGAAATAGAGAACAGAAAATTGGCATGTGCGTATGTATTCACCCCCTTTGTTATGAAGACCATAAAAAGCTCTGGTGCAACCAATTACCTTCAGAAGTCACATAATTAGTGAAATGATGTCCACCTGTGTGCAATCTAAGTGTCACATGATCTGTCATTACACCTACACAACTTTCTTGAAAGTTGTCAGAGGCTGCAACACCTAAGCAAGAGGCACCACTAACCAAACACTGCCATGAAGACCAAGGAACGCTCCAAACAAGTAAGGGACAATGTTGTTGAGAAGTACAAGTCAGGGTTAGGTTATAAAAAACTATCCAAATCTTGGATGATCCCCGGGAGCACCATCAAATCTATCATAACCAAATGGAAAGAACATGGCACAACAGCAAACCTGCCAAGAGACGGCTGCCCACCAAAACTCACGGACCGGGCAAGGAGGGCATTAATCAGAGAGGCAGCACAAAGACCTAAGGTAACCCTGGAGGAGCTGCAGAGATCCACAGCAGAGATTGGAGTATCTGTACATAGGACGACAATAAGCCGTACGCTCCATAGAGTTCGCCAGAAGAAAGCCATTACTTTTATGCAAAAAACAAAATGGCACGTTCTGAGTTTGCGAAAAGTCACGTGGGAGACTCCCAAAATGTATGGCGGAAGGTGCTTTGGTCTGATGACACTAAAATTTAACTTTTTGTCCATCAAAGAAAAAGCTATGTCTGGCGCAAACCCAACACATCGCATCACCCAAAGAGCACCATCCCTAGGACGGAGGGTCACCTTCCAGCAGGACAATGACCCCAAACACACGGCTAAAGGGGGGGAAACATGTAAATGTGTTGGAATGGCCGAGTCACAGCCCAGACCTCAATCCAATGGAAAATCTGTGGTCAGACTTAAAGATTGCTGATCACAAGAGCAAACCATCCAACTTGAAGGAGCTGGAGCAGCAAGGAGGAATGGGCAAAAATTCCAGTGGTAAGATGTGGCAAGCTCATAGAGACTTATCCAAAGCGTCTTGGAGCCTTGATTGCTGCAAAAGGAGGCGCTACAAAGTATTGACTTTAGGGGGGTGAATAGAGGTATTCCAAGGAAAATAGAGCCGGTTTAAACTAGGTTAAGGGCTTACTAGTTATTAATTTTAGAGGTAATAGAAGTATAATTTAGCTCCAGACATTACCTTCTAATTGGGCATCTCTCCGTGACATTACATTATAAAACAATTAACTGCCTATTTAACTAGTTCCCATTCTGGATTTTTTCCCAACAGACTAGGTCCATCACCATCGACATTCCGCTCATCAATATCCCAGCTCTGTCGCATAAGAACGTCTTTACCCGTTTACTCTGATCCATAGGTTGTCTTTGAGGATAGAGATCCCATTAGGGAAAGACCATTTGTATCTAATTTCTCTCCGTCTCAGTTTCTGGGTTATTCTGGAAATTATTTTCTTATAGCGAACGTGTGACCCTGAGTAACTAGCCTTAATTATGGCGTCTTTGAATGGTAGATAGTGAAGTCGGATAATTACATCTCTAGGAAAGGATTTATCTAGATCTCTAGACAGATGTGTCGCTACTATTTTGTGGTCACGATCTGGGAAGTCTGGAACCATTATAAATAACACTTCCTCACAAAGTCCTTGAGGTCTTTATCTTGGACATTCTCAGAGATTCCCCTCAGCCGCATTGTAACTGATCTACTGGCACCACGACCGGGTACCTCCGTTAATGGACGCGTCCTAGTTTGCGTCGAGGCCTACAAGCACCCCACCGGACACCTCAACCACCACAGACTCGTTACAGCTCAAGGGAGTATGCAAAAGCATAGCAATCCCCAGTAGGATATAGCGATCCCCTCCAATAACGATACAAGGCTACGTTTTGAAGGGTCAAGTAGTGAACTGACTTTATTTTGTTGTGCAGAAATATTTATACACATCTCTTCCCACAGGCAATACACATGCTCATATTTGGCCACACAATACACATAAACAGAACAATAGGTGTGGTCACATCTCCCCGAAGCAACTTTGATTCAATCAGACATTGATTCAATTACACTTCTATGTTCTTATCTGCGAATGAAAACACTGTATACAATACACTTTCTTTATCTTATGCAGAGTCTCTGTAACAGGATTATCTCCCATGTCAAGTAGCTGCACTCGTCTGGGATAATATTCTGCAGAGCATAAACCAACATACATGCAGTATAATAGTAGGATCATATTTTAACCATAATAATCATAAAACAGGGTAAAACAGTGATGGGTTCCTTTTCCTTCTAGCTCGATCTTCATGGCTGGTTAACCTTCTGTTTAAGTCCTCAATTGTATTTTCTAGAGAGGATGAAGATCAGCAAAGATCTGTTATCCAGAGGTAATTTATCGCACTTCTGCTCCAGTCCTCACAAAATGGGGCTCGCAAAGTGTGACCAACATCGTAAGCGTTCCGGAAACCCACAACTATTATAGTGATGTTCTGTATGGTGGAGGCTTCGATCACTCTTCTGCCCACCATAAATTAAATCACCACAAAATCTACTGCACACGCTAGGAACCGGCCCCACACTGATGCGAGGCAGTAACCTTGAAACATTGTTGTCTGTAGGTAGGTTTCTGGCTAGTGCATAATCCATCCTAGGCTTTGCTTAAAGCTGCTAGAGTAGTTACAAATCACAGAGCCATTACTGATTTTAATTCATATTCATAATACTCATTTAGTCACAGGCAACACACTGAAATAGCCTGAGTTCTATTGATCACAGCTCCATGAATTCAGCATCAATATTTAAAAGGAAAACACTTTTTCCCACAGGCTTTCACCTCTATCTAATGGTGCAGAGCACATACGGAGACGTTTGTGGTCCTTATTAAGATAACGATTCCTAATGTTTAGAGACCAATGGTCTACAATGGCCAGAATTCCTCCCATTACAACCTTGGTGCTTTCCAACCTGGATAAGCATGCCAACCCACCTAAGCAGACATATACTGTGGAGACCTGCTGTACCCAGTAACATACAGATCTGTACATGACAGGAGAGAGCCATCAAGTGTACTACACACGTCACACCTACCGTATGGCACTGAGTATACCGTTGTACTCCTGATACCGCCGGCCCACGTTCATCAGCTCCTGCACACACACCGGCGGGGGGTATTTGATGCGGGAGGCTTTGGACTTGGCCGGGGGGTCAGTCCGAGACTTCCTGCCCCTGGATGGTTGTATACACAGGACGGGATGGACACGGAAAAGGACACGAGATACTCGGGGATACTGGAGCATTGCTGCGGAGGGTCCGTGGGTGTACATACAGCGTGGCACTGGAGGGATAAACATCCGCAGTTATACAGGAGTGACAGAAGTCTCATGTGTCCCGCACCCGTCTCATGTGTCCCGCACCCGTCTCATGTGTCCCGCACCCGTCTCATGTGTCCCGCACCCGTCTCATGTGTCCCGCACCCGTCTCATGTGTCCCGCACCCGTCTCATGTGTCCCGCACCCGTCTCATGTGTCCCGCACCCGTCTCATGTGTCCTACACTCCGCGAGCCCTTTCCTGTCAGTCTTTACACTCTCTCAGTATCTTACACACTCTCTCTCTCTGTCCCCTGTCAGTCTTTACACTCTCTCAGTATCTTACACACACTCTCTCTCTCTGTCTCCTGCCAGTCTTTACACTCTCTCAGTATCTTACACACTCTCTCTCTCTCTGTCTCCTGCCAGTCTTTACACTCTCTCAGTATCTTACACACACTCTCTCTGTCTCCTGTCAGTCTTTACACTCTCTCAGTATCTTACACAGACTCTCTCGCTCTGTCTCCTGTCAGTCTTTACACTCTCTCAGTATCTTACACACACTCTCTCGCTCTGTCTCCTGTCAGTCTTTACACTCTCTCAGTACATTACACACACTCTCTCGCTGTCTCCTGCCAGTCTTTACACTCTCTCAGTATCTTACACACACTCTCGCTCTGTCTCCTGTCAGTCTTTACACACTCTCAGTATCTTACACACACTCTCTCTCTGTCTCCTGTCAGTCTTTACACTCTCTCAGTATCTTACACACACTCTCTCGCTGTCTCCTGCCAGTCTTTACACTCTCTCAGTATCTTACACACACTCTCGCTCTGTCTCCTGTCAGTCTTTACACTCTCTCAGTATCTTACACACACTCTCTCGCTGTCTCCTGCCAGTCTTTACACTCTCTCAGTATCTTACACACTCTCTCTCTCGCTCTGTCTCCTGTCAGTCTTTACACTCTCTCAGTATCTTACACACACTCTCTCGCTCTGTCTCCTGTCAGTCTTTACACTCTCTCAGTATCTTACACACACTCTCTCGCTCTGTCTCCTGTCAGTCTTTACACTCTCTCAGTATCTTACACACACTCTCGCTCTGTCTCCTGTCAGTCTTTACACTCTCTCAGTATCTTACACACACTCTCTCTCTCTGTCTCCTGTCAGTCTTTACACTCTCTCAGTATCTTACACACTCTCTCGCTCTGTCCCCTGTCAGTCTTTACACTCTCTCAGTATCTTACACACACTCTCTCTCTCTGTCTCCTGTCAGTCTTTACACTCTCTCAGTATCTTACACACACTCTCTCGCTCTGTCTCCTGCCAGTCTTTACACTCTCTCAGTATCTTACACACACTCTCTCTCTCTGTCTCCTGTCAGTCTTTACACTCTCTCAGTATCTTACACACTCTCTCTCGCTCTGCCTCCTGCCAGTCTTTACACTCTCTCAGTATCTTACACACACTCTCTCGCTGTCTCCTGCCAGTCTTTACACTCTCTCAGTATCTTACACACACTCTCTCTCTCTGTCTCCTGTCTTTACACTCTCTCAGTATCTTACACACACTCTCGCTCTGTCTCCTGTCAGTCTTTACACTCTCTCAGTATCTTACACACACACTCTCTCTCTGTCTCCTGTCAGTCTTTACACTCTCTCAGTATCTTACACACACTCTCTCTCTCTGTCTCCTGTCTTTACACTCTCTCAGTATCTTACACACACTCTCTCTCTCTGTCTCCTGTCTTTACACTCTCTCAGTATCTTACACACACTCTCTCTCTCTGTCTCCTGCCAGTCTTTACACTCTCTCAGTATCTTACACACACTCTCTCTCTCTGTCTCCTGTCAGTCTTTACACTCTCTCAGTATCTTACACACACTCTCTCTCTCTGTCTCCTGTCTTTACACTCTCTCAGTATCTTACACACACTCTCTCTCTCTGTCTCCTGCCAGTCTTTACACTCTCTCAGTATCTTACACACTCTCTCTCTCTGTCTCCTGTCAGTCTTTACACTCTCTCAGTATCTTACACACTCTCTCGCTCTGTCCCCTGTCAGTCTTTACACTCTCTCAGTATCTTACACACACTCTCTCTCTCTGTCTCCTGCCAGTCTTTACACTCTCTCAGTATCTTACACACACTCTCTCTCTCTGTCTCCTGTCAGTCTTTACACTCTCTCAGTATCTTACACACACTCTCTCTCTCTGTCTCCTGTCTTTACACTCTCTCAGTATCTTACACACACTCTCTCTCTCTGTCTCCTGCCAGTCTTTACACTCTCTCAGTATCTTACACACTCTCTCTCTCTGTCTCCTGTCTTTACACTCTCTCAGTATCTTACACACTCTCTCGCTCTGTCCCCTGTCAGTCTTTACACTCTCTCAGTATCTTACACACACTCTCTCTCTCTGTCTCCTGCCAGTCTTTACACTCTCTCAGTATCTTACACACACTCTCTCTCTCTGTCTCCTGTCAGTCTTTACACTCTCTCAGTATCTTACACACACTCTCTCTCTCTGTCTCCTGTCAGTCTTTACACTCTCTCAGTATCTTACACACACTCTCTCGCTGTCTCCTGTCAGTCTTTACACTCTCTCAGTATCTCACACACTCTCTTCCTCTGTCTCCTGCCAGTCTTTACACTCTCTCAGTATCTTACACACACTCTCTCGCTGTCTCCTGTCAGTCTTTACACTCTCTCAGTATCTCACACACTCTCTCTCGCTGTCTCCTGTCAGTCTTTACACTCTCTCAGTATCTCACACACTCTCTCGCTCTGTCTCCTGCCAGTCTTTACACTCTCTCAGTATCTTACACACACTCTCTCTCTCTGTCTCCTGTCCTTACACTCTCTCAGTATCTTACACACACTCTCTCGCTCTGTCTCCTGTCAGTCTTTACACTCTCTCAGTATCTTACACACACTCTCTCGCTCTGTCTCCTGTCAGTCTTTACACTCTCTCAGTATCTTACACACACTCTCTCTCGCTGTCTCCTGCCAGTCTTTACACTCTCTCAGTATCTTACACACACTCTCTCTCGCTCTGTCTCCTGCCAGTCTTTACACTCTCTCAGTATCTTACACACACTCTCTCTCTCTGTCTCCTGTCAGTCTTTACACTCTCTCAGTATCTTACACACACTCTCTCGCTCTCCTGTCAGTCTTTACACTCTCTCAGTATCTTACACGCACTCTCTCTCGCTCTGTCTCCTGTCAGTCTTTACACTCTCTCAGTATCTTACACACTCTCTCTCGCTCTGTCTCCTGCCAGTCTTTACACTCTCTCAGTATCTTACACACACTCTCTCTCGCTGTCTCCTGCCAGTCTTTACACTCTCTCAGTATATTACACACACTCTCTCTCTCTGTCTCCTGTCAGTCTTTACACTCTCTCAGTATCTTACACACACTCTCTCTCTCTGTCTCCTGTCAGTCTTTACACTCTCTCAGTATCTTACACACACTCTCTCGCTCTCCTGTCAGTCTTTACACTCTCTCAGTATCTTACACACACTCTCTCTCGCTCTGTCTCCTGTCAGTCTTTACACTCTCTCAGTATCTTACACACTCTCTCTCGCTCTGTCTCCTGCCAGTCTTTACACTCTCTCAGTATCTTACACACACTCTCTCTCGCTGTCTCCTGCCAGTCTTTACACTCTCTCAGTATCTTACACACACTCTCTCGCTCTGTCTCCTGTCAGTCTTTACACTCTCTCAGTATCTTACACACACTCTCTCTCTCTGTCTCCTGTCAGTCTTTACACCCTCTCAGTATCTTACACACTCTCTCTCTCTGTCTCCTGTCAGTCTTTACACTCTCTCAGTATCTTACACACACTCTCTCTCTCTGTCTCCTGCCAGTCTTTACACTCTCTCAGTATCTTACACACACTCTCTCTCTCTGTCTCCTGCCAGTCTTTACACTCTCTCAGTATCTTACACACACTCTCTCTCTCTGTCTCCTGCCAGTCTTTACACTCTCTCAGTATATTACACACACTCTCTCTCTCTGTCTCCTGTCCTTACACTCTCTCAGTATCTTACACACTCTCTCGCTCTGTCTCCTGTCAGTCTTTACACTCTCTCAGTATCTTACACACACTCTCTCGCTCTGTCTCCTGTCTTTACACTCTCTCAGTATATTACACACACTCTCTCTCTCTGTCTCCTGTCAGTCTTTACACTCTCTCAGTATCTTACACACACTCTCTCTCTCTGTCTCCTGCCAGTCTTTACACTCTCTCAGTATATTACACACACTCTCTCTCTCTGTCTCCTGTCCTTACACTCTCTCAGTATCTTACACACTCTCTCGCTCTGTCTCCTGCCAGTCTTTACACTCTCTCAGTATCTTACACACACTCTCTCTCGCTCTGTCTCCTGCCAGTCTTTACACTCTCTCAGTATCTTACACACACTCTCTCTCTGTCTCCTGTCAGTCTTTACACTCTCTCAGTATCTTACACACACTCTCTCTCTCTGTCTCCTGTCTTTACACTCTCTCAGTATCTTACACACACTCTCTCTCTCTGTCTCCTGTCTTTACACTCTCTCAGTACATTACACACTCTCTCTCGCTCTGCCTCCTGCCAGTCTTTACACTCTCTCAGTATCTTACACACTCTCTCTCGCTGTCTCCTGCCAGTCTTTACACTCTCTCAGTATCTTACACACACTCTCTCTCGCTCTGTCTCCTGCCAGTCTTTACACTCTCTCAGTATCTTACACACACTCTCTCTCTCTGTCTCCTGTCAGTCTTTACACTCTCTCAGTATCTTACACACACTCTCTCTGTCTCCTGTCTTTACACTCTCTCAGTATCTTACACACACTCTCTCTCTCTGTCTCCTGCCAGTCTTTACACTCTCTCAGTATCTTACACACACTCTCTCTCTCTGTCTCCTGTCAGTCTTTACACTCTCTCAGTATCTTACACACACTCTCTCTCTCTGTCTCCTGTCTTTACACTCTCTCAGTATCTTACACACACTCTCTCTCTGTCTCCTGCCAGTCTTTACACTCTCTCAGTATCTTACACACTCTCTCTCTCTCTGTCTCCTGTCAGTCTTTACACTCTCTCAGTATCTTACACACTCTCTCGCTCTGTCCCCTGTCAGTCTTTACACTCTCTCAGTATCTTACACACACTCTCTCTCTCTGTCTCCTGTCAGTCTTTACACTCTCTCAGTATCTTACACACACTCTCTCTCTCTGTCTCCTGTCAGTCTTTACACTCTCTCAGTATCTTACAAACACTCTCTCGCTGTCTCCTGTCAGTCTTTACACTCTCTCAGTATCTCACACACTCTCTTCCTCTGTCTCCTGCCAGTCTTTACACTCTCTCAGTATCTTACACACACTCTCTCGCTGTCTCCTGTCAGTCTTTACACTCTCTCAGTATCTCACACACTCTCTCTCTCTGTCTCCTGTCAGTCTTTACACTCTCTCAGTATCTTACACACACTCTCTCGCTGTCTCCTGTCAGTCTTTACACTCTCTCAGTATCTCACACACTCTCTCGCTCTGTCTCCTGCCAGTCTTTACACTCTCTCAGTATCTTACACACACTCTCTCTCTCTCTGTCTCCTGTCAGTCTTTACACTCTCTCAGTATCTTACACACACTCTCTCTCTCTGTCTCCTGTCCTTACACTCTCTCAGTATCTTACACACTCTCTCGCTCTGTCTCCTGTCAGTCTTTACACTCTCTCAGTATCTTACACACACTCTCTCGCTCTGTCTCCTGTCAGTCTTTACACTCTCTCAGTATCTTACACACACTCTCTCTCTCTGTCTCCTGTCAGTCTTTACACTCTCTCAGTACATTACACACTCTCTCTCGCTCTGCCTCCTGCCAGTCTTTACACTCTCTCAGTATCTTACACACACTCTCTCTCGCTGTCTCCTGCCAGTCTTTACACTCTCTCAGTATCTTACACACACTCTCTCTCGCTCTGTCTCCTGCCAGTCTTTACACTCTCTCAGTATCTTACACACACTCTCTCTCTCTGTCTCCTGTCAGTCTTTACACTCTCTCAGTATCTTACACACACTCTCTCGCTCTCCTGTCAGTCTTTACACTCTCTCAGTATCTTACACACACTCTCTCTCGCTCTGTCTCCTGTCAGTCTTTACACTCTCTCAGTATCTTACACACTCTCTCTCGCTCTGTCTCCTGCCAGTCTTTACACTCTCTCAGTATCTTACACACACTCTCTCGCTCTGTCTCATGTCAGTCTTTACACTCTCTCAGTATCTTACACACACTCTCTCTCTCTGTCTCCTGTCAGTCTTTACACTCTCTCAGTATCTTACACACACTCTCTCTCGCTCTGTCTCCTGTCAGTCTTTACACTCTCTCAGTATCTTACACACACTCTCTCGCTGTCTCCTGTCAGTCTTTACACTCTCTCAGTATCTTACACACACTCTCTCTCTCTGTCTCCTGTCTTTACACTCTCTCAGTATCTTACACACACTCTCTCTCGCTCTGTCTCCTGTCAGTCGTTACACTCTCTCAGTATCTTACACACACTCTCTCGCTCTGTCTCCTGCCAGTCTTTACACTCTCTCAGTATCTTACACACACTCTCTCTCGCTGTCTCCTGCCAGTCTTTACACTCTCTCAGTATCTTACACAGACTCTCTCGCTCTGTCTCCTGTCAGTCTTTACACTCTCTCAGTATCTTACACACACTCTCTCGCTGTCTCCTGCCAGTCTTTACACTCTCTCAGTATCTTACACACTCTCTCTCTCGCTGTCTCCTGTCAGTCTTTACACTCTCTCAGTATCTTACACACACTCTCTCTCTCTGTCTCCTGTCAGTCTTTACACTCTCTCAGTATCTTACACACACTCTCTCGCTCTGTCTCCTGTCAGTCTTTACACTCTCTCAGTATCTTACACACACTCTCTCGCTCTGTCTCCTGCCAGTCTTTACACTCTCTCAGTATCTTACACACACTCTCTCTCGCTGTCTCCTGCCAGTCTTTACACTCTCTCAGTATCTTACACAGACTCTCTCGCTCTGTCTCCTGTCAGTCTTTACACTCTCTCAGTATCTTACACACACTCTCTCGCTGTCTCCTGCCAGTCTTTACACTCTCTCAGTATCTTACACACTCTCTCTCTCGCTGTCTCCTGCCAGTCTTTACACTCTCTCAGTATCTTACACACACTCTCTCGCTCTGTCTCCTGCCAGTCTTTACACTCTCTCAGTATCTTACACATACTCTCTCGCTCTGTCTCCTGTCAGTCTTTACACTCTCTCAGTATCTTACACACACTCTCTCTCTCTCTGTCTCCTGCCAGTCTTTACACTCTCTCAGTATCTTACACACACTCTCTCGCTCTGTCTCCTGCCAGTCTTTACACTCTCTCAGTATCTTACACACACTCTCTCGCTCTGTCTCCTTTCAGTCTTTACACTCTCTCAGTATCTTACACACACTCTCTCGCTCTGTCTCCTGTCAGTCTTTACACTCTCCCAGTATCTTACACACACTCTCTCGCTCTGTCTCCTGTCTTTACACTCTCTCAGTATCTTACACACACTCTCGCTCTGTCTCCTGTCAGTCTTTACACTCTCTCAGTATCTTACACACACTCTCTCGCTGTCTCCTGCCAGTCTTTACACTCTCTCAGTATCTTACACACACTCTCTCGCTGTCTCCTGCCAGTCTTTACACTCTCTCAGTATCTTACACACACTCTCTCTCTGTCTCCTGCCAGTCTTTACACTCTCTCAGTATCTTACACACACTCTCTCTGTCTCCTGCCAGTCTTTACACTCTCTCAGTATCTCACACACTCTCTTGCTCTGTCTCCTGCCAGTCTTTACACTCTCTCAGTATCTCACACACTCTCTCGCTCTGTCTCCTGTCTTTACACTCTCTCAGTATCTTACACACACTCTCGCTCTGTCTCCTGTCAGTCTTTACACTCTCTCAGTATCTTACACACACTCTCTCGCTGTCTCCTGCCAGTCTTTACACTCTCTCAGTATCTTACACACACTCTCTCGCTGTCTCCTGCCAGTCTTTACACTCTCTCAGTATCTTACACACACTCTCTCTCTGTCTCCTGCCAGTCTTTACACTCTCTCAGTATCTTACACACACTCTCTCTGTCTCCTGCCAGTCTTTACACTCTCTCAGTATCTCACACACTCTCTTGCTCTGTCTCCTGCCAGTCTTTACACTCTCTCAGTATCTCACACACTCTCTCGCTCTGTCTCCTGTCAGTCTTTACACTCTCTCAGTATCTTACACACACTCTCTCGCTGTCTCCTGCCAGTCTTTACACTCTCTCAGTATCTTACACACACTCTCTCGCTGTCTCCTGCCAGTCTTTACACTCTCTCAGTATCTTACACACACTCTCTCTCTGTCTCCTGCCAGTCTTTACACTCTCTCAGTATCTTACACACACTCTCTCTCTCTGTCTCCTGCCAGTCTTTACACTCTCTCAGTATCTCACACACTCTCTTGCTCTGTCTCCTGCCAGTCTTTACACTCTCTCAGTATCTTACACACACTCTCTCTCTCTGTCTCCTGCCAGTCTTTACACTCTCTCAGTATCTCACACACTCTCTTGCTCTGTCTCCTGCCAGTCTTTACACTCTCTCAGTATCTCACACACTCTCTTGCTCTGTCTCCTGCCAGTCTTTACACTCTCTCAGTATCTCACACACTCTCTTGCTCTGTCTCTTGTCAGTATCTGGCCTCTCTCTTACACTCTCCCTAGATCCTCTCAGTCCTGACACTCTCGCTTCAACTCTCTGTCTATTCTTTAGGTCTGTTTCCTGCAGTCTCTTTTTTTACCTCCTTTTTCCGCATTAATTCTATTTTTCCTGTCTCTCAGTCAGTATCTCACACTCTCACCTCTCTTCGTGTCTCTCTTACACTCTCTCTAGATCCTCTCAGTCCTGGCACTCTCTGTCTATTCTTTAGGTCTGTTTCCTGCAGTCTCTTTCTGACCTCCTTTTTCCGTATTAATTCTCTTTTTCCAGTCTCTCAGTCAGTATCTCACACTCTCACCTCTCTTCGTGTCTCTCTTACACTCTCTCCTATATCCTCTCAGTGCTGTCAGTGTCTATGCTAAGGGCGCCGCCATCTTGTTGACCTCTACCTGGAAACAGTTCTCTGTAACCACACCCCTTTAATAGAACAACTGGCTAAGTAACCAATTAGAGATTTCGACACATCTAAAAAATTAGAATGAGCAAGTTGATTGACAAGTGCAAGAACCAATAAGATGCGTTGGCTGGAATGCTATGGGAAGAGACGGGCGCTGATTGGATGCAGTGCTCCCCTGTCATCTGTATACCCTCCCTGTGTGTGTAGAATTAATACATATGGTTACGGTAATGCTTTATTTTAATTTTTCCTATAAACCTTTATTTTGGACAGGCTTTTTATTTTATTTTCTGGGTTGTAGGGACACCACAGTGTATGAGTTAATGTTAGGTGGCGTGGAACCGTAGGGCCCCCCATAGTTATAGTATAGGGTCCCAGGGGCCCACAGGGCCCCCCATAGTTATAGTATAGGGTCCCAGGGACCCATAGGGCCCCCCATAGTTATAGTATAGTATACCATGGGCCCACAGGGCCCCCCATAGTTATAGTATAGTATACAATGGGCCCATAGGGCCCCCCATAGTTATAGTAGAGGGTCCCATGAGCCCACAGGGCCCCCCATAGTTATACTATAGTATACCATGGGCCCATAGGGCCCCCCATAGTTATAGTATAGGGTCCCATGGGCCCACAGGGCCCCCCATAGTTATAGTATAGTATACCATGGGCCCATAGGGCCCCCCATAGTTATGGTATAGTATACCATGGGCCCATAGGGCCCCCCATAGTTATAGTATAGTATACCATGGACCCACAGTGCCCCCCATAGTTATAGTATATTATATCATGGACCCATAGGGACCCCCATAGTTATAGTATAGTATACGATGGGCCCACAGGGCCCCCCATAGTTATAGTATAGTATACCATGGTACCATAGGGCCCCACATAGTTATAGTATAGGGTCCCATGGGCCCACAGGGCCCCCCATAGTTATAGTATACCATGGGCCCATAGGTCCCCCCATAGTTATAGTATAGTATACCATGGGCCCATAGGGCCCCCCATAGTTATAGTATAGGATACCATGGGCCCATAGGGACCCCCATAATTATAGTATAGTATACCATGGACCCATAGGGCCCCCCATAGTTATAGTATAGTATACCATGGGACCATAGGCCCCCCCATAGTTATAGTATAGTATACTATGGGCCCACAGGGCCCCCATAGTTATAGTATAGTATACTATGGACCCATAGGGCCCCCCATAGTTATAGTATAGTATACCATGGGCCCATAGGGTCCCCCATAGTTATAGTATACGATGGGCCCACAGGGCCCCCCATAGTTATAGTATAGGATACCATGGGCCTGTAGGGACCCCATAGTTATAGTATAGGGTCCCATGGGCCCACAGGCCCCCCCATAGTTATATTATAGTATACCATGGGCCCATAGGGCCCCACGTAGTTATAGTATAGGGTCCCATGGGCCCATAGGGCCTCCCATAGTTATAGTATAGTAAACCATGGGCCCATAGGGCCCCCCATAGTTATAGTATAGTATACCATGGGCCCATAGGGCCCCCCATAGTTATAGTTTAGTATACCATGGGCCCATAGGGCCCCCCCATAGTTATATTATAGTATACCATGGGCCCATAGGGCCCCACATAGTTATAGTATAGGGTCCCATGGGCCCATAGGGCCTCCCATAGTTATAGTATAGTATACCATGGGCCCATAGGGCCCCCCCATAGTTATAGTTTAGTATACCATGGGCCCATAGGGCCCCCCATAGTTATAGTATAGGATACCATGGGCCCATAGGGCCCCACATAGTTATAGTATAGGGTCCCATGGGCCCACAGGGCCCCCCATAGTTATAGTATACCATGGGCCCATAGGGCCCCCCCATAGTTATAGTATAGTATACCATGGGCCCATAGGGCCCCCCCATAGTTATAGTATAGGATACCATGGGCCCATAGGGCCCCCCATAGTTATAGTATAGTATACCATGGGCCCATAGGCCCCCCATAGTTATAGTAGAGTATACCATGGACCCATAGGGCCCCCCATAGTTATAGTATTCGGATACCATGGGCCCACAGGGCCCCCCATAGTTATAGTATAGTATCCCATGGGCCCACAAGGCCCCCCATAGTTATAGTATACCATGGGCCCATAGGGCCCCCCATAGTTAGGGTATAGGGTCCCATGGGCCCACAGGGCCCCCCATAGTTATAGTATAGTATACCATGGGCCCATAGGCCCCCCATAGTTATAGTATACCATGGGCCCATAGGGCCCCCCATAGTTATAGTATAGTATACCATGGACCCACAGGGCCCCCCCATAGTTATAGTATAGTATATCATGGACCCATAGGGCTCCTATAGTTATAGTATAGTATACGATGGGCCCACAGGGCCCCCCATAGTTATAGTATAGTATACCATGGACCCATAGGGCCCCACATAGTTATAGTATAGGATCCCATGGGCCCACAGGGCCCCCCATAGTTATAGTATACCATGGGCCCATAGGGCCCCCCATAGTTATAGTATACCATGGGCTTATAGGGCCCCCCATAGTTATAGTATAGTATACCATGGGCCCATAGGGCCCCCCATAGTTATAGTTTAGTATACCATGGGCCCATAGGGCCCCCCATAGTTATAGTATAGGATACCATGGGCCCATAGGGCCCCACATAGTTATAGTATAGGGTCCCATGGGCCCACAGGGCCCCCCATAGTTATAGTATACCATGGGCCCATAGGGCCCCCCCCATAGTTATAGTATAGTATACCATGGGCCCATAGGGCCCCCCATAGTTATAGTATAGGATACCATGGGCCCATAGGGCCCCCCATAGTTATAGTATAGTATACCATGGGCCCATAGGCCCCCCATAGTTATAGTAGAGTATACCATGGACCCATAGGGCCCCCCATAGTTATAGTATTCGGATACCATGGGCCCACAGGGCCCCCCATAGTTATAGTATAGTATCCCATGGGCCCACAAGGCCCCCCATAGTTATAGTATACCATGGGCCCATAGGGCCCCCCATAGTTAGGGTATAGGGTCCCATGGGCCCACAGGGCCCCCCATAGTTATAGTATAGTATACCATGGGCCCATAGGCCCCCCATAGTTATAGTATACCATGGGCCCATAGGGCCCCCCATAGTTATAGTATAGTATATCATGGACCCATAGGGCTCCTATAGTTATAGTATAGTATACGATGGGCCCACAGGGCCCCCCATAGTTATAGTATAGTATACCATGGACCCATAGGGCCCCACATAGTTATAGTATAGGATCCCATGGGCCCACAGGGCCCCCCATAGTTATAGTATACCATGGGCCCATAGGCCCCCCCCATAGTTATAGTATACCATGGGCTTATAGGGCCCCCCATAGTTATAGTATAGTATACCATGGGCCCATAGGGCCCCCCATAGTTATAGTTTAGTATACCATGGGCCCATAGGGCCCCCCATAGTTATAGTATAGGATACCATGGGCCCATAGGGCCCCACATAGTTATAGTATAGGGTCCCATGGGCCCACAGGGCCCCCCATAGTTATAGTATACCATGGGCCCATAGGGCCCCCCCATAGTTATAGTATAGTATACCATGGGCCCATAGGGCCCCCCATAGTTATAGTATAGGATACCATGGGCCCATAGGGCCCCCCATAGTTATAGTATAGTATACCATGGGCCCATAGGCCCCCCATAGTTATAGTAGAGTATACCATGGACCCATAGGGCCCCCCATAGTTATAGTATTCGGATACCATGGGCCCACAGGGCCCCCCATAGTTATAGTATAGTATCCCATGGGCCCACAAGGCCCCCCATAGTTATAGTATACCATGGGCCCATAGGGCCCCCCATAGTTAGGTTATAGGGTCCCATGGGCCCACAGGGCCCCCCATAGTTATAGTATAGTATACCATGGGCCCATAGGCCCCCCATAGTTATAGTATACCATGGGCCCATAGGGCCCCCCATAGTTATAGTATAGTATACCATGGACCCACAGGGCCCCCCATAGTTATAGTATAGTATATCATGGACCCATAGGGCTCCTATAGTTATAGTATAGTATACGATGGGCCCACAGGGCCCCCCATAGTTATAGTATAGTATACCATGGACCCATAGGGCCCCACATAGTTATAGTATAGGATCCCATGGGCCCACAGGGCCCCCCATAGTTATAGTATACCATGGGCCCATAGGGCCCCCCATAGTTATAGTATAGTATACCATGGGCCCATAGGGCCCCCCATAGTTATAGTATAGTATACCATGGGCCTATAGGGCCCTCCATAGTTATAGTATAGTATACCATGGACCCATTGGGCCCCCCATAGTTATAGTATAGTATACCATGGGCCCATAGAGCCCCCCATAGTTATAGTATAGTATACTATGGGCAAACAGGGCCCCCATAGTAATAGTATAGTATACTATGGACCCATAGGGCCCCCAATAGTTATAGTGTAGTATACCATGGGCCCATAGGGTCCCCCATAGTTATAGTATAGTATAAGATGGGCCCACAGGGCCCCCCATAGTTATAGTATAGGATACCATGGGCCCGTAGGGACCCCATAGTTATAGTATAGGGTCCCATGGGCCCACAGGGCCCCCCATAGTTATAGTATAGTATACCATGGGCCCATAGGGCCCCACATAGTTATAGTAAAGGGGCCCATGGGCCCACAGGGCCCCCCATAGTTATAGTATAGTATACCATGGGCCCATAGGGCCCCCCATAGTTATAGTATAGGATACCATGGGCCCATAGGGCCGCCCCATAGTGATACTATAGTATACCATGGGCCCATAGGGCCCCCCATAGTTAAAGTATAGGATACCATGGGCCCACAGGGCCCCCATAGTTATAGTATAGTATACCATGGGCCCATAGGGCCCCCCATAGTTATAGTAGAGGGTCCCATGGGCCCACAGGGCACCCCATAGTTATAGTATAGTATACCATGGGCCCATAGGGCCCCCCATAGCTATAGTAGAGGGTCCCATGGGCCCACAGGCCCCCCCATAGTTATAGTATAGTATACCATGGGCCCATAGGCCCCCCCATAGTTATAGTATACCATGGGCTTATAGGGCCCACCATAGTTATAGTATAGTATACCATGGGCCCATAGGCCCCCCCATAGTTATAGTATACCATGGGCTTATAGGGCCCCCCCATAGTTATAGTATAGTATACCATGGGCCCATAGGCCCCCCATAGTTATAGTAGAGGGTCCCATGGGCCCACAGGGCACCCCATAGTTAAAGTATAGTATACCATGGGCCCATAGGGCCCCCCATAGCTATAGTAGAGGGTCCCATGGGCCCACAGGCCCCCCCATAGTTATAGTATAGTATACCATGGGCCCATAGGCCCCCCCATAGTTATAGTATACCATGGGTTTATAGGGCCCCCCATAGTTATAGTATAGTATACCATGGGCCCATAGGCCCCCCCATAGTTATAGTATAGTATACCATGGGCCTGTAGGGACCCCCATAGTTATAGTATAGTATACCATGGGCCCATAGGGCCCCCCATAGTTATAGTATAGGATACCATGGGCCCATAGGGCCCCCCATAGTGATACTAAAGTATACCATGGGCCCATAGGGCCCCCCATAGTTATAGTATAGGATGCCATGGGCCCACAGGGCCCCCATAGTTATAGTATAGTATACCATGGGCCCATAGGGCCCCCCATAGTTATAGTAGAGGGTCCCATGGGCCCCCAGGGCACCCCATAGTTATAGTATAGTATACCATGGGCCCATAGGGCCCCCCATAGCTATAGTAGAGGGTCCCATGGGCCCACAGGCCCCCCCATAGTTATAGTATAGTATACCATGGGCCCATAGGCCCCCCCATAGTTATAGTATACCATGGGCTTATAGGGCCCCCCATAGTTATAGTATAGTATACCATGGGCCCATAGGGCCCCCCCATAGTTATAGTATAGTATACCATGGGCCCAGAGGGCCACTCATAGTTATAGTATAGGATACCATGGGCCCGTAGGGACCCAATAGTTATAGTATAGGGTCCCATGGGCCCACAGGGCCCCCCATAGTTATAGTATAGTATACCATGGGCCCATAGGGCCCCACATAGTTATAGTAAAGGGGCCCATGGGCCCACAGGGCCCCCCATAGTTATAGTATAGTATACCATGGGCCCATAGGGCCCCTATAGTTATAGTATAGGATACCATGGGCCCATAGGGCCCCCCATAGTGATACTATAGTATACCATGGGCCCATAGGGCCCCCCATAGTTATAGTATAGGATACCATGGGCCCATAGGGCCCCCCATAGTGATACTATAGTATACCATGGGCCCATAGGGCCCCCCATAGTTAAAGTATAGGATACCATGGGCCCACAGGGCCCCCATAGTTATAGTATAGTATACCATGGGCCCATAGGGCCCCCCATAGTTATAGTAGAGGGTCCCATGGGCCCACAGGGCACCCCATAGTTATAGTATAGTATACCATGGGCCCATAGGGCCCCCCATAGCTATAGTAGAGGGTCCCATGGGCCCACAGGCCCCCCCATAGTTATAGTATAGTATACCATGGGCCCATAGGCCCCCCCCATAGTTATAGTATACCATGGGCTTATAGGGCCCCCCCATAGTTATAGTATAGTATACCATGGGCCCATAGGCCCCCCCATAGTTATAGTATACCATGGGCTTATAGGGCCCCCCATAGTTATAGTATAGTATACCATGGGCCCATAGGCCCCCCATAGTTATAGTAGAGGGTCCCATGGGCCCACAGGGCACCCCATAGTTAAAGTATAGTATACCATGGGCCCATAGGGCCCCCCATAGCTATAGTAGAGGGTCCCATGGGCCCACAGGCCCCCCCATAGTTATAGTATAGTATACCATGGGCCCATAGGCCCCCCATAGTTATAGTATACCATGGGTTTATAGGGCCCCCCATAGTTATAGTATAGTATACCATGGGCCCATAGGCCCCCCCATAGTTATAGTATAGGATACCATGGGCCCATAGGGCCCCCCATAGTTATAGTATAGTATACCATGGGCCTGTAGGGACCCCCATAGTTATAGTATAGTATACCATGGGCCCATAGGGCCCCCCATAGTTATAGTATAGGATACCATGGGCCCATAGGGCCCCCCATAGTGATACTATAGTATACCATGGGCCCATAGGGCCCCCCATAGTTATAGTATAGGATGCCATGGGCCCACAGGGCCCCCATAGTTATAGTATAGTATACCATGGGCCCATAGGGCCCCCCATAGTTATAGTAGAGGGTCCCATGGGCCCACAGGGCACCCCATAGTTATAGTATAGTATACCATGGGCCCATAGGGCCCCCCATAGCTATAGTAGAGGGTCCCATGGGCCCACAGGCCCCCCCCATAGTTATAGTATAGTATACCATGGGCCCATAGGCCCCCCCATAGTTATAGTATACCATGGGCTTATAGGGCCCCCCATAGTTATATTATAGTATACCATGGGCCCATAGGGCCCCCCCATAGTTATAGTATAGGATCCCATGGACCCATAGGCCCCCCATAGTGATAGTATAGTATACCATGGGCCCATAGGGCCCCTCATAGTTATAGTATAGGATACCATGGGCCCGTAGGGACCCCATAGTTATAGTATAGGGTCCCATGGGCCCACAGGGCCCCCCATAGTTATAGTATAGTATACCATGGGCCCATAGGGCCCCACATAGTTATAGTAAAGGGGCCCACAGGGCCCCCCATAGTTATAGTATAGTATACCATGGGCCCATAGGGCCCCCCATAGTTATAGTATAGGATACCATGGGCCCATAGGGCCCCCCATAGTGATACTATAGTATACCATGGGCCCATAGGGCCCCCCATAGTTATAGTATAGGATACCATGGGCCCACAGGGCCCCCATAGTTATAGTATAGTATACCATGGGCCCATAGGGCCCCCCATAGTTATAGTAGAGGGTCCCATGGGCCCACAGGGCACCCCATAGTTATAGTATAGTATACCATGGGCCCATAGGGCCCCCCATAGCTATAGTAGAGGGTCCCATGGGCCCACAGGCCCCCCCATAGTTATAGTATAGTATACCATGGGCCCATAGGCCCCCCCATAGTTATAGTATACCATGGGCTTATAGGGCCCCCCATAGTTATAGTATAGTATACCATGGGCCCATAGGCCCCCCCATAGTTATAGTATACCATGGGCTTATAGGGCCCCCCAAAGTTATAGTATAGTATACCATGGGCCCATAGGCCCCCCATAGTTATAGTAGAGGGTCCCATGGGCCCACAGGGCACCCCATAGTTATAGTATAGTATACCATGGGCCCATAGGGCCCCCCATAGCTATAGTAGAGGGTCCCATGGGCCCACAGGCCCCCCATAGTTATAGTATAGTATACCATGGGCCCATAGGCCCCCCCATAGTTATAGTATACCATGGGCTTATAGGGCCCCCCATAGTTATAGTATAGTATACCATGGGCCCATAGCCCCCCCCATAGTTATAGTATAGGATACCATGGGCCCATAGGGCCCCCCATAGTTATAGTATAGTATACCATGGGCCTGTAGGGACCCCCATAGTTATAGTATAGTATACGATGGGCCCATAGGGCCCCCCATAGTTATAGTATAGGATACCATGGGCCCATAGGGCCCTCCATAGTGATACTATAGTATACCATGGGCCCATAGGGCCCCCCATAGTTATAGTATAGGATACCATGGGCCCACAGGGCCCCCATAGTTATAGTATAGTATACCATGGGCCCATAGGGCCCCCCCATAGTTATAGTAGAGGGTCCCATGGGCCCCCAGGGCACCCAATAGTTATAGTATAGTATACCATGGGCCCATAGGGCCCCCCATAGCTATAGTAGAGGGTCCCATGGGCCCACAGGCCCCCCCATAGTTATAGTATAGTATACCATGGGCCCATAGGCCCCCCCATAGTTATAGTATACCATGGGCTTATAGGGCCCCCCATAGTTATAGTATAGTATACCATGGGCCCATAGGCCCCCCCATAGTTATAGTATAGGATACCATGGGCCCATAAGGCCCACCATAGTTATAGTATAGTATACCATGGGCCTGTAGGGACCCCCATAGTTATAGTATAGTATACCATGGGCCCATAGGGCCCCCCATAGTTATAGTATAGTATACCATGGGCCCATAGGCCCCCCCCATAGTTATAGTATAGGATACCATGGGCCCATAGGGCCCTCATAGTTATATTATAGTATACCATGGGCCCACAGGGCCCCCCATAGTTATAGTATAGTATACCATGGACCCGTAGGGCCCCCCATAGTTATAGTATAGGGTCCCATGGGCCCACAGGACCCCCCATAGTTATAGAATAGTATACCATGGGCCCTTCGGCCCCCCCATAGTTATCGTATAGGATCCCATGGACCCATAGGCCCCCCATAGTTATAGTATAGGATCCCATGGACCCACAAGGCCCCCATAGTTATAGTATAGGATCCTATGGACCCACAGGGTCCCCCATAGTTATAGTATAGTATACCATGGACCCACAGGGCCCCCCATAGTCATAGTATAGGATCCTATGGACCCACAGGGTCCCCCATAGTTATAGTATAGTATATCATTTGCCCATAGGGCCCCTCATAGTTATAGTATAGTATACCATGGGCCCATAGGGCCCCCCCATAGTTATAGTATAGGATCCCATGGACCCATAGGGCCCCCATAGTGATAGTATAGTATACCATGGGCCCGTAGGGCCCCCCATAGTTATAGTATAGTATACCATCGGCCCGTAGGGACCCCATAGTTATAGTATAGTATACCATGGGCCCCCCATAGTTATAGTATAGGATCCCATGGACCCATAGGGCCCCTCATAGTTATAGTATAGTATACCATGGGCCCGTAGGGCCCCTCATAGTTATAGTATAGTATACCATGGGCCGTAGGGACCCCATAGTTATAGTATAGTATACCATGTGCTCATTGGGCCCCTCATAGTTATAGTATAGTATACAATGGGCCCGTAGGGACCCCATAGTTATAGTATAGTATACCATGGGCCCATAGGGCCCCCCATAGTTATAGTATAGTATACCATGGGCCCACAGGGCCCCCCATAGTTATAGTATACCATTGACCCATAGGACCCCCATTGTTATAGTATAGTATACCATGGAACCGTAGGGACCCCCATAGTTATAGTATAGTATACCATGGACCCGTAGGGACTCCCATAGTTATAGTATATCATGGACCCATAGTGACCCCATAGTTATAGTATAGTATACCATGGCCCGGTAGGGCCCCCCATAGTGATAGTATAGTATACCATGGCCCGGTAGGGCCCCCCATAGTGATAGTATAGTATACCATGGCCCGGTAGGGCCCCCATAGTTATAGTATAGGGTCCCATGGGCCCACAGGCCCCCCCATAGTTATAGTATAGTATACCATGGGCCCATAGGGCCCCCCATAGTTATAGTATAGTATACCATGGGCCCATAGGGCCCCCCATAGTTATATATATAGGATACCATGGGCCCATAGGGCCCCCCATAGTTATAGTATAGTATACCATGGGCCCATAGGCCCCCCCATAGTTATAGTATAGTATACCATGGACCCACAGGGCCCCCCATAGTTATAGTATTCGGATACCATGGGCCCACAGGGCCCCCTATAGTTATAGTATAGTATACCATGGGCCCATAGGGCCCCCCATAGTTATAGTAGAGGGTCCCATGGGCCCACAGGGCTCCCCATAGTTATAGTATAGTATACCATGGGCCCATAGGGCCCCCCATAGTTATAGTAGAGGGTCCCATGGGCCCACAGGGCCCCCATAAATATAGTATAGTATACCATGGGCCCATAGGGCCCCCCATAGTTATGGTATAGGGTCCCATGGGCCCACAGGGCCCCCCATAGTTATAGTATAGTATACCATGGGCCCATAGGCCCCCCCCATAGTTATAGTATACCATGGACTCACAGGGCCCCCCATAGTCATAGTATAGTATATCATGGACCCATAGGGCTCCAATAGTTATAGTATAGTATACGATGGGCCCACAGGGCCCCCCATAGTTATAGTATAGTATACCATGGACCCATAGGGCCCCACATAGTTATAGTATAAGGTCCCATGGGCCCACAGGGCCCCCCATAGTTATAGTATACCATGGGCCCATAGGGCCCCCCATAGTTATAGTATAGTATACCATGGGCCCATAGGGCCCCCCATAGTTATAGTATAGGATACCATGGGCCCATAGGGACCCCCATAGTTATAGTATAGTATACCATGGACCCATAGGGCCCCCCATAGTTATAGTATAGTATACCATGGGCCCATAGGGCCCCCCATAGTTATAGTATAGTATACGATGGGCCCACAGGTCCCCCCATAGTTATAGTATAGGATACCATGGGCCCGTAGGGACCCCATAGTTATAGTATAGGGTCCCATGGGCCCACAGGGCCCCCCATAGTTATAGTATAGTATACCATAGGCCCATAGGGCCCCACATAGTTATAGTAAAGGGGCCCATGGGCCCATAGGGCCCCCCATAGTTATAGTATAGGATACCATGGGCCCACAGGGCCCCCCATAGTTATAGTATAGTATACCATGGGCCCATAGGGCCCCCCATAGTTATAGTAGAGGGTCCCATGGGCCCACAGGGCACCCCATAGTTATAGTATAGTATACCATGGGCCCATAGGCCCCCCCATAGTTATAGTATACCATGGGCTTATAGGGCCCCCCATAGTTATAGTATAGGATACCATGGGCCCATAGGGCCCCCCATAGTGATACTATAGTATACCATGGGCCCATAGGGCCCCCCATAGTTATAGTATAGGATGCCATGGGCCCACAGGGCCCCCATAGTTATAGTATAGTATACCATGGGCCCATAGGGCCCCCCATAGTTATAGTAGAGGGTCCCATGGGCCCACAGGGCACCCCATAGTTATAGTATAGTATACCATGGGCCCATAGGGCCCCCCATAGCTATAGTAGAGGGTCCCATGGGCCCACAGGCCCCCCCCATAGTTATAGTATAGTATACCATGGGCCCATAGGCCCCCCCATAGTTATAGTATACCATGGGCTTATAGGGCCCCCCCATAGTTATATTATAGTATACCATGGGCCCATAGGGCCCCCCCATAGTTATAGTATAGGATCCCATGGACCCATAGGCCCCCCATAGTGATAGTATAGTATACCATGGGCCCATAGGGCCCCTCATAGTTATAGTATAGGATACCATGGGCCCGTAGGGACCCCATAGTTATAGTATAGGGTCCCATGGGCCCACAGGGCCCCCCATAGTTATAGTATAGTATACCATGGGCCCATAGGGCCCCACATAGTTATAGTAAAGGGGCCCACAGGGCCCCCCATAGTTATAGTATAGTATACCATGGGCCCATAGGGCCCCCCATAGTTATAGTATAGGATACCATGGGCCCATAGGGCCCCCCATAGTGATACTATAGTATACCATGGGCCCATAGGGCCCCCCATAGTTATAGTATAGGATACCATGGGCCCATAGGGCCCCCATAGTTATAGTATAGTATACCATGGGCCCATAGGGCCCCCCATAGTTATAGTAGAGGGTCCCATGGGCCCACAGGGCACCCCATAGTTATAGTATAGTATACCATGGGCCCATAGGGCCCCCCATAGCTATAGTAGAGGGTCCCATGGGCCCACAGGCCCCCCCATAGTTATAGTATAGTATACCATGGGCCCATAGGCCCCCCCATAGTTATAGTATACCATGGGCTTATAGGGCCCCCCATAGTTATAGTATAGTATACCATGGGCCCATAGGCCCCCCCATAGTTATAGTATACCATGGGCTTATAGGGCCCCCCAAAGTTATAGTATAGTATACCATGGGCCCATAGGCCCCCCATAGTTATAGTAGAGGGTCCCATGGGCCCACAGGGCACCCCATAGTTATAGTATAGTATACCATGGGCCCATAGGGCCCCCCATAGCTATAGTAGAGGGTCCCATGGGCCCACAGGCCCCCCCATAGTTATAGTATAGTATACCATGGGCCCATAGGCCCCCCCATAGTTATAGTATACCATGGGCTTATAGGGCCCCCCCATAGTTATAGTATAGTATACCATGGGCCCATAGCCCCCCCCATAGTTATAGTATAGGATACCATGGGCCCATAGGGCCCCCCATAGTTATAGTATAGTATACCATGGGCCTGTAGGGACCCCCATAGTTATAGTATAGTATACGATGGGCCCATAGGGCCCCCCATAGTTATAGTATAGGATACCATGGGCCCATAGGGCCCTCCATAGTGATACTATAGTATACCATGGGCCCATAGGGCCCCCCATAGTTATAGTATAGGATACCATGGGCCCACAGGGCCCCCATAGTTATAGTATAGTATACCATGGGCCCATAGGGCCCCCCCATAGTTATAGTAGAGGGTCCCATGGGCCCCCAGGGCACCCAATAGTTATAGTATAGTATACCATGGGCCCATAGGGCCCCCCATAGCTATAGTAGAGGGTCCCATGGGCCCACAGGCCCCCCCATAGTTATAGTATAGTATACCATGGGCCCATAGGCCCCCCCATAGTTATAGTATACCATGGGCTTATAGGGCCCCCCATAGTTATAGTATAGTATACCATGGGCCCATAGGCCCCCCCATAGTTATAGTATAGGATACCATGGGCCCATAAGGCCCACCATAGTTATAGTATAGTATACCATGGGCCTGTAGGGACCCCCATAGTTATAGTATAGTATACCATGGGCCCATAGGGCCCCCCATAGTTATAGTATAGTATACCATGGGCCCATAGGCCCCCCCATAGTTATAGTATAGGATACCATGGGCCCATAGGGCCCTCATAGTTATATTATAGTATACCATGGGCCCACAGGGCCCCCCATAGTTATAGTATAGTATACCATGGACCCGTAGGGCCCCCCATAGTTATAGTATAGGGTCCCATGGGCCCACAGGACCCCCCATAGTTATAGAATAGTATACCATGGGCCCTTCGGCCCCCCCATAGTTATCGTATAGGATCCCATGGACCCATAGGCCCCCCATAGTTATAGTATAGGATCCCATGGACCCACAAGGCCCCCATAGTTATAGTATAGGATCCTATGGACCCACAGGGTCCCCCATAGTTATAGTATAGTATACCATGGACCCACAGGGCCCCCCATAGTCATAGTATAGGATCCTATGGACCCACAGGGTCCCCCATAGTTATAGTATAGTATATCATTTGCCCATAGGGCCCCTCATAGTTATAGTATAGTATACCATGGGCCCATAGGGCCCCCCCATAGTTATAGTATAGGATCCCATGGACCCATAGGGCCCCCATAGTGATAGTATAGTATACCATGGGCCCGTAGGGCCCCCCATAGTTATAGTATAGTATACCATCGGCCCGTAGGGACCCCATAGTTATAGTATAGTATACCATGGGCCCCCCATAGTTATAGTATAGGATCCCATGGACCCATAGGGCCCCTCATAGTTATAGTATAGTATACCATGGGCCCGTAGGGCCCCTCATAGTTATAGTATAGTATACCATGGGCCGTAGGGACCCCATAGTTATAGTATAGTATACCATGTGCTCATTGGGCCCCTCATAGTTATAGTATAGTATACAATGGGCCCGTAGGGACCCCATAGTTATAGTATAGTATACCATGGGCCCATAGGGCCCCCCATAGTTATAGTATAGTATACCATGGGCCCACAGGGCCCCCCATAGTTATAGTATACCATTGACCCATAGGACCCCCATTGTTATAGTATAGTATACCATGGAACCGTAGGGACCCCCATAGTTATAGTATAGTATACCATGGACCCGTAGGGACTCCCATAGTTATAGTATATCATGGACCCATAGTGACCCCATAGTTATAGTATAGTATACCATGGCCCGGTAGGGCCCCCCATAGTGATAGTATAGTATACCATGGCCCGGTAGGGCCCCCCATAGTGATAGTATAGTATACCATGGCCCGGTAGGGCCCCCATAGTTATAGTATAGGGTCCCATGGGCCCACAGGCCCCCCCATAGTTATAGTATAGTATACCATGGGCCCATAGGGCCCCCCATAGTTATAGTATAGTATACCATGGGCCCATAGGGCCCCCCATAGTTATATATATAGGATACCATGGGCCCATAGGGCCCCCCATAGTTATAGTATAGTATACCATGGGCCCATAGGCCCCCCCATAGTTATAGTATAGTATACCATGGACCCACAGGGCCCCCCATAGTTATAGTATTCGGATACCATGGGCCCACAGGGCCCCCTATAGTTATAGTATAGTATACCATGGGCCCATAGGGCCCCCCATAGTTATAGTAGAGGGTCCCATGGGCCCACAGGGCTCCCCATAGTTATAGTATAGTATACCATGGGCCCATAGGGCCCCCCATAGTTATAGTAGAGGGTCCCATGGGCCCACAGGGCCCCCATAAATATAGTATAGTATACCATGGGCCCATAGGGCCCCCCATAGTTATGGTATAGGGTCCCATGGGCCCACAGGGCCCCCCATAGTTATAGTATAGTATACCATGGGCCCATAGGCCCCCCCCATAGTTATAGTATACCATGGACTCACAGGGCCCCCCATAGTCATAGTATAGTATATCATGGACCCATAGGGCTCCAATAGTTATAGTATAGTATACGATGGGCCCACAGGGCCCCCCATAGTTATAGTATAGTATACCATGGACCCATAGGGCCCCACATAGTTATAGTATAGGGTCCCATGGGCCCACAGGGCCCCCCATAGTTATAGTATACCATGGGCCCATAGGGCCCCCCATAGTTATAGTATAGTATACCATGGGCCCATAGGGCCCCCCATAGTTATAGTATAGGATACCATGGGCCCATAGGGACCCCCATAGTTATAGTATAGTATACCATGGACCCATAGGGCCCCCCATAGTTATAGTATAGTATACCATGGGCCCATAGGGCCCCCCATAGTTATAGTATAGTATACGATGGGCCCACAGGTCCCCCCATAGTTATAGTATAGGATACCATGGGCCCGTAGGGACCCCATAGTTATAGTATAGGGTCCCATGGGCCCACAGGGCCCCCCATAGTTATAGTATAGTATACCATAGGCCCATAGGGCCCCACATAGTTATAGTAAAGGGGCCCATGGGCCCATAGGGCCCCCCATAGTTATAGTATAGGATACCATGGGCCCACAGGGCCCCCCATAGTTATAGTATAGTATACCATGGGCCCATAGGGCCCCCCATAGTTATAGTAGAGGGTCCCATGGGCCCACAGGGCACCCCATAGTTATAGTATAGTATACCATGGGCCCATAGGGCCCCCCATAGCTATAGTAGAGGGTCCCATGGGCCCACAGGCCCCCCCATAGTTATAGTATAGTATACCATGGGCCCATAGGGCCCCCCATAGTTATGGTATAGGGTCCCATGGGCCCAGAGGGCCCCCATAGTTATAGTATACCATGGGCCCATAGGGCCCCCATAGTTATAGTATAGTATACCATGGGCCCATAGGCCCCCCCATAGTTATAGTATAGGATACCATGGGCCCATAGGCCCCCCCATAGTTATAGTATAGGATACCATGGGCCCATAGGGCCCCCCCCCATAGTTATAGTATAGTATACCATGGGCCCGTAGGGACCCCCATAGTTATAGTATAGTATACCATGGGCCCATAGGGCCCCCCATAGTTATAGTATAGTATACCATGGGCCCATAGGCCCCCCATAGTTATAGTATAGTATACCATGGGCCCATAGGGCCCTCATAGTTATATTATAGTATACCATGGGCCCACAGGGCCCCCCATAGTTATAGTATAGTATACCATGGACCCGTAGGGCCCCCCATAGTTATAGTATAGGGTCCCATGGGCCCACAGGGCCCCCCATAGTTATAGAATAGTATACCATGGGCCCATAGGGCCCCCAATAGTTATAGTATAGTATACCATGGACCCACAGGGACCCCCTTAGTTATAGTATACCATGGGCCCATAGGCACCCCCATAGTTATAGTATAGGACCCCATGGACCTGTTGTGACCTGCATAGTTATAGTATAGTATACTATGAACTTGTAGGGACCCCCATAGTTATAATATAAATATACCATGGGCTCGTAGTGACCCCCACAGTAATAGTATAGTACTAGCGAATTGCCCGTCAAAAAATGACGGCAATAGAATAGTAAGTGAAGGGATGCTGTTTGGCACACAAAGTAAGTGTTTATGTTGTGTGAGTATCTTTGGCGCTGATTGCGAGCCTCTGGGTTTGTGTTTTTTTGGTTCTTCGAGCCCGGTTTGCATGGTCCATGCTGACGGCCTTTTGGCGCTCATTGAGAGTGTCTCCCCTGGTGTAGTTTTGCTCCTTGTGAGGCGTGCAGTGAACGCCTTTGGCGTTTATTGGGATTGTGTGATGTGGTGTTTTGTAAATTTTTCTTTATATGTATTTTTTAATGATAATTAATTAATTAATTCATAAATTAATATACTTTACCTATTTGTAATGAATATATGCAGCAACCAATATGCTGAAGAGCTAACAATCTGTTTCGATGTTCCTGCAGCATACATTGTAGATCTTCATTGTTGGTGACCTGAGGTGTAAATGTCAGCAATGTGTGCAGTGTAAATAGGCTGCGTGCGCGAGGGGAAACTCACTATTAGTTCAGGGATACCCAAGTCTACTTCAACCATTTTCCGCATCATGTTCGGTCTCAGCAGTACATCACAATTCTACACCTCCATTTTTTCAATGGCGTATGGAGATGTCTACAAAAGTGAGTATCATGAAACCTGATTGTCAGAAGAAAATGGACCTTCATGATCCTGAGAGTTTCCCAATATGGAGTATGGTCCCATAGAGAAGACAAGTTAAGCAGAATCCCCAGTCTTTGACCTTCTAGCAATTAGCTTATGAAGCTTAGTATAATATCGTCCCTGAGGTCTATTTATGTATTACCTTTTTTTTAATGCTACCATCCAGTTTGTAGTTCCCAGACATCCCAACGGGACGCCCACTTTTTATAGTTGTCATCTAGTTTGGCAGAGATCAGGCTCATTGAATGTATTTCAGTTTTTTCAGTACTTCCCCAAACACAGGAATGGACGTCTTCCAAGTTTAGCAATAGTGTTCCAGACTGCTAGAAAGATTTGGTTTGAGATAAGTTGAGTCTCTTTGGAAAGGCCGATGATAGGGAGACCTAATAAGGGTTCCTCTGGTTTTTGAGGTATTCTGTGTCCCCATAGCTTCTCTAGGGTGTCATAGGTGTCTGACCAGATGTGGGCTATTTTGGGTCAGTGCCATAGTATGTGGCTTAGTGTCCTGGTGGATTTACAACCTCTAGAAGGATATGGGAGCTTTCGTCTAGCATGGTTCAGATACCTACAAATGATGGTTTTGTAGGAATTCTCTCTCAACATTATGTTACGGGAGGAGTTTGTTGCATTTTTATGGATTTTCTCCATTGCACGTTATCTAAGGTGATGTTACGTTCTGTTTCCCATGAGGACTGGTGGTGAAGCTTAGGTGGTGTGGCCTGGTCTAACAGGTAATTGTAGATGATGGTAATGTTTTATTACCATTTGAGTTATATATGGAATACAAAACTTTCTTGATTTATCGATTGATAACCCCCAAGTACAAATTGGATTCCTAACTCTATTTTAATGGGGTGAAATTGACTTTAATAAAAACAAATGGTTTCCACAAATAGTTCTTCCTCTGAAATCCTTTGTTTTCCCTAATTCCATATCCCATCATCTCCCTCTCCTTCCTATTTACTTCAATTCCCTGTTAAACTAAAGAAGGGAAACCCAGGAGCTTGACTACTTCCTATGTTGTTTGTGTACTGGTAGATATTGACATCGGCTTCTTATAAAACTGTGACATTGTATATAAGCGCTCTCTACAAATGCGTCCTATATGTTATATATGTCACTACGACTACTGTGGCTCCATAAATAAATTATTTACTATATATTTGTTCTGTAAACCAGAAACTCTAAGCTACTCGACCTCTTATCAGTACTGCCATGTGTATTTACACTCACCAAATGAAGATGTCTAGATGTGTAGATGCTGGTCCTTGGAGGCATCCATGATATATTAGAGGAAGTTGTGCGTGAGAGGGGCGTTTTCATTTCTGCAGTGTAATTGTTGCATTTCCTGATGCAAGCAGCCTACTTCTGAGGGGATAGGGCGCCAATTTCAATCAGATTCAATTATCTAACAAAGACTTCTGCCTCTCCCCCACCCCTGCCTCCACTAATAACAGCACACCTTCATGATCCAGCTCACATGAAGGGGTGTAACAAACACAAAAAAAGCACCTTTACTCATAAATGGAGTCTTCAAAGTTCTGATTTTCTCAACAGAAAGAAAATATTTATGTCAATAGCTGCTTATTACATACTTCATGTCAAGATCTTCTCTTCAGGAGGCTTAAAAACGGCCAACCATATCCACAGACCCACATGGTTTTCCTGAATCCCTTAAATTGCAGGATTTTAGGTCAATATGAGTAATAAAAGCCTTCTCTCTAAATGAAACCATTGCTAAGTGTCCCAGAAAGAGCACAATCTTCATTCATTGGGTCTCATCTTTTTTTTACCCAATAAAACAATAGAACATTTGTATAGGCAAACAAAACGTGTGTACTTTTTGGGATTTCGATTGGGTCAACCTATGAAAGTCAGCTCTGATTGGCTGTCCTTGGTGAGGTAGCAAGATAATGTGGGCAGGGTGATGTGATGATGTCCACAGAGTCTTGGCTTACAGCACCACTGAGGTTTACTGATCCTTAACCAGTCTTTCTTAGGCCAGACTTGCCTTTATTGAGTCAGAGAGGGAACGGCTAGTAAGAGGTAGTTGGGCCAGGGTTAGGTAACACCTTTAGCAGGCTAGGACTTCCATACTATTTGGGCTTCACATAGAGTGTCGGGGGGGCTGGGCTGATTTAACACAAGACAATGGTTCAAATGGATATCCCCAAGTACTTGACATCTCCTAACCTAGTTAACTATGCTTGATGTCTTAATTAGCTCCACAGACAGCCCCATTGAAATCTATGGCATTACAGCGGGTCTGCACCCGCCAAAAGTCCACGTTGAACACTCTTTCTAGGAGAACCAGAAGCAGCCATTTATATGTCTTTTTTAAGATGGTTTAAGTGGCTGTTAGAACAACTGGGGAAGAAAAGTCTCTGATACTCACACTCCACAAACAAGTTCCTTTTTCTTGAATTACAACGGTCCTTTAAGAAGGCTTATTAAAGGGCTTTGGGTACTGAGAAAAGGACATTTCGAATCAGACTTTTGGTTATAACTATTGATTTGCAGAAAATAATCTTGAAACATTGGGACATATCAATGTCAGACAAGATGTTGAAGTTGGGCCGACCATAAATATGGGTCTAGATGAGTCCAGCATTATGGGAGATGTTGGTTGTTCTGGTCCTAATTCTGAGGTCTCTAGATTTTGGCCAGCATAGCATATAAGGATGGGAATTAGCCACAGCTTCAACTATATGCAAATAGCAAAGAACGTGAGAAAAACATAAAAAAAGAAAAAACTTTTTTGGCTTATCAGGTTGTAGATTCTCCTCATGACCTACTTTTGGGAAGATAAGACATTTTGGAAGAACTTAAATTGCATCCCCTGAGCTAATAGCTTCATTGATTATTATTTGGGTGTGAACATAATACAAAGTAGATGGAACCACAAGTTATACAGAAATGGAGAAAAAAGACCAAGAGGAGGAGAGACAGAACAAGAACAAGAGGTAATGTAAGAACAGCAGGAAAGAAGTAGAACAAGAGGATGAGAAAAATCACCAATAAGAAGAGCACAAAAAAGAAGAAAAGAGGAGAGTTGGTAGAAACAACTGGGAGATTAGAAAAAGAAGATAACTAATAGGAAATAGCCTACTCGTCTAGTGACTGGTGATCTATAATGTGACACATGTGCCCCTCGTGGCTAGTGGCAATGGCAAGTCCACTGAGCACTGGAGAGCTTACGATTCTAGTGACTAGTGATCTGCCCCGTAACATATCATAACTCTCCCTATGGCTAGTGGCAATGGGAAGTCCACTGAGCCCAGAAGATCCTGCTCTTCTAGTGACCAGTGATCCATACAGTTACACATTCACCTCTCTCTATGGCTAGTGGCAATGGCAAGTCCACTGAGCCCAGAAGAACCTACTCTTCTAGTGACTAGTGATCCATACAGTTACCCATTCACCTCTCTCTATGGCTAGTGGCAATGGCAAGTCCACTGAGCCCCCGAAGAACCTTCTTTTTTAGGGACTCATAATCTATACAGTGACACATCCATATCTCTCTGTGGCTTATGGTAATGGCAAGTCCACTGAGCCCAGAAGAACCTACTCTTCTAGTGACTAGTGATCCATACAGTGGCACATACACCTCAATCTGTAACTATAGGCAAAGGCAAGTCCAGTGAGCTCTGAAGAACCTAATCTTCTGGTGACTAGTAGTCTATACAGTGGCGCATCCACCTCTCTCCGTGGCTAGTGGTCTATACAGTGACTCATCCACCTCTCTGTGGCTAGTGGTCTATACAGTGACACATACATCTATCTCTGTGGCTAGTGGTCTATACAGTGGCGAATCCACCTCTCTCTGTGGCTAGTGGTCTATACAGTGGCGAATCCACCTCTCTCCGTGGCTGGTGGTCTATACAGTGGCACATCCACCTCTCTCCGTGGCTAGTGGTGTATACAGTGACACATACACCTATCTCTGTGGCTAGTGGTCTATACAGTGGCACATCCACCTCTCTCCGTGGCTAGTGGTGTATACAGTGACACATACACCTATCTCTGTGGCTAGTGGTCTATACAGTGACACATCCACCTCTCTCCGTGGCAATGTCAGGTCAACTGACAACCAATGTGTACATATATACATGTTATTACTGGAAGTAATACACGAGCGTGGTCTCTTGCTGCTCACATTGACACCTTGGCCCCTGGTCCCATGATTTAGATAATTAGTCTCATCAAGTTATTTCATATCTATATATCAAAGTTTTTGTTGTAAATACTTTATGGTAAAATGTCTGTATGGAATGAACAGGTAAAACATAAAAAATCCCAACTTCCCATCCCGCGCTTTCTGTAATAATCAGGGAAAATAATTCTGTTTTTAATAAATGACCCGAATAGAAAACATAGGAAGTAAATATATTCAGCTCCCTTTTCTTAACCCCCTCTTTGATACATTGCCCCCTAATGCCTCTAAGATCTGTTTTGGCCAAGCTCCGCCATCTTTTGTATTTTCTGGCAGATTCGTTGGTAAATCTTTTTGGTTTTGATGCCATACAAAATGGGATTCAGGGCCGGTGGCAGCAAGAAGTGCAAATATGCCATGGCCACACCGATGAAAGTGGGAAGGTGTCCACCAAAACGATGAATCATACTCAAGCCGATCATTGGAGTGTAAAATAAGAGAACCACACAGACGTGGCATGCACATGTATGAAAAGCCTTAGATCTTTCAGACATGGAACGTAAGCTACAAACTGCTTTAAGGATGAGGGTGTAAGAGAGGACCACGAGCAAGGCATCCAACCCCATGGTTGAGAGAACTGCAAATAGGCTGTACGCCGTGTTGGCTGTTAGTCTCGAGCACACGAGCCTCATCACATCGGGGTGCAGACAGAAAGCATGAGACAGAACTTTACTCCGGCAGAGGATGGTTTTTTGGAGAAGAATTGGAATAGGGAGAAGAATGACCAAACCACGGACCACTATCACAAACCCTATTTTGACAATGAGAGAATTGGTGAGAATAGTTGAGTATCTGAGAGGGTTGCAGATTGCCACAAATCGATCGAAGGCCATGGCCAGAAGAACTGAAGACTCCATCACTGAGAAGAAATGTATTAGGAACATCTGAATAAAACAGATGTTTACAGGAACCTCAATCGAGCCATACCAAAATACACCAAGTACGGTGGGGAGGGTAACAAAAGCGAGACAAAGATCTGTAACAGACAGCATTGATAAAAGGACATGCATGGGGGTATGTAATGTCAAATCTGCCATGACAATAAAGATCAGGGTAAAGTTTCCTAAGAATGTAACAAAATAGATAAAGCAAAAAGAGAGTAAGATCCAGTGGTCCAAGCCTTCAAGTCCAGGAATCCCCAGGAGCAAGAGTGAGAGATAGTTGATGCTTGTCATGTTGGTGGACATTGTATTATTAGAGTGCATCATCCTGTACGACATCCATCAGACTGTAAAGACACAAGGACAGAGATGAGATGTCGAAGGAATCTGTTTAGCCTTTGGACAACGTTGGCCGATATTTACCAAAAGAAACTGATGCTTAAAGGGTCACTGACATTCTTACAACTTAGAGAGGTATATGAAGTCTTGAGGGAAACAGAAGCCCTGTGGACAGACAGACAAACTATACATTCTGGAAGGCGGTTATTGCCTTGTCAGAGAAATCACCACAATCTCTTTGGCCATTGTCCAGTGAAGATGTTTCTCCTTACCAATGGACAATGTCCCCAGTGACAATTTGAAACTTCCAGGTGCACTGTGTGGGCAGTACGGAAATAGACCTAGACACTATCCCCAACAAAGTATTAGATACAAATTATGGAGATACCGCGCTGAATACCAGGCTTTGGGTGTTGGCTGCGATGGATCTTCCATATCTGGCACCTCTTCTTCTCCTCACCCTCTGTCTGTTGGTGTGCCCCATGATTCAGTCCTAGGCCCCCTCCTTTTCTCCATCTATGCATCCTCCCTTGGTACCCTAATACAATCATTTGCACTTCAGTATCATCTACATGCAGATGGCACTCAAATCTACCTCTCAGCACCAAATTTATCCCCATCTCTTCTGGCATGTGTTTCCAACTGCCTCTCAACCATATCCTGCTGGATGTCCGCCCACCATCTCAAACTCAACAAGTCTAAGACCGAACACCCACCATATACTAAAGGGTCAATTCCTCACATCTCTCTCACTGTCACCAACGCCATCATCACCCCCACCTCCCAAGCCCGTTGTCTTGGGGTTCTCCTGGATCCCGTCCTCTCCTTCATCCCCCACATATAGACACTAACAAAATCTTGTCTTTTCAATTTAAAAAACATTTCCAAAATATATCACTACCTTACACAAGACACAACTAAGATTCTTATACATTACCTCATCACATCCCGTCTCGACTACTGCAGCTCACCTCTGGCTGGCCTACCCACCACCCGTCTATCCGTAATGAATTCCTCCGCTACACTCATCTATCGTACCAAGCGCTTCGTGTGTGCGGCTTCTCTCTGTCAGTTCCTCCACCGGCTTTCCGTAACCTTCAGAATAAATTATAAATCATGACCTTAACTTATAAAGACCTCAACAACACTGCACCCCCTTATATCTCTGCTCTTATCTCCTAAAATTCCCCCACCCACCCTCTGCGCTCTGCTAATGACCTTCTTTCCTCCTCTCTCATCGCCTCCTCTCACTCCCGCATTCAGGACTTTTCTCTCACTGCTCCTACTCTCTGGAACTCCTTGCCTCACTCCTGCTTCAAATCCTTCAAAACCTACCTAAAACACACCTGTTTAAATAAGCCTACAACCTGCCTCCTTAACAAGCACATAACATCTCACCCTCCTGTACCACACCCAAAACCTTTAGATTGTAAGTCTGCGAGTTTCAAATCTTGCGCGGTGCTTTGGGGAAAGCCCTATGGACACCGGATTCTAATCTCAAAGACAGCTCTACGGCGCCTCACATGCGGTTACAAACACCCACACAAGCGGCACTTTCACAAAATAGATCTAACACACAATCACTAAATATGGACTTACACACAAAAATATGAGACGCGGGACTTAGAACGCAAAATTTACGGACTTAGCAAACAAAATTACGAGAAGCGGGACTTAGAAAAAAAAACATTACGAGCTCGCAAAAATACGACCTTAACGGCCGAACCGCGCGCAACTGAAAACATTAAAAACACAATAAATACACACAAAAATGTATTTGATCCCCTTCTGACTTTGAACATTTGTCCACTGACAAAGAAATGATCAGTCTATAATGTTAATGGTCGGTGTATTCTAGCATTGAGAGACAGAATAACAAAAAAAACAACAAGAGAAACAGTTATAAATTGATTTGCGGGACAATTAGGGAAATAAGTATTTGACCCCTTTGTCTTTGTACTTGGTGGCGAAACCCTTGTTGGCAATCACAAAGGTCAGACGTTTCTTGTAGTTGGCCACCAGGTTTGCACACATCTCAGGAGGGATTTTGTCGCGCTCCTCTTTGTAGATCCTCTCCAAGTTATTAAGGTTTTGAGGCTGATGTTCGGCAACTCGAACCTTCAGCTCCCTCCACAGATTTTCTATGGGATTAAGGTCTGGAGACCGGCTGGGCCACTCCAGGACCTTAATATGCTTCTTCTTGAGCCACGCCTTTGTGGCCTTGGCTGTGTGTTTTGGGTCATTGTCATGCTGGAATACCCATCCACGACCCATTTTCAATGCCCTGGCTGAGGGAAGGAGGTTCTCACCCAAGATTTGCCGGTACATGGCCCCGTCCATCGTCCCTTTAATGCGGTGCAGTTGTCCCCAAAGCATAATGTTTCCATCTCCATGTTTGACGGTGGGGATGGTGTTCTTGGGGTTAAAGGCAGCATTCCTCCTCCCTTCTCCCAAGCTTCTTGGCGATGGTCTTGTAGCCCATTCCAGGTCTAGGATTTTGTCCCTGACATCCTTGGACAGCTCTTTGGTCTTGGTCATGGTGGAGAGTTTGGAATCTGATTGATTGCTTTTGTGGACAGGTGTCTTTTATACAGGCAACGAGCTGAGATTAGGAGCAGTCCCTTTAAGAGAGTGCTCCTAATCTCAGCTCGTTATCTGTATAAAAGACACCTGGGAGCCAGAAATCTCGCTGATTGATAGGGCATCAAATACTTATTTCCCACTGACCTGCAAATCAATTAATAACTTTTTGGACTTTCGTTTTTCTTGTTTTCTTCGTTACAATACACCGACCAATAAAATTATAGATAATTTCTATGTCAGTGGACAAACGTTCAAAATCAGCAGGGATCAAATACTTCCCCCACGAAGGCGCTCATTGCAGCCAGCAGCGCAGTACTTAGGCGAGCCTTTCTAGCGGCGCAGCACTGTTCAAGCGCGTAACTCTAAAAAATCCACCCAAAAAAAAAAATCATGTACAAAAAATGATAACACACTCCCCCACAGCACAGGGGAGACACAGGGAGCCTGGGGGGGACGTTGCAAGCGAATTGCACCCATATTTGGCGTTTGTCATTGTAACGGAGCAGGAACACGCAGTCCAAAATCTCCGCTGGTATACGATAAAATACCCACGAGGCACTACAGTTTCACCATTCCCGACCTCCCATATTGGACGACACACAATTTGGGAGTCAAATGAATACTGACTTTATTTTGTTATTGCAGAAATATTTATACATCTCTTCCCACAGGCAATCCACATCCCCCATATTTGGCTGCACAATACCCATAAAGAGAACAATAGGTGGGTCACACCTCCCTGGCAACTTTGATACAATCAGACATTGATTCAATTACACCTCTTTGTTCTTATCAGAGAATTAAAACACTTTGGAAAATGCAAGGTTCCTTTACAACTTTCTTATCTCTTGAATCTCTGTAATAGGATTATCTATTAGCCTAGGTCTGCAAAAGTCTGGCTAATATTCTGCAGAGCATCAACCAGCATACATATTGTAGGATCATATTTTAACCAAGAATAATCATAAAACAGGGTAAAACAGTGATGGGTTCCGCTACACACCTCCCCCGTGACCATAAGCCGGCATACACGGTCTGATCCCAACGGATCGGCCTGGGGATGTCCGGACAAAAGTATTTGTTGGTCAATTCTCTAGTTTGACAACCCATCAGTATTACTGCAATTCACATTTACTCACATTTCCCATATCCCCAGATAGCTGGGATCTGAGCGCACAAAACCACCGAATAGCGCTCAGATCCTATTCACACAGTTCAATTGCCATGTAGCTAAAGTCTTTCCCATAGTCTTTCATTATATGAATGGGCTTCATGGCACAGTTATCTGGGGTATCATGGTTCACACAGGGCAAGTACAGAATGACCCCCCTGTATGTAAAGGGCCAGAATGAGTGACTTACACTCTGGTATGGCCGAACACTGGTTCCAAAGGGCAATATGTACCAGGGCCATAGTCGCAGGGCAGGAGGCTGGCAAACAGTCCTCTCCAAGCCAAAGTGGCGAAGGGCACTTCGTCACACATCTCCCCTTTGGGGGGAAGTCTAACCAGGTACCTGGATATTTTGCTGTGGTGATGGGGCAACACGCTGAGGGGACTTGAGGGGCAGAGGCCAGCGGCACTCTGCCCTGATGCCAGCTCTTCTGCTGGTATCACCTGCAGGACATCCTGCTCTGTACAAGGGACACAGGGAGGGCAGAGGCCGACTGCACTCTGCCCCGCTGTCAGCTCTTCTGCTGGGGTACTTGGGACATATTTCGGCTCAGTAGCCAGGGAAACGTGGGGGTCAGTGGGGGTTAACATTTCCTCTGTTAACCCTGGGGCCACATTAGAAGTTAGCTGGGGAGGGGAATTTGTACTTACCCCCTCCTCCGGTTGTCCCAGTGACGGTAGTTGGGGATCTGGACAAGCTGTGGGCGCAGAGACCACGGTCCCATCTGCGCCGTCTGGGAGATTGGTGTCTCCCCTGGTTAGGGTAAACTGTTGCTGGGGGGGAAGGATGACACCTTCTGCCCCCTGTGTTTCACACTGCCGCTGGGGGGGAAGGATGACACCTTCTGCCCCCTGTGTTTCACACTGCCGCTGGGGGGGAAGGATGACACCTTTGGCCCCCTGGGGTACCCACTGCCGCTGTGGAGGAAGGTCGACACCTTCTGCTCCCTGGGGTACACACTGCCGCTGGGGGGAAAGGACGACACCTTCTGCCCCCTGGGGTTCACACTGCCGCTGGGGAGGAAGGACGGCCCCTTCTGCTCCCTGGGGTACACACTGCCGCTGGGGGGGAAGGACGACACCTTCGGCCCCCTGGGGTACACACTGCTGCTGGGAAGGAAGGACGACACCTTCAGCTCCCTGGGGTACACACTGCCGCTGAGGGGGAAGGACGACACCTTCTGCCCCCTGGGGTTCACACTGCCGCTGGGGGGAAAGGAGGACACCTTCTGCCCCCTGGGGTTCACACTGCCGCTGAGGGGGAAGGACGACACTTTCTGCTCCCTGGGGTACACACTGCTGCTGGGGGGAAAGGATGACACCTTCTGCCCCCTGGGGTACACACTGCCGCTGGGGAGGAAGGACGACACCTTCGGCTCCCTGGGGTACCCACTGCCGCTGTGGAGGAAGGTCGACACCTTCTGCTCCCTGAGGTACACACTGCCGCTGGGGGGGAAGGACGACACCTCCTGCCCCCTGGGGTTCACACTGCCGCTGAGGGGGAAGGACGACACCTCCTGCCCCCTGGGGTTCACACTGCTGCTGGGGGGGGAAGGACGACACCTTCTGCCCCCTGTAGGGCCGGTAGAGAGACCTCGGTCCCATCTCTACCTGCCATCTGGAGGTCATCCCAGGACCAGTCAATGAAGTCTGGTTCTGCTTGTCGAGTAGGTTGGGGCTGCACAAAGCTGAGCAGGTGTTGGTAGTCCTGCTCCAGCTCCCACTCTCTCGCTACCAGGTGGGTCATGTCTTTGCTCACCTCGCCTTCATCATCCCAGACATACATGCCCATCCGGTAGTCGTAGATGTCCCAAAACCTAGACCCCTCCGTGCTGCCAAGATCAATATCGTCCTCCAAGGCATCCCATAATAAACCCGGGCCATCATAATCATCCCCCTCCGGTAAGTCGTGTTCAGCCGTCCAGGGGGTAAGTCGAACGCTATGCCACCAGAGGGCCTGGTATGCGTTGTCTAGCCAGATCTCTCGCCGTACCAGGGTCTCTAGTCTTGTCACCCACTCATCCAGGGGCTGCTCTCCCAATAGATACATCAGCATCGCCACACGCTTCTGTAGCCGCTGCTCATCACTGGGGAGACTCTCACCTCGCCGCCATTGGGCATCTTGCAGGGCATCATACCAGATTTCCATTCTGTCTGTTTCCCTGTAGTCTGCGGCCTCCTTCTCATCCTCATCATGGAACGCTGTCCGAAAACTAGCCGGTTCCATCCTGCTGTAGCCAGGGGCGCTGTACGGATACTAGCGTTGCCCTCAATCTGTACTCCACGGAATGGTGTCTCCTGTAGCTGTCCTTCTGACCTTGGGAACAATCCCACCACTGCCACCAAATGTAACGGAGCAGGAACACGCAGTCCAAAATCTCCGCTGGTATACGATAAAATACCCACGAGGCACTACAGTTTCACCATTCCCGACCTCCCATATTGGACGACACACAATTTGGGAGTCAAATGAATACTGACTTTATTTTGTTATTGCAGAAATATTTATACATCTCTTCCCACAGGCAATCCACATCCCCCATATTTGGCTGCACAATACCCATAAAGAGAACAATAGGTGGGTCACACCTCCCTGGCAACTTTGATACAATCAGACATTGATTCAATTACACCTCTTTGTTCTTATCAGAGAATTAAAACACTTTGGAAAATGCAAGGTTCCTTTACAACTTTCTTATCTCTTGAATCTCTGTAATAGGATTATCTATTAGCCTAGGTCTGCAAAAGTCTGGCTAATATTCTGCAGAGCATCAACCAGCATACATATTGTAGGATCATATTTTAACCAAGAATAATCATAAAACAGGGTAAAACAGTGATGGGTTCCGCTACAGTCATCACTCAAAAATTGCCTAAGCAAGGAAAACAATTGCGGACAAAAAAAGCAAAATTTAAAAAACAGCATGAAAACGAGTCTAATCAATGCCAGGCTCGCAAAACATATAAAATACGCGACGCTGAAGGCAGCAACACTTACACAAACAATGACAGGCACGCAGGACTTTGAAAATTTATTGCGAGCCATGCGATGAGTGTCAAAGGCACTGCACTCATAGCAAGGATCCCATCATTGTTGACCGGCAAGTTCCAAGTATATCACATATATAGTTGTGAGCATGCGGGTCGTTGCTAATGCTGCGGGCTCGCATAGCGAGCCCGCAGCCATTGTGGCCCTCGCAAAGCGAGAGCTGCAGTTGCTGGCAAGGAGCGCTAAAGGCGCTCCTTGCAAGCAACTGCGGACTTTAGGCCCACAAATGTGGACCCTCTTAAAGCAAGGGGCCGCATTTGCGGAGGTGGAGGCTCCCACTTCGACCGCAAAATTTATGGACTTAGCATCCACAAATACGAGTCGCGGGACTTAGAAAAAAAAACATTACGACCTCGTAAAAATACGACCTTACCGCCCGAAACCCGCTCACGAAAACATTAAAAACACAATAAATACACACAACAAATACATAAAAAGCTTACCCATAGCAAGGGGGGGCACCCAGGACCTCTGCAAGTGATGTTACACCTCAATTTAAGTAGAAATTCAAGAGTTTAGACACACGAAAATCACCTAAGCAAGAGAAAAAATGGCCTCCGAAAAAAACGAAAACGAGGCTACAGGACCCTAAAGACGCAAAACACCACCAAACACATACAGATTTTCCGAAAAAGCCAGACGAGGTCCAATAACAAGGACGCCAAATCAGCCACAGCCGCGTACTTCAAACATTCGCCGCCATTTTACAACACTAACTTACACAATGCTTAAGGACACAGCTACCCTAACGGCGTCCCCTCGCGCACGCAGCCTATTTACACTACACATTGCACATATTGCTGGCACTTACACAGCAGCTACACAACCAACATTGTATGCTACAGCAGCATCAAAAACGATTGCCAGCTCTTCAGCACAATGCTTCCTGCATATATTACTTCAAAATAGGTAAAGTATATTAATTTATTAAATATTTAATTAGCATACAAAAAAACACTGCCAACGCTGCTCATAGCACACAAACAACCAACAGCTTCGGCGCTCATTGTGCGCCACGCGCTGAGCCACCAAAGTCGCTCAGCACGAGGCTCGCAATGAGCGCCCAAGGATCTCGGAACACCAACTAAATTAATGTCTGAACCAAACACTATTACCTGCCTTACAATCTTATTGCCGTCATTGTTGACTGTCAAGTTCCTACCATATATATATATTGATAATGAGTATTGCAGTTGTAACGGAACCCATCACTGTTTTACCCTGTTTTATGATTATTATGGTTAAAATATGATCCTACTATTATACTGTAGGTATGTTGGTTTATGCTCTGCAGAATATTGTCCCAGACTATTGCAGCTACTTGGCATGGGAGATAATCCTATTACAGAGACTCCGCATAAGATAAAGGAAGTCTATTGTATAAAGTGTTTTCATTCTCAGATAAGAACAAAGAAGTGTAATTGAATCAATGTCTGATTGTATCAAAGTTGCTAGGTAGCCTCGGGGAGGTGTGACCCACCTATTGTTCTCTTTATGTGTATTGTGTGGCCAAATATGGGCATATGTATTGCCTGTGGGAAGAGATGTGTATAAATATTTCTGCACAACAAAATAAAGTTCAGTTCGTTTTACCCCTTCATGAAGTCTCGACTCATGTTTGGGGGGCCGGGAGCTATAATAACTTTATTTCAGCGGGAGTTCGGGAGAAGCTTCAAGGATCATCGCTGCACTAATGCAAGGATCCTTTACAGCAGTATATTATGATACCTCCTGTATTGGACAAACGCCTAATATGTTATAGAAATGTGCATCATCATATTGCCAGAAAATGTATTAAAATAGCAAGAATTGAAAGTAATATGAATATGTACAAATAAAGTATTTCACGTGTAACTGAGGTTACTACTACATATAACAATCTCAGGTTTCCATCATTACTGCAATGTATGCTTAGCCGATACAAATTAATACATATGAAGAATTGTAGTGATGTCCCTACAGGTACCACTGAGCGGCTACCCCAACTGTCTAGTTATGAGTCAGTACCTGAAATTATAGAAAACTTGTAGGGATGATCTCGCTAAGTTTAAACATAATACAGAGTGTGCTTCATTAATGCGCCCTTAAGTACACAAAGCGTGACGCCATGTTCCTTGCTCCATGTTGAGGGATAGCATTGAGCACATAAGGACGGTGAGTTTGTTCCTTGGATAGTGTGTCACATATGGCTTGTGTTTATATGTTTCCGTTGGATGGTCTGCGCCTCACGTAGTGTAGTGAATCCTCTGGTCTATACATTGCGCCTTCGTCTCAATCCTTCCATGTCACAATAATGTGTCCGAATAACAGAGATTTACTGGAGATTCCAACCGAACTTGTGATGTTTAGTGATATATCATCTCTTCTATGCCGCTTCTCACCATGGGGTCCACTACTTCATATGCGTCCCACCACCTCATGCGTCCATGCTTTAAAGAAAAACTGTGACTGATATAGAAATACTAGAGATAGAGGATTGACCGGACCAAGAGAAAGCCAAGGACCTCCATGCATGAAACCATTCTGGTATTCTCACCCTCCTCTGTGTGCCCTTTATGATATGTCTATATACCACCTTCCCGAATACTAACCCATTGCGCCTCTAGATCTCTCTCCATTCATTTAAAATAAATATGGTAAATTGATAGGTTCTTGGAGCAGGAAGAGAGTGAGAATGAGGGTTGTGGGGAGAATCTGGCGAGACTAGAAAGTAGAGGCGGCTTCTCAAATGTATTTACGGTGTTAATCCCTGAATAAAGCAATATGTTGATTGTATTTTATCTAAATGTATTACATTAGCTTTATACCGTACTGTTACTGCAGCCCTGGAGAATGCCACCCTCCAACCAGGGGAATGCCACCCTCCGAACCGGGTAATGCCACCCTCCAAACCGGGGAATGGCACCCTCCAAACTGGGGAATGCCACCCTCCGAACAAACCGGGGAATGCCACCGTCCAAACCAGGGAATGGCACCCTCCAAACCGGGGAATGCCACCGTCCAAACCGGGGAATGGCACCCTCCAAACTGGGGAATGCCACCCTCCAAACCGGGAAATGCTACCCTCCAAACTGGGGAATGACTCCCTCCAAACCGGGGAATGCCACCCTCCATCCAGGGGAATGTTACCCTCTAAACTGGGGAATGCCACCCTCCAAACCAGGGAATGGCACCCTCCAAAACGGGGAATGGCACCCTCCAAACTGTGGAATGCCACCCTCCAAACTGGGGAATGGCACCCTCCAATCTGGGGAATTCCACCCTCCAAACTGGGGAATGCCACCCTCCAATCCAGGGAATGACACCCTCCAAACCGAGGAATGGCAGCCTCCAAACTGGGCAATGCCACCCTCCAAACTGGGGAATGCCACCCTCCAAACCGGGGAATGCCACCCTCCAAACCGGGGAATGGCACCCTCCAAACTGGGGAATGCCACCCTGCAAACCGGGAATGGCACCCTCCAAACTGGGGAATGCCACCCTCCAAGCTGAGGAATGGAACCCTCCAACCAGGGGAATGCCACCCTCTAAACTGGGGAATGCCACCCTTCAAACTGGGGAATGCCACCCTCCATACTGGTGGAATGCCACCCTCCAACCAGGGGAATTCCACCCTCCAAACTTGGGAATGCCACCCTCTGAACTGGGGAATGCCACCCTCCAAAATGGGGAATGCCACCCTCCATCCAGGGGAATGCCACCCTCTAAACTGGGGAATGCCACCCTCCAAACCAGGGAATGGCACCCTCCAAACCGGGGAATGGCACCCTCCAAACTGGGGAATGCCACCCTCCGAACTGGGGAATGCCACCCTCCAAACCGGGGAATGCCACCCTCCATCCAGGGGAATGCCACCCTCTAAACTGGGGAATGCCACCCTCCAAACCAGGGAATGGCACCCTCCAAACCAGGGAATGGCACCCTCCAAACTAAGGAATGCCACCCTCCAAACTGGGGAATGGCACCCTCCAATCTGGGGAATGCCACCCTCCAAACCGGGGAATGCCACCCTCCAAACCGGGGAATGCCACCCTCCAAACTGGGGAATGCCACCCTCCATACTGGTGGAATGGCACCCTCCAAACAGGAGAATGCTACCCTTCAAACTAGGGAATGACACCCTCCAACCAGGGGAATTAAACCCTCCGAACTGGGGAATGCCACCCTCCGAACTGGGGAATGCCATCCTCCAAAACGGGGAATGCCACCCTCCATCCAGGGGAATGCCACCCTCTAAACTGGGGAATGCCACCCTCCAAACCAGGGAATGGCACCCTCCAAACCGGGGAATGGCACCCTCCAAACTAGGGAATGCCACCCTCCAAACTGGGGAATGCCACCCTCCAAACCGGTGAATGCCACCCTCCATCCAGGGGAATGCCACCCTCTAAACTGGGGAATGCCACCCTCCAAACCAGGGAATGGCACCCTCCAAAACAGGGAATGCCACCCTCTAACCACGGGAATGCCACCCTCCAACCACGGGAATGCCACCCTCTAAACTGGGGAATGCCACCCTCCTAACCCGGGGAATGCCACCCTCCTAACCGGGGAATGCCACCTTCCAAACTGGGGAATGGCACCCTCCAAACCGGAAAATGGCACCCTCCAACCAGGGGAATACCACCCTCCAAACCGGGGAATGCCACCCTCCAAACCGGGGAATGACACCCTCCAAACCAGGGAATGCCACCCTCCAAACCGGTGAATGGCACCCTCCAAACTGGGGAATGCCACCCTCCAAACCGGGGAATGGCACCCTCCAAACTGGGGTATGCCATCCTCCAAGCCGGGGAATGGCACCCTCCAACCAGGGGAATGCCACCCTCCAAACTAGGGAATGCCACCCTCCAACCAGGGGAATGCCATCCTCTGAACAGGGGAATGCCACCCTCCAAACTGGGGAATGCCACCCTCCAAACCGGGAAATGCCACCCTCCAACCAGGGGAATGCCTCCCTCCAACCACGGGAATGCCACCCTCCAACCCCGGGAATGACACCCTCTAAACTGGGGAATGCTACCCTCCTAACCCAGGGAATGCCACCCTCCTAACCGGGGAATGCCACCCTCCTAACTGGGGAATGCCACCCTCCAAACTTGGGAATGGCACCCTCCAAACCGGGGAATGGCACCCTCCAACCAGGGGAATGCCACACTCCAAACTGGGGAATGCCACCCTCCAACCAGGGGAATGCCACCCTCCAAACCATGGAATGCCAATCTCCAACCAGGGGAATGCTACCCTTTAGACAGGGGAATGCCACCCTGCAAACCAGGGAATGCCACCCTCCAACCAGGGGAGTGCCACCCTCTAAACCAGGGAATGCCACCCTCCAACCAGGGGAATGCTACCCTTCAAACTGGGGAATGCCACCCTCCAAACTGGGGAATGCCACCCTCCAACCAGGGGAATGCCACCCTCCAAACTGGGGATCTCCAACCAGGGAATGCTACCCTTTAGACAGGGGAATGCCACCCTGCAAACCAGGGAATGCCACCCTCCAACCAGGGGAATGCCACCCTCTAAACCAAGGAATGCCACCCTCCAACCAGGGGAATGCTACCCTTCAAACTGGGGAATGCCACCCTCCAACCAGGGGAATGCCACCCTCTAAACTGGGGAATGCCACCCTCCAATCTAGGGAATGCCACCCTCCAAACCGGGGAATGGCACCCTCCAAACAGGGAAATGCCACCCTCCAACCAGGGGAATGCTACCCTCCAACCAGGGGAATGCTACCCTTCAGACAGGGGAATGCCACCCTCTAAACCGGGGAATGCCACCATCCAACCAGGGGAATGCAACCCTTCAAACAGGGGAATGCCACCCTCCAACCAGGGGAATGCTACCCTTCAGACAGGGGAATGCCACCCTCCAAACTGGGGAATGTCACCCTCCAAACAGGGGAATGCCACCCTGCAAACCAGCGAATGCCACCCTCTAACCAGGGGAATGCCACCCTCTAAACCAGGGAATGCCTCCCTCCAACCAGGGGAATGCTACCCTCAAAACAGGGGAATGACATCCTCCAAACAGGGGAATACCACCCTCCAACCAGGAGAATGCCACCCTCCAACCAGGGAAATGCCACCCTCCAAACCGGGGAATGCCACCCTCCAAACAGGGGAATGCCACCCTGCAAACCAGGGAATGCCACCCTCCAAACAGGGGAATGCCACCCTTCAAACAGGGAAATGCCACCCTCCAAACTGGGGAATGCCACCCTTCAGACAGCGGAATGCCACCCTCCAAACTGGGGAATGCCACCCTCCAACCAGGGGCATGCCACCTCCAAACTGGGGAATGCCACCCTCCAACCAGGGAAATGCTACCTCCAAACTGGGGAATGCCACACTCCAACCAGGGAATGCCACCCTCCAAACTGGGGAATGCCACCCTTCAGACAGCAGAATGCCACCCTCCAAACTGGGGAATGCCGCCCGCATTCCAGTTTGTCTGACTTAATGTGACTCTTCCCCTATCTAGGGGTGTTTTAAGACCTCTAAAGTCCCATATTTACAATAATATTTTGAAGAGCTATAATTTATAGTAGACATGGACATCTTCATTCAGTATCAGTAACTTAATATGGGCACTAATGGAGCCCCCAACATTGTATATATCAGATAATCCAGTCAATGTTTGTTTGTTTTTTATATAAAATACGTGCTCATTAGAAGCCGGTTTCTTACAAATACCGTACAGTACATATAATATTTCAGTGGCATTTACAGTAACATTCAGGCCAATAGTCAACATTAAAATGATCTTTTTCCAACATTTCTATCTATAACTATATCTCTTAGAAGATACCAACCTGGGCCTCCAACAGGAATCAAGTGTGGATCAAGTGGGTCGATCTTGGAAGAGGATGTGTGCTCGAAGGGTGAACGGCTGTTGCTCAGGGGCTGAAGAGCTGGGAGCTCGGAGGGCAACGACCTAAATGCCCAGTTGATTTGAAGCTCAGAAGAGAGTAAGGAGCTATGTTCTCTAATGGTGAGAGGCTAATTGCTCAGAAGGTGAGGAGCTAGGTGCTCAGAGGGTAAGGAGCTAGGTGCTCAGAAGTTGGTGAGCTGGGTGCTCAGAAGGCGACGAGCTGGGTGCTCTGAGGGTAAAGAGCTGGGTGCTCAGAAGAGGAGGAGCCTGGTGCTCAGAGGGTAAGGAGCTAGATGCTCAGAAGTTGGTGAGCTGGGTGCTCAGAAGGTGAGGAGTTGGGTGCTCAAAGGGTAAGGAGCTAGGTGCTCAGAAGTTGGTGAGCTGGGTGCTCAGAGGGTAATGAGCTAGGTGCTCAGAAGTTGGTGAGCTGGGTGCTCTGAGGGTAAGGAGCTAGGTGCTCAGAAGTTGGTGAGCTGGGTGCTCTGAGGGTAAGGAGCTAGGTGCTCAGAAGTTGGTGAGCTGGGTGCTCTGAGGGTAAGGAGCTAGGTGCTCAGAGGGTAAGGAGCTGGGTGCTCAGAAGTTGGTGAGCTGGGTGCTCTGAGGGTAAGGAGCTAGGTGCTAAGAAGTTGGTGAGCTGGGTGCTCTGAGGGTAAGGAGCTAGGTGCTCAGAAGTTGGTGAGCTGGATGCTCTGAGGGTAAGGAGCGAGGTGCTCAGAAGTTGGTGAGCTGGGTGCTCAGAAGGTGAGGAGCTAAGTGCTCAGAGGGTAAGGAGCTGGGTGCTCAGAAGTTGGTGAGCTGGGTGCTCAGAAGGTGAGGAGCTGGGTGCTCTGAGGGTAAGGAGCTAGGTGCTCAGAAGTTGGTGAGCTGGATGCTCTGAGGGTAAGGAGCGAGGTGCTCAGAAGTTGGTGAGCTGGGTGCTCAGAAGGTGAGGAGCTAAGTGCTCAGAGGGTACGGAGCTGGGTGCTCAGAAGTTGGTGAGCTGGGTGCTCAGAAGGTGAGGAGCTGGGTGCTCTGAGGGTAAGGAGCTAGGTGTTCAGAAGTTGGTGAGCTGGGTGCTCAGAGGGTAAGGAGCTAGGTGCTCAGAAGTTGGTGAGCTGGGTGCTCTGAGGGTAAGGAGCTAGGTGCACAGAAGTTGGTGAGCTGGGGGCTCAAATGGTGAGGAGCTGGGTGCTCAGAGGGTAAGGAGCTAGGTGCTCAGAAGTTGGTCAGCTGGGGGCTCAAATGGTGAGGAGCTGGGTGCTCAGAGGGTAAGGAGCTAGGTGCTCAGAAGTTGGTGAGCTGGGTGCTCTGAGGGTAAGGAGCGAGGTGCTCAGAAGTTGGTGAGCTCGGTGCTCAGAAGGTGAGGAGCTGAGTGCTCAGCGGGTAAGGAGCTAGGTGCTCAGAAGTTGGTGAGCTGGGTGCTCAGAAGGTGAGGAGCTGGGTGCTCAGAGGGTAAGGAGCTGGGTGCTCAGAAGTTGGTGAGCTGGGTGCTCTGAGGGTAAGGAGCTAGGTGCCCAGATGCTGGGTGCTCAGAAGTTGGTGAGCTGGGTGCTCAGAGGGTAAGGAGTTGGGAGGTCAGAGAGTGAGTTGCTGTGTAATTAGTGTCTGTGATAATGAGTTGTAGCATGAAATGTTTTATTTGCTAATGAATTGGTATGAATTTGGGGTAATATGTGAAGATATAATTATAGTGTGTTCAGTAGTGGACATGGCTGCCGGATGTGTGAGGACTGGTCATGGCTGCCGGATGTGTGAGGATTGGGCATGCTCCAGTATAATGTCTAAGACATTGCTTTTCGGTGTATTTATCTCTGTTTGAATCTCCTCCTAATGATCTGAGACTCCAGTCTGATTCTGACAGGTCTGTGTCTCGGGAGATTGCTCAGACATTTGTGTCTTCAGAGCTTTCACTCTATGGATTTATGTCTTTATTCTCTGTGGTTGATCCCTTCAGACAAGTGACGAGCAAAGTATTTGCCACTACAATCTGCACAAAGCATTTAACCCTTATGTTGTAGTAAAAATGGTAACATCACTGTAGTAAGAGAAAAGGTACCATGTGTTGTTAAACAGGACAATACATTCACTCCAGGACAGAGGAATAGATAGTGATAGAGCCTAGGATGGAGGAATAGATAGTGATAGAGCCCAGGATGGAGGAATAGATAGTGATAGAGCCTAGGATGGAGGAATAGATAGTGATAGAGCCTAGGATAGAGGAATAGATAGTGATAGCGCCTAGGATGGAGTAATAGATAGTGATAGAGCCTAGGATGGAGGAATAGATAGTGATAGAGCCTAGGATGGAGGAATAGATAGTGATAGAGCCTAGGATAGAGGAATAGATAGTGATAGCGCCTAGGATGGAGTAATAGATAGTGATAGAGCCTAGGATGCAGGAATAGATAGTGATAGAGCCTAGGATGGAGGAATAGATAGTGATAGAGCCTAGGATAGAGGAATAGATAGTGATAGAGCCTAGGATAGAGGAATAGATAGTGATAGAGCCTAGGATGCAGGAATAGATAGTGATAGAGCCTAGGATGGAGGAATAGATAGTGATAGAGCCTAGGATGGAGGAATAGATAGTGATAGAGCCTAGGATGGAGGAATAGATAGTGATAGAGCCTAGGATAGAGGAATAGATAGTGATATAGCCTAGGATGAAGGAATAGATAGTGGTAGAGCCTAGGATGGAGGAATAGATAGTGATAGAGCCTAGGATGCAGGAATAGATAGTGATAGAGCCCAGGATGGAGGAATAGATAGTGATAGAGCCCAGGATGGAGGACTAGATAGTGATAGAGCCCAGGATGGAGGAATAGATAGTGATAGAGCCTAGGATAGAGGAATAGATAGTGATAGAGCCTAGGATGCAGGAATAGATAGTGGTAGAGCCTAGGATGGAGGAATAGATAGTGATAGAGCCTAAGATGCAGGGATAGATAGTGATAGAGCCCAGGATGGAGGACTAGATAGTGATAGAGCCTAGGATGGAGGAATAGATAGTGATAGAGCCTAGGATGGAGGAATAGATAGTGATAGAGCCCAGGATGGAGGAATAGATAGTGATAGAGCCTAGGATGGAGGAATAGATAGTGATAGAGCCTAGGATGGAAGAATAGATAGTGATAGAGCCTAGGATGGAGGAATAGATAGTGATAGAGCCCAGGATGGAGGAATAGATAGTGATAGAGCCTAGGATGGAGGAATAGATAGTGGTAGAGCCTAGGATGGAGGGATAGATAGTGATAGAGCCCAGGATGGAGGAATAGATAGTGATAGAGCCTAGGATGGAGGAATAGATAGTGATAGAGCCTAGGATGGAGGAATAGATAGTGATAGAGCCTAGGATGGAGGAATAGATAGTGATAGAGCCTAGGATGGAGGAATAGATAGTGATAGAGCCTAGGATGGAGGAATAGATAGTGATAGAGCCTAGGATGGAGGAATAGATAGTGATAGAGCCTAGGATAGAGGAATAGATAGTGATAGAGCCTAGGATAGAGGAATAGATAGTGATATAGTCCAGGATGAAGGAATAGATAGTGGTAGAGCCTAGGATGGAGGAATAGATAGTGATAGAGCCTAGGATGCAGGAATAGATAGTGATAGAGCCCAGGATGGAGGAATAGATATTGATAGAGCCCAGGATGGAGGACTAGATAGTGATAGAGCCCAGGATGGAGAAATAGATAGTGATAGAGCCTAGGATAGAGGAATAGATAGTGATAGAGCCTAGGATGCAGGAATAGATAGTGGTAGAGCCTAGGATGGAGGAATAGATAGTGATAGAGCCTAAGATGCAGGGATAGATAGTGATAGAGCCCAGGATGGAGGACTAGATAGTGATAGAGCCTAGGATGGAGGAATAGATAGTGATAGAGCCTAGGATGGAGGAATAGATAGTGATAGAGCCCAGGATGGAGGAATAGATAGTGATAGAGCCTAGGATGGAGGAATAGATAGTGATAGAGCCTAGGATGGAAGAATAGATAGTGATAGAGCCTAGGATGGAGGAATAGATAGTGATAGAGCCCAGGATGGAGGAATAGATAGTGATAGAGCCTAGGATGGAGGAATAGATAGTGGTAGAGCCTAGGATGGAGGGATAGATAGTGATAGAGCCCAGGATGGAGGAATAGATAGTGATAGAGCCTAGGATGGAGGAATAGATAGTGATAGAGCCAAGGATGGAGGAATAGATAGTGATAGAGCCTAGCATGCAGGAATAGATAGTGATAGAGCCTAGGATAGAGGAATAGATAGTGATAGAGCCTATGATAGAGGAATAGATAGTGATATAGCCCAGGATGAAGGAATAGATAGTGATAGAGCCTAGGATGCAGGAATAGATAGTGATAGAGCCCAGGATGGAGGACTAGATAGTGATAGAGCCTAGGATGGAGGAATAAATAGTGATAGAGCCTAGGATGGAGGAATAGATAGTGATAGAGCCCAGGATGGAGTAATAGATAGTGATAGAGCCTAGGATGGAGGAATAAATAGTGATAGAGCCTAGGATGGAAGAATAGATAGTGATAGAGCCCAGGATGGAGGACTAGATAGTGATAGAGCCCAGGATGGAGGAATAGATAGTGATAGAGCCTAGGATAGAGGAATAGATAGTGATAGAGCCTAGGATGCAGGAATAGATAGTGGTAGAGCCTAGGATGGAGGAATATATAGTGATAGAGCCTAAGATGCAGGGATAGATAGTGATAGAGCCCAGGATGGAGGACTAGATAGTGATAGAGCCTAGGATGGAGGAATAGATAGTGATAGAGTCTAGGATGGAGGAATAGATAGTGATATAGCCCAGGATGGAGGAATAGATAGTGATAGAGCCTAGGATGGAGAAATAGATAGTGATAGAGCCTAGGATGGAAGAATAGATAGTAATAGAGCCTGGGATGGAAGAATAGATAGTGATAGAGCCTAGGATGGAGGAATAGATAGTGATAGAGCCCAGGATGGAGGAATAGATAGTGATAGAGCCTAGGATGGAGGAATAGATAGTGGTAGAGCCTAGGATGGAGGGATAGATAGTGATAGAGCCCAGGATGGAGGAATAGATAGTGATAGAGCCTAGGATGGAGGAATAGATAGTGATAGAGCCTAGGATGGAGGAATAGATAGTGATAGAGCCTAGGATGGAGGAATAGATAGTGATAGAGCCCAGGATGGAGGAATAGATAGTGATAGAGCCCAGGATGGAGGAATAGATAGTGGTAGAGCCTAGGATGGAGGAATAGATAGTGATAGAGCCTAGGATAGAGGAATAGATAGCGATAGAGCCCAGGATGCAGGAATAGATAGTGATAGAGCCCAGGATGTAGAAATAGATAGTTATAGAGCCTAGGATGGAGGAATAAATAGTGATAGAGCCTAGGATGCAGGAATAGATAGTGGTAGAGCCTAGGATGCATGAATAGATAGTGATAGAGCCTAGGATGGAGGAATAGATAGTGATAGAGCCTAGGATGGAGGAATAGATACTGATAGAGCCTAGGATAAAGGAATAGATAGTGGTAGAGCCTAGGATGGAGGAATAGATAGTGATAGAGCCTAGGGTGCCGGAATAGATAGTGATAGAGCCTAGGATGCAGGAATAGATAGTGATAGAGCTTAGGATGCAGGAATAGATAGTGGTAGAGCCTAGGATGCATGAATACGGTAGATAGTGATAGAGCCTAGGATGCAGGAATAGATAGTGATAGAGCCTAGGATGGAGGAATAGATAGTGATAAAGCCTAGTATGAAGGAATAGATAGTGATAGAGCCTCGGATGCAGGAATAGATAGTGGTAGAGCCTAGGATGCATGAATAGATAGTGATAGAGCCCAGCATGGAGGAATAGATAGTGATAGAGCCTAGGATGGAGGAATAGATAGTGATAGAGCCTAGGATGAAGGGATAGATAGAAATAGAACCTGGGATGGAGGAATAGATAGTGATAGAGCCTAGGATAGAGGAATAGATAGTGGTAGAGCCTAGGATGCATGAATAGATAGTGATAGAGCCCAGCATGGAGGAATAGATAGTGATAGAACCTAGGATGGAGGAATAGATAGTGATAGAGCCCAGGATGTAGGAATAGATAGTGATAGAGCCCAGGATGGAGGAATAGATAGTGGTAGAGCCTAGGATGCATGAATAGATAGTGATAGAGCCCAGGATGGAGGACTAGATAGTGATAGAGCCTAGGATGCAGGAATAGATAGTGGTAGAGCCTAGGATGCATGAATAGATAGTGATAGAGCCCAGCATGGAGGAATAGATAGTGATAGAGCCCAGGATGGAGGAATAGATAGTGGTAGAGCCTAGGATGGAGGAATAGATAGTGATAGAGCCTAGGATGCAGGAATAGATAGTGATAGAGCCTAGGATAGAGGAATAGATAGTGATAGAGCCTAGGATAGAGGAATAGATAGTGATATAGCCCAGGATGAAGGAATAGATAGTGGTAGAGCCTAGGATGGAGGAATAGATAGTGATAGAGCCTAGGATGCAGGAATAGATAGTGATAGAGCCCAGGATGGAGGAATAGATAGTGATAGAGCCCAGGATGGAGGAATAGATAGTGATAGAGCCCAGGATGGAGGAATAGATAGTGATAGAGCCTAGGATAGAGGAATAGATAGTGATAGAGCCTAGGATGCAGGAATAGATAGTGGTAGAGCCTAGGATGGAGGAATAGATAGTGATAGAGCCTAGGATGCAGGAATAGATAGTGATAGCGCCTAGGATACAGGGATAGATAGTGATAGAGCCTAGGATGGAGGAATAGATAGTGATAGAGCCTAGGATGGAGGAATAGATAGTGGTAGAGCCTAGGATGGAGGAATAGATAGTGATAGAGCCTAGGATGGAGTAATAGATAGTGATAGAGCCTAGGATGCAGGAATAGATAGTGATAGCGCCTAGGATGCAGGGATAGATAGTGATAGCACCTAGGATAGAGGAATAGATAGTGATAGAACCTAGGATACAGGAATAGATAGTAGTAGAACCTAGGATAGAGGAATAGATAGTGATAGAGCCTAGGATGCAGGAATAGTTAGTAGTAGAACCTAGGATAGAGGAATAGATAGTGATAGAGCCTAGGATAGAGGAATAGATAGTGATAGAGCCCAGGATAGAGGAATAGATAGTGATAGCGCCTAGGATGCAGGGATAGATAGTGATAGAGCCCAGGATGGAGGAATAGATAGTGATAGAGCCCAGGATGGAGGACTAGATAGTGATAGAGCCCAGGATGGAGGAATAGATAGTGATAGAGTCTAGAATAGAGGAATAGATAGTGATAGAGCCTAGGATGCAGGAATAGATAGTGGTAGAGCCTAGGATGGAGGAATAGATAGTGATAGAGCCCAGGATGCAGGGATAGATAGTGATAGAGCCTAGGATGGAGGAATAGATAGTGATAGAGCCTAGGATGCAGGAATAGATAGTGATAGAGCCTAAGATGGAGGAATAGATAGTGATTGAGCCTAGGATGCAGGAATAGATAGTAGTAGAACCTAGGATAGAGAAATAGATAGTGATAGAGCCTAGGATGCAGGAATAGATAGTGATAGCGCCTAGGATGCAGGGATAGATAGTGATAGAGCCTAAGATGGAGGAATAGATAGTGATAGAGCCTAGGATGCAGGAATAGATAGTGGTAGAGCCTAGGATAGAGGAATAGATAGTGGTAGAGCCTAGGATGCAGGAATAGATAGTAGTAGAACCTAGGATAGAGAAATAGATAGTGATAGAGCCTAGGATGCAGGAATAGATAGTGATAGCGCCTAGGATGCAGGGATAGATAGTGATAGAGCCTAGGATGGAGGAATAGATAGTGATAGAGCCTAGGATGCAGGAATAGATAGTGATAGAGCCTAGGATGCAGGGATAGATAGTGATAGAGCCTAGGATGGAGGAATAGATAGTGATAGAGCCTAGGATGCAGGAATAGATAGTAGTAGAACCTAGGATAGAGGAATAGATAGTGATAGAGCCTAGGATGCAGGAATAGATAGTGATAGAGCCCAGGATGGAGGAATAGATAGTGGTAGAGCCTAGGATGGAGGAATAGATAGTGATAGAGCCTAGGATGGAGGAATAGATAGTGATAGAGCCTAGGATGGAGGAATAGATAGTGACAGAGCCTAGGATGCAGGAATAGATAGTGATAGAGCCTAGGATGGAGGAATAGATAGTGATAGAGCCTAGGATGCAGGAATAGATAGGGATATAGCCTAGGATAGAGGAATAGATAGTGATAGAGCCTAGGATGCAGGAATAGATAGGGATATAGCCTAGGATAGAGGAATAGATAGTAACTATGACCATAATGGATACATTTGCTGTTTAGTTATTCAGTCATGACCGATTCTCTATTTCCATATGGACCGCAGCACACAATTCTGAATTACATCAACCTAATCTGTCCAAGCCTTCTCTAGGGAATCCTGTCTTCTCATAATATGGTCAAAATATTTGAGCTTTAGCCTTCCATTGAACAGTTTGGCTTTATTTCCTGTGCTACTTGTTGACTCGCAGTCCAAGGAACTCATGCAGTTTTCTCCAAAACCACAATTCAGAGGCGTCAATCCTAAGGTGCTCAGCCTTTTTAATGGTCCAGTCCTCACATCCGTATGTTAATACTGGGAATGCCAGAGTTCCAACAAGGTGGACCTTTGGTGATAGTGGCATAACTATACCTTTTAATAGCTTATCCAGACTCTCCATAACTTTCCTCCTCAAACATCTTTTTAGTCACCATCTGAAAATATCTTGGAGCCCAGGAAAATAATCTCTGTCACTGCCTCCACTTCTTCCCCATCTATTTGCCAGAACTTGAGATTGCCGTTTTCCATGATCTTCATCTTTATAACGTTGAGCAGCATCATCAATAAGTCCTTTAGTTCCTCCTCACTCCTCACTCAGCCATCAGAGAAGTATCATCCGTGTTTCTGATATTTCCCAAAAATACTAACCGCCCGGAATTACACATTATATATTCTGCATATAAGTTGAATAAATACAATAGCTGTAACCAATCAGTACACTAGAGAGAGTCTTGGGGTAGCCTAATGGAGAGTTTGGAAAGAAGGTCCTCAATTTCAATAACAGTATAATACTTTTAATAGTAATATGGACCTGTATCAGGGAAAGCAGTGTAAATATGTATACTTAGAAGCAGAGGACAGAAAATGTACACCTTTCTATCCTACCCTATTAAATGCTCCTAAAAAGCATCAATCATCAATCATTAGACAGAGAAAAGATCCCAAACAATGTTAGCTTTCATTTCAACAATATTAAATGGTGGAAGCCTGATCGCGAAACGTGCGCGTCAGACCCTTTCTTCACTTGCTGTCCCGCAAAGATGATGTCACAAACAAGCTATGAAATATCAGTTAGATTCCAGCACTGTGCATAGACGTCGTGGGTGGGTGGTACGCAGAAGGGATTAGTCTTATCATATTATAGGGTATAGTGTTATCTATCAGGGTGAGGCGGTAAGTAGTAGGTCCCAAACCTCCACTACACCAGTATTAGATAGGGCATATATCGCCTGCTGATACCATATAACCTCTCAGAAAATATTTGCCTGCATCTGTATTGATGTTACCACTTTATCTCATAGTTTACAACATATTTTTGTATCACCGGAAGAAATACTAATCAGTTGAGATACGCTAGTAAATGACTAATTAGGGCCCATCTAAAGGCTAACACACAAGTACAATTTGTCCGACCGTTTGCTATGTTCTGCCCATCTGGGGTAACCCTACATGATATAGCTCACAGCTTCATTGAGGTACACAAGCCCCTCCACCTTGACAGGATAGAGCTCTAGAATAGGCCTAGGGCAGCAGAAACCATATATATATATATATATATATATATATATATATATATATCTCATAAGCTGCCATCCCATCCTTTTCTATCAACTCTAATAGTTGTCAAACTGCTAGTTGTCGCCATGCTTGCGGAAGACAACTGGCGCTTGCAACTTCCTCCCTCCTTCCCCTCATCCTCCTCCTCCCTTTCCCACTCTCCACTAACCTCCCTATCCCCTTTTCCCTCTCTTCTTACTGTGTCCAATTACCTCCTTCTGCTTTTCTCTCCCCAGCAGCGCGTCTTCTTGCTGTGACCGGGACCGGCATATGCTAATGAGGTCACACGCATGTGATGTCACATCATTAGCATATGCCGGTTCCGGTCACAGCAAGAAGGCGCACTGCTGGGGAGAGAAGAGCAGCAGGAGGGATGGGGAGGTTAGTGGAAAGGGGGAAAGGTGACATATGGGAGGGAGAAGGGGAGAGACACAGGGTGAGCGCGGTATGAGGAGGTGAGGTGGGCTGTATGAGGTTCTGTGGGGGATGTCGTACAATGACTGCAGGATGGAGCCATTCCGTCCTCCTCCTCTTCCGGTGCCGGGCGGCCATGTCTGTGTACTTTAGGATCATTGCTCGGGTGGAACATCCCTGTACTCACTGTGTGCTCCTGTAAGGTGACAGCACAGGGTGACCAATGGGGCACATACATCACTTCATGATTCGTTTTTTTTTTAAAACAAACTTTATAGACATGCATGCTATTGTACAGGAAGACACAAGGGAGGGAGAAGGGGGAAAGGGACACAAGGGAGGGAGAGGGGAAAGAGACACAGCGGAGGAAAGGAGACACAAGGGAGAGAGGGGGGAAAGAGACATAAGGGAGGGAGAGGGGGAAATATACACAGGGGAGGGAGGGAGAAGAGACAGAGGGGAGGGAGAGGGGGGAAAGAGACACAGGGAGGGGGAAGACACATAGGAGAGGGAGAGACACAGGGGAGGAGGGGGGAAGAGACACAAGGGAGGGAGAGGAGGTGTAACGGAACCCATCACTGTTTTACTCTGTTTTATGGTTATTTAATTCTTATGGTTAAAATATGATCACATTGCTGTACTGTAGATATGTTGTTTTATGTTCTACAGAATATATTGGCTCAGAATATTACAGCTACTAGGCTAATAGATAATCCTATTACAGAGACTCCTCATAAGATAAGGAAGTCTATTGTATAAAGTGTTTTCATTATGAGACATAGAACAAAGAGAAGTATAATCTGATCAATGTCTGATTGTTTCAAAGTAGCCAGGTAGCCTCCAGGGGGTGTGACCACACCTATTGTCCCTCTATGTGTATTGTATGGCCAAATATGGGGGATGTGTATTGCCTGTGGAAAGAGATGTGTATATATATTTCTGCATATAACAAAATAAAGTCAGTATTCTTTGACTCCCAATTGAATGTCATCCAATATGGGAGGTTTGGGCTTGTGAGACTGCAGTGCTTCTTGTATATTTTACCATATACCAGTGGAGATACTGGACTTCGTGTTCCAACTCCGTTACATTTGTTGGCAGTGACGGGATAGAAGCCAAGCCTCGAAATGGAACAAGCAGTGTTATACGAGGAGGAGGACCTGGATTACAGGGATGCATTAAGGAAAGGCATCTGGTACCAGGCCCTGGATAATGTATAATACCAGCGGGGAGAGTCTCCCCAGTGAAGAGCAGCGTGGCAGAAACAAGTGGCCCTGCGGATGCCCTTCCTGTGGGAGCAGCCCCTGGAGGAATGGGTGAAGGAACTAGAGCACTGGGTATGGCAGGAGCAATGGCTGCAGGATGCCTACCAGGCGCTCTGGTGGTATAGGGCACAGTATAGACCCTGGACAGCCGAGCATGACAAGCCAGAGGGAGAGGAGTTTGATGGTCCAGGCTTGTTATGGGAGTCCTTTGCAGAGCCTGACTTCGGGAGCCCTGCGCAGACCAGACTTCAGGAAATTTTCTACGAGAGGAAGGCTAGGCATGACTGGGATGACCCCCAGGAGGTAGAGCAAGACCTGGCTCACCTAGCAACCCTGGAGTGGGAACTGGAGCAGGACTTCCAACACCTGCTCAGCTTTGTGCAGCCCCAACCTACCCGACAAGCAGAACCAGACCTCATTGACTGGTCCTGGGATGACCTCCAGATGGCAGGTAGAGATGGGACCGAGGTCTCTCTACCGGCCCTACAGGGAGCCGAAGGTGTCGTCCTTCCTCCCCAGCAGCTGTGAACCCCAGAGGGCTGAAGGTGTCGTCCTTCCCCCCCAGTGGCAGTGTGTACCCCAGGGGGCCGAAGGTGTGGTCCTTCCGCCCCAACGGCAGTGTGAACGGCAGAAGGTGTCGTCCTTCCTCCCCAGCCGCAGTGTGAACCACAGGGAGCAGAAGGTACCATCCTTCCTCCCCAGCGGCAGTGGGTACCCCAGGGAGCTGAAGGTGCAGTCCTTCCTGCCCAGCGGCAGTGTGTACTCCAGGGAGCAGAAGGTGCCGTCCTTCCTCCCCAGTGGCAGTGTGTACCCCAGGGAGCAGAAGGTGCTGTCCTTCCTCCCCAGCGGCAGTGTGTACCCCAGGGGGCCGAAGGTGTCGTCCTTCCCCCCCAGCGGCAGTGTGAACCCCAGGGAGCTGAAGGTGTCGCCCTCTCCCCCCAGCGACAGCTTACCCTAACAAGGGGAGACACCAATCTCCCAGATGGCGCAGATGGGACCGTGGTCTCTGTGCCTGACCTACCGGTATGCTGGACAGCCTGTCCAGATCCCCAACTACCCTCACTGGGACAACCGGAGGAGGGGGTAAGTACAAATTCCCCTCCCCAGCTAACTCCTAATGTGGCCCCAGGGTTAACCTAGGAAATGTTAACCCCCACTGACCCCCACCTTTCCCTGGCTACTGAGCCGGAATATGTCCCAAGTACCCCAGCAGAAGAGCTGACAGCGGGGCAGAGTGCAGTCGGCCTCTGCCCTCCCTTTGTCCCTTGTACAGAGCAGGATGTCCTGCAGGTTATACCAGCAGAAGAGCTGGCATCAGGGCAGAGTGCCGCTGGCCTCTGCCCCTCAAGTCCCCCCAGCGTGTTGCCCCATCACCACAGCAAAATGTCCAGGTGCAGTAACTGTTTGTTGTGGGTGGGCTGCTCTTGCACTTTGTTGTTTTGGGGGGGGGGGCTGCTCTAGCACTGGTTTATTGTGGGTTGGTGGATCATCTAACGGAGGCACTGACCGGCAGAAGGTCAGGTGCCTGGTTAGACTTCCCCCCAAAGGGGAGATGTGAGACGAAGTGCCCTTCGCCACTTTATCCTGGAGAGGACTTATTGCCAGCCTCCTGCCCTGCGACTATGGCCCTGGAACATATTGCCCTTTAAAAACAGTATTCGGCCATACCAGAGTGTATGTCACTCATACTGGCCCTTTAAATACAGAGGGGTCATTCGGTACTTGACCTGTGTGAGCGGTGATACCCCAGATAGCTATGCCATGGAGCCCATTCATATAATGAAAGACTATGGGAAAGACTTTTGCTACATGGCAATTGAACTGTGTGAAGAGGATCTGAGTGCTATTCGGTAGTTTTGTGCGCTCAGATCCCAGCTATCTGGGGATATGTGAAATATCTGTGTGTTATGTGTAAAAGGTTACTTTATGTATTTTAAAGTGGTTTATGTTTTTTTGCAACCATGTGCTCAATGGAGTCTGCCTCTATCCCTGGATTACTTTACCCATTGTCTCCAGTACAGAGGCCTCTGTAAAAGCTGTTTGTAAAATGTATTTTTCCTCTCCTTGAAATGTTTATTGCTGTGAATGCTGTAGGAAGTGTGCATTTATTTTGTTCTTGAAATGTGAGTAAAGGTGAATTTCAGTATTGCTGATGGGTTTTCAAACTAGAGAATTGACCAACAAATACTTTTGTCCGGACATCCCCAGGCCGATCCGTTGGGATCAGACCGTGTATGCCGGCTTATGGTCACGGGGGAGGTGTGTAACGGAACTTATCACTGTTTTACCCTGTTTTATGGTTATTTAATTCTTATGGTTAAAATATGATCACATTGCTATACTGTAGATATGTTGTTTTATGTTCTACAGAATATATTGGCTCAGAATATTACAGCTACTAGGGTAATAGATAATCCTATTACAGAGACTCCTCATAAGATAAGGAAGTCTATTGTATAAAGTGTTTTCATTATGAGACATAGAACAAAGAGAAGTATAATCTGATCAATGTCTGATTGTATCAAAGTAGCCAGGTAACCTCCGGGGGGTGTGACCACACCTATTGTCTCTCTATGTGTGTTGTGTGGCCAAATATGGGGGATGTGTATTGCCTGTGGAAAGAGATGTGTATATATATTTCTGCATATAACAAAATAAAGCCAGTATTCTTTGACTCCCAATTGAGTGTCGTCCAATATGGGAGGTTGGGGCTTGTGAGACTGCAGTGCTTCTTGGATATTTTACCGTATACCAGCGGAGATACTGGACTTCGTGTTCTAACTCCGTTACATTTGGTGGCAGTGGTGGGATTCAAACCTCACAGCAGACCGTTGTTCGGCAGTTACAGCCATTTGGGAAATTTGCTATTTCGTATTGAACCGAAAGGAAAGGATATGTGAATATACCCGAACGGATAGTGAATGGCGACAGCCTATACCAACTTGAAACGGGCCACGCTAAAAAAGCTATTGGAAGCAAGGGGAATTATTGCCAGCAATAAAACCAAAGCTACCCTTATTGCTGGACTCATGGAGGGAGACGGGGCAGCTGCTACAGCACTTCTTACGGACAGCACACAGAATGAGTTTGGAAGAGAACTCCTAAGCAGACTGGCCTTTTTGCCAGGTACGCCTCCCACAGAAACCTTGGAAAGGATTATGGCAGATGTCCATGAATACATAATGGAAAAGCAGCGGGCACGGGCACAGTCCATCTTGGGAGCTGCTAACCCACCTCCCACCATTAACCCTACCCCAGCACTGCGTTCGGGTGGTGGGAACTACCAAACCCCTCCACGGTACATCAGGTGCCACAAGTGTAACCAGCAGGGCCACATGCAGAGAGACTGTCCCAGAAACAGAAACCGCTCCACGTGGAATACTCCAACTAATTCCCCTGCAAACTGGGCAGCAGTACACTGCTACCAGAGTGAGCCTCGACAACCTTTCTTCGGGACCCGGTCTAATGAAGAATCTTTGGGCACCCTCCACGAGGTTAACCCAGTACAAGCAGCTGCAGACACAGAGGCAGAGGAAGCAGAAGTATCTCAGAGATGGCTAGAGGAGCTCTCTGAGGATGACTTAACAGAGGATCAGGAGGAGGATCACTGGGATCTACTTGTGAATGAGGTACAGGAGGAGTGTGAAGGGGTAAATGATGGCACTTTACCAACTCCTGGGGATGGAGAATGTTTTCTCCTAGAAGAGGCAGCGACTGTGTCAGGGCCTAGTCACCAGCCAGTGGCAGCAAGCGTGCCAGCCTTGTCAAAGGAGCTGTGGGTGCAGTGTGGCACCACAGTGGAGAGTGTACCAAGTGGGAAGATGCACTGGTTAACCAGTGTCCAGGCGCCCACTGGAACAGACACCAATCCAAAGACCCAGTTAAACATGGAAGACTGGGATAAGGTTGCTAAGCAAAAAGCAATAGAGGTAGAGGAAGAGGGTCAACTGAGGGCCCTAAAGAACAGGCTGTGTGGGAATTCCGAGATTCCCCAGCCTGCGTCAGAGAGCCAGAGCGCAGTTGCTCAACCAAAGGCAATGGATGAAGTACAGGAGGATTGCACGCACAGCCTGGCTTTGAGCAGCGTAGCTCTCCAGGCTGCAACAGAGACAGACCCTGAGGAAGGAAACCAGGAGCAGCTGTCCAAAGGTACAGATGCCCAGGAGCCAGAGGGAAGGGAGAATCCAGGTCAGGATTGCATCATGGATGCTGGAGCCCAGCATTGACCGGTATGTACTTTCCTACAGTGGTTATATTATTGGCCTCCCACGAATAATGTGTTTTCTAAGAGGGGTACTGAATTACCCCCTTGTGGTCACATAGGCCCAAAGACTGTGTTAGAAATCCCAGCCCAGCTGTGGGGACTGGCTGGGTGGAAAGGGGTTTCTATGGGACAGAGATTGTGGTCCACCTATTGGACCCTGGGATCCTGGACTGTTGGGATGGGATCCTGGACTTTTTGGGTGGGTATACAGGGCTAGAACAGTGGGCCCTGTACAATAGGGGCCCGACCACGAGCTGGGGGAGGAATGTACTCTGCAACTTGGGACGGTTTTGCTAAAGGACTTCAGTTCATTTGGAAGGCTGATGCTTTTCTGCCTCATTATTTAATTGTCTGAAACCAGTTTGTAAAATGTATTTTCCCCTCCTTAAAATGTCTATTGCTGGGAACACTATATAAAGTGTGCGTTTGTTTGTTCTTGAAATGTGAGTCAATGTGAACTGTAATAATGCTGATGGGTTGTCTAGGCAAACTGAACTAGAGAAGTGACCAAAAAAAAATAAAAAAGTTTTGACCGGACATCCCAAGGCCGATCCCTTGGGATCAGACCGTGTATGCCGGCTTATGGTCACGGGGGAGGTGTGTAACGGAACCCATCACTGTTTTACCCTGTTTTATGGTTATTTTATTCTTATGGTTAAAATATGATCACATTGCTATACTGTAGATATGTTGGCTTATGCTATGTAGAATATATTGGCTGCTAGCCTAATAGATAATCCTATTACAGAGACTCCTAGTAGCAGGAAAAGCCTATTGTGTAAAGTGTTTTCATTATGAGACATAGAACAAAGAGAAGTATAATCTGATCAATGTCTGATTGTATCAAAGTAGCCAGGTAACCTCCGGGGGGTGTGACCACACCTATTGTCTCTCTATGTGTGTTGTGTGGCCAAATATGGGGGATGTGTATTGCCTGTGGGAAGAGATGTGTATATATATATTTCTGCATATAACAAAATAAAGAGATAGTATTCTTTCACTCCCAATTGAGTGTAGTCCAATCTGGGAGGTTGGGGCTTGTGAGACTGTAGTGCTTCTTGGATATTTTACCGTATACCAGCGGAGATACTGGACTTCGTGTTCCAACTCCGTTACAGGAGGAATGAGACACAAGGGAGGGAGAGGGGGGGGGGGGGGGGAGAGACACAAGGGAGGAGAGGGGGGAGAGACACAGGAGAGGGAGAGACACGGGGAGGGATGGGGAGAGACAACGAGGAGGGAGAGGGGGGAAAGAGACACAAGGGAGGGAGAGGGGAAAGAGGCACAGGGGAGATACAGGGGGGGAAGTAGATACAAGGGAGGGAGAGGGGGGAAAGAAACACAAGGGAGGGAGAGGGAGCTCACAATGACTTCCGAAGGTGCTCATTGCGAGGCATGAAAGTGGCGGGTTGGCCGAGGCCTGCAATGAGCAGCCTGTAAAGTAGACGGTGGGAGAGGCTCGCAATGAGCACCAAAGGCGCTCATCGCAAGTTAGAGGGTGGAGAGCCTTGCATTATGTGGCAAACAGCATTGCCAGTCTACAAAAAAATGTTGCCGTCATTTTTGATAAAGTCGCTAGTTTATTATAAATTCCTATATTATGTTTTGCCCGAAGACGCCAAGCATATTGTTTATGAATGTGAGTGGTAGCCATTGTGTTACGTTGTCTTCACCCATTTCAGGAGACTGGAGATGCCAATCTGGGCTTCCACTACTTGTGATAATGATAATGGCCCAGTGTGCTCTGGGTATTAATGCTGATAATGTCAGGAGAATGAGAGGTAATTAGGTCCTTCCAGGCCTCGTTAGTGAGTAACGATTATTAGTCTCGTCAGGATACATTGTGTCGGGGGAATTAGTTACATTTTGTTACAGGATGTTTCATCGTGAATCATATTCAGACAAATAATTAGAAAACTCTACTAATTAGGCAATCACTGTCTGTGAAGGAGCCGAATGTCTCTAATGGAGGGCCGTACTTAGGTTTTATGCCACCCCAGGCCAGTAAGATTTAGCTGCCCGTACGTTGTTGGCGCCATGACCCTATATCCCCATATAGAAATACACCTGTATGTGTGTGTGTCGGTATATGTGCAGTGGTGGGCCCTCAGTGCTACATAAAATAGTGGGCCCCTGTGTTCCTGCCTTAAAATGTGCTGCCCTAGGCCGGAGCCTCGCGGGGCTCGGCCGAAATACACAGGAGGCGCCATTTACACATCATAATAATAATTGTAGCTAAAGATCAAAAATTGTGTTCATGAGAAGACCCCGATGGTGGAAGATGCTGAAGGCACATAGAGGAGAGGACATCAGGGGTGGAGATGGATAGATAAGGTCATTGAAGCAATGAACATGAACTTGATGAAGCTCAGAGGGCTAGTGGGTGAAAGATGTCCCTGTATGCCACAGTCCATATGGTCACAACTGATCGACTAAACAACAATAATAATGATTTACTGCAGTCACACAATTCCCCCCAAAGGCCCCCCAAAGACCCCCAAATCCTCACACAATGGCATATTAAAAAATACTATTGTCAAATATGTTTTGTATTGTTTGTTTTTTGATATCTGTATTTATAAAGAAGGGTCCTCTGGTGGTCCAGTATTAGGATCTGCTGCTTTCACCGCTGTGAACTGGGTTCAGTTCCAGTCAGGGAACCAAGAGGTCACACCCCCTTGAAGTCATGCAGGGTTGGGCCTGATCAGTAATATGATGGGAGACCACCTAGGAAGATGCTGTAGCCCACTGGAGAAGGAACTGGCAACTCACTCCAGTATCTCTGCCCTGAATACGAAGAAGGTTAGCATGGTGTGTTATGGTCCATGAGGTCACAGAGAGTGAGACATGACTGAACAACACAACAAACAAATGTATAAAGAGGATACAACCACATTATAAGGGGTACATTATCCGTGCCGTATCCGCCATTATAGTCACCAGAGGTTCCTGTGACTGCAAGGGGTGTCCATGTATTCATAAGGACTACACGTTAATACCATATAATAATATTCCAGGACCACGTATACCCACAAGGCCCCTCACCAGAGCCCCAGCACACCCCTCAAAGCTTGTCTTGTGGGAATCCTAAATTATTCACAATTTGGAACAAAGTACTTTAGAGGACTATTATAAACATATATAGTATATTGGTGTCGACCCTCTATCACCGTGACCCTCATAGTGCCATGCTCTCAACACCCCACCAAGTTCTTCTACCAATGTGATCTCCATAATGGCTCCACTCACTCCATAATGGCTCCACTCCCTCCATAATGGCTCCACTTACTTACATTCTCTCACTCCATAATGGCTCCACTAACTCTATAATAGCTCCACTCACTTCCATTCTCTCACTCCATAATGGCTCCACTCACTTCCATTCTCTCACTCCATAATGGCTCCACTAACTCTATAATGGCGCCACTCACTCCATAATGGCTCCACTCACTCCATAATGGCTCCACTCACTTCCATTCACTCACTCCATAATTGCTCCACTAACTCCATAATGCCTCCACTCACTTCCATTCTCTCACTCCATAATGTCTCCACTAACTCTATAATGGCTCCACTCACTCTCTAATGGCTCCACTATCTCCATAATGGCTCCACTCACTTCCATTCTCTCTCTCCATAATGGCTCCACTCACTTCCATTCTCTCACTCCATAATGGCTCCACTAACTCCATAATGGCTCCACTCACTTCCATTCTCTCACTCCATAATGGCTCCACTAACTCTATAATGGCTCCACTCACTCCATAATGGCTCCACTCACTTCCACTCTCTCACTCCATAATCACTCCTCTCACTTCCACTTTCTTACTCCATAATGGCTCCTCTCACTTCTACTCTCTCACTCCATAATCACCCCTCTCACTTCCACTCTCTCACTCTATAATCACTCCTTTCACTTACACTTTTTCACTCCATAATCACTCACTTCTACTCTCTCACTCCATAATGGCTCCACTCACTCCATAATGGCTCCACTCACTTCCACACTCCATAATCCTTCCTCTCACTTCCACTCCTCTCACTCCATAATCACTTCTCTCACTTCCATTCACTCACTCCATAATTGCTCCACTAACTCCATAATGCCTCCACTCACTTCCATTCTCTCACTCCATAATGGCTCCACTAACTCTATAATGGCTCCACTCACTCTATAATGGCTCCACTATCTCCATAATGGCTCCACTCACTTCCATTCTCTCACTCCATAATGGCTCCACTCACTTCCATTTTCTCACTCCATAATGGCTCCACTAACTCCATAATGGCTCCACTCACTTCCATTCTCTCACTCCATAATAGCTCCACTAACTCTATAATGGCTCCACTCACTCCATAATAGCTCCACTCACTTCCACTCTCTCACTCCATAATCACTCCTCTCACTTCCACTTTCTTACTCCATAATGGCTCCTCTCACTTCCACTCTCTCACTCCATAATCACCCCTCTCACTTCCACTCTCACTCTATAATCACTCCTTTCACTTACACTTTCTCACTCCATAATCACTCACTTCTACTCTCTCACTCCATAATGGCTCCACTCACTCCATAATGGCTCCACTCACTTCCACACTCTATAATCCCTCCTCTCACTTCCACTCCTCTCACTCCATAATCACTTCTCTCACTTCCACTCTCTCACTCCATAATCGCTCCTTTCATTTCCACTCCTCTCACTTCCACTCTCACTCTCCATAATCACGCCTCTCACTTCTACTCTTTAACTCCATAATCACCCCTCTCACTTCCACTCTCACACTCTATAATCACTTCTCTCACTTCCACTCTCACACTCCACTCACTTCCACTCTCTCACTCCATAATGGCTCTGTAACGGATCTACTGGCACCCCGACCGGGTACCTCCGTTGATGGACGTGTCCTAGTTTGCGTCGAGGCCTACAAGCACCGCACTGGATACCACCACCACCACAGACTCCAAGGATAGTACATCAGGAACAAGGGTTCAGTTGGTACAGCTCAAGGGAGTATGCAAAAGCATAGCAATCCCCAGTATGATATAGAGATCCCCTCCAATAACGAGACGAGGCTACGTTTTGAAGGGTCAAGAAGAACTATATTTTAATGACAGGGAATCTCCTTTTATGCAATGGTGCCCTCTGAAGGGCTACACCCACATAATTATCACAACAGCCAATTATATACATGGTTCAACCCCCACGTCTCCTCCCCTCAGATAACAGGTAACACAATTAAAACAGACACAATTTTAACCACATTCTGGATGTACCCCAAAAACAGGGGGTACACCTTTAAGTCCAGCACCGTTCAATATCTCTCACCCAGGGGAACAACATATTAAAAAATGGCATGAATCAGACCAGGGGTTCAAAAGTTAGTAAAAGTATCTTTTACACATAACACACAGACATTTCACATATCCCCCACACAATACACATATAGGAACAATAGGTGTGGTCACCCCTCCCTGAGGCAACTTGATATAATCAGACATTAATTAGATCATTCTTCTTTGTTCTTATCAGAGAATGAAAACACTTTGGAAAATGCAAGGATCCTTTACAACTTCCTTATCTTAGGAGAGTCTCTGTAACAGGATTCTCTGTAATAGGATTATCTATTAGCCTAGTAGCTGTGATATTCTGAGCAAATATATTCTGTAGAACATAAAACAACATATCTACAGTACAGCAATGTGATCATATTTTAACCAAGAATTAAATAATCATAAAACAGGGTAAAACAGGATGGGTTCCGTTACAGGCTCCACTAACTCCATAATGGCTCCACACACTTCTACTCTCTCACTCCATAATGGCTCCACTCACTCCATAATGGCTCCACTCACTTCCACACTCCATAATCACTCTTCTCACTTCCATTTTCACACTCCATAATCAATCCTCTCACTTCAACTCCTCTCACTCCATAATCACTTCTCTCACTTCCACTCTCTCACTCCATAATCACTCCTTTCATTTCCACTCCTCTCACTTCCACTCTTTAACTCCATAATCACCCCTTTCACTTCCACTTTCTCACTCCATAATCCCTCCTCTCACTTCCACTCTCACACTCTATAATCACTTCTCTCACTTCCACTCTCACACTCCACTCACTTCCACTCTCTCACTCCATAATGGCTCCACTAACTCCATAATGGTTCCACTCACTTCTACTCTCTCACTCCATAATGGCTCCACTCACTCCATAATGGCTCCAGTCACTTCCACACTCCATAATCACTCCTCTCACTTCCACTCTCTCACTCCATAATCACTCTTCTCACTTCCACTTTAACACTCCATAATCAATCCTCTCACTTCCACTCCTCTCACTCCATAGTCACTTCTCTCACTTCCACTCTCTCACTCCATAATCGCTCCTCTCACTTCCACTACTCTCACTTCCACTCTCTCACTCCATAATCACTCATTTAACTTCCACTCTCACTCTCCATAATCACTCCTCTCACTTCCACTCTCTCACTCATTTCACTTCCACGCTCACTCTCCAAAATCACTTCTCTAACTTCCACTCTCTCACTCCATAATCACTCTTCTCACTCCCACTTTCACACTCCATAATCAATCCCCTCCTGTCACTCCATAATCACTTCTCTCACTTCCACTCTCTCACGCCATAATCGCTCCTCTCACTTCCACTACTCTCACTTCCACTCTCTCACTCCATAATCGCTCCTCTCACTTCCACTCTCACACTCCATAAACACTAATTTCACTTTCACTCTTACTCTCCATAATCACTCCTCTCACTTACCCTCCTCTCACTCCATAATCACTCCACTCACTTCCACTCTTACTCCATAATCACTCCTCACTTCCACACCTCTCACTCCATAAACACTCCTCTCATTTCCACTCCTCTCACTCCATTATCGCTTCTCACTTCCACACCTCTCACTCCATAACCACTCCTGTCACTTACACTCCTCTCATTCCATAATCACTCCACTCACTTACACTTTCTCACTCCATAATCATTCCTCTCACTTACACTCCTCTCACTCCATAATCAATTCACTCACTCCATAATAGCTCCACTCACTGTCTCACTCCATAATGGCTTCACTCACTCCATAATGGCTCCACTCACTTACATACTCCATAATCCCTCCTCTCACTTCCACTTTCTTACTCCATAATCACTCCTCTCAATTCCACTCTCTCACTCCATAATCGCTTTTCTCACTTCCACTGTCACACTCCATAATCATTCCTCTCACTTCCACTCTCACACTCCATAATCACTCCTCTCACTTCTACTCTCACACTCCATAATCACTCCTCTCACTTCCACTCTCAAACTCCATAATCGCTCCTCACTTCCACACCTCTCACTCCATAAACACTACATAATCATTCCTTTCACTTCCACATCCACACTCCATGTAACGGATCTACTGGCACCCCGACCGGGTACCTCCGTTGATGGACGCGTCCTAGTTTGCGTTGAGTACTACAAGCACCGCACCGGACACCACAACCACCACAGACTCCACAACCGCCGTAGCTTAACTGGAGCCGCGGCGTCTTCCTTCCACCCTGTATGAATCTCCAGCATCCAGGATCGTGTGGGGAAGACCTCTTCTCCAAGGAAAGTACATCAGGAACAAGGGTTCAGTAGTTACAGCTCAAGGGAGTATACAAAGCATAGCAATCCCCAGTATGATATAGCGATCCCCTCCAAGAACGAGACAAGGCTACGTTTTGAAGGGTCAAGCAGTGAACTCTTTTGCTGGCACACCCAGCCCGGTTTTTATTACAGTCAGGTAAACAGAACACACCCAGGGGGAGGTATAGAACAATCAATAACACAATAGTAACGCCCACAGTTTCCCTCCCCTCTACTTGAGAGATAATTGAGTTTATTACTGTATCTACTCAATTATCTCCCAGCTAAAACTTACACATTTTTATAAGTTTATGATTTTACATAGTACATAAATAAAACTTACATTTTTATGAACAACATAAATTGTGGAACAACATATTAAAAAATGGCATGAATCAGACCAGGGGTTCAAAAGTTAGTAAAAGTATCTTTTACCCATAACACACAGACATTTCACAGGCAATACATATCCCTCATAGTTGGCCACACAATACACATAGAGGGACAATAGGTGGGTCACACCTCCCTGAGGCTACCTGGCAACTTTGATACAATCAAACATGGATTAGATCATCCTTCTTTGTTCTTATGGCTGAGAATGAAAACACTTTATACAATAGACTTCCTTATCTTATGAGTTTCTGTAACAGGATTATCTCCCATGCCCAGGTCTGCACTAGTCTGGGCCAATTTTCTGCAGAGCATAAACCAACATACATACAGTATAATAATAGGATCATATTTTAACCATAATAATCATGAAACAGGGTAAAACAGTGATGGGTTCCGTTACACACCTCCCCCGTGACCATAAGCCGGCATACACGGTCTGATCCCAACGGATCGGCCTGGGGATGTCCGGACAAAAGTATTTGTTGGTCAATTCTCTAGTTTGACAACCCATCAGCATTACTGCAATTCACATTTACTCACATTTCCCATATCCCCAGATAGCTGGGATCTGAGCGCACAAAACTACCGAATAGCGCTCAGATCCTCTTCACACAGTTCAATTGCCATGTAGCTAAAGTCTTTCCCATAGTCTTTCATTATATGAATGGGCTCCATGGCATAGTTATCTGGGGTATCACCGCTCCCACAAGGCAAGTACCGAATGACCCCCCTGTATTTAAAGGGCCAGAATGAGTGACATACACTCTGGTATGGCCGAATACTGTGTTTGAAGGGCAATATGTACCAGGGCCATAGTCGCAGGGCAGGAGGCTGGCAAACAGTCCTCTCCAAGACAAAGTGGCGAAGGGCGCTTCGTCACACTCCATAATCACTCCTCTCACTTCTACTCTCTCACTCCATAATCCCTCCTCTCACTCCTGCTTTCTCACTCCATAATCCCTCCTCTCACTTCCACTCTCTAACTCCATCATCACTCCTTACTTCCACACCTCTCACTCCATAATCGCTCCTTTCACTTCCAGTCTCTCACTTCATAACTCCTCTCACTTCCACTCTCACACTTTATAATCACTTCTCTCACTTCCACTCTCACACTCCATAATGGCTCCACTAACTCCATAATGGCTCCACTCACTTCTACTCTCTCACTCCATAATGGCTCCACTCACTCCATAATCACTCCTCTCACTTCCACTCTCTCACTCCATAATCACTCTTCTCACTTCCACTTTCACACTCCATAATCAATCCTCTCACTTCCACTCACACACTCCATAATCACTCCTCTCACTTCCACTCACACACTCCATAATAGCTCCTCTCACTTCCACTCTCTCACTCCATAATCACTCCTCTCACTTCCACTTTCTAACTCCATAATCCCTCCTCTCACTTCCTCTTTCACACTCTATAATCGCTTCTCTCACTTCCACTCTCACACTCCATAATCACTCAACTTACTTCCACTCTCTCACTCCATAATGGCTCCACTCACTTCCACACTGCATAATCGCTCCTCTCACTTCCACTCTCACACTCTATAATCACTCCTCTCACTTCCACTCTCTCAATCTACAATCGCTCCTCTCACTTCCACTCTCACACTCTATATTGATTCCTCTCTCTTCCACTTTTTCACTCCATAATCACTCCTCTCACTTCAACTCTCTCACTTCATAATAACTCCTCTCACTTCCACTTTCTCACTCCATAATCCCTCCTCTCACTTCCACTCTCACACTTTATAATCACTTCTCTCACTTCCACTCTCACACTCCATAATGGCTCCACTAACTCCATAATGGCTCCACTCACTTCTACTCTCTCACTCCATAATGGCTCCACTCACTCCATAATCACTCCTCTCACTTCCACTCTCTCACTCCATAATCACTCTTCTCACTTCCACTTTCACATTCCATAATCAATCCTCTCACTTCCACTCCTCTCACTCCATAATCACTTCTCTCACTTCCACTCTCTCACTCCATAATCGCTCCTCTCACTTCCACTACTTTCACTTCCACTCTCACTCTCCATAATCACTCCTCTCACTTCCACTCTCTCACTCCATAATCACTCATTTCACTTCCACTCTCACTCTCCATAATCACTCCTCTCACTTCCACTCTCTCACTCCATAATCACTCTTCTCACTTTCACACTCCATAATCAATCCTCTCACTTCCACTCCTCTCACTCCATAATCACTTCTCTCACTTCCACTCTCACTCCATAATCGCTCCTCTCACTTCCACTCTCTCACTCCATAATCACTCCTCTCACTTACACTCTCTCACTCCATAATCGCTCCTCTCACTTCCACTCTCACACTCCATAATCACTCCTCTCCCTTCCACTCTCACACTCCATAATCACTCCTCTCCCTTCCACTCTCACACTCCATAATCACTCCTCTCACTTCCACTTTCTCACTCCATAATCGCTCCTCTCACTCTCTAACTCCATAATCCCTCCTCTCACTTCCACTCTCTCACTCCATAATCACTCTTCTCACTTTCACTTTCACACTCCATAATCAATCCTCTCACTTCCACTCCTCTCACTCCATAATCACTTCTCTCACTCCATAATCACTTCTCTCACTTCTACTCTCTCAATCCACAATCGCTCCTCTCACTTCCACTCTCACACTCCATAATAGCTCCTCTCACTTCCACTCTCTCACTCCATAATCACTCCTCTCACTTCCACTTTCTAACTCCATAATCCCTCCTCTCACTTCCTCTTTCACACTCTATAATCGCTTCTCTCACTTCCACTCTCACACTCCATAATCACTCCACTTACTTCCACTCTCTCACTCCATAATGGCTCCACTCACTTCCACACTGCATAATCACTCCTCTAACTTCCACTCTCTCAATCTACAATCGCTCCTCTCACTTCCACTCTCACACTCTATATTGATTCCTCTCTCTTCCACTTTTTCACTCCATAATCACTCCTCTCACTTCTACTCTCTCACTCCATAGTTGCTCCTCTCACTTCCACTCTCACACTCCATAATCGCTCCTCACTTCCACACCTCTCACTCCATAATCACTCCTCTCACTTCCACTCTCACACTCCATGATGGCTCCTCTCACTTCCACTTTCTCACTCCATAATGGCTCCTCTCTCTTCCACTTTCTCACTCCATAATGGCTCCTCTCACTTCTACTCTCTCACTCCATAATGGCTCCACTAACTCCGTAATGGCTCCACTCACTCCGTAATGGCTCCACTCACTTCCACACTCCATAATCCCTCCTCTCACTTCCACTCCTCTCACTCCATAATCACTTTTCTCACTTCCACTCCTCTCACTCCATAATCCCTCCTCTCACTTCCACTCCTCTCACTCCATAATCCCTCCTCTCACGTCCACTCCTCTCACTCCATAATCACTTCTCTCACTTCCACTCTCTCACTCCATAATCCCTCCTCTCATTTCAACTCCTCTCACTTCCACTCTATAACTCCATAATCACTCCTCTCACTTCCACTCTTTAACTCCATAATCACTCCTCTCACTTCCACTTTCTAACTCCATAATCCCTCCTCTCACTTCCTCTTTCACACTCTATAATCACTTCTCTCACTTCCACTCTCACACTCCATAATCACTCCACTTACTTCCACTCTCTCACTCCATAATGGCTCCACTAACTCCATAATGGCTCCACTCACTTCCACACTGCATAATCCCTCCTCTCACTTCTACTCTCACACTCTATAATCACTCCTCTCACTTCCACTTTCTCACTCCATAATCACTCCTCTCACTTCCTCTCACACTCTATAATCACTCCTCTCACTTCCACTTCTCACTCCACAATCGCTCCTCTAACTTCCACTCTCACACTCCATAATAGCTCCTCTCACTTCCACTCTCACACTCCATAATGGCTCCTCTCTCTTCCACTTTCTCACTCCACAATCGCTCCTCTCACTTCCACTCCTCTCACACTACATAATGGCTCCTCTCACTTCTACTCTCTCACTCCATGACTGCTCCTCTCACTTCCACTCTCACACTCCATAATTGCTCCTCACTTCCACTCTCTCACTCCATAATGGCTCCACTAACTCCATAATGGCTCCACTCACTCCATAATGGCTCCACTCACTTCCAGTCTCACACTCCATAATCACTCCTCTCACTTTCACTCCTCTCACTCCATAATCCCTCCTCTCACTTCCTCTTTCTCACTCCATAATCACTCCTCTCACTTCCACTCTCACACTCTATAATCGCTTCTCTCACTTCCACTCTCACACTCCATAATCACTCCTCTCACTTCTACTCTCTCACTCCACAATTGCTCCTCTAACTTCCACTCTCACACAGCATAATAGCTTCTCTCACTTCCACTCTCACACTCCATAATGGCTCCTCTCTCTTCCACTTTCTCACTCCACAATCGCTCCTCTCACTTCCACTCCTCTCACACTACATAATGGCTCCTCTCACTTCTACTCTCTCACTCCATAACTGCTCCTCTCACTTCCACTCTCACACTCCATAATCGCTCCTCACTTCCACTCTCTCACTCCATAATCACTCCTCTCACTTCCACTCTCTTACTCCATAATCACTCCTCTCACTTCTACTCTCTCACTCCATAACTGCTCCTCTCATTTCCTCTCCTCTCACTCCATTATCGCTCCTCACTTCCACACCTCTCACTCCATAATCACTCCTCTCACTTACACTCCTCTTACTCCATAATCATTCCTCTCACGTACACTCCTCTCACTCCATAATCACTCCACTCACTTACACTCTCTCACTCCATAATGGCTCCACTAACTCCATAATGGCTCCACTCACTCCATAATGGCTCCAGTCACTTCCAGTCTCACACTCCATAATCACTCCTCCCACTTCCACTCCTCTCACTCCATAATCACTCCTCTCACTTCCTCTTTCTCACTCCATAATCACTCCTCTCACTTCCACTCCTCTCACTCAATAATCACTCCTCTCAATTCCACTCTCTCACTCCAAAAACCTTCCTGCCACTTCCACTTCCCCATAAAGCTTGCCCTGGGAAAAAAGGTGAAGAAAGCTCCTGGGAGAGAACAGACGTTTAAAGATAACAGAGAAGTAACGCTCCTGGAGAGATAAAGAAAAATTTTATCAGGTTAGAATAGATACTAAGGAATAACGAACAATGCAAATACCGGGGAGAATAGGAAGGAATGGACGCTCTGAGGAGAGAATGGAAGATGTCCATGAAGAGAAAGATCTCACCACCACCGAAGAATCATTCAGAAGTAATGGAGGAATCTCTAATAGGAAAGTATAACTTCAGCTTCCAGTCTCTGAGAGATGAAGAAGGAAATACACAGAATGGAGGTCTCACAATAATAGAGTACGTGTCAGAAGACAGAAGAGACGCTCCCAGGAGAAGGGAAGGAATCAGGGACGGAGGCAGCAAAATGCAAATAATAAACGCAAACCAACAAGTTTATTGTAATACACCATCAGTGGAGACATAAAAGGGAAGTGAAAGGAGGAAAAAAGGATTCATATTCCAGCTGAATCCATACAATATAATAATAATAATAATAATAATAAAATAAAAGCAATAATAATGCTGAAGAGAAGGAATGTTCTGGGTCACAACTTTAAATTACTACACAAACATGGAAACACAAATAGCTCAAAAAACGAATCTCTGGCGACTTGTTCAGGTGAAGCGGACACAGAATCACACCTCTCACTCCATAATCACTCTTCTCAATTCCACTCTCTCACTCCATAATCCCTCCTCTCACTTCCACTCTCTCTCTCCATAATCACTCCTCTCACTTCCACTCCTCACTCCATAATCACTCCTCTCACTTCCACTCTCTCACTCCATAATCCCTCCTCTCACTTCCACTCTCTCTCTCCATAATCACTCCTCTCACTTCCACTCCTCACTCCATAATCACTCCTCTCAATTCCACTCTCTCACTCCATAATCCCTCCTCTCACTTCCACTCTCTCACTCCATAATCCCTCCTCTCACTTCCACTCTCTCTCTCCATAATCCCTCCTCTCACTTCCACTCTCTCTCTCCATAATCACTCCTCTCACTTCCACTCCTCTCACTCCATAATTACTCCTCTCACTTCATAATCACTCCTCTGATCTATGCTTTCACACTCCAAAATTGCTCCTCTCACTTCCACTCTCTCACTCAATAATCACTCCTCTCACTTCCATTACTGGAGTGGGTTGCAGGTTCCTTCTCCAGTGGACCGTGATTTGTCTGACCTCTCTGCCATGACCTGCCCATCTTGGGTGACCCTAAACGGTATAGCTCACAGTGTCATTGTAGCACACGAGCCCCTTCACCACAACAAGGTAGCCATCCAGGAGGGATCTTAAAACCTTCAAAACACGCTAATAATGTCCCTGTATCAATAAGCGGCGCTTACCCTGGCCTTCACACTCACACTCTGCACACACACACACAGTCTACATTGCATCAGCCTCCTGCATTAAACACTGCCATCTTGCTTCTGTCACCCTTCTGTCTCACGTCCCACCCACAAGCTCTTCGGGGTACGGACCTTAACCCCGGATCACAAACTCTGTTGACCAATTGTCTACTGACCCATTTGTGTTTTTTTGTGTACTTTTTCTGTTATTGTATTCCTACTTGTCTTACAATAGTCTATACATACTAATTATAACCTCTGTAGTTACTACTAATCCATGGACCCCAAAGATTGGAATTGGATGTCCTAACTGGCTTAGCATGATCCATTATCAATGGCATCCCAATCACAATGCACGAGATGTGGAATGGGAGGGGGGCAGCAGTATTTGTCACTAGGGGACGGCCCCCCTTCACTTCCAGGCTAATAAGAGATGTGCTCTGGAAATCTCAAAGTCTACTTTCATCGTAAAATACACTTGTGAGCGAAAGCATTCAGAGAAATGAGTTTTCTTCCCAAGGAGCGAGGAGCTCAGCTTGGACTTTCTGTAAATAATGAAACAGTCTTCCATTTTGATGCAGTTCTGCTACCACTTTGGACTTTGTTGAGCTTATGTAGGGTTTAAAGATCAAGCACAGCACAGTAATCTGACTACAAGACAAGCATGGATGGGTCATGGTTGCGCACCAGAGGCTCACAAATGGGTAAAACTGTGTCAAATAGCAAATTCTGTGCACAGGGTGTGGTTGCCCAAAGCTGAATCATTATCGGATTAGTCTGTGGAAGCTTGGGACGTGCTGCCTAACAAGGAAGAGTGTCAATGAAAGCCATCAAGTAGACCAGTCTCTAGGATCCTACAGCAGGTAGACACCATATGGAGAAGAGGAATGAAAGAAAATGTCATAAGAAAATATGGGTAGCAGAAGAGCACAGAGATAACGTCCATGGAGAACATAAGGCTTGCCCTGGGAAAAAAGGTGAAGAAAGCTCCTGGGAGAGAACAGACGTTTAAAGATAACAGAGAAGTAACGCTCCTGGAGAGATAAAGAAATGTTATCAGGTTAGAATAGATACTAAGGAATAACGAACAATGCAAATACCGGGGAGAATAGGAAGGAATGGACGCTCTGAGGAGAGAATGGAAGATGTCCATGAAGAGAAAGATCTCACCACCACCGAAGAATCATTCAGAAGTAATGGAGGAATCTCTAATAGGAAAGTATAACTTCAGCTTCCAGTCCCTGAGAGATAAAGAAGGAAATACACAGAATGGAGGTCTCACAATAATAGAGAACGTGTCAGAAGACAGAAGAGACGCTTCCAGGAGAAGGGAAGGAATCAGGGACGGAGGCAGCAAAATGCAAATAATAAACGCAAACCAACAAGTTTATTGTAATACACCATCAGTGGAGACATAAAAGGGAAGTGAAAGGAGGAAAAAAGGATTCATATTCCAGCTGAATCCATACAATATAATAATAATAATAATAATAATAATAATAATAATAAAATAAAAGCCATAATAATGCTGAAAAGAAGGAATATTCTGGGTCACAACTTTAAATTACTACACAAACATGGAAACACAAATAGCTCAAAAAACGAATCTCTGGTGACTTGTTCAGGTGGAGCGGACACAGAATCACACCTCTCACTCCATAATCACTCCTCTCAATTCCACTCTCTCACTCCATAATCCCAGCTCTCACTCCATAATCACTCCTCTCAATTCCACTCTCTCACTCCATAATCCCAGCTCTCACTCCATAATCACTCCTCTCACTTCCACTCTTATATGCCATAATCACTCCTCTCACTTCCACTCTCTCACTCCATAATCACTCCTCTCAATTCCACTCTCTCACTCCATAATCCCTCCTCTCACTTCCACTCTCTCACTCCATAATCACTCCTCTCACTTCCACTCTCTCTCTCCATAATCACTCCTCTCACTTCCACTCCTCTCACTCCATAATCACTCCTCTCACTCCATAATCACTCCTCTCACTTCCACTCTCTCACTCCATAATCACTCCTCTCAATTCCACTCTCTCACTCCATAATCGCTCCTCTAACTTCCACTCTCACACTCTATAATCACTCCTCTCACTCTCTCACTCCATAATCCCTCCTCTCACTTCCACTTCTCACTCCACAATCGCTCCTCTAACTTCCACTCTCACACAGCATAATAGCTTCTCTCACTTCCACTCTCACACTCCATAATGGCTCCTCTCTCTTCCACTTTCTCACTCCACAATCGCTCCTCTCACTTCCACTCTCACACTACATAATGGCTCCTCTCACTTCTACTCTCTCACTCCATAACTGCTCCTCTCACTTCCACTCTCACACTCCATAATCGCTCCTCACTTCCACTCTCTCCCTCCATAATCACTCCTCTCACTTCCACTCTCTTACTCCATAATCACTCCTCTCACTTCTACTCTCTCACTCCATAACTGCTCCTCTCATTTCCACACCTCTCACTCCATTATCGCTCCTCACTTCCACACCTCTCACTCCATAATCACTCCTCTCACTTACACTCCTCTTACTCCATAATCATTCCTCTCACGTACACTCCTCTCACTCCATAATCACTCCACTCACTTCCACTCTCTCACTCCATAATGGCTCCACTATCTCCATAATGGCTCCACTCACTCCATAATGGCTCCAGTCACTTCCAGTCTCACACTCCATAATCACTCCTTCCACTTCCACTCCTCTCACTCCATAATCACTCCTCTCACTTCCTCTTTCTCACTCCATAATCACTCCTCTCACTTCCACTCCTCTCACTCAATAATCACTCCTCTCAATTCCACTCTCTCACTCCAAAAACCTTCCTGCCACTTCCACTTCCCCATAAAGCTTGCCCTGGGAAAAAAGGTGAAGAAAGCTCCTGGGAGAGAACAGACGTTTAAAGATAACAGAGAAGTAACGCTCCTGGAGAGATAAAGAAATGTTATCAGGTTAGAATAGATACTAAGGAATAACGAACAATGCAAATACCGGGGAGAATAGGAAGGAATGGACGCTCTGAGGAGAGAATGGAAGATGTCCATGAAGAGAAAGATCTCACCACCACCGAAGAATCATTCAGAAGTAATGGAGGAATCTCTAATAGGAAAGTATAACTTCAGCTTCCAGTCTCTGAGAGATGAAGAAGGAAATACACAGAATGGAGGTCTCACAATAATAGAGTACGTGTCAGAAGACAGAAGAGACGCTCCCAGGAGAAGGGAAGGAATCAGGGACGGAGGCAGCAAAATGCAAATAATAAACGCAAACCAACAAGTTTATTGTAATACACCATCAGTGGAGACATAAAAGGGAAGTGAAAGGAGGAAAAAAGGATTCATATTCCAGCTGAATCCATACAATATAATAATAATAATAATAATAATAATAATAATAATAATAATAATAATAATAATAATAATAAAATAAAAGCCATAATAATGCTGAAAAGAAGGAATATTCTGGGTCACAACTTTAAATTACTACACAAACATGGAAACACAAATAGCTCAAAAAACGAATCTCTGGTGACTTGTTCAGGTGGAGCGGACACAGAATCACACCTCTCACTCCATAATCACTCCTCTCAATTCCACTCTCTCACTCCATAATCACTCCTCTCAATTCCACTCTCTCACTCCATAATCCCAGCTCTCACTCCATAATCACTCCTCTCAATTCCACTCTCTCACTCCATAATCCCAGCTCTCACTCCATAATCACTCCTCTCACTTCCACTCTTATATGCCATAATCACTCCTCTCACTTCCACTCTCTCACTCCATAATCACTCCTCTCAATTCCACTCTCTCACTCCATAATCCCTCCTCTCACTTCCACTCCTCACTCCATAATCACTCCTCTCACTTCCACTCTCTCTCTCCATAATCACTCCTCTCACTTCCACTCCTCTCACTCCATAATCACTCCTCTCACTCCATAATCACTCCTCTCACTTCCACTCTCTCACTCCATAATCACTCCTCTCAATTCCACTCTCTCACTCCATAATCCCTCCTCTCACTTCCACTCCTCACTCCATAATCACTCCTCTCACTTCCACTCTCTCACTCCATAATCCCTCCTCTCACTTCCACTCTCTCTCTCCATAATCACTCCTCTCACTTCCACTCCTCTCACTCCATAATCACTCCTCTCACTTCATAATCACTCCTCTGATCTATGCTTTCACACTGCAAAATTGCTCCTCTCACTTCCACTCTCTCACTCAATAATCACTCCTCTCACTTCCATTACTGGAGTGGGTTGCAGGTTCCTTCTCCAGTGGACCGTGATTTGTCTGACCTCTCTGCCATGACCTGCCCATCTTGGGTGACCCTACACGGTATAGCTCACAGTGTCATTGTAGCACACGAGCCCCTTCACCACAACAAGGTAGCCATCCAGGAGGGATCTTAAAACCTTCAAAACACGCTAATAATGTCCCTGTATCAATAAGCGGCGCTTACCCGCGGCCTTCACACTCACACTCTGCACACACAATTGTACACACACACACAGTCTACATTGCATCAGCCTCCTGCATTAATCACTGCCATCTTGCTTCTGTCACCCTCCTGTCTCACGTCCCACCCACAAGCTCTTCGGGGTACGGATCTTAACCCCGGATCACAAACTCTGTTGACCAATTGTCTACTGACCCATTTGTGTTTTTTTTGTGTACTTTTTCTGTTATTGTATTCCTACTTGTCTTACAATAGTCTATACATACTAATTATAACCTCTGTAGTTACTACTAATCCATGGACCCCAAAGATTGGAATTGGATGTCCTAACTGGCTTAGCATGATCCATTATCAATGGCATCCCAATCACAATGCACGAGATGTGGAATGGGAGGGGGGCAGCAGTATTTGTCACTAGGGGACGGCCCCCCTTCACTTCCAGGCTAATAAGAGATGTGCTCTGGAAATCTCAAAGTCTACTTTCATCGTAAAATACACTTGTGAGCGAAAGCATTCAGAGAAATGAGTTTTCTTCCCAAGGAGCGAGGAGCTCAGCTTGGACTTTCTGTAAATAATGAAACAGTCTTCCATTTTGATGCAGTTCTGCTACCACTTTGGACTTTGTTGAGCTTATGTAGGGTTTAAAGATCAAGCACAGCACAGTAATCTGACTACAAGACAAGCATGGATGGGTCATGGTTGTGTACCAGAGGCTCACAAATGGGTAAAACTGTGTCAAATAGCAAATTCTGTGCACAGGGTGTGGTTGTCCAAAGCTGAATCATTATCGGATTAGTCTGTGGAAGCTTGGAACGTGCTGCCTAACAAGGAAGAGTGTCACTGAAAGCCATCAAGTAGACCAGTCTCTAGGATCCAACAGCAAGTAGACACCATATGGAGAAGAGGAATGAAAGAAAATGTCATGAGAAAATATGGGTAGCAGAAGAGCACGGAGATAACGTCCATGGAGAACATAAGGTTTGCCCTGGGAAAAAAGGTGAAGAAAGCTCCTGGGAGAGAACAGACTTTTAAAGATAACAGAGAAGTAACGCTCCTGGAGAGATAAAGAAATGTTATCAGGTTAGAATAGATACTAAGGAATAACGAACAATGCAAATACTGGGGAGAATAGGAAGGAATGGACGCTCTGAGGAGAGAATGGAAGATGTCCATGAAGAGAAAGATCTCACCACCACCGAAGAATCATTCAGAAGTAATAGGGGAATCTCTAATAGGAAAGTATAACTTCAGCTTCCAGGCCCTGAGAGATAAAGAAGGAAATACACAGAATGGAGGTCTCACAATAATAGAGAACGTGTCAGAAGACAGAAGAGACGCTCTCAGAAGAAGGGAAGGAATCAGGGACTGAGGCAGCAAAATGCAAATAATAAACGCAAACCAACAAGTTTATTGTAATACACCATCAGTGGAGACATAAAAGGGAAGTGAAAGGAGGAAAAAAGGATTCATATTCCAGCTGAATCCATACAATATAATAATAATAATAATAATAATAATAATAATAATAAAATAAAAGCAATAATAATGCTGAAGAGAAGGAAAGGAATGTTCTGGGTCACAACTTTAAATTACTACACAAACATGGAAACACAAATAGCTCAAAAAACGAATTTCTGGCGACTTGTTCAGGTGAAGAGGACACAGAAGGTGCAGGGACAGGACGCCGAGGGCGCCGAAGATGCCGAGGGGCACCACACGCCATCTTCTGTATCTGAAATAGAGAAGAAGAATCTCAGAATGACTAACAGAGACTGGGGATCAAAACAGGGTATAACTAGCAGGACACAGACACCGGGAGATAGGGTATAACTAGCAGAGCACAGACACCGGGAGGTAGGGTATAACTAGCAGGACACAGACACCGGGAGGTAGGGAATAACTAGCAGAGCACAGACACCGGGAGGTAGGGTATAACTAGCAGAGCACAGACACCGGGAGGTAGGGTATAACTAGCAGGGCACAGACACCGGGAGGTAGGGTATAACTAGCAGAGCACAGACACCGGGAGGTAGGGTATAACTAGCAGGGCACAGACACCGGGAGGTAGGGTATAACTAGCAGGGCACAGACACCGGGAGGTAGGGTATAACTAGCAGGGCACAGACACCGGGAGGTAGGGTATAACTAGCAGGGCACAGACACCAGGAGGTAGGGTATAACTAGCAGAGCACAGACACCAGGAGGTAGGGTATAACTAGCAGGACACAGACACCGGGAGGTAGGGTATAACTAGCAGGGCACAGACACCAGGAGGTAGGGTATAACTAGCAGGGCACAGACACAGGGAGGTAGGGTATAACTAGCAGGACACAGACACCGGGAGGTAGGGTATAACTAGCAGGACACAGACACCGGGAGGTAGGGTATAACTAGCAGGACACAGACACCGGGAGGTAGGGTATAACTAGCAGGGCACAGACACCGGGAGGTAGGGTATAACTAGCAGGGCACAGACACCGGGAGGTAGGGTATAACTAGCAGAGCACAGACACCGGGAGGTAGGGTATAACTAGCAGGGCACAGACACCGGGAGGTAGGGTATAACTAGCAGGGCACAGACACAGGGAGGTAGGGTATAACTAGCAGGGCACAGACACCGGGAGGTAGGGTATAACTAGCAGAGCACAGACACCAGGAGGTAGGGTATAACTAGCAGGACACAGACACCAGGAGGTAGGGTATAACTAGCAGGACACAGACACCGGGAGGTAGGGTATAACTAGCAGAGCACAGACACCGGGAGGTAGGGTATAACTAGCAGGACACAGACACCGGGAGGTAGGGTATAACTAGCAGGACACAGACACCGGGAGGTAGGGTATAACTAGCAGGACACAGACACCGGGAGGTAGGGTATAACTAGCAGTACACAGACACCGGGAGGTAGGGTATAACTAGCAGGACACAGACACCGGGAGGTAGGGTATAACTAGCAGGACACAGACAAGGGGAGGTAGGGTATAACTAGCAGGACACAGACACCAGGAGGTAGGGTATAACTAGCAGGGCACAGACAGCGGGAGGTAGGGTATAACTAGCAGGACACAGACACCGGGAGGTAGGGTATAACTAGCAGGACACAGACACCGGGAGGTAGGGTATAACTAGCAGGACACAGACACCAGGAGGTAGGGTATAACTAGCAGGGCACAGACACCGGGAGGTAGGGTATAACTAGCAGGACACAGACACCGGGAGGTAGGGTATAACTAGCAGGACACAGACAAGGGGAGGTAGGGTATAACTAGCAGGACACAGACACCAGGAGGTAGGGTATAACTAGCAGGGCACAGACAGCAGGAGGTAGGGTATAACTAGCAGGGCACAGACACCGGGAGGTAGGGTATAACTAGCAGGGCACAGACAGCGGGAGGTAGGGTATAACTAGCAGGGCACAGACACCGGGAGGTAGGGTATAACTAGCAGGGCACAGACACCGGGAGGTAGGGTATAACTAGCAGGACACAGACACCAGGAGGTAGGGTATAACTAGCAGGGCACAGACACCGGGAGGTAGGGTATAACTAGCAGGGCAAAGACACCGGGAGGTAGGGTATAACTAGCAGGGCACAGACACCGGGAGGTAGGGTATAACTAGCAGAGCACAGACACCGGGAGGTAGGGTATAACTAGCAGGGCACAGACACCGGGAGGTAGGGTATAACTAGCAGGGCACAGACAGCGGGAGGTAGGGTATAACTAGCAGAGCACAGACACCGGGAGGTAGGGTATAACTAGCAGGACACTGACACCAGGAGGTAGGGTATAACTAGCAGGACACTGACACCAGGAGGTAGGGTATAACTAGCAGGACACAGACACCGGGAGGTAGGGTATAACTAGCAGGGCACAGACACCGGGAGGTAGGGTATAACTAGCAGGGCACAGACACCGGGAGGTAGGGTATAACTAGCAGGGCACAGACACCGGGAGGTAGGGTATAACTAGCAGGGCACAGACACCGGGAGGTAGGGTATAACTAGCAGGGCACAGACACCGGGAGGTAGGGTATAACTAGCAGGACACAGACACCGGGAGGTAGGGTATAACTAGCAGAGCACAGACACCGGGAGGTAGGGTATAACTAGCAGGGCACAGACACCGGGAGGTAGGGTATAACTAGCAGGGCACAGACACCGGGAGGTAGGGTATAACTAGCAGGACAAAGACACCGGGAGGTAGGGTATAACTAGCAGGACACAGACACAGGGAGGTAGGGTATAACTAGCAGAGCACAGACACTGGGAGGTAGGGTATAACTAGCAGAGCACAGACACTGGGAGGTAGGGTATAACTAGCAGGACACAGACACCGGGAGGTAGGGTATAACTAGCAGGGCACAGACACCGGGAGGTAGGGTATAACTAGCAGGACACAGACACCGGGAGGTAGGGTATAACTAGCAGGGCACAGACACCGGGAGGTAGGGTATAACTAGCAGGGCACAGACACCAGGAGGTAGGGTATAACTAGCAGGGCACAGACACCGGGAGGTAGGGTATAACTAGCAGAGCACAGACACCAGGAGGTAGGGTATAACTAGCAGGGCTCAGACACCGGGAGGTAGGGTATAACTAGCAGGACACAGACACCGGGAGGTAGGGTATAACTAGCAGGACACAGACACCGGGAGGTAGGGTATAACTAGCAGGACACAGACACCGGGAGGTAGGGTATAACTAGCAGAGCACAGACACCGGGAGGTAGGGTATAACTAGCAGAGCACAGACACCGGGAGGTAGGGTATAACTAGCAGGGCACAGACACCAGGAGGTAGGGTATAACTAGCAGGGCACAGACACCGGGAGGTAGGGTATAACTAGCAGGGCACAGACACCGGGAGGTAGGGTATAACTAGCAGGGCACAGACACCGGGAGGTAGGGTATAACTAGCAGGATACAGACATCGGGAGGTAGGGTATAACTAGCAGGGCACAGACACCGGGAGGTAGAGTATAACTAGCAGGGCACAGACACCGGGAGGTAGGGTATAACTAGCAGGACACAGACACCGGGAGGTAGGGTATAACTAGCAGGGCACAGACACCGGGAGGTAGGGTATAACTAGCAGGGCACAGACACCGGGAGGTAGGGTATAACTAGCAGAGCACAGACACCGGGAGGTAGGGTATAACTAGCAGGGCACAGACACCGGGAGGTAGGGTATAACTAGCAGGGCACAGACACCAGGAGGTAGGGTATAACTAGCAGAGCACAGACACCAGGAGGTAGGGTATAACTAGCAGGACACAGACACCGGGAGATAGGGTATAACTAGCAGAGCACAGACACCGGGAGGTAGGGTATAACTAGCAGAGCACAGACACCGGGAGGTAGGGTATAACTAGCAGAGCACAGACACCGGGAGGTAGGGTATAACTAGCAGGACACAGACACCGGGAGATAGGGTATAACTAGCAGGGCACAGACACCGGGAGGTAGGGTATAACTAGCAGGGCACAGACACCGGGAGGTAGGGTATAACTAGCAGGACACAGACACCGGGAGGTAGGGTATAACTAGCAGGACACAGACACCGGGAGGTAGGGTATAACTAGCAGGGCACAGACTCCGGGAGGTAGGGTATAACTAGCAGGGCACAGACACCGGGAGGTAGGGTATAACTAGCAGGACACAGACACCGGGAGGTAGGGTATAACTAGCAGGACACAGACACCGGGAGGTAGGGTATAACTAGCAGAGCGCAGACACAGGGAGGTAGGGTATAACTAGCAGAGCACAGACACCGGGAGGTAGGGTATAACTAGCAGAGCACAGACACCAGGAGGTAGGGTATAACTAGCAGGGCACAGACACCGGGAGGTAGGGTATAACTAGCAGGACATAGACACCAGGAGGTAGGGTATAACTAACAGGGCTCAGACACCGGGAGGTAGGGTATAACTAGCAGGGTACAGACACCGGGAGGTAGGGTATAACTAACAGAGCACAGACACCGGGAGGTAGGGTATAACTAGCAGGGTACAGACACCGGGAGGTAGGGTATAACTAACAGAGCACAGACACAGGGAGGTAGGGTATAACTAGCAGGACACAGACACCAGGAGGTAGGGTATAACTAGCAGGGCACAGACACCGGGAGGTAGGGTATAACTAGCAGGGCACAGACACCGGGAGGTAGGGTATAACTAGCAGGACACAGACACCAGGAGGTAGGGTATAACTAGCAGGACACAGACACCGGGAGGTAGGGTATAACTAGCAGGGCACAGACACTGGGAGGTAGGGTATAACTAGCAGGGCACAGACACCGGGAGGTAGGGTATAACTAACAGAGCACAGACACCGGGAGGTAGGGTATAACTAGCAGAGCACAGACACCGGGAGGTAGGGTATAACTAGCAGAGCACAGACACCGGGAGGTAGGGTATAACTAGCAGGGCACAGACACCGGGAGGTAGGGTATAACTAGCAGGGCACAGACAACGGGAGGTAGGGTATAACTAGCAGGGCACAGACACCGGGAGGTAGGGTATAACTAGCAGGACACAGACACCGGGAGGTAGGGAATAACTAGCAGGGCACAGACACCGGGAGGTAGGGTATAACTAGCAGGACACAGACACCGGGAGGTAGGGTATAACTAGCAGAGCACAGACACCAGGAGGTAGGGTATAACTAGCAGGACACAGACACCGGGAGGTAGGGTATAACTAGCAGGACACAGACACCGGGAGGTAGGGTATAACTAGCAGGGCACAGACACCGGGAGGTAGGGTATAACTAGCAGGGCACAGACACCGGGAGGTAGGGTATAACTAGCAGGACACAGACACCAGGAGGTAGGGTATAACTAGCAGGGCACAGACACCGGGAGGTAGGGTATAACTAGCAGGACACAGACACCGGGAGGTAGGGTATAACTAGCAGGACACAGACACCGGGAGGTAGGGTATAACTAGCAGGGCACAGACACCGGGAGGTAGGGTATAACTAGCAGGACACAGACACCGGGAGGTAGGGTATAACTAGCAGGACACAGACACCGGGAGGTAGGGTATAACTAGCAGGACACAGACACCGGGAGGTAGGGTATAACTAGCAGGACACAGACACCAGGAGGTAGGGTATAACTAGCAGGGCACAGACACCAGGAGGTAGGGTATATCTAGCAGGACACAGACACCGGGAGGTAGGGTATAACTAGCAGGGCACAGACACCGGGAGGTAGGGTATAACTAGCAGGGCACAGACACCGGGAGGTAGGGTATAACTAGCAGGACACAGACACCGGGAGGTAGGGTATAACTAGCAGGGCACAGACACCGGGAGGTAGGGTATATCTAGCAGGACACAGACACCGGGAGGTAGGGTATAACTAGCAGGACACAGACACCAGGAGGTAGGGTATAACTAGCAGGGCACAGACACCGGGAGATAGGGTATAACTAGCAGGGCACAGACACCGGGAGGTAGGGTATAACTAGCAGGACACAGACACCGGGAGGTAGGGTATAACTAGCAGGACACAGACACCGGGAGGTAGGGTATAACTAGCAGGACACAGACACCGGGAGGTAGGGTATAACTAGCAGGACACAGACACCAGGAGGTAGGGTATAACTAGCAGGACACAGACACCGGGAGGTAGGGTATAACTAGCAGGGCACAGACACCGGGAGGTAGGGTATAACTAGCAGGACACAGACACCGGGAGGTAGGGTATAACTAGCAGGGCACAGACACCGGGAGGTAGGGTATAACTAGCAGGACACAGACACCAGGAGGTAGGGTATAACTAGCAGGGCACAGACACCGGGAGATAGGGTATAACTAGCAGGGCACAGACACCGGGAGGTAGGGTATAACTAGCAGAGCACAGACACCGGGAGGTAGGGTATAACTAGCAGGGCACAGACACCGGGAGGTAGGGTATAACTAGCAGGACACAGACACCGGGAGGTAGGGTATAACTAGCAGGGCACAGACACCAGGAGGTAGGGTATAACTAGCAGGACACAGACACCGGGAGGTAGGGTATAACTAGCAGGACACAGACACCGGGAGGTAGGGTATAACTAGCAGGACACAGACACCGGGAGGTAGGGTATAACTAGCAGGACACAGACACCGGGAGGTAGGGTATAACTAGCAGCGCACAGACACCGGGAGGTAGGGTATAACTAGCAGAGCACAGACACCGGGAGGTAGGGTATAACTAGCAGGACACAGACACAGGGAGGTTGGGTATAACTAGCAGGACACAGACACAGGGAGGTAGGGTATAACTAGCAGGGCACAGACACCGGACGTAGGGTATAACTAGCAGGGCACAGACACCAGGAGGTAGGGTATAACTAGCAGGGCGCAGACACCGGGAGGTAGGGTATAACTAGCAGGACACAGACACCGGGAGGTAGGGTAAAACTAGCAGCGCACAGACACCGGGAGGTAGGGTATAACTAGCAGGACACAGACACCGGGAGGTAGGGTATAACTAGCAGGGCACAGACACCAGGAGGTAGGGTATAACTAGCAGGACACAGACACCGGGAGGTAGGGTATAACTAGCAGAGCACAGACACCGGGAGGTAGGGTATAACTAGCAGGACACAGACACCAGGAGGTAGGGTATAACTAGCAGGACGCAGACACCGGGAGGTAGGGTATAACTAGCAGGGCACAGACACCGGGAGGTAGGGTATAACTAGCAGGACACAGACACCAGGAGGTAGGGTATAACTAGCAGGGCGCAGACACCAGGAGGTAGGGTATAACTAGCAGGGCACAGACACCGGGAGGTAGGGTATAACTAGCAGGGCACAGACACCGGGAGGTAGGGTATAACTAGCAGGGCACAGACACCAGGAGGTAGGGTATAACTAGCAGAGCACAGACACCAGGAGGTAGGGTATAACTAGCAGGGCACAGACACCGGGAGGTAGGGTATAACTAGCAGGACGCAGACACCGGGAGGTAGGGTATAACTAGCAGGGCACAGACACCGGGAGGTAGGGTATAACTAGCAGGACACAGACACCAGGAGGTAGGGTATAACTAGCAGGGCACAGACACCGGGAGGTAGGGTATAACTAGCAGAGCACAGACACCAGGAGGTAGGGTATAACTAGCAGGGCACAGACACCAGGAGGTAGGGTATAACTAGCAGAGCACAGACACCGGGAGGTAGGGTATAACTAGCAGGGCACAGACACCGGGACGTAGGGTATAACTAGCAGGGCACAGACACCAGGAGGTAGGGTATAACTAGCAGGGCACAGACACCGGGAGGTAGGGTATAACTAGCAGGGCACAGACACCGGGAGGTAGGGTATAACTAGCAGGGCACAGACACCGGGAGGTAGGGTATAACTAGCAGGGCACAGACACCGGGAGGTAGGGTATAACTAGCAGGACACAGACACAGGGAGGTAGGGTATAACTAGCAGAGCACAGACACCAGGAGGTAGGGTATAACTAGCAGGGCACAGACACCGGGAGGTAGGGTATAACTAGCAGGGCACAGACACCAGGAGGTAGGGTATAACTAGCAGAGCGCAGACACAGGGAGGTAGGGTATAACTAGCAGAGCACAGACACAGGGAGGTAGGGTATAACTAGCAGGGCACAGACACCGGGAGGTAGGGTATAACTAGCAGGGCACAGACACCGGGAGGTAGGTTATAACTAGCAGGGCACAGACACCGGGAGGTAGGGTATAACTAGCAGGACACAGACACCAGGAGGTAGGGTATAACTAGCAGGGCACAGACACCGGGAGGTAGGGTATAACTAGCAGGGCACAGACACCGGGAGGTAGGGTATAACTAGCAGGACACAGACACCGGGAGGTAGGGTATAACTAGCAGGACACAGACACCGGGAGGTAGGGTATAACTAGCAGGACACAGACACCAGGAGGTAGGGTATAACTAGCAGGGCACAGACACCGGGAGGTAGGGTATAACTAGCAGGACACAGACACCGGGAGGTAGGGTATAACTAGCAGGACACAGACACCGGGAGGTAGGGTATAACTAGCAGAGCACAGACACCGGGAGGTAGGGTATAACTAGCAGGGCACAGACACCAGGAGGTAGGGTATAACTAGCAGGGCACAGACACCAGGAGGTAGGGTATAACTAGCAGGACACAGACACCGGGAGGTAGGGTATAACTAGCAGGACACAGACACCGGGAGGTAGGGTATAACTAGCAGGGCACAGACACCGGGAGGTAGGGTATAACTAGCAGGACACAGACACCAGGAGGTAGGGTATAACTAGCAGGGCACAGACACCGGGAGATAGGGTATAACTAGCAGGGCACAGACACCGGGAGGTAGGGTATAACTAGCAGAGCACAGACACCGGGAGGTAGGGTATAACTAGCAGGGCACAGACACCGGGAGGTAGGGTATAACTAGCAGGGCACAGACACCAGGAGGTAGGGTATAACTAGCAGGACACAGACACCGGGAGGTAGGGTATAACTAGCAGGACACAGACACCGGGAGGTAGGGTATAACTAGCAGCGCACAGACACCGGGAGGTAGGGTCTAACTAGCAGAGCACAGACACCGGGAGGTAGGGTATAACTAGCAGGACACAGACACAGGGAGGTTGGGTATAACTAGCAGGACACAGACACAGGGAGGTAGGGTATAACTAGCAGGGCACAGACACCGGACGTAGGGTATAACTAGCAGGGCACAGACACCAGGAGGTAGGGTATAACTAGCAGGGCGCAGACACCGGGAGGTAGGGTATAACTAGCAGGACACAGACACCGGGAGGTAGGGTATAACTAGCAGGGCACAGACACCAGGAGGTAGGGTATAACTAGCAGGACACAGACACCGGGAGGTAGGGTATAACTAGCAGAGCACAGACACCGGGAGGTAGGGTATAACTAGCAGGACACAGACACCAGGAGGTAGGGTATAACTAGCAGGACGCAGACACCGGGAGGTAGGGTATAACTAGCAGGACACAGACACCAGGAGGTAGGGTATAACTAGCAGGGCGCAGACACCAGGAGGTAGGGTATAACTAGCAGGGCACAGACACCGGGAGGTAGGGTATAACTAGCAGGGCACAGACACCGGGAGGTAGGGTATAACTAGCAGGGCACAGACACCGGGAGGTAGGGTATAACTAGCAGGGCACAGACACCAGGAGGTAGGGTATAACTAGCAGAGCACAGACACCAGGAGGTAGGGTATAACTAGCAGGGCACAGACACCGGGAGGTAGGGTATAACTAGCAGGACGCAGACACCGGGAGGTAGGGTATAACTAGCAGGGCACAGACACCGGGAGGTAGGGTATAACTAGCAGGACACAGACACCAGGAGGTAGGGTATAACTAGCAGGGCACAGACACCGGGAGGTAGGGTATAACTAGCAGAGCACAGACACCAGGAGGTAGGGTATAACTAGCAGGGCACAGACACCAGGAGGTAGGGTATAACTAGCAGGGCACAGACACCAGGAGGTAGGGTATAACTAGCAGGGCACAGACACCGGGAGGTAGGGTATAACTAGAAGGGCACAGACACCGGGAGGTAGGGTATAACTAGCAGAGCACAGACACCGGGAGGTAGGGTATAACTAGCAGAGCACAGACACCGGGAGGTAGGGTATAACTAGCAGGGCACAGACACCGGGAGGTAGGGTATAACTAGCAGAGCACAGACACCGGGAGGTAGGGTATAACTAGCAGGGCACAGACACCGGGACGTAGGGTATAACTAGCAGGGCACAGACACCAGGAGGTAGGGTATAACTAGCAGGGCACAGACACCGGGAGGTAGGGTATAACTAGCAGGGCACAGACACCGGGAGGTAGGGTATAACTAGCAGGGCACAGACACCGGGAGGTAGGGTATAACTAGCAGGGCACAGACACCGGGAGGTAGGGTATAACTAGCAGGACACAGACACAGGGAGGTAGGGTATAACTAGCAGAGCACAGACACCAGGAGGTAGGGTATAACTAGCAGGGCACAGACACCGGGAGGTAGGGTATAACTAGCAGGGCACAGACACCAGGAGGTAGGGTATAACTAGCAGAGCGCAGACACAGGGAGGTAGGGTATAACTAGCAGAGCACAGACACAGGGAGGTAGGGTATAACTAGCAGGGCACAGACACCGGGAGGTAGGGTATAACTAGCAGGGCACAGACACCGGGAGGTAGGTTATAACTAGCAGGGCACAGACACCGGGAGGTAGGGTATAACTAGCAGGACACAGACACCAGGAGGTAGGGTATAACTAGCAGGGCACAGACACCGGGAGGTAGGGTATAACTAGCAGGACACAGACACCAGGAGGTAGGGTATAACTAGCAGGGCACAGACACCGGGAGGTAGGGTATAACTAGCAGGGCACAGACACCAGGAGGTAGGGTATAACTAGCAGGGCACAGACACCAGGAGGTAGGGTATAACTAGCAGGACACAGACACCGGGAGGTAGGGTATAACTAGCAGGGCACAGACACCAGGAGGTAGGGTATAACTAGCAGAGCACAGACACCGGGAGGTAGGGTATAACTAGCAGGACACAGACACCGGGAGGTAGGGTATAACTAGCAGGACACAGACACCGGGAGGTAGGGTATAACTAGCAGGGCACAGACACCGGGAGGTAGGGTATAACTAGCAGGGCACAGACACCGGGAGGTAGGGTATAACTAGCAGGACACAGACACCGGGAGGTAGGGTATAACTAGCAGGACACAGACACCGGGAGGTAGGGTATAACTAGCAGGACACAGACACCAGGAGGTAGGGTATAACTAGCAGGACACAGACACCGGGAGGTAGGGTATAACTAGCAGGACACAGACACCGGGAGGTAGGGTATAACTAGCAGGGCGCAGACACCGGGAGGTAGGGTATAACTAGCAGGACACAGACACCGGGAGGTAGGGTATAACTAGCAGGGCACAGACACCGGGAGGTAGGGTATAACTAGCAGGACACAGACACCGGGAGGTAGGGTATAACTAGCAGGACACAGACACCGGGAGGTAGGGTATAACTAGCAGGACACAGACACCAGGAGGTAGGGTATAACTAGCAGGACACAGACACCGGGAGGTAGGGTATAACTAGCAGGACACAGACACCGGGAGGTAGGGTATAACTAGCAGGGCGCAGACACCGGGAGGTAGGGTATAACTAGCAGGACACAGACACCGGGAGGTAGGGTATAACTAGCAGGACACAGACACCGGGAGGTAGGGTATAACTAGCAGGTCACAGACACCAGGAGGTAGGGTATAACTAGCTGGGCACAGACACCGGGAGGTAGGGTATAACTAGCAGGTCACAGACACCAGGAGGTAGGGTATAACTAGCAGGTCACAGACACCAGGAGGTAGGGTATAACTAGCAGGACACAGACACCGGGAGGTAGGGTATAACTAGCAGGACACAGACACCGGGAGGTAGGGTATAACTAGCAGGTCACAGACACCAGGAGGTAGGGTATAACTAGCTGGGCACAGACACCGGGAGGTAGGGTATAACTAGCAGGTCACAGACACCAGGAGGTAGGGTATAACTAGCAGGTCACAGACACCAGGAGGTAGGGTATAACTAGCAGGACACAGACACCGGGAGGTAGGGTATAACTAGCAGGTCACAGACACCAGGAGGTAGGGTATAACTAGCAGGACACAGACACCGGGAGGTAGGGTATAACTAGCAGAGCACAGACACCGGGAGGTAGGGTATAACTAGCAGGACACAGACACCGGGAGGTAGGGTATAACTAGCAGGACACAGACACCGGGAGGTAGGGTATAACTAGCAGAGCACAGACACCGGGAGGTAGGGTATAACTAGCAGGGCACAGACACCGGGAGGTAGGGTATAACTAGCAGGGCACAGACACCGGGAGGTAGGGTATAACTAGCAGGACACAGACACAGGGAGGTAGGGTATAACTAGCAGGACACAGACACCGGGAGGTAGGGTATAACTAGCAGGGCACAGACACCAGGAGGTAGGGTATAACTAGCAGGTCACAGACACCGGGAGGTAGGGTATAACTAGCAGAGCACAGACACCGGGAGGTAGGGTATAACTAGCAGGACACAGACACCGGGAGGTAGGGTATAACTAGCAGGACACAGACACCGGGAGGTAGGGTATAACTAGCAGGTCACAGACACCGGGAGGTAGGGTATAACTAGAAGAGCACAGACACCGGGAGGTAGGGTATAACTAGCAGGACACAGACACCGGGAGGTAGGGTATAACTAGCAGGACACAGACACCTTGAGGTAGGGTATAACTAGCAGGGCACAGACACCGGGAGGTAGGGTATAACTAGCAGAGCACAGACACCGGGAGGTAGGGTATAACTAGCAGGACACAGACACCGGGAGGTAGGGTATAACTAGCAGGACACAGACACCAGGAGGTAGGGTATAACTAGCAGGACGCAGACACCGGGAGGTAGGGTATAACTAGCAGGGCACAGACACCAGGAGGTAGGGTATAACTAGCAGGACACAGACACCAGGAGGTAGGGTATAACTAGCAGGGCGCAGACACCGGGAGGTAGGGTATAACTAGCAGAGCACAGACACCGGGAGGTAGGGTATAACTAGCAGGGCACAGACACCAGGAGGTAGGGTATAACTAGCAGGACACAGACACCGGGAGGTAGGGTATAACTAGCAGGGCACAGACACCGGGAGGTAGGGTATAACTAGCAGGACACAGACACCGGGAGGTAGGGTATAACTAGCAGGACACAGACAAGGGGAGGTAGGGTATAACTAGCAGGACACAGACACCAGGAGGTAGGGTATAACTAGCAGGGCACAGACACCGGGAGGTAGGGTATAACTAGCAGGACACAGACACCAGGAGGTAGGGTATAACTAGCAGGGCACAGACACCAGGAGGTAGGGTATAACTAGCAGGACACAGACACCAGGAGGTAGGGTATAACTAGCAGGGCACAGACACCAGGAGGTAGGGTATAACTAGCAGGGCACAGACACCGGGAGGTAGGGTATATCTAGCAGGACACAGACACCAGGAGGTAGGGTATAACTAGCAGGGCACAGACACCGGGAGGTAGGGTATAACTAGCAGGACACAGACACCTGGAGGTAGGGTATAACTAGCTGGGCACAGACACCGGGAGGTAGGGTATAACTAGCAGGGCACAGACACCGGGAGGTAGGGTATAACTAGCAGGACACAGACACCAGGAGGTAGGGTATAACTAGCAGGGCACAGACACCAGGAGGTAGGGTATAACTAGCAGGACACAGACACCGGGAGGTAGGGTATAACTAGCAGGACACAGACACCGGGAGGTAGGGTATATCTAGCAGGACACAGACACCGGGAGGTAGGGTATAACTAGCAGGACACAGACACCGGGAGGTAGGGTATAACTAGCAGGACACAGACACCGGGAGGTAGGGTATAACTAGCAGGTCACAGACACCAGGAGGTAGGGTATAACTAGCTGGGCACAGACACGGGAGGTAGGGTATAACTAGCAGGTCACAGACACCAGGAGGTAGGGTATAACTAGCAGGTCACAGACACCAGGAGGTAGGGTATAACTAGCAGGACACAGACACCGGGAGGTAGGGTATAACTAGCAGGTCACAGACACCAGGAGGTAGGGTATAACTAGCAGGACACAGACACCGGGAGGTAGGGTATAACTAGCAGGACACAGACACCGGGAGGTAGGGTATAACTAGCAGGTCACAGACACCAGGAGGTAGGGTATAACTAGCTGGGCACAGACACCGGGAGGTAGGGTATAACTAGCAGGTCACAGACACCAGGAGGTAGGGTATAACTAGCAGGTCACAGACACCAGGAGGTAGGGTATAACTAGCAGGACACAGACAACGGGAGGTAGGGTATAACTAGCAGGTCACAGACACCAGGAGGTAGGGTATAACTAGCAGGACACAGACACCGGGAGGTAGGGTATAACTAGCAGGACACAGACAAGGGGAGGTAGGGTATAACTAGCAGAGCACAGACACCGGGAGGTAGGGTATAACTAGCAGAGCACAGACACCGGGAGGTAGGGTATAACTAGCAGGGCACAGACACCGGGAGGTAGGGTATAACTAGCAGGGCACAGACACCGGGAGGTAGGGTATAACTAGCAGGACACAGACACCGGGAGGTAGGGTATAACTAGCAGGACACAGACACCGGGAGGTAGGGTATAACTAGCAGGGCACAGACACCGGGAGGTAGGGTATAACTAGCAGGGCACAGACACCGGGAGGTAGGGTATAACTAGCAGGACACAGACACCGGGAGGTAGGGTATAACTAGCAGGGAACAGACACCGGGAGGTAGGGTATAACTAGCAGGACACAGACACCGGGAGGTAGGGTATAACTAGCAGGGCACAGACACCGGGAGGTAGGGTATAACTAGCAGGGCACAGACACCGGGAGGTAGGGTATAACTAGCAGGACACAGACACCGGGAGGTAGGGTATAACTAGCAGGACACAGACACCGGGAGGTAGGGTATAACTAGCAGGACACAGACACCGGGAGGTAGGGTATAACTAGCAGGACACAGACACCGGGAGGTAGGGTATAACTAGCAGGGCACAGACATCGGGAGGTAGGGTATAACTAGCAGGGCACAGACACCAGGAGGTAGGGTATAACTAGCAGGGCACAGACACCGGGAGGTAGGGTATAACTAGCAGGGCACAGACACCGGGAGGTAGGGTATAACTAGCAGGGCACAGACACCGGGAGGTAGGGTATAACTAGCAGTGCACAGACACCGGGAGGTAGGGTATAACTAGCAGGGCACAGACACCGGGAGGTAGGGTATAACTAGCAGGACACAGACACCGGGAGGTAGGGTATAACTAGCAGAGCACAGACACCGGGAGGTAGGGTATAACTAGAAGGGCACAGACACCGGGAGGTAGGGTTTAACTAGCAGAGCACAGACACCGGGAGGTAGGGTATAACTAGCAGGACACAGACACCGGGAGGTAGGGTATAACTAGCAGGACACAGACACCGGGAGGTAGGGTATAACTAGCAGGACACAGACACCGGGAGGGAGGGTATAACTAGCAGGGCACAGACACCGGGAGGTAGGGTATAACTAGCAGGGCACAGACACCGGGAGGTAGGGTATAACTAGCAGGACACAGACACAGGGAGGTAGGGTATAACTAGCAGGGCACAGACACCAGGAGGTAGGGTATAACTAGCAGGGCACAGACACCAGGAGGTAGGGTATAACTAGCAGGGCACAGACACCAGGAGGTAGGGTATAACTAGCAGGACACAGACACCGGGAGGTAGGGTATAACTAGCAGGGCACAGACACCGGGAGGTAGGGTATAACTAGCAGGACACAGACACCGGGAGGTAGGGTATAACTAGCAGAGCACAGACACCGGGAGGAAGGGTATAACTAGCAGGGCACAGACACCGGGAGGTAGGGTATAACTAGCAGGGCACAGACACCGGGAGGTAGGGTATAACTAGCAGGGCGCAGACACCAGGAGGTAGGGTATAACTAGCAGGACACAGACACCGGGAGGTAGGGTATAACTAGCAGGACACAGACACCGGAAGGTAGGGTATAACTAGCAGGGCGCAGACACCAGGAGGTAGGGTATAACTAGCAGGACACAGACACCGGGAGGTAGGGTATAACTAGCAGGACACAGACACCGGGAGGTAGGGTATAACTAGCAGGGCACAGACACCGGGAGGTAGGGTATAACTAGCAGGACGCAGACACCGGGAGGTAGGGTATACCTAGCAGAGCACAGACACCAGGAGGTAGGGTATAACTAGCAGGGAGCAGACATCAGGAGGTAGGGTATAACTAGCAGGACACAGACACAGGGAGGTAGGGTATAACTAGCAGGACACAGACACCGGGAGGTAGGGTATAACTAGCAGGACACAGACACCAGGAGGTAGGGTATAACTAGCAGGACACAGACACCGGGAGGTAGGGTATAACTAGCAGGACACAGACACCAGGAGGTAGGGTATAACTAGCAGGGCACAGACACCGGGAGGTAGGGTATAACTAGCAGAGCACAGACACCGGGAGGTAGGGTATAACTAGCAGGACACAGACACCGGGAGGTAGGGTATAACTAGCAGGACACAGACACCGGGAGGTAGGGTATAACTAGCAGGACACAGACACCGGGAGGTAGGGTATAACTAGCAGGGCACAGACACCGGGAGGTAGGGTATAACTAGCAGGACACAGACACCGGGAGATAGGGTATAACTAGCAGGACACAGACACCGGGAGGTAGGGTATAACTAGCAGGGCACAGACACCGGGAGGTAGGGTATAACTAGCAGGGCACAGACACCGGGAGGTAGGGTATAACTAGCAGGGCACAGACACCGGGAGGTAGGGTATAACTAGCAGGACACAGACACCGGGAGGTAGGGTATAACTAGCAGGACACAGACACCGGGAGGTAGGGTATAACTAGCAGGGCACAGACACCGGGAGGTAGGGTATAACTAGCAGGGCACAGACACCGGGAGGTAGGGTATAACTAGCAGGACACAGACACCGGGAGGTAGGGTATAACTAGCAGGACACAGACACCGGGAGGTAGGGTATAACTAGCAGGGCACAGACACCAGGAGGTAGGGTATAACTAGCAGGGCACAGACACCGGGAGGTAGGGTATAACTAGCAGAGCACAGACACCGGGAGGTAGGGTATAACTAGAAGGGCACAGACACCGGGAGGTAGGGTATAACTAGCAGGACACAGACACCGGGAGGGAGGGTATAACTAGCAGGGCACAGACACCGGGAGGTAGGGTATAACTAGCAGGGCACAGACACCGGGAGGTAGGGTATAACTAGCAGGACACAGACACAGGGAGGTAGGGTATAACTAGCAGGGCGCAGACACCAGGAGGTAGGGTATAACTAGCAGGGCACAGACACCAGGAGGTAGGGTATAACTAGCAGGGCACAGACACCAGGAGGTAGGGTATAACTAGCAGGACACAGACACCGGGAGGTAGGGTATAACTAGCAGAGCACAGACACCGGGAGGAAGGGTATAACTAGCAGGGCACAGACACCGGGAGGTAGGGTATAACTAGCAGGGCACAGACACCGGGAGGTAGGGTATAACTAGCAGGGCGCAGACACCAGGAGGTAGGGTATAACTAGCAGGACACAGACACCGGGAGGTAGGGTATAACTAGCAGGGCACAGACACCGGGAGGTAGGGTATAACTAGCAGGACACAGACACCGGGAGGTAGGGTATAACTAGCAGGGCACAGACACCGGGAGGTAGGGTATAACTAGCAGGGCACAGACACCGGGAGGTAGGGTATAACTAGCAGGGCACAGACACCGGGAGGTAGGGTATAACTAGCAGGGCACAGACACCGGGAGGTAGGGTATAACTAGCAGAGCACAGACACCGGGAGGTAGGGTATAACTAGCAGGACACAGACACCGGGAGGTAGGGTATAACTAGCAGGGCACAGACACCAGGAGGTAGGGTATAACTAGCAGGGCGCAGACATCGGGAGGTAGGGTATAACTAGCAGGACACAGACACCGGGAGGTAGGGTATAACTAGCAGGGCGCAGACACCAGGAGGTAGGGTATAACTAGCAGGGCACAGACACCGGGAGGTAGGGTATAACTAGCAGGACACAGACACCGGGAGGTAGGGTATAACTAGCAGGGCGCAGACACCAGGAGGTAGGGTATAACTAGCAGGGCACAGACACCGGGAGGTAGGGTATAACTAGCAGGACACAGACACCGGAAGGTAGGGTATAACTAGCAGGGCGCAGACACCAGGAGGTAGGGTATAACTAGCAGGGCACAGACACCAGGAGGTAGGGTATAACTAGCAGGACACAGACACCGGGAGGTAGGGTATAACTAGCAGGGCACAGACACCGGGAGGTAGGGTATAACTAGCAGGGCACAGACACCGGGAGGTAGGGTATAACTAGCAGGACACAGACACCGGGAGGTAGGGTATAACTAGCAGGGCACAGACACCGGGTGGTAGGGTATAACTAGCAGGGCACAGACACCGGGTGGTAGGGTATAACTAGCAGGGCACAGACACAGGGAGGTAGGGTATAACTAGCAGGGCACAGACACCGGGAGGTAGGGTATAACTAGCAGGACACAGACACCGGGAGGTAGGGTATAACTAGCAGGGCGCAGACACCGGGAGGTAGGGTATAACTAGCAGGACACAGACACCGGGAGGTAGGGTATAACTAGCAGGGCACAGACACCGGGAGGTAGGGTATAACTAGCAGGGCACAGACACCAGGAGGTAGGGTATAACTAGCAGGGCACAGACACCGGGAGGTAGGGTATAACTAGCAGGACACAGACACGGGGAGGTAGGGTATAACTAGCAGGGCACAGACACCGGGAGGTAGGGTATAACTAGCAGGACACAGACACCGGGAGGTAGGGTATAACTAGCAGGGCACAGACACCGGGAGGTAGGGTATAACTAGCAGGACACAGACACCGGGAGGTAGGGTATAACTAGCAGGACACAGACACCAGGAGGTAGGGTATAACTAGCAGAGCACAGACACCGGGAGGTAGGGTATAACTAGCAGGGCACAGACACCGGGAGGTAGGGTATAACTAGTAGGACACAGACACCGGGAGGTAGGGTATAACTAGCAGGGCACAGACACCGGGAGGTAGGGTATAACTAGCAGGACACAGACACCGGGAGGTAGGGTATAACTAGCAGGACACAGACACCGGGAGGTAGGGTATAACTAGCAGGGCACAGACACCGGGAGGTAGGGTATAACTAGCAGGACACAGACACCGGAAGGTAGGGTATAACTAGCAGGGCGCAGACACCAGGAGGTAGGGTATAACTAGCAGGACACAGACACCGGGAGGTAGGGTATAACTAGCAGGACACAGACACCGGGAGGTAGGGTATAACTAGCAGGGCACAGACACCGGGAGGTAGGGTATAACTAGCAGGACGCAGACACCGGGAGGTAGGGTATAACTAGCAGGGCACAGACACCGGGAGGTAGGGTATAACTAGCAGGACGCAGACACCGGGAGGTAGGGTATAACTAGCAGAGCACAGACACCGGGAGGTAGGGTATAACTAGCAGAGCACAGACACCGGGAGGTAGGGTATAACTAGCAGGACACAGACACCAGGAGGTAGGGTATAACTAGCAGGACACAGACACCGGGAGGTAGGGTATAACTAGCAGAGCACAGACACCGGGAGGTAGGGTATAACTAGCAGAGCACAGACACCGGGAGGTAGGGTATAACTAGCAGGGCACAGACACCGGGAGGTAGGGTATAACTAGCAGGACACAGACACCGGGAGGTAGGGTATAACTAGCAGGGCACAGACACCAGGAGGTAGGGTATAACTAGCAAGGCACAGACACCGGGAGGTAGGGTATAACTAGCAGGACACAGACACCGGGAGGTAGGGTATAACTAGCAGGACACAGACACCGGGAGGTAGGGTATAACTAGCAGGACACAGACACCGGGAGGTAGGGTATAACTAGCTGGAGACAGACACCGGGAGGTAGGGTATAACTAGCAGGACACAGACACCGGGAGGTAGGGTATAACTAGCAGAGCACAGACACCGGGAGGTAGGGTATAACTAGCAGGGCACAGACACCGGGAGGTAGGGTATAACTAGCAGAGCACAGACACCAGGAGGTAGGGTATAACTAGCAGGACACAGACACCGGGAGGTAGGGTATAACTAGCAGAGCACAGACACCGGGAGGTAGGGTATAACTAGCAGAGCACAGACACCGGGAGGTAGGGTATAACTAGCAGGGCACAGACACCGGGAGGTAGGGTATAACTAGCAGGACACAGACACCGGGAGGTAGGGTATAACTAGCAGGGCACAGACACCGGGAGGTAGGGTATAACTAGCAGGGCACAGACACCGGGAGGTAGGGTATACCTAGCAGGACACAGACACCAGGAGGTAGGGTATAACTAGCAGGACACAGACACCGGGAGGTAGGGTATAACTAGCAGGGCACAGACACCGGGAGGTAGGGTATAACTAGCAGGGCACAGACACCTGGAGGTAGGGTATAACTAGCAGGACACAGACACCGGGAGGTAGGGTATAACTAGCAGGACACAGACACCGGGAGGTAGGGTATAACTAGCAGGGCACAGACACCAGGAGGTAGGGTATAACTAGCAGGGCACAGACACCGGGAGGTAGGGTATAACTAGCAGGGCATAGACACCTGGAGGTAGGGTATAACTAGCAGGGCACAGACACCAGGAGGTAGGGTATAACTAGCAGAGCACTGACACCGGGAGGTAGGGTATAACTAGCAGGGCACAGACACCGGGTGGTAGGGTATAACTAGCAGGACACAGACACCGGGAGGTAGGGTATAACTAGCAGAGCACAGACACCGGGAGGTAGGGTATAACTAGCAGAGCACAGACACAGGGAGGTAGGGTATAACTAGCAGGGCACAGACACCGGGAGGTAGGGTATAACTAGCAGGGCACAGACACCGGGAGGTAGGGTATAACTAGCAGGGCACAGACACCGGGAGGTAGGGTATAACTAGCAGGGCACAGACACCAGGAGGTAGGGTATAACTAGCAGGGCACAGACACCGGGAGGTAGGGTATAACTAGCAGAGCACAGACACCGGGAGGTAGGGTATAACTAGCAAGGCACAGACACCGGGAGGTAGGGTATAACTAGCTGGACACAGACACCGGGAGGTAGGGTATAACTAGCAGGGCACAGACACCAGGAGGTAGGGTATAACTAGCAGAGCACTGACACCGGGAGGTAGGGTATAACTAGCAGGGCACAGACACCAGGAGGTAGGGTATAACTAGCAGAGCACTGACACCGGGAGGTAGGGTATAACTAGCAGGGCACAGACACCAGGAGGTAGGGTATAACTAGCAGAGCACTGACACCGGGAGGTAGGGTATAACTAGCAGGGCACAGACACCGGGTGGTAGGGTATAACTAGCAGGACACAGACACCGGGAGGTAGGGTATAACTAGCAGAGCACAGACACCGGGAGGTAGGGTATAACTAGCAGAGCACAGACACAGGGAGGTAGGGTATAACTAGCAGGGCACAGACACCGGGAGGTAGGGTATAACTAGCAGGGCACAGACACCGGGAGGTAGGGTATAACTAGCAGGGCACAGACACCGGGAGGTAGGGTATAACTAGCAGGGCACAGACACCAGGAGGTAGGGTATAACTAGCAGGGCACAGACACCGGGAGGTAGGGTATAACTAGCAGAGCACAGACACCGGGAGGTAGGGTATAACTAGCAGAGCACAGACACCTGGAGGTAAGGTATAACTAGCAGGGCACAGACACCGGGAGGTAGGGTATAACTAGCAGGAGACAGACACCGGGAGGTAGGGTATAACTAGCAGGACACAGACACCGGGAGGTAGGGTATAACTAGCAGGGCACAGACACCGGGAGGTAGGGTATAACTAGCAGGACACAGATACCGGGAGGTAGGGTATAACTAGCAGAGCACAGACACCGGGAGGTAGGGTATAACTAGCAGGACACAGACACCGGGAGGTAGGGTATAACTAGCAGAGCACAGACACCAGGAGGTAGGGTATAACTAGCAGGACACAGACACCGGGAGGTAGGGTATAACTAGCAGGACGCAGACACCGGGAGGTAGGGTATAACTAGCAGGACGCAGACACCGGGAGGTAGGGTATAACTAGCAGAGCACAGACACCAGGAGGTAGGGTATAACTAGCAAGGCACAGACACCGGGAGGTAGGGTATAACTAGCAGGACACAGACACGGGGAGGTAGGGTATAACTAGCAGGGCACAGACACCGGGAGGTAGGGTATAACTAGCAGGACACAGACACCGGGAGGTAGGGTATAACTAGCAGGGCACAGACACCGGGAGGTAGGGTATAACTAGCAGGGCACAGACACCGGGAGGTAGGGTATAACTAGCAGGACACAGACACCGGGAGGTAGGGAATAACTAGCAGGGCACAGACACCGGGAGGTAGGGTATAACTAGCAGGACACAGACACCGGGAGGTAGGGTATAACTAGCAGGGCACAGACACCGGGAGGTAGGGTATAACTAACAGGGCACAGACACCGGGAGGTAGGGTATAACTAGCAGGGCACAGACACCGGGAGGTAGGGTATAACTAGCAGGGCACAGACACCGGGAGGTAGGGTATAACTAGCAGGGCACAGACACCGGGAGGTAGGGTATAACTAGCAGGACACAGACACCAGGAGGTAGGGTATAACTAGCAGGGCACAGACACCGGGAGGTAGGGTATAACTAGCAGGACACAGACACAGGGAGGTAGGGTATAACTAGCAGGGCACAGACACCGGGAGGTAGGGTATAACTAGCAGGACACAGACACCAGGAGGTAGGGTATAACTAGCAGGACACAGACACCGGGAGGTAGGGTATAACTAGCAGGGCACAGACACCGGGAGGGTAGGGTATAACTAGCAGGACACAGACACCGGGAGGTAGGGTATAACTAGCAGGACACAGACACCGGGAGGTAGGGTATAACTAGCAGAGCACTGACACCGGGAGGTAGGGTATAACTAGCAGGGCACAGACACCAGGAGGTAGGGTATAACTAGCAGGACACAGACACCAGGAGGTAGGGTATAACTAGCAGGGCACAGACACTGGGAGGTAGGGTATAACTAGCAGGACACAGACACCGGGAGGTAGGGTATAACTAGCAGAGCACTGACACCGGGAGGTAGGGTATAACTAGCAGGGCACAGACACCGGAGGTAGGGTATAACTAGCAGAGCACTGACACCGGGAGGTAGGGTATAACTAGCAGGGCACAGACACCGGAGGTAGGGTATAACTAGCAGAGCACAGACACCAGGAGGTAGGGTATAACTAGCAGAGCACAGACACCGGGAGGTAGGGTTTAACTAGCAGGGCACAGACACCGGGAGGTAGGGTATAACTAGCAGGGCACAGACACCGGGAGGTAGGGTATAACTAGCAGGACATAGACACCGGGAGGTAGGGTATAACTAGCAGGACACAGACACCGGGAGGTAGGGTATAACTAGCAGGACACAGACACCAGGAGGTAGGGTATAACTAGCAGAGCACAGACACCAGGAGGTAGGGTATAACTAGCAGAGCACAGACACCGGGAGGTAGGGTATAACTAGCAGGACACAGACACCAGGAGGTAGGGTATAACTAGCAGGACACAGACACCGGGAGGTAGGGTATAACTAGCAGGGCACAGACACCGGGAGGTAGGGTATAACTAGCAGGGCACAGACACAGGGAGGTAGGGTATAACTATCAGAGCACAGACACCGGGAGGTAGGGTATAACTAGCAGGGCACAGACACCGGGAGGTAGGGTATAACTAGCAGGGCACAGACACCGGGAGGTAGGGTATAACTAGCAGGGCACAGACACCGGGAGGTAGGGTATAACTAGCAGAGCACAGACACCGGGAGGTAGTGTATAACTAGCAGGGCACAGACACCGGGAGGTAGGGTATAACTAGCAGGGCACAGACACCAGGAGGTAGGGTATAACTAGCAGGACACAGACACCGGGAGGTAGGGTATAACTAGCAGGGCACAGACACTGGGAGGTAGGGTATAACTAGCAGGACACAGACACCGGGAGGTAGGGTTTAACTAGCAGGGTACAGACACAGGGAGGTAGGGTATAACTAGCAGGGCACAGACACCAGGAGGTAGGGTATAACTAGCAGAGCACAGACACCGGGAGGTAGGGTATAACTAGCAGGACACAGACACCGGGAGGTAGGGTATACCTAGCAGGACACAGACACCGGGAGGTAGGGTATAACTAGCAGAGCACAGACACCGGGAGGTAGGGTATAACTAGCAGGGCACAGACACCGGGAGGTAGGGTATAACTAGCAGGGCGCAGACACAGGGAGGTAGGGTATAACTAGCAGGACACAGACACCGGTAGGTAGGGTATAACTAGCAGAGCACAGACACCGGGAGGTAGGGTATAACTAGCAGGACACAGACACCGGGAGGTAGGGTATAACTAGCAGGGCACAGACCCCGGGAGGTAGGGTATAACTAGCAGGGCACAGACACCGGAGGTAGGGTATAACTAGCAGAGCACAGACACCAGGAGGTAGGGTATAACTAGCAGGGCACAGACACCGGGAGGTAGGGTATAACTAGCAGGGCACAGACACCAGGAGGTAGGGTATAACTAGCAGGGCACAGACCCCGGGAGGTAGGGTATAACTAGCAGGGCACAGACACCGGAGGTAGGGTATAACTAGCAGGGCACAGACACCGGGAGGTAGGGTATAACTAGCAGAGCACAGACACAGGGAGGTAGGGTATAACTAGCAGGGCACAGACACCGGAGGTAGGGTATAACTAGCAGGGCACAGACCCCGGGAGGTAGGGTATAACTAGCAGGGCACAGACCCCGGGAGGTAGGGTATAACTAGCAGGGCACAGACACCGGAGGTAGGGTATAACTAGCAGGGCACAGACACCAGGAGGTAGGGTATAACTAGCAGGGCACAGACCCCGGGAGGTAGGGTATAACTAGCAGGGCACAGACACCGGAGGTAGGGTATAACTAGCAGAGCACAGACACCAGGAGGTAGGGTATAACTAGCAGGGCACAGACACCAGGAGGTAGGGTATAACTAGCAGGACACAGACACCGGGAGATAGGGTATAACTAGCAGAGCACAGACACCGGGAGGTAGGGTATAACTAGCAGAGCACAGACACCGGGAGGTAGGGTATAACTAGCAGGGCACAGACACCGGAGGTAGGGTATAACTAGCAGAGCACAGACACCAGGAGGTAGGGTATAACTAGCAGGGCACAGACACCAGGAGGTAGGGTATAACTAGCAGGACACAGACACCGGGAGATAGGGTATAACTAGCAGAGCACAGACACCGGGAGGTAGGGTATAACTAGCAGAGCACAGACACCGGGAGGTAGGGTATAACTAGCAGGGCACAGACACAGGGAGGTAGGGTATAACTAGCAGGACACAGACACCGGAGGTAGGGTATAACTAGCAGGGCACAGACACCGGGAGGTAGGGTATAACTAGCAGGGCACAGACACCGGGAGGTAGGGTATAACTAGCAGGGCACAGACACCGGGAGGTAGGGTATAACTAGCAGGGCACAGACACCAGGAGGTAGGGTATAACTAGCAGGGCACAGACACCAGGAGGTAGGGTATAACTAGCAGGGCACAAACACAGGGAGGTAGGGTATAACTAGCAGGGCACAGACACTGGGAGGTAGGGTATAACTAGCAGGGCACAGACACCAGGAGGTAGGGTATAACTAGCAGGACACAGACACCGGGAGGTAGGGTATAACTAGCTGGGCACAGACACCGGGAGGCAGGGTATAACTAGCAGGACACAGACACCGGGAGGTAGGGTATAACTAGCAGGGCACAGACACCGGGAGGTAGGGTATAACTAGCAGAGCACAGACACCAGGAGGTAGGGTATAACTAGCAGAGCACAGACACCGGGAGGTAGGGTATAACTAGCAGGTCACAGACACAGGGAGGTAGGGTATAACTAGCAGAGCACAGACACAGGGAGGTAGGGTATAACTAGCAGGGCACAGACACCAGGAGGTAGGGTATAACTAGCAGAGCACAGACACCGGGAGGTAGGGTATAACTAGCAGGACACAGACACCGGGAGGTAGGGTATAACTAGCAGGGCACAGACACCGGGAGGTAGGGTATAACTAGCAGGACACAGACACCGGGAGGTAGGGTATAACTAGCAGAGCACAGACACAGGGAGGTAGGGTATAACTAGCAGGGCACAGACATCAGGAGGTAGGGTATAACTAGCAGGGCACAGACACCAGGAGGTAGGGTATAACTAGCAGGGCACAGACACCGGGAGGTAGGGTATAACTAGCAGGGCACAGACACCAGGAGGTAGGGTATAACTAGCAGAGCACAGACACCTGGAGGTAGGGTATAACTAGCAGGACACAGACACCTGGAGGTAGGGTATAACTAGCAGGACACAGACACCGGGAGGTAGGGTATAACTAGCAGGGCACAGACACCAGGAGGTAGGGTATAACTAGCAGGGCACAGACACCAGGGGGTAGGGTATAACTAGCAGAGCACAGACACCAGGAGGTAGGGTATAACTAGCAGGACACAGACACCAGGAGGTAGGGTATAACTAGCAGGGCACAGACACCGGGAGGTAGGGTATAACTAGCAGGGCACAGACACCAGGGGGTAGGGTATAACTAGCAGGGCACAGACACCGGGAGGTAGGGTATAACTAGCAGAGCACAGACACCGGGAGGTAGGGTATAACTAGCTGGGCACAGACACCGGGAGGTAGGGTATAACTAGCAGGGCACAGACACCAGGAGGTAGGGTATAACTAGCAGGGCACAGACACCAGGAGGTAGGGTATAACTAGCAGGGCACAGACACCGGGAGGTAGGGTATAACTAGCAGGGCACAGACACCGGGAGGTAGGGTATAACTAGCAGAGCACAGACACCGGGAGGTAGGGTATAACTAGCAGGACACAGACACCGGGAGGTAGGGTATAACTAGCAGGACACAGACACCTGGAGGTAGGGTATAACTAGCAGAGCACAGACACCAGGAGGTAGGGTATAACTAGCAGGGCACAGACACCGGGAGGTAGGGTATAACTAGCAGGACACAGACACCGGGAGGTAGGGTATAACTAGCAGGGCACAGACAGCAGGAGGTAGGGTATAACTAGCAGGGCACAGACACCAGGGGGTAGGGTATAACTAGCAGAGCACAGACACCAGGAGGTAGGGTATAACTAGCAGAGCACAGACACCAGGAGGTAGGGTATAACTAGCAGGGCACAGACACCGGGAGGTAGGGTATAACTAGCAGGACACAGACACCGGGAGGTAGGGTATAACTAGCAGGGCACAGACACCGGGAGGTAGGGTATAACTAGCAGGGCACAGACACCAGGAGGTAGGGTATAACTAGCAGGACACAGACACCGGGAGGTAGGGTATAACTAGCAGGGCACAGACACCAGGGGGTAGGGTATAACTAGCAGGGCACAGACACCAGGGGGTAGGGTATAACTAGCAGGGCACAGACACCAGGGGGTAGGGTATAACTAGCAGGGCACAGACACCGGGAGGTAGGGTATAACTAGCAGGACACAGACACCGGGAGGTAGGGTATAACTAGCAGGGCGCAGACACCGGGAGGTAGGGTATAACTAGCAGAGCACAGACACCAGGAGGTAGGGTATAACTAGCAGGGCACAGACACCAGGAGGTAGGGTATAACTAGCAGAGCACAGACACCAGGAGGTAGGGTATAACTAGCAGAGCACAGACACCAGGAGGTAGGGTATAACTAGCAGGGCACAGACACCAGGAGGTAGGGTATAACTAGCAGGGCACAGACACCGGGAGGTAGGGTATAACTAGCAGGACACAGACACCGGGAGGTAGGGTATAACTAGCAGGGCACAGACACCGGGAGGTAGGGTATAACTAGCAGGGCACAGACACCAGGAGGTAGGGTATAACTAGCAGGACACAGACACCGGGAGGTAGGGTATAACTAGCAGGGCACAGACACCAGGGGGTAGGGTATAACTAGCAGGGCACAGACACCGGGAGGTAGGGTATAACTAGCAGGGCGCAGACACCGGGAGGTAGGGTATAACTAGCAGAGCACAGACACCAGGAGGTAGGGTATAACTAGCAGGGCACAGACACTAGGAGGTAGGGTATAACTAGCAGGGCACAGACACCAGGAGGTAGGGTATAACTAGCAGGGCACAGACACCAGGGGGTAGGGTATAACTAGCAGGGCACAGACACCAGGGGGTAGGGTATAACTAGCAGGATACAGACACCAGGAGGTAGGGTATAACTAGCAGGGCACAGACACCGGGAGGTAGGGTATAACTAGCAGGGCACAGACACCAGGAGGTAGGGTATAACTAGCAGGACACTGACACCGGGAGGTAGGGTATAACTAGCAGGACACAGACACCGGGAGGTAGGGTATAACTAGCAGGACACAGACACCGGGAGGTAGGGTATAACTAGCAGGGCACAGACACCGGGAGGTAGGGTATAACTAGCAGGGCACAGACACCGGGAGGTAGGGTATAACTAGCAGGGCACAGACACCGGGAGGTAGGGTATAACTAGCAGGGCACAGACACCGGGAGGTAGGGTATAACTAGCAGGGCACAGACACCGGGAGGTAGGGTATAACTAGCAGGATACAGACACCAAGAGGTAGGGTATAACTAGCAGGGCACAGACACCGGGAGATAGGGTATAACTAGCAGGGCACAGACACCAGGAGGTAGGGTATAACTAGCAGGGCACAGACACCGGGAGGTAGGGTATAACTAGCAGGATACAGACACCAGGAGGTAGGGTATAACTAGCAGGGCACAGACACCGGTAGGTAGGGTATAACTAGCAGGGCACAAACACCAGGAGGTAGGGTATAACTAGCAGGGCACAGACACCAGGAGGTAGGGTATAACTAGCAGGGCACAGACACCAGGGGGTAGGGTATAACTAGCAGAGCACAGACACCAGGAGGTAGGGTATAACTAGCAGAGCACAGACACCAGGAGGTAGGGTATAACTAGCAGGGCACAGACACCAGGAGGTAGGGTATAACTAGCAGGGCACAGACACCAGGAGGTAGGGTATAAATAGCAGGGCACAGACACCAGGGGGTAGGGTATAACTAGCAGGGCACAGACACCAGGGGGTAGGGTATAACTAGCAGGATACAGACACCAGGAGGTAGGGTATAACTAGCAGGGCACAGACACCGGGAGGTAGGGTATAACTAGCAGGGCACAGACACCAGGAGGTAGGGTATAACTAGCAGGGCACAGACACCGGGAGGTAGGGTATAACTAGCAGGGCACAGACACCAGGAGGTAGGGTATAACTAGCAGGGCACAGACACCGGGAGGTAGGGTATAACTAGCAGGGCACAGACACCAGGAGGTAGGGTATAACTAGCAGGGCACAGACACCGGGAGGTAGGGTATAACTAGCAGGGCACAGACACCGGGAGGTAGGGTATAACTAGCAGGGCACAGACACCGGGAGGTAGGGTATAACTAGCAGGGCACAGACACCAGGAGGTAGGGTATAACTAGCAGGGCACAGACACCGGGAGGTAGGGTATAACTAGCAGGATACAGACACCAGGAGGTAGGGTATAACTAGCAGGGCACAGACACCGGGAGGTAGGGTATAACTAGCAGGGCACAGACACCAGGAGGTAGGGTATAACTAGCAGGGCACAGACACCAGGGGGTAGGGTATAACTAGCAGAGCACAGACACCGGGAGGTAGGGTATAACTAGCAGGACACAGACACCGGGAGGTAGGGTATAACTAGCAGGGCACAGACACCAGGAGGTAGGGTATAACTAGCAGGGCACAGACACCAGGAGGTAGGGTATAACTAGCAGGGCACAGACACCAGGGGGTAGGGTATAACTAGCAGGACACAGACACAGGGAGGTAGGGTATAACTAGCAGGACACAGACACCAGGAGGTAGGGTATAACTAGCAGAGCACAGACACCAGGAGGTAGGGTATAACTAGCAGAGCACAGACACCAGGAGGTAGGGTATAACTAGCAGGGCACAGACACCAGGAGGTAGGGTATAACTAGCAGGGCACAGACACCGGGAGGTAGGGTATAACTAGCAGGGCACAGACACCAGGGGGTAGGGTATAACTAGCAGGATACAGACACGGGGAGGTAGGGTATAACTAGCAGGGCACAGACACCGGGAGGTAGGGTATAACTAGCAGGGCACAGACACCGGGAGGTAGGGTATAACTAGCAGGGCACAGACACCGGGAGGTAGGGTATAACTAGCAGGGCACAGACACCGGGAGGTAGGGTATAACTAGCAGGGCACAGACACCGGGAGGTAGGGTATAACTAGCAGGGCACAGACACCAGGAGGTAGGGTATAACTAGCAGGGCACAGACACCGGGAGGTAGGGTATAACTAGCAGGATACAGACACCAGGAGGTAGGGTATAACTAGCAGGGCACAGACACCGGGAGGTAGGGTATAACTAGCAGGGCACAGACACCAGGAGGTAGGGTATAACTAGCAGGGCACAGACACCGGGAGGTAGGGTATAACTAGCAGGGCACAGACACAGGGAGGTAGGGTATAACTAGCAGGATACAGACACCAGGAGGTAGGGTATAACTAGCAGGGCACAGACACCGGGAGGTAGGGTATAACTAGCAGGGCACAGACACCAGGAGGTAGGGTATAACTAGCAGGGCACAGACACCAGGGGGTAGGGTATAACTAGCAGAGCACAGACACCGGGAGGTAGGGTATAACTAGCAGGACACAGACACCGGGAGGTAGGGTATAACTAGCAGGGCACAGACACCGGGAGGTAGGGTATAACTAGCAGGACACAGACACCGGGAGGTAGGGTATAACTAGCAGAGCACAGACACCGGGAGGTAGGGTATAACTAGCAGGACACAGACACCAGGAGGTAGGGTATAACTAGCAGGGCACAGACACCGGGAGGTAGGGTATAACTAGCAGAGCACAGACACCGGGAGGTAGGGTATAACTAGCAGGACACAGACACCGGGAGGTAGGGTATAACTAGCAGGACACAGACACCGGGAGGTAGGGTATAACTAGCAGGACACAGACACCAGGAGGTAGGGTATAACTAGCAGGGCACAGACACCGGGAGGTAGGGTATAACTAGCAGAGCACAGACACCGGGAGGTAGGGTATAACTAGCAGGACACAGACACCGGGAGGTAGGGTATAACTAGCAGGGCACAGACACCGGGAGGTAGGGTATAACTAGCAGGACACAGACACCAGGAGGTAGGGTATAACTAGCAGGACACAGACACCGGGAGGTAGGGTATAACTAGCAGAGCACAGACACCGGGAGGTAGGGTATAACTAGCAGGACACAGACACCGGGAGGTAGGGTATAACTAGCAGGACACAGACACCGGGAGGTAGGGTATAACTAGCAGGACACAGACACCAGGAGGTAGGGTATAACTAGCAGGACACAGACACCGGGAGGTAGGGTATAACTAGCATGGCACAGACACCGGGAGGTAGGGTATAACTAGCAGGACACAGACACCGGGAGGTAGGGTATAACTAGCAGGGCACAGACACCGGGAGGTAGGGTATAACTAGCAGGACACAGACACCGGGAGGTAGGGTATAACTAGCAGGGCACAGACACCAGGAGGTAGGGTATAACTAGCAGGACACAGACACAGGGAGGTAGGGTATAACTAGCAGAGCACAGACACCAGGAGGTAGGGTATAACTAGCAGGGCACAGACACCAGGAGGTAGGGTATAACTAGCAGGGCACAGACACCGGGAGGTAGGGTATAACTAGCAGGGCACAGACACCGGGAGGTAGGGTATAACTAGCAGGACACAGACACCGGGAGGTAGGGTATAACTAGCAGGGCACAGACACCGGGAGGTAGGGTATAACTAGCAGGACACAGACACCAGGAGGTAGGGTATAACTAGCAGGACACAGACACCGGGAGGTAGGGTATAACTAGCAGGGCACAGACACCGGGAGGTAGGGTATAACTAGCAGGGCACAGACACCAGGAGGTAGGGTATAACTAGCAGGGCACAGACACCGGGAGGTAGGGTATAACTAGCAGGGCACAGACACCGGGAGGTAGGGTATAACTAGCAGGACACAGACACCAGGAGGTAGGGTATAACTAGCAGGATACAGACACGGGGAGGTAGGGTATAACTAGCAGGACACAGACACCGGGAGGTAGGGTATAACTAGCAGAGCACAGACACCGGGAGGTAGGGTATAACTAGCAGGGCACAGACACCGGGAGGTAGGGTATAACTAGCAGGGCACAGACACCAGGAGGTAGGGTATAACTAGCAGGACACAGACACCGGGAGGTAGGGTATAACTAGCAGGGCACAGACACCGGGAGGTAGGGTATAACTAGCAGGACACAGACACCGGGAGGTAGGGTATAACTAGCAGGACACAGACACCGGGAGGTAGGGTATAACTAGCAGGACACAGACACCTGGAGGTAGGGTATAACTAGCTGGGCACAGACACCGGGAGGTAGGGTATAACTAGCAGGACACAGACACCGGGAGGTAGGGTATAACTAGCAGGACACAGACACCGGGAGGTAGGGTATAACTAGCAGGGCACAGACACCGGGAGGTAGGGTATAACTAGCAGAGCACAGACACCAGGAGGTAGGGTATAACTAGCAGGGCACAGACACCGGGAGGTATGGTATAACTAGCAGGACACAGACACCAGTAGGTAGGGTATAACTAGCAGGGCACAGACACCGGGAGGTAGGGTATAACTAGCAGGACACAGACACCAGGAGGTAGGGTATAACTAGCAGGACACAGACACCGGGAGGTAGGGTATAACTAGCAGAGCACAGACACCGGGAGGTAGGGTATAACTAGCAGGGCACAGACACCGGGAGGTAGGGTATAACTAGCAGGGCACAGACACCGGGAGGTAGGGTATAACTAGCAGAGCACAGACACCGGGAGGTAGGGTATAACTAGCAGGGAACAGACACCGGGAGGTAGGGTATAACTAGCAGAGCACAGACACCAGGAGGTAGGGTATAACTAGCAGGGCACAGACACAGGGCACAGACACCGGAAGGTTGGGTATAACTAGCAGGACACAGACACCGGGAGGTAGGGTATTACTAGCAGGACACAGACACCAGGAGGTAGGGTATAACTAGCAGGGCACAGACTCCGGGAGGTAGGGTATAACTAGCAGGACACAGACACCGGGAGGTAGGGTATAACTAGCAGGGCACAGACACCGGGAGGTAGGGTATAACTAGCAGGGCACAGACACCGGGAGGTAGGGTATAACTAGCAGGACAAAGACACCGGGAGGTAGGGTATAACTAGCAGGACACAGACACAGGGAGGTAGGGTATAACTAGCAGAGCACAGACACCAGGAGGTAGGGTATAACTAGCAGGACACAGACACCGGGAGGTAGGGTATAACTAGCAGGACACAGACACCGTGAGGTAGGGTATAACTAGCAGGGCACAGACACCGGGAGGTAGGGTATAACTAGCAGGGAGCAGACACCGGGAGGTAGGGTATAACTAGCAGGACACAGACACCGGGAGGTAGGGTATAACTAGCAGGACACAGACACCGGGAGGTAGGGTATAACTAGCAGGACACAGACACCAGGAGGTAGGGTATAACTAGCAGAGCACAGACACCGGAGGTAGGGTATAACTAGCAGGGCACAGACACCGGGAGGTAGGGTATAACTAGCAGGGCACAGACACCGGGAGGTAGGGTATAACTAGCAGGACACAGACACCAGGAGGTAGGGTATAACTAGCAGGACACAGACACCAGGAGGTAGGGTATAACTAGCAGGACACAGACACCAGGAGGTAGGGTATAACTAGCAGGGCACAGACAACGGGAGGTAGGGTATAACTAGCAGAGCACAGACACCGGGAGGTAGGGTATAACTAGCAGAGCACAGACACCGGGAGGTAGGGTATAACTAGCAGGACACAGACACCAGGAGGTAGGGTATAACTAGCAGAGCACAGACACCGGGAGGTAGGGTATAACTAGGGGAGCACAGACACCAGGAGGTAGGGTATAACTAGCAGGACACAGACACCGGGAGGTAGGGTATAACTAGCAGGACACAGACACCGGGAGGTAGGGTATAACTAGCAGGGCACAGACACCAGGAGGTAGGGTATAACTAGCAGGACACAGACACCAGGAGGTAGGGTATAACTAGCAGGACACAGACACCGGGAGGTAGGGTATAACTAGCAGAGCACAGACACCGGGAGGTAGGGTATAACTAGCAGGACACAGACACCAGGAGGTAGGGTATAACTAGCAGGGCACAGACACCAGGAGGTAGGGTATAACTAGCAGGGCACAGACACCGGGAGGTAGGGTATAACTAGCAGGGCACAGACACCGGGAGGTAGGGTATAACTAGCAGAGCACAGACACCGGGAGGTAGGGTATAACTAGCAGGGCACAGACACCGGGAGGTAGGGTATAACTAGCAGGGCACAGACACCGGGAGGTAGGGTATAACTAGCAGGGCACAGACACCGGGAGGTAGGGTATAACTAGCAGAGCACAGACAAGGGGAGGTAGGGTATAACTAGCAGGACACAGACACCGGGAGGTAGGGTATAACTAGCAGGGCACAGACACCAGGAGGTAGGGTATAACTAGCAGGACACAGACACCGGGAGGTAGGGTATAACTAGCAGGGCACAGACACCGGGAGGTAGGGTATAACTAGCAGAGCACAGACACCGGGAGGTAGGGTATAACTAGCAGGGCACAGACACCGGGAGGTAGGGTATAACTAGCAGGGCACAGACACCGGGAGGTAGGGTATAACTAGCAGAGCACAGACACCGGGAGGTAGGGTATAACTAGCAGGGCACAGACACCGGGAGGTAGGGTATAACTAGCAGGGCACAGACACCGGGAGGTAGGGTATAACTAGCAGGGCACAGACACCGGGAGGTAGGGTATAACTAGCAGGACACAGACACCAGGAGGTAGGGTATAACTAGCAGGGCACAGACACCGGGAGGTAGGGTATAACTAGCAGGACACAGACACCGGGAGGTAGGGTATAACTAGCAGGGCACAGACACCGGGAGGTAGGGTATAACTAGCAGGACACAGACACCGGGAGGTAGGGTATAACTAGCAGGACACAGACACCGGGAGGTAGGGTATAACTAGCAGGACACAGACACCAGGAGGTAGGGTATAACTAGCAGAGCACAGACACCAGGAGGTAGGGTATAACTAGGGGAGCACAGACACCAGGAGGTAGGGTATAACTAGCAGGGCACAGACACCGGGAGGTAGGGTATAACTAGCAGGGCACAGACACCAGGAGGTAGGGTATAACTAGCAGGACACAGACACCAGGAGGTAGGGTATAACTAGCAGGACACAGACACCGGGAGGTAGGGTATAACTAGCAGGGCACAGACACCGGGAGGTAGGGTATAACTAGCAGAGCACAGACACCAGGAGGTAGGGTATAACTAGCAGAGCACAGACACCAGGAGGTAGGGTATAACTAGGGGAGCACAGACACCAGGAGGTAGGGTATAACTAGCAGGGCACAGACACCGGGAGGTAGGGTATAACTAGCAGGGCACAGACACCAGGAGGTAGGGTATAACTAGCAGGGCACAGACACCAGGAGGTAGGGTATAACTAGCAGAGCACAGACACCGGGAGGTAGGGTATAACTAGCAGAGCACAGACACCGGGAGGTAGGGTATAACTAGCAGAGCACAGACACTGGGAGGTAGGGTATAACTAGCAGGGCACAGACACCAGGAGGTAGGGTATAACTAGCAGGACACAGACACCAGGAGGTAGGGTATAACTAGCAGGACACAGACACCGGGAGGTAGGGTATAACTAGCAGGACACAGACACAGGGAGGTAGTGTATAACTAGCAGGACACAGACACCGGGAGGTAGGGTATAACTAGCAGGTCACAGACACCGGGAGGTAGGGTATAACTAGCAGGGCACAGACACCGGGAGGTAGGGTATAACTAGCAGAGCACAGACACCGGGAGGTAGGGTATAACTAGCAGAGCACAGACACCGGGAGGTAGGGTATAACTAGCAGGGCACAGACACCGGGAGGTAGGGTATAACTAGCAGGGCACAGACACCGGGAGGTAGGGTATAACTAGCAGGGCACAGACACCAGGAGGTAGGGTATAACTAGCAGGACACAGACACCGGGAGGTAGGGTATAACTAGCAGGACACAGACACCGGGAGGTAGGGTATAACTAGCAGGACACAGACACCGGGAGGTAGGGTATAACTAGCAGGGCACAGACACCAGGAGGTAGGGTATAACTAGCAGGACACAGACACCAGGAGGTAGGGTATAACTAGCAGGGCACAGACACCGGGAGGTAGGGTATAACTAGCAGGACACAGACACCAGGAGGTAGGGTATAACTAGCAGGGCACAGACACCGGGAGGTAGGGTATAACTAGCAGGACACAGACACCGGGAGGTAGGGTATAACTAGCAGGACACAGACACCGGGAGGTAGGGTATAACTAGCAGGGCACAGACACCAGGAGGTAGGGTATAACTAGCAGGGCACAGACACCGGGAGGTAGGGTATAACTAGCAGGGCACAGACACTGGGAGGTAGGGTATAACTAGCAGAGCACAGACACCGGGAGGTAGGGTATAACTAGCAGGACACAGACACCGGGAGGTAGGGTATAACTAGCAGGGCACAGACACCTGGAGGTAGGGTATAACTAGCAGAGCACAGACACCAGGAGGTAGGGTATAACTAGCAGAGCACAGACACCAGGAGGTAGGGTATAACTAGCAGGGCACAGACACCGGGAGGTAGGGTATAACTAGCAGGGCACAGACACCGGGAGGTAGGGTATAACTAGCAGGGCACAGACACCGGGAGGTAGGGTATAACTAGCAGGACACAGACACCGGGAGGTAGGGTATAACTAGCAGGGCACAGACACCAGGAGGTAGGGTATAACTAGCAGGGCACAGACACCGGGAGGTAGGGTATAACTAGCAGGACACAGACACCGGGAGGTAGGGTATAACTAGCAGGGCACAGACACCGGGAGGTAGGGTATAACTAGCAGGACACAGACACCGGGAGGTAGGGTATAACTAGCAGGGCACAGACACCGGGAGGTAGGGTATAACTAGCAGGACACAGACACCGGGAGGTAGGGTATAACTAGCAGGGCACAGACACCAGGAGGTAGGGTATAACTAGCAGGGCGCAGACACCAGGAGGTAGGGTATAACTAGCAGGGCACAGACACCGGGAGGTAGGGTATAACTAGCAGGGCACAGACACCGGGAGGTAGGGTATAACTAGCAGGGCGCAGACACCAGGAGGTAGGGTATAACTAGCAGAGCACAGACACTGGGAGGTAGGGTATAACTAGCAGGGCACAGACACCGGGAGGTAGGGTATAACTAGCAGGGCACAGACACCGGGAGGTAGGGTATAACTAGCAGAGCACAGACACCGGGAGGTAGGGTATAACTAGCAGGGCACAGACACCGGGAGGTAGGGTATAACTAGCAGGACACAGACATCAGGAGGTAGGGTATAACTAGCAGGACACAGACACCGGGAGGTAGGGTATAACTAGCAGGGCACAGACACCGGGAGGTAGGGTATAACTAGCAGGGCACAGACACCGGGAGGTAGGGTATAACTAGCAGGACACAGACACCGGGAGGTAGGGTATAACTAGCAGGACACAGACACCAGGAGGTAGGGTATAACTAGCAGGACACAGACACCAGGAGGTAGGGTATAACTAGCAGGGCACAGACAACGGGAGGTAGGGTATAACTAGCAGAGCACAGACACCGGGAGGTAGGGTATAACTAGCAGAGCACAGACACCGGGAGGTAGGGTATAACTAGCAGGACACAGACACCAGGAGGTAGGGTATAACTAGCAGAGCACAGACACCGGGAGGTAGGGTATAACTAGGGGAGCACAGACACCAGGAGGTAGGGTATAACTAGCAGGACACAGACACCGGGAGGTAGGGTATAACTAGCAGGACACAGACACCGGGAGGTAGGGTATAACTAGCAGGGCACAGACACCAGGAGGTAGGGTATAACTAGCAGGACACAGACACCAGGAGGTAGGGTATAACTAGCAGGACACAGACACCGGGAGGTAGGGTATAACTAGCAGAGCACAGACACCGGGAGGTAGGGTATAACTAGCAGGACACAGACACCAGGAGGTAGGGTATAACTAGCAGGGCACAGACACCAGGAGGTAGGGTATAACTAGCAGGGCACAGACACCGGGAGGTAGGGTATAACTAGCAGGGCACAGACACCGGGAGGTAGGGTATAACTAGCAGAGCACAGACACCGGGAGGTAGGGTATAACTAGCAGGGCACAGACACCGGGAGGTAGGGTATAACTAGCAGGGCACAGACACCGGGAGGTAGGGTATAACTAGCAGGGCACAGACACCGGGAGGTAGGGTATAACTAGCAGAGCACAGACAAGGGGAGGTAGGGTATAACTAGCAGGACACAGACACCGGGAGGTAGGGTATAACTAGCAGGGCACAGACACCAGGAGGTAGGGTATAACTAGCAGGACACAGACACCGGGAGGTAGGGTATAACTAGCAGGGCACAGACACCGGGAGGTAGGGTATAACTAGCAGAGCACAGACACCGGGAGGTAGGGTATAACTAGCAGGGCACAGACACCGGGAGGTAGGGTATAACTAGCAGGGCACAGACACCGGGAGGTAGGGTATAACTAGCAGAGCACAGACACCGGGAGGTAGGGTATAACTAGCAGGGCACAGACACCGGGAGGTAGGGTATAACTAGCAGGGCACAGACACCGGGAGGTAGGGTATAACTAGCAGGGCACAGACACCGGGAGGTAGGGTATAACTAGCAGGACACAGACACCAGGAGGTAGGGTATAACTAGCAGGGCACAGACACCGGGAGGTAGGGTATAACTAGCAGGACACAGACACCGGGAGGTAGGGTATAACTAGCAGGGCACAGACACCGGGAGGTAGGGTATAACTAGCAGGACACAGACACCGGGAGGTAGGGTATAACTAGCAGGACACAGACACCGGGAGGTAGGGTATAACTAGCAGGACACAGACACCAGGAGGTAGGGTATAACTAGCAGAGCACAGACACCAGGAGGTAGGGTATAACTAGGGGAGCACAGACACCAGGAGGTAGGGTATAACTAGCAGGGCACAGACACCGGGAGGTAGGGTATAACTAGCAGGGCACAGACACCAGGAGGTAGGGTATAACTAGCAGGACACAGACACCAGGAGGTAGGGTATAACTAGCAGGACACAGACACCGGGAGGTAGGGTATAACTAGCAGAGCACAGACACCAGGAGGTAGGGTATAACTAGCAGAGCACAGACACCAGGAGGTAGGGTATAACTAGGGGAGCACAGACACCAGGAGGTAGGGTATAACTAGCAGGGCACAGACACCGGGAGGTAGGGTATAACTAGCAGGGCACAGACACCAGGAGGTAGGGTATAACTAGCAGGGCACAGACACCAGGAGGTAGGGTATAACTAGCAGAGCACAGACACCGGGAGGTAGGGTATAACTAGCAGAGCACAGACACCGGGAGGTAGGGTATAACTAGCAGAGCACAGACACTGGGAGGTAGGGTATAACTAGCAGGGCACAGACACCAGGAGGTAGGGTATAACTAGCAGGACACAGACACCAGGAGGTAGGGTATAACTAGCAGGACACAGACACCGGGAGGTAGGGTATAACTAGCAGGACACAGACACAGGGAGGTAGTGTATAACTAGCAGGACACAGACACCGGGAGGTAGGGTATAACTAGCAGGTCACAGACACCGGGAGGTAGGGTATAACTAGCAGGGCACAGACACCGGGAGGTAGGGTATAACTAGCAGAGCACAGACACCGGGAGGTAGGGTATAACTAGCAGAGCACAGACACCGGGAGGTAGGGTATAACTAGCAGGGCACAGACACCGGGAGGTAGGGTATAACTAGCAGGGCACAGACACCGGGAGGTAGGGTATAACTAGCAGGGCACAGACACCAGGAGGTAGGGTATAACTAGCAGGACACAGACACCGGGAGGTAGGGTATAACTAGCAGGACACAGACACCGGGAGGTAGGGTATAACTAGCAGGACACAGACACCGGGAGGTAGGGTATAACTAGCAGGGCACAGACACCAGGAGGTAGGGTATAACTAGCAGGACACAGACACCAGGAGGTAGGGTATAACTAGCAGGGCACAGACACCGGGAGGTAGGGTATAACTAGCAGGACACAGACACCAGGAGGTAGGGTATAACTAGCAGGGCACAGACACCGGGAGGTAGGGTATAACTAGCAGGACACAGACACCGGGAGGTAGGGTATAACTAGCAGGACACAGACACCGGGAGGTAGGGTATAACTAGCAGGGCACAGACACCAGGAGGTAGGGTATAACTAGCAGGGCACAGACACCGGGAGGTAGGGTATAACTAGCAGGGCACAGACACTGGGAGGTAGGGTATAACTAGCAGAGCACAGACACCGGGAGGTAGGGTATAACTAGCAGAGCACAGACACCGGGAGGTAGGGTATAACTAGCAGGGCACAGACACCTGGAGGTAGGGTATAACTAGCAGAGCACAGACACCAGGAGGTAGGGTATAACTAGCAGAGCACAGACACCAGGAGGTAGGGTATAACTAGCAGGGCACAGACACCGGGAGGTAGGGTATAACTAGCAGGGCACAGACACCGGGAGGTAGGGTATAACTAGCAGGGCACAGACACCGGGAGGTAGGGTATAACTAGCAGGACACAGACACCGGGAGGTAGGGTATAACTAGCAGGGCACAGACACCAGGAGGTAGGGTATAACTAGCAGGGCACAGACACCGGGAGGTAGGGTATAACTAGCAGGACACAGACACCGGGAGGTAGGGTATAACTAGCAGGGCACAGACACCGGGAGGTAGGGTATAACTAGCAGGACACAGACACCGGGAGGTAGGGTATAACTAGCAGGGCACAGACACCGGGAGGTAGGGTATAACTAGCAGGACACAGACACCGGGAGGTAGGGTATAACTAGCAGGGCACAGACACCAGGAGGTAGGGTATAACTAGCAGGGCGCAGACACCAGGAGGTAGGGTATAACTAGCAGGGCACAGACACCGGGAGGTAGGGTATAACTAGCAGGGCACAGACACCGGGAGGTAGGGTATAACTAGCAGGGCGCAGACACCAGGAGGTAGGGTATAACTAGCAGAGCACAGACACCGGGAGGTAGGGTATAACTAGCAGGGCACAGACACCGGGAGGTAGGGTATAACTAGCAGGGCACAGACACCGGGAGGTAGGGTATAACTAGCAGAGCACAGACACCGGGAGGTAGGGTATAACTAGCAGGGCACAGACACCGGGAGGTAGGGTATAACTAGCAGGACACAGACATCAGGAGGTAGGGTATAACTAGCAGGACACAGACACCGGGAGGTAGGGTATAACTAGCAGGGCACAGACACCGGGAGGTAGGGTATAACTAGCAGGGCACAGACACCGGGAGGTAGGGTATAACTAGCAGGACACAGACACCGGGAGGTAGGGTATAACTAGCAGGACACAGACACCGGGAGGTAGGGTATAACTAGCAGGACACAGACACCGGGAGGTAGGGTATAACTAGCAGGACACAGACACCGGGAGGTAGGGTATAACTAGCAGAGCACAGACACCGGGAGGTAGGGTATAACTAGCAGGGCACAGACACCGGGAGGTAGGGTATAACTAGCAGAGCACAGACACCGGGAGGTAGGGTATAACTAGCAGGGCACAGACACCGGGAGGTAGGGTATAACTAGCAGGACACAGACACCGGGAGGTAGGGTATAACTAGCAGGACACAGACACCGGGAGGTAGGGTATAACTAGCAGGACAAAGACACCGGGAGGTAGGGTATAACTAGCAGGGCACAGACACCGGGAGGTAGGGTATAACTAGCAGGACACAGACACCGGGAGGTAGGGTATTTGTATTGCATATAAAACATTTGAGTCTGTATGTTTTCCTTTCACGTTCTTTATATCAACATTTTTTACATATAGGACGTCAGTGGCCCTTTTATTCATGCAATAAACACGCTGACATCACCAATGACATGAGGTGAGGATGTGCCCACGTATGGATGCCACACACAGGCCCAGGATAATAACACCACCAGATGAGGTGACAGAGACTGATAATATAAGTGTTTATGGGATAGGCATGTGCCAGTCATGGGGCTTGTGTCTAGATAATGAGAAGGTGGACATTAGTAGTGTATATAGAGGCGAGGTGACAGACTGAAAATCTAGAGCAGGTCCAAATACATGAGAGCAAGTTGAAGCCACAAGGACTAAGACTAGATATTAATGTGGGTCCCTCTATAAAAGGTTTGACCTTGAATGATATTTGTGGATCCTAGCATAGGAAGACAGGATATGGCACGGAAAGTCTGAAAGGTTCCTGTGAGTTGCGCATATAATCATTTGCTACTTACTAAAACGCCCCGGGCCAGAAGAAGTATAAGATGCTGGACAGCAAATCAGTGGGCAGAAAAGAGGGTCTATCTGGGGTTTTAGTATGGATTCCAACTGTCAGTTTAGGGGCAGATTTTGTGAATCCTCCTGCCAAGGTCATGTCTTCGGTGCCATGTGGTCCGGGCCCAACAGTGACTCGTCCTGGGGGTTTACCTGGTATTCTCTTAGTCACTTTGCTGGGATACCTATGTCTACCCGTGTGCACTAGTCAAGGAAAATGAGAGTGTGGTTAGTTTTGTTAGTACATACACATTGGCATTCTCGGGTATTTTGGACACATAAGACAAGATGAGTTAATAACGGACAATGAAAATGCAACATTAGTTCAAAGCATGCAAATAACCCTGCCCTACAGGATGTGATTTATGAGGGGCAGACTCCATTCTAAGTCATACTTATTCTATAAGACTGAACTTGAATCTTAAGAAGGTCCTCAAGATTTGTGTCACCTTCTGGGAGCAAGATAAGTCTTATCTTACCTCTAGGAGCCCAGCATCTCACCTTCACTTTTTGTCCAGGCTCGTGAGATTGTCTCTATGATCGATACAGGTTATAAATTCTGTTGCTGAATCCTGAAGTTTTGCAAGGCCGCTTGGTTCTGGGTTTCATCACAGAGTTATAGACTGGCCACCATTTCTGGTTTTGTGATGTTGGGTTCGGGTTTTGTTTCGTTCGATAGAGAGGAGCCACCATGGAGTACTGTTGCGTGCATGGATATGGGCAATACTTGGCCTTGGCTTGGGGCATGTGTGATCGGAAAACGTTGTTGCCAAAGGAGGTCATGTCTAGATGGGTTAGAAAGGAGGAAATAGTTAGAAGTACCCATAGGGTGGGCGATAATTATATTTTCTGCTATATCCTTGGATATAGTGTATATATATATATATATATATGTGTGTGTGTGTAATGTATGTAGATCCTAAATGAAAACACACACTCACATCACATTAATATATCTCATCAGCCATAGCTCCACATGTGTATTTGCAAATACTGTATAATATAAATCAAATAAGAAACAATACAAAAGTCTGGATATTCAGTGAATTTTGACATCTCTTGAGTCAAAAAAAATGATTTTTTTCTTTCCTGATCCAGAACAGCAACTAAGACGTTCCCAAACCCCAATAAGCTGCATAAACAGATCTTTTATTAATCAGAATATTTAATATAGATGGACATGCTCTTGGCCAAAGATTGCTAATACCACCCAAATAAGGCCATAAGGCATTACAAGAAGTCACTGTAGATTTGTCAGACAGGAAACAGGACCAATATGGCGGACGTCAAAGTTCAACAAGACTCTGATCTTGGTCTAGGGATCCGAGGCCCGGAGGAGGAAGATTGCAGACACCTTGAGGGTGACCTTTGACTTATAGGTAGGCAGGCCACAGCTAACATTGGTAATAAAAGAGAAGTCTACAAACAGTAGAGGAATTTCCACTGACAAAATTCATTAGAAGCGATCTCCAACTCATCCAGGGATTGCATGTCCGACATAATAATCAATTAAAGCAGCAAATGATAAAAGAAAGAGAAAAAGCCCTAACATGTTTCAGGCATACAACACTTCAGCAGAGGCAAATATCAGGGTGATAAGTATTCATAGGTCGTATAATATATTGTAAGTAGAGTGACCTTACAGGACAAATATCTGGACCTGGACCCTGAGTCAGTGGAGCTTCTCTTCTTTAAACAGCACTGCATTATACCAATGTACAGAGGAGACACAACACGGCATCACACTCATAGACCAGACACCACTGCATTATACCAATGTACAGAGGAGACACGATACGGCATCACACTCAAAGACCAGACAGCACTGCATTATACCAATGTACAGAGAAGACACGATACGGCATCACACTCAAAGACCAGACAGCACTGCATTATACCAATGTACAGAGGAGACACAACACGGCATCACACTCAAAGACTAGACAGCACTGCATTATACCAATGTACAGAGGAGACACAACACGGCATCACACTCAAAGACCAGACAGCACTGCATTATACCAATGTACAGAGAAGACACGATACGGCATCACACTCAAAGACCAGACAGCACTGCATTATACCAATGTACAGAGGAGACACAACACGGCATCACATTCAAAGACCAGACAGCACAGCATTATACCAATGTACAGAGGAGACACGATACGGCATCACACTCAAAGACCAGACACCACTGCATTATACCAATGTACAGAGGAGACACAACACGGCATCACACTCAAAGACCAGACAGCACTGCATTATACCAATGTATAGAGGAGACACAACACGGCATCACACGCAAAGACCAGACAGCACTGCATTATACCAATGTATAGAGGAGACACGATACGGCATCACACTCAAAGACCAGACAGCACTGCATTATACCAATGTACAGAGGAGACACAACACGGCATCACACTCATAGACCAGACAGCACTGCATTATACCAATGTACAGAGGAGACACGATACGGCATCACACTCAAAGACCAGACAGCACTGCATTATACCAATGTACAGAGGAGACACAACACGGCATCACACTCATAGACCAGACAGCACTGCATTATACCAATGTACAAAGGAGACACAACACGGCATCACACTCAAAGACCAGACAGCACTGCATTATACCAATGTATAGAGAAGACACGATACGGCATCACACTCATAGACCAGACAGCACTGCATTATACCAATGTACAGAGGAGACACGATACGGCATCACACTCAAGGACCAGACACCACTGCATTATACCAATGTACAGAGGAGACACGATACAGCATCACACTCAAAGACCAGACAGCACTGCATTATACCAATGTACAGAGGAGACACGATACGGCATCACACTCAAAGACCAGACAGCACTGCATTATACCAATGTACAAAGGAGACACGATACGGCATCACACTCAAAGACCAGACAGCACTGCATTATACCAATGTACAGAGGAGACACAACACGGCATCACACTCATAGACCAGACAGCACTGCATTATACCAATGTACAAAGGAGACACAACACGGCATCACACTCAAAGACCAGACAGCACTGCATTATACCAATGTACAGAGAAGACACGATACGGCATCACACTCATAGACCAGACAGCACTGCATTATACCAATGTACAAAGGAGACACAACACGGCATCACACTCAAAGACCAGACAGCACTGCATTATACCAATGTACAGTGGAGACGCAACACAGCATCACACTCAAAGACCAGACAGCACTGCATTATACCAATGTACAGAGAAGACACGATACGACATCACACTCATAGACCAAACAGCACTGCATTATACCAATGTACAGAGGAGACACGATACGGCATCACACCCATAGACCAAACAGCACTGCATTATACCAATGTACAGAGGAGACACGATACAGCATCACACTCAAAGACCAGACAGCACTGCATTATACCAATGTACAGAGGAGACACGATACAGCATCACACTCAAAGACCAGACAGCACTGCATTATACCAATGTACAGAGAAGACACGATACGACATCACACTCAAAGACCAGGCAGCACTGCATTATACCAATGTACAGAGGAGACACGATACGGCATCACTCAAAGACCAGACAGCACTGCATTATACCAATGTACAGAGGAGACACAACAAGGCATCACACTCATAGACCAGACACCACTGCATTATACCAATGTACAGAGGAGACACGATGCGACATCACACTCATAGACCAGACAGCACTGCATAATACCAATGTACAGAGAAGACACGATACAGCATCACACTAAAAGACCAGACAGCACTGCATTATACCAATGTACAGAGGAGACACGATGCGACATCACACTCATAGACCAGACAGCACTGCATTATACCAATGTACAGAGGAGACACGATACAGCATCACACTCAAAGACCAGACAGCACTGCATTATACCAATGTACAGAGGAGACACAACACGGCATCACACTCATAGACCAGAGAGCACTGCATTATAGCAATGTACAAAGGAGACACGATACGGCATCACACTCAAAGACCAGACAGCACTGCATTATACCAATGTACAGAGAAGACACAATACTGCATCACACTCAAAGACCAGACAGCACTGCATTATACCAATGTACAAAGGAGACACGATACGGCATCACACTCAAAGACCAGACAGCACTGCATTATACCAATGTACAGAGAAGACACAATACTGCATCACACTCAAAGACCAGACAGCACTGCATTATACCAATGTACAGAGAAGACACAATACTGCATCACACTCAAAGACCAGACAGCGCTGCATTATACCAATGTACAGAGCAACACGATACAGCATCACACTCAAAGACCAGACAGCACTGCATTATACCAATGTACAGAGGAGACACGATACGCATCACACTCAAAGACCAGACACCACTGCATTATACCAATGTACAGAGGAGACACAACAAGGCATCACACTCATAGACCAGACACCACTGCATTATACCAATGTACAGAGGAGACACGATGCGACATCACACTCATAGACCAGACAGCACTGCATAATACCAATGTACAGAGAAGACACGATACAGCATCACACTAAAAGACCAGACAGCACTGCATTATACCAATGTACAGAGGAGACACAACACGGCATCACATTCAAAGACCAGACAGCACAGCATTATACCAATGTACAGAGGAGACACGATACGGCATCACACTCAAAGACCAGACAGCACTGCATTATACCAATGTACAGAGGAGACACAACACGGCATCACATTCAAAGACCAGACAGCACTGCATTATACCAATGTACAGAGGAGACACGATGCGACATCACACTCATAGACCAGACAGCACTGCATTATACCAATGTACAGAGGAGACACGATACAGCATCACACTCAAAGACCAGACAGCACTGCATTATACCAATGTACAGAGGAGACACAACACGGCATCACACTCATAGACCAGACAGCACTGCATTATACCAATGTACAGAGGAGACACGACACGGCATCACACTCATAGACCAGACAGCACTGCATTATACCAATGTACAGAGGAGACACAACACGGCATCACACTCATAGACCAGACAGCACTGCATTATACCAATGTACAGAGGAGACACGACACGGCATCACACTCATAGACCAGACAGCACTGCATTATACCAATGTACAGAGGAGACACGATGCGACATCACACTCATAGACCAGACAGCACTGCATTATACAAATGTACAGAGAAGACACGATACGGCATCACACTCAAAGACCAGACAGCACTGCATTATACCGATGTACAGAGAAGACACGATGCAGCATCACACTCATAGACCAGACAGCACTGCATAATACCAATGTACAGAGGAGACACAACACAGCATCACACTCATAGACCAGACACCACTGCATTATACCAATGTACAGAGGAGACACGATGCGACATCACACTCATAGACCAGACAGCACTGCATTATACCAATGTACAGAGGAGACACGATATGGCATCACACTCAAAGACCAGACAGCACTGCATTATAACAATGTACAGAGGAGACACGATATGGCATCACTCAAAGACCAGACAGCACTGCATTATACCAATGTACAGAGGAGACACGATACGGCATCACACTCAAAGACCAGACAGCACTGCATTATACCAATGTACAGAGAAGACACGATACGACATCACACTCATAGACCAGACAGCACTGCATTATACCAATGTACAGAGGAGACACGATACGGCATCACACTCAAAGAACAGACAGCACTGCATAATACCAATGTACAGAGGAGACACAACACGGCATCACACTCAAAGACCAGACAGCACTGCATTATACCAATGTACAGAGGAGACACGATACGGCATCACACTCATAGACCAGACAGCACTGCATTATACCAATGTACAGAGGAGACACGATACGGCATCACACTCAAAGACCAGACAGCACTGCATTATACCATTGTACAGAGGAGACAGGATACAGCATCACACTCATAGACCAGACAGCACTGCATTATACCAATGTATAGAGAAGACACGATACGACATCACACTCATAGACCAGACAGCACTGCATTATACCAATGTACAGAGAAGACACGATACGACATCACACTCATAGACCAGACAGCACTGCATTATACCAATGTATAGAGAAGACACGATACGGCATCACACTCATAGACCAGACAGCACTGCATTATACCAATGTACAGAGGAGACACGATACGGCATCACACTCAAAGACCAGATAGCACTGCATTATACCAATGTACAGAGGAGACACAACACAGCATCACACGCAAAGACCAGACAGCACTGCATTATACCAATGTACAGAGAAGACACGATACGACATCACACTCATAGACCAGACAGCACTGCATTATACCAATGTACAGAGGAGACACAACACGGCATCACACTCAAAGACCAGACAGCACTGCATTATACCAATGTACAGAGGAGACACGACACGGCATCACACTCAAAGACCAGACAGCACTGCATTATACCAATGTACAGAGGAGACACGATACAACATCACACTCATAGACCAGACAGCACTGCATTATACCAATGTACAGAGGAGACACGATACAGCATCACACTCAAAGACCAGACAGCACTGCATTATACCAATGTACAGAGGAGACACGACACGGCATCACACTCATAGACCAGACACTACTGCATTATACCAATGTACAGAGGAGACACGATGCGACATCACACTCATAGACCAGACAGCACTGCATTATACAAATGTACAGAGAAGACACGATACGGCATCACACTCAAAGACCAGACAGCACTGCATTATACCGATGTACAGAGAAGACACGATGCAGCATCACACTCATAGACCAGACAGCACTGCATAATACCAATGTACAGAGGAGACACAACACAGCATCACACTCATAGACCAGACACCACTGCATTATACCAATGTACAGAGGAGACACGATGCGACATCACACTCATAGACCAGACAGCACTGCATTATACCAATGTACAGAGGAGACACGATATGGCATCACACTCAAAGACCAGACAGCACTGCATTATAACAATGTACAGAGGAGACACGATATGGCATCACTCAAAGACCAGACAGCACTGCATTATACCAATGTACAGAGGAGACACGATACGGCATCACACTCAAAGACCAGACAGCACTGCATTATACCAATGTACAGAGAAGACACGATACGACATCACACTCATAGACCAGACAGCACTGCATTATACCAATGTACAGAGGAGACACGATACGGCATCACACTCAAAGACCAGACAGCACTGCATTATACCAATGTACAGAGGAGACACGATACGGCATCACACTCAAAGAACAGACAGCACTGCATAATACCAATGTACAGAGGAGACACAACACGGCATCACACTCAAAGACCAGACAGCACTGCATTATACCAATGTACAGAGGAGACACGATACGGCATCACACTCATAGACCAGACAGCACTGCATTATACCAATGTACAGAGGAGACACGATACGGCATCACACTCAAAGACCAGACAGCACTGCATTATACCATTGTACAGAGGAGACAGGATACAGCATCACACTCATAGACCAGACAGCACTGCATTATACCAATGTATAGAGAAGACACGATACGACATCACACTCATAGACCAGACAGCACTGCATTATACCAATGTACAGAGAAGACACGATACGACATCACACTCATAGACCAGACAGCACTGCATTATACCAATGTACAGAGGAGACACGATACGGCATCACACTCAAAGACCAGATAGCACTGCATTATACCAATGTACAGAGGAGACACAACACAGCATCACACGCAAAGACCAGACAGCACTGCATTATACCAATGTACAGAGAAGACACGATACGACATCACACTCATAGACCAGACAGCACTGCATTATACCAATGTACAGAGGAGACACAACACGGCATCACACTCAAAGACCAGACAGCACTGCATTATACCAATGTACAGAGGAGACACGACACGGCATCACACTCAAAGACCAGACAGCACTGCATTATACCAATGTACAGAGGAGACACGATACAACATCACACTCATAGACCAGACAGCACTGCATTATACCAATGTACAGAGGAGACACAACACGGCATCACACTCAAAGACCAGACAGCACTGCATTATACCAATGTACAGAGGAGACACGATACAACATCACACTCAAAGACCAGACAGCACTGCATTATACCAATGTACAGAGGAGACACAACACGGCATCACACTCAAAGACCAGACAGCACTGCATTATACCAATGTACAGAGAAGACACGATACGACATCACACTCATAGACCAGACAGCACTGCATTATACCAATGTACAGAGGAGACACGATACGGCATCACACTCAAAGACCAGACAGCACTGCATTATACCAATGTACAGAGGAGACACGATACGGCATCACACTCAAAGACCAGACAGCACTGCATTATACAAATGTACAGAGAAGACACGATACAGCATCACACTCAAAGACCAGACAGCACTGCATTATACCAATGTACAGAGGAAACACAACACGGCATCACAGTCAAAGACCAGACAGCACTGCATTATACCAATGTACAGAGAAGACACGATATGGCATCACACTCATAGACCAGACAGCACTGTATAATACCAATGTACAGAGAAGACACGACACGGCATCACACTCATAGACCAGACAGCACTGCATTATACCAATGTACAGAGAAGACACAATACGACATCACACTCAAAGACCAGACAGCACTGCATTATACCAATGTACAGAGGAGACACGATACGGCATCACACTCATAGACCAGACAGCACTGCATTATACCAACGTACAGAGGAGACACAACACGGCATCACACTCATAGACCAGACAGCACTTCATTATACCAATGTACAGAGGAGACACGATACGACATCACACTCAAAGACCAGACAGCACTGCATTATACCAATGTACAGAGGAGACACAACACGGCATCACACTCATAGACCAGACAGCACTGCATTATACCAATGTACAGAGGAGACACAACACGGCATCACACTCATAGACCAGACAGCACTGCATTATACCAATGTACAGAGAAGACACAATACGACATCACACTCAAAGACCAGACAGCACTGCATTATACCAATGTACAGAGGAGACACGATACAGCATCACACTCATAGACCAGACAGCACTGCATTATACCAATGTACAGAGGAGACACGATACAGCATCACACTCAAAGACCAGACAGCACTGCATTATACCAATGTACAGAGGAGACACGATACGACATCACACTCAAAGACCAGACACCACTGCATTATACCAATGTACAGAGGAGACACAACACGGCATCACACTCAAAGACCAGACAGCACTGCATTATACCAATGTACAGAGGAGACACGATACGGCATCACACTCAAAGACCAGACAGCACTGCATAATACCAATGTACAGAGGAGACACGATACGGCATCACACTCAAAGACCAGACAGCACTGCATTATACCAATGTACAGAGGAGACACGATATGGCATCACACTCATAGACCAGACAGCACTGCATTATACCAATGTACAGAGGAGACACAACACGGCATCACACTCAAAGACCAGACAGCACTGCATTATACCAATGTACAGAGGAGACACAACACGGCATCACACTCAAAGACAAGACAGCACTGCATTATACCAATGTACAGAGGAGACACGATACGGCATCACACTCAAAGACCAGACAGCACTGCATTATACCAATGTACAGAGGAGACACGATACGACATCACACTCAAAGACCAGACAGCACTGCATTATACCAATGTATAGAGAAGACACAACACGGCATCACACTCAAAGACCAGGCAGCATTGCATTATACCAATGTACAGAGAAGACACAACACGGCATCACACTCATAGACCAGACAGCACTGCATTATACCAATGTACAGAGGAGACACGATACGGCATCACACTCAAAGAACAGACAGCACTGCATTATACCAATGTACAGAGAAGACACGATACGACATCACACTCATAGACCAGACAGCACTGCATTATACCAATGTACAGAGGAGACACGATACGGCATCACACTCAAAGACCAATCAGCACTGCATAATACCAATGTACAGAGGAGACACGATACAGCATCACACTCAAAGACCAGACAGCACTGCATTATACCAATGTACAGAGGAGACACGATACGGCATCACACTCAAAGAACAGACAGCACTGCATAATACCAATGTACAGAGGAGACACGATACGGCATCACACTCAAAGACCAGACAGCACTGCATTATACCAATGTACAGAGGAGACACGATATGGCATCACACTCAAAGACCAGACAGCACTGCATTATACAAATGTACAGAGGAGACACAACGCGGCATCACACTCAAAGACCAGACAGCACTGCATTATACCCATGTACAGAGGAGACACGATACGGCATCACACTCAAAGACCAGACAGCACTGCATTATACAAATGTACAGAGGAGACACAATACAGCATCACACTCAAAGACCAGACAGCACTGCATTATACCAATATACAGAGGAGACACGATACGACATCACACTCAAAGACCAGACAGCACTGCATTATACCAATGTACAGAGGAGACACAATACAGCATCACACTCATAGACCAGACAGCACTGCATTATACCAATGTACAGAGGAGACACGATACGGCATCACACTCAAAGACCAGACAGCACTGCATTATACCAATGTACAGAGGAGACACGATACGACATCACACTCAAAGACCAGACAGCACTGCATTATACCAATGTACAGAGGAGACACGATACAGCATCACACTCATAGACCAGACAGCACTGCATTATACCAATGTACAGAGGAGACACGATACGGCATCACACTCAAAGACCAGACAGCACTGCATTATACCAATGTACAGAGGAGACACGATACGGCATCACACTCAAAGACCAGACAGCACTGCATTATACCAATGTACAGAGGAGACACGATACAACATCACACGCAAAGACCAGACAGCACTGCATTATACCAATGTACAGAGGAGACACAACACGGCATCACACTCAAAGACCAGGCAGCATTGCATTATACCAATGTACAGAGAAGACACAATACAACATCACACTCAAAGACCAGACAGCACTGCATTATACCAATGTACAGAGGAGACAGGATACGGCATCACACTCAAAGACCAGACAGCACTGCATTATACCAATGTACAGAGGAGACATGATACAGCATCACACTCAAAGACCAGACAGCACTGCATTATACCAATGTACAAAGGAGACACGATACAGCATCACACTCATAGACCAGACAGCACTGCATTATAGCAATGTACAAAGGAGACACGATACGGCATCACACTCAAAGACCAGACAGCACTGCATAATACCAATGTACAGAGGAGACACGATACGGCATCACACTCATAAACCAGACACCACTGCATTATACCAATGTACAGAGGAGACGCGATACGGCATCACACTCAAAGACCAGACAGCACTGCATTATACCAATGTATAGAGAAGACACGACACGGCATCACACTCAAAGACCAGACAGCACTGCATTATACCAATGTATAGAGAAGACACGATACGGCATCACACTCATAGACCAGACAGCACTGCATTATACCAATGTACAGAGGAGACACGATACGGCATCACACTCAAAGACCAGACAGCACTGCATTATACCAATGTATAGAGAAGACACGACACGGCATCACACTCAAAGACCAGACAGCACTGCATTATACCAATATACAGAGGAGACAGGATACAGCATCACACTCATAGACCAGACAGCACTGCATTATACCAATGTATAGAGTAGACACGACACGGCATCACACTCAAAGACCAGACAGCACTGCATAATACCAATATACAGAGGAGACACAACACGGCATCACACTCAAAGACCAGACAGCACTGCATAATACCAATGTACAGAGGAGACACGATACGGCATCACACTCAAAGACCAGACAGCACTGCATTATACCAATGTACAGAGGAGACACGATACGGCATCACACTCAAAGACCAGACAGCAGTGCATAATACCAATGTACAGAGGAGACACGATACGGCATCACACTCAAAGACCAGACAGCACTGCATTATACCAATGTACAGAGAAGACACGATACTGCATCACACTCAAAGACCAGACAGCACTGCATTATACCAATGTACAGAGGAGACACGATACGGCATCACACTCAAAGACCAGACAACACTGCATTATACCAATGTACAAAGGAGACACGATACGACATCACACTCAAAGACCAGACAGCACTGCATTATACCAATGTACAAAGGAGACACGATACGGCATCACACTCAAAGACCAGACAGCACTGCATTATACCAATGTACAGAGAAGACACGATACGGCATCACACTCAAAGACCAGACAGCACTGCATTATACCAATGTACAGAGGAGACACGATACGGCATCACACTCAAAGACCAGACAACACTGCATTATACCAATGTACAAAGGAGACACGATACGACATCACACTCAAAGACCAGACAGCACTGTATTATACCAATGTACAGAGGAGACACGATATGGCATCACACTCAAAGACCAGACAGCACTGCATTATACCAATGTACAAAGGAGACACGATACGGCATCACACTCAAAGACCAGACAACACTGCATTATACCAATGTACAAAGGAGACACGATACGACATCACACTCAAAGACCAGACAGCACTGCATTATACCAATGTACAGAGGAGACACGATACGGCATCACACTCAAAGACCAGACAGCACTGCATTATACCAATGTACAGAGGAGACACGATATGGCATCACACTCAAAGACCAGACAGCACTGCATTATACCAATGTACAAAGGAGACACGATACGACATCACACTCAAAGACCAGACAGCACTGCATTATACCAATGTTTAAAGGAGACACGATACGACATCACACTTAAAGACCAGACAGCACTGCATTATACCAATGTACAAAGGAGACACGATGCGGCATCACTCAAAGACCAGCCAGCACTGCATTATACCAATGTACAAAGAAGACACGATACAGCATCACACTCAAAGACCAGACAGCACTGCATTATACCAATGTACAGAGAAGACACAATATGACATCACTCTCAAAGACCACACAGCACTGCATTATACCAATGTACAAAGGAGACACGATACGACATCACACTCAAAGACCAGACAGCACTGCATTATATCAATGTACAGAGGAGACACGATACGACATCACACTCAAAGACCAGACAGTACTGCATTATACCAATGTACAGAGGAGACACAATACGACATCACACTCAAAGACCACACAGCACTGCATTATACCAATGTACAAAGGAGACACGATACGGCATCACACTCAAAGACCAGACAGCACTGCATTATATCAATGTACAGAGGAGACACGATACGACATCACACTCAAAGACCAGACAGTACTGCATTATACCAATGTACAAAGGAGACACGATGCGGCATCACTCAAAGACCAGCCAGCACTGCATTATACCAATGTACAAAGAAGACACGATACAGCATCACACTCAAAGACCAGACAGCACTGCATTATACCAATGTACAGAGAAGACACAATATGACATCACTCTCAAAGACCACACAGCACTGCATTATACCAATGTACAAAGGAGACACGATACGACATCACACTCAAAGACCAGACAGCACTGCATTATATCAATGTACAGAGGAGACACGATACGACATCACACTCAAAGACCAGACAGTACTGCATTATACCAATGTACAGAGGAGACACAATACGACATCACACTCAAAGACCACACAGCACTGCATTATACCAATGTACAAAGGAGACACGATACGGCATCACACTCAAAGACCAGACAGCACTGCATTATATCAATGTACAGAGGAGACATGATACGACATCACACTCAAAGACCAGACAGTACTGCATTATACCAATGTACAGAGGAGACACGATACGACATCACACTCAAAGACCAGACAGCACTGCATTATACCAATGTACAGAGAAGACATAATACGACATCACACTCAAAGACCAGACAGCACTGCATAATACCAATGTACAGAGAAGACACAATACGACATCACACTCAAAGACCAGACAGCACTGCATTATACCAATGTACAGAGGAGACACGATATGGCATCACACTCAAAGACCAGACAGCACTGCATTATACCAATGTACAGAGGAGACACGATACGGCATCACACTCAAAGACCAGAAAGCACTGCATTATACCAGTGTATAGAGAAGACACAATGCGGCATCACACTCAAAGACCAGACAGCACTGCATTATACCAATGTACAAAGGAGACACGATATGGCATCACTCAAAGACCAGACAGCACTGCATTATACCAATTGTAACTGATCTACTGGCACCCCGACCGGGTACCTCCGTTGATGGACGCGTCCTAGCTTGCGTAGAGGACTACAAGCACCGCACCGGACACCACAACCACCACAGATTACTCAACCACCGTAGCTTAACTCGAACCGCGCCGTCTTCCTTCCACCCTGTATGAATCTCCAGCATCCAGGATCGTGTGGGGAAGACCTCTCCTCCAAGGAGAGTACATCAGGAACAAGGGTTCAGTAGTTTAAAGCTCAAGGGAGTATTCAAAGCATAGCAATCCCCAGTATGATATAGCAATCCCCTCCAAGAACGAGACAAGGCTACGTTTTGAAAGGTCAAGTAGAACTCTGGTGCTGGTACACCCAGCCCGGTTTTTATTACAGTCAGGTACAAACAGAACACACCCAGGGGGGAGGTATAGAACAATCAATAACCCAATAGTAACGCCCACAGTTTCCCTCCCCTCTGCTGGGGAGATAATTGAGTTTATTACTGTATCTACTCAATTATCTCCCAGCTAAAACTTACACATTTTTATACATTTTTATAACTTTAAGATTTTACATAGTACATAAATAAATCTTACATTTTTATGAACAACATAAATTGAGGAACAACATATTAAAAAATGGCATGAATCAGACCAGGGGTTCAAACGTTAGTAAAAGTATGTTTTTCACATAACACACAGACATTTCACATATTCCCCATAGTTGGCCACACAATACACATATAGGCACAATAGGTGGGTCACACCTCCCTGAGGCTACCTGGCAACTTTGATACAATCAGACATGGATTAGATCATCCTTCTTTGTTCTTATGTCTGAGAATGAAAACACTTTATACAATAGACTTCCTTATCTTATGAGGAGTCTCTGTAATAGGATTATCTCTTATGCCAAGGTCTGCAATAGTCTGGGCTAATATTCTGCAGAGCATAAACCAACATACATACAGTATAATAGTAGGATCATATTTTAACCATAATAATAACCATAAAACAGGGTAAAACAGTGATGGGTTCCGTTACACACCTCCCCCGTGACCATAAGCCGGCATACAAAGTCTGATCCCAACGGATCGGCCTGGGGATGTCCGGACAAAAGTATTTGTTGGTCAATTCTCTAGTTTGACAATCCATCAGCATTACTGCAATTCACATTTACTCACATTTCACATATCCCCAGATAGCTGGGATCTGAGCGCACAAAACTACCGAATAGAGCTCAGATCCTATTCACACAGTTCAATTGCCATGTAGCTAAAGTCTTTCCCATAGTCTTTCATTATATGAATGGGCTCCATGGCATAGCTATCCGTGGTATCATGGTTCACACAGGGCAAGTACCGAATGACCCCCCTGTATGTAAAGGGCCAGAATGAGTGACATACACTCTGGTATGGCCGAATACTGTGTTTAAAGGGCAATATGTCCCAGGGCCATAGTCGCAGGGCAGGAGGCTGGCAAACAGTCCTCTCCAAGACAAAGCGGCGAAGGGCACTTCGTCACACATCTCCCTTTGGGGGGAAGTCTAACCAGGCACCTGACCTTCTGCCGGTCAGTGCCTCCGTTAGACGATCCACCAACCCACAATAAACTAGTGCTAGAGCATCCCCCCCACAGCAACAAAGTGCAAGAGCAGCCCACCCACAACAAACAGTTACTGCACCTGGATATTTCGCTGTGGTGATGGGGCAACACGCTGAGGGGACTTGAGGGGCAGAGGCCAGCGGCACTCTGCCCTGATGTCAGCTCTTCTGCTGGTATAACCTGCAGGACATCCTGCTCTGTACAAGGGACCAAGGGAGGGCAGAGGCCGACTGCACTCTGCCCCGCTGGCAGCTCTTCTGCTGGAGTACTTGGGACATATTCCGGCTCAGTAGCCAGGGAAACGTGGGGGTCAGTGGGGGTTAACATTTCCTCTGTTAACCCTGGGGCCACATTAGAAGTTAGCTGGGGAGGGGACTTTGTACTTACCCCCTCCTCCGGTTGTCCCAGTGAGGGTAGTTGGGGATCTGGACAGGCTGTGGGCGCAGAGACCACGGTCCCATCTGCGCCGTCTGGGAGATTGGTGTCTCCCCTTGTTAGGGTAAACTGTCGCTGGGGAGGAAGGACGACACCTTCTGCCCCCTGTGGGTCACACTGCCGCTGGGGGGGAAGGACGACACCTTCTGCCCCCTGGGGTTCACACTGCCGCTGGGGGAGAAGGACAACACCTTCTGCCCCCTGGGGTTCACACTGCCGCTGGGGGGGGAAGGACGACACCTTCTGCCCCCTGGAGTTCACACTGCCGCTGGGGGGGAGGACGACACCTTCTGCCCCCTGGGGTTCACACTGCCGCTGGGGGGGAAGGACGACACCTTCTGCCCCCTGGGGTTCACACTGCCGCTGGGGGGGAAGGACGACACCTTCTGCCCCCTGGGGTTCACACTGCTGCTGGGGGGGAAGGACGACACCTTCTGCCCCCTGTGGTTCACACTGCCGCTGGGGGGGGAAAGGACGACACCTTCTGCCCCCTGGGTTTCACACTGCCGCTGGGGGGGAAGGACGACACCCTCTGCCCCCTGGGGTTCACACTGCCGCTGTTGGGATGGACGACACCTTCTGCCCCCTGTGGTTCACACTGCCGCTGGGGGGGAAGGATGACACCTTCTGCCCCCTGGGGTTCACACTGCTGCTGGGGGGGAAGGACGACACCTTCTGCCCCCTGGGGTTCACACTGCCGCTCGGGGGGGAAGGACTACACCTTTGGCTCCCTGTAGGGCCGGTAGAGAGACCTCGGTCCCATCTCTACCTGCCATCTGGAGGTCATCCCAGGACCAGTCAATGAGGTCTGGTTCTGCTTGTCAAGTAGGTAGGGGCTGCACGAAGCTGAGCAGGAGTTAGTAGTCCTGCTCCAGCTCCCACTCTCTCGTTACCAGGTGGGTCATGTCTTTGCTCACCTCGCCTTCGTCAACCCAGACATACATGCCCATCCGGTAGTCGTAGATGTCCCAAAACCTAGACCCCTCCGTGCTGCCAAGATCAATGTCGTCCTCCAAGGCATCCCATAATAAACCCGGGCCATCATAATCATCCCCCTCCGGTAAGTCGTGTTAAGACGTCCAGGGGGTAAGTCGAACGGTATACCACCAGAGGGCCTGGTATGCGTTGTCTAGACAGATCTCTCGCCATACCAAGGTCTCTAGTCTTGTCACCCACTCATCCAGGGGCTGCTCTACCAATAGATACATCCGCATCGCCACACGCTTCTGTAGCCGCTGCTCATCATTGGGGAGACTCTCACCTCGCCGCCATTGGGCATCTTCCAGGGCATCATACCAGAGTTCCTTTCTGTATGCATCCCTGTAGTCCACGGCCGCCTCCTCCTCCTCATCATGGAACTCTGTCCGAAAACTAGCCGGTTCCATCCTGCTGTAGCCAGGGGCGCTGTACGGATACTAGCGTTGCCCTCAATTTGTAACTCCAAACGTTACCAGTGTCTCCGGGCTGCTTTTCCTCTCACTAGGACGCCATCCCACCACTGCCACCAATGTAACGGATCTACTGGCACCCCGACCGGGTACCTCTGTTGATGGACGCGTCCAAGCTTGCGTCGAGGACTACAAGCACCGCACCGGACACCACAACCACCACAGACTCCACAACCGCCGTAGCTTAACTGGAACCGCGCCATCTTCCTTCCACCCTGTATGAATCTCCAGCATCCAGGATCGTGTGGGGAAGACCTCTCCTCCAAGGAGAGTACATCAGGAACAAGGGTTCAGTAGTTTAAAGCTCAAGGGAGTATGCAAAGCATAGCAATCCCCAGTATGATATAGCAATCCCCTCCAACAACGAGCCGAGGCTACGTTTTGAAGGGTCAAGTAGAACTCTGGTGCTGGTACACCCAGCCTGGTTTTTATTACAGTCAGGTACAAACAGAACACACCCAGGGGGGAGGTATAGAACAATCAATAACCCAATAGTAACGCCCACAGTTTCCCTCCCCTCTGCTGGGAAGATAATTGAGTTTATTACTGTATCTACTCAATTATCTCCCAGCTAAAACTTACACATTTTTATAACTTTAAGATTTTACATAGTACATAAATAAATCTTACATTTTTATGAACAACATAAATTGTGGAACAACATATTAAAAAATAGCATGAATCAGACCAAGGGTTCAAACGTTAGTAAAAGTATCTTTTTCACATAACAAACAACCATTTCACATATCCCCCATAGTTGGCCACACAATACACATATAGGGACAATAGGTGGGTCACACCTCCCAGAGGCTACCTGGCAACTTTGATACAATCAGACATGGATTAGATCATCCTTCTTTGTTCTTATGTCTGAGAATGAAAACACTTTATACAATAGACATCCTTATCTTATGAGGAGTCTCTGTAATAGGATTATCTCTTATGCCAAGGTCTGCAATAGTCTGGGCTAATATTCTGCAGAGCATAAACCAACATACATACAGTATAATAGTAGGATCATATTTTAACCATAATAATAACCATAAAACAGGGTAAAACAATGATGGGTTCCGTTACACACCTCCCCCGTGACCATAAGCCGGCATACACGGTCTGATCCCAACGGATCGGCCTGAGGATGTCCGGACAAAAGTATTTGTTGGTCAATTCTCTAGTTTGACAACCCATCAGCATTACTGCAATTCACATTTACTCACATTTCACATATCCCCAGATAGCTGGGATCTGAGCGCACAAAACTACCGAATAGAGCTCAGATCCTATTCACACAGTTCAATTGCCATGTAGCTAAAGTCTTTCCCATAGTCTTTCATTATATGAATGGGCTCCATGGCATAGCTATCTGGGGTATCACTGCACCCACAGGGCAAGAATCGAATGACCCCCCTGTATGTAAAGGGCCAGAATGAGTGACATACACTCTGGTATGGCCGAATACTGTGTTTAAAGGGCAATATGTCCCAGGGCCATAGTCGCAGGGCAGGAGGCTGGCAAACAGTCCTCTCCAAGACAAAGTGGCGAAGGGCACTTCGTCACACCAATGTACAAAGGAGACACGATACAGCGTCACACTCAAAGATCAGACAACACTGCATTATACCAATGTACAGAGGAGACACGATACGGCATCACACTCAAAGACCAGACAGCACTGCATTATACCAATGTACAGAGGAGACACGATACGGCATCACACTCAAAGACCAGACAGCACTGCATTATACCAATGTACAAAGGAGACATGATGCGGCATCACACTCAAAGACCAGACAGCAGTGCATTATACCAATGTACAAAGGAGACACGATACAGCGTCACACTCAAAGACCAGACAGCACTGCATTATACCAATGTAAAAAAGGAGACACGATACAGCATCACACTCAAAGACCAGACACCACTGCATAATACCAATGTACAAAGGAGACACAATACAGCATCACACTCAAAGACCAGACACCACTGCATTATACCAATGTACAAAGGAGACACGATACGGCATCACACTCAAAGACCAGACAGCACTGCATAATACCAAAGTACAAAGGAGACACAATACAGCATCACACTCAACGACCAGACACCACTGCATTATACCAATGTACAGAGGAGACATGATACAGCATCACACTCAAAGACCAGACAGCACTGCATTATACCAATGTACAAAGGAGACACGATACGACATCACACTCAAAGACCAGACAGCACTGCATAATACCAATATACAGAGGAGACACAACACGGCATCACACTCAAAGACCAGACAGCACTGCATAATACCAATGTACAGAGGAGACACGATACGGCATCACACTCAAAGACCAGACAGCACTGCATTATACCAATGTACAGAGGAGACACGATACGGCATCACACTCAAAGACCAGACAGCAGTGCATAATACCAATGTACAGAGGAGACACGATACGGCATCACACTCAAAGACCAGACAGCACTGCATTATACCAATGTACAGAGAAGACACGATACTGCATCACACTCAAAGACCAGACAGCACTGCATTATACCAATGTACAGAGGAGACACGATACGGCATCACACTCAAAGACCAGACAACACTGCATTATACCAATGTACAAAGGAGACACGATACGACATCACACTCAAAGACCAGACAGCACTGCATTATACCAATGTACAAAGGAGACACGATACGGCATCACACTCAAAGACCAGACAGCACTGCATTATACCAATGTACAGAGAAGACACGATACGGCATCACACTCAAAGACCAGACAGCACTGCATTATACCAATGTACAGAGGAGACACTATACGGCATCACACTCAAAGACCAGACAACACTGCATTATACCAATGTACAAAGGAGACACGATACGACATCACACTCAAAGACCAGACAGCACTGTATTATACCAATGTACAGAGGAGACACGATATGGCATCACACTCAAAGACCAGACAGCACTGCATTATACCAATGTACAAAGGAGACACGATACGGCATCACACTCAAAGACCAGACAACACTGCATTATACCAATGTACAAAGGAGACACGATACGACATCACACTCAAAGACCAGACAGCACTGCATTATACCAATGTACAGAGGAGACACAATACGACATCACACTCAAAGACCACACAGCACTGCATTATACCAATGTACAAAGGAGACACGATACGGCATCACACTCAAAGACCAGACAGCACTGCATTATATCAATGTACAGAGGAGACACGATACGACATCACACTCAAAGACCAGACAGTACTGCATTATACCAATGTACAAAGGAGACACGATGCGGCATCACTCAAAGACCAGCCAGCACTGCATTATACCAATGTACAAAGAAGACACGATACAGCATCACACTCAAAGACCAGACAGCACTGCATTATACCAATGTACAGAGAAGACACAATATGACATCACTCTCAAAGACCACACAGCACTGCATTATACCAATGTACAAAGGAGACACGATACGACATCACACTCAAAGACCAGACAGCACTGCATTATATCAATGTACAGAGGAGACACGATACGACATCACACTCAAAGACCAGACAGTACTGCATTATACCAATGTACAGAGGAGACACAATACGACATCACACTCAAAGACCACACAGCACTGCATTATACCAATGTACAAAGGAGACACGATACGGCATCACACTCAAAGACCAGACAGCACTGCATTATATCAATGTACAGAGGAGACACGATACGACATCACACTCAAAGACCAGACAGTACTGCATTATACCAATGTACAGAGGAGACACGATACGACATCACACTCAAAGACCAGACAGCACTGCATTATACCAATGTACAGAGGAGACACGATACGACATCACACTCAAAGACCAGACAGCACTGCATTATACCAATGTACAGAGAAGACATAATACGACATCACACTCAAAGACCAGACAGCACTGCATAATACCAATGTACAGAGAAGACACAATACGACATCACACTCAAAGACCAGACAGCACTGCATTATACCAATGTACAGAGGAGACACGATACGGCATCACACTCAAAGACCAGACAGCACTGCATTATACCAATGTACAGAGGAGACACGATACGGCATCACACTCAAAGACCAGAAAGCACTGCATTATACCAGTGTATAGAGAAGACACAATGCGGCATCACACTCAAAGACCAGACAGCACTGCATTATACCAATGTACAAAGGAGACACGATATGGCATCACTCAAAGACCAGACAGCACTGCATTATACCAATTGTAACTGATCTACTGGCACCCCGACCGGGTACCTCCGTTGATGGACGCGTCCTAGCTTGCGTAGAGGACTACAAGCACCGCACCGGACACCACAACCACCACAGATTACTCAACCACCGTAGCTTAACTCGAACCGCGCCGTCTTCCTTCCACCCTGTATGAATCTCCAGCATCCAGGATCGTGTGGGGAAGACCTCTCCTCCAAGGAGAGTACATCAGAAACAAGGGTTCAGTAGTTTAAAGCTCAAGGGAGTATTCAAAGCATAGCAATCCCCAGTATGATATAGCAATCCCCTCCAAGAACGAGACAAGGCTACGTTTTGAAAGGTCAAGTAGAACTCTGGTGCTGGTACACCCAGCCCGGTTTTTATTACAGTCAGGTACAAACAGAACACACCCAGGGGGGAGGTATAGAACAATCAATAACCCAATAGTAACGCCCACAGTTTCCCTCCCCTCTGCTGGGGAGATAATTGAGTTTATTACTGTATCTACTCAATTATCTCCCAGCTAAAACTTACACATTTTTATACATTTTTATAACTTTAAGATTTTACATAGTACATAAATAAATCTTACATTTTTATGAACAACATAAATTGAGGAACAACATATTAAAAAATGGCATGAATCAGACCAGGGGTTCAAACGTTAGTAAAAGTATGTTTTTCACATAACACACAGACATTTCACATATTCCCCATAGTTGGCCACACAATACACATATAGGCACAATAGGTGGGTCACACCTCCCTGAGGCTACCTGGCAACTTTGATACAATCAGACATGGATTAGATCATCCTTCTTTGTTCTTATGTCTGAGAATGAAAACACTTTATACAATAGACTTCCTTATCTTATGAGGAGTCTCTGTAATAGGATTATCTCTTATGCCAAGGTCTGCAATAGTCTGGGCTAATATTCTGCAGAGCATAAACCAACATACATACAGTATAATAGTAGGATCATATTTTAACCATAATAATAACCATAAAACAGGGTAAAACAGTGATGGGTTCCGTTACACACCTCCCCCGTGACCATAAGCCGGCATACAAAGTCTGATCCCAACGGATCGGCCTGGGGATGTCCGGACAAAAGTATTTGTTGGTCAATTCTCTAGTTTGACAATCCATCAGCATTACTGCAATTCACATTTACTCACATTTCACATATCCCCAGATAGCTGGGATCTGAGCGCACAAAACTACCGAATAGAGCTCAGATCCTATTCACACAGTTCAATTGCCATGTAGCTAAAGTCTTTCCCATAGTCTTTCATTATATGAATGGGCTCCATGGCATAGCTATCCGTGGTATCATGGTTCACACAGGGCAAGTACCGAATGACCCCCCTGTATGTAAAGGGCCAGAATGAGTGACATACACTCTGGTATGGCCGAATACTGTGTTTAAAGGGCAATATGTCCCAGGGCCATAGTCGCAGGGCAGGAGGCTGGCAAACAGTCCTCTCCAAGACAAAGCGGCGAAGGGCACTTCGTCACACATCTCCCTTTGGGGGGAAGTCTAACCAGGCACCTGACCTTCTGCCGGTCAGTGCCTCCGTTAGACGATCCACCAACCCACAATAAACTAGTGCTAGAGCATCCCCCCCACAGCAACAAAGTGCAAGAGCAGCCCACCCACAACAAACAGTTACTGCACCTGGATATTTCGCTGTGGTGATGGGGCAACACGCTGAGGGGACTTGAGGGGCAGAGGCCAGCGGCACTCTGCCCTGATGTCAGCTCTTCTGCTGGTATAACCTGCAGGACATCCTGCTCTGTACAAGGGACCAAGGGAGGGCAGAGGCCGACTGCACTCTGCCCCGCTGGCAGCTCTTCTGCTGGAGTACTTGGGACATATTCCGGCTCAGTAGCCAGGGAAACGTGGGGGTCAGTGGGGGTTAACATTTCCTCTGTTAACCCTGGGGCCACATTAGAAGTTAGCTGGGGAGGGGACTTTGTACTTACCCCCTCCTCCGGTTGTCCCAGTGAGGGTAGTTGGGGATCTGGACAGGCTGTGGGCGCAGAGACCACGGTCCCATCTGCGCCGTCTGGGAGATTGGTGTCTCCCCTTGTTAGGGTAAACTGTCGCTGGGGAGGAAGGACGACACCTTCTGCCCCCTGTGGTTCACACTGCCGCTGGGGGGGAAGGACGACACCTTCTGCCCCCTGGGGTTCACACTGCCGCTGGGGGAGAAGGACAACACCTTCTGCCCCCTGGGGTTCACACTGCCGCTGGGGGGGGAAGGACGACACCTTCTGCCCCCTGGAGTTCACACTGCCGCTGGGGGGGAGGACGACACCATCTGCCCCCTGGGGTTCACACTGCCGCTGGGGGGGAAGGCCGACACCTTCTGCCCCCTGGGGTTCACACTGCCGCTGGGGGGGAAGGACGACACCTTCTGCCCCCTGGGGTTCACACTGCTGCTGGGGGGGAAGGACGACACCGTCTGCCCCCTGTGGTTCACACTGCCGCTGGGGGGGGGAAAGGACGACACCTTCGGCCCCCTGGGTTTCACACTGCCGCTGGGGGGGAAGGACGACACCCTCTGCCCCCTGGGGTTCACACTGCCGCTGGGGGGATGGACGACACCTTCTGCCCCCTGTGGTTCACACTGCCGCTGGGGGGGAAGGATGACACCTTCTGCCCCCTGGGGTTCACACTGCTGCTGGGGGGGAAGGACGACACCTTCTGCCCCCTGGGGTTCACACTGCCGCTCGGGGGGAAGGACTACACCTTCGGCTCCCTGTAGGGCCGGTAGAGAGACCTCGGTCCCATCTCTACCTGCCATCTGGAGGTCATCCCAGGACCAGTCAATGAGGTCTGGTTCTGCTTGTTAAGTAGGTTGGGGCTGCACGAAGCTGAGCAGGTGTTAGTAGTCCTGCTCCAGCTCCCACTCTCTCGTTACCAGGTGGGTCATGTCTTTGCTCACCTCGCCTTCGTCAACCCAGACATACATGCCCATCCGGTAGTCGTAGATGTCCCAAAACCTAGACCCCTCCGTGCTGCCAAGATCAATGTCGTCCTCCAAGGCATCCCATAATAAACCCGGGCCATCATAATCATCCCCCTCCGGTAAGTCGTGTTAAGACGTCCAGGGGGTAAGTCGAACGGTATACCACCAGAGGGCCTGGTATGCGTTGTCTAGACAGATCTCTCGCCATACCAAGGTCTCTAGTCTTGTCACCCACTCATCCAGGGGCTGCTCTACCAATAGATACATCCGCATCGCCACACGCTTCTGTAGCCGCTGCTCATCATTGGGGAGACTCTCACCTCGCCGCCATTGGGCATCTTCCAGGGCATCATACCAGAGTTCCTTTCTGTATGCATCCCTGTAGTCCACGGCCGCCTCCTCCTCCTCATCATGGAACTCTGTCCGAAAACTAGCCGGTTCCATCCTGCTGTAGCCAGGTGCGCTGTACGGATACTAGCGTTGCCCTCAATTTGTAACTCCAAACGTTACCAGTGTCTCCGGGCTGCTTTTCCTCTCACTAGGACGCCATCCCACCACTGCCACCAATGTAACGGATCTACTGGCACCCCGACCGGGTACCTCCGTTGATGGACGCGTCCAAGCTTGCGTCGAGGACTACAAGCACCGCACCGGACACCACAACCACCACAGACTCCACAACCGCCGTAGCTTAACTGGAACCGCGCCATCTTCCTTCCACCCTGTATGAATCTCCAGCATCCAGGATCGTGTGGGGAAGACCTCTCCTCCAAGGAGAGTACATCAGGAACAAGGGTTCAGTAGTTTAAAGCTCAAGGGAGTATGCAAAGCATAGCAATCCCCAGTATGATATAGCAATCCCCTCCAACAACGAGCCGAGGCTACGTTTTGAAGGGTCAAGTAGAACTCTGGTGCTGGTACACCCAGCCTGGTTTTTATTACAGTCAGGTACAAACAGAACACACCCAGGGGGGAGGTATAGAACAATCAATAACCCAATAGTAACGCCCACAGTTTCCCTCCCCTCTGCTGGGAAGATAATTGAGTTTATTACTGTATCTACTCAATTATCTCCCAGCTAAAACTTACACATTTTTATAACTTTAAGATTTTACATAGTACATAAATAAATCTTACATTTTTATGAACAACATAAATTGTGGAACAACATATTAAAAAATGGCATGAATCAGACCAAGGGTTCAAACGTTAGTAAAAGTATCTTTTTCACATAACAAACAACCATTTCACATATCCCCCATAGTTGGCCACACAATACACATATAGGGACAATAGGTGGGTCACACCTCCCAGAGGCTACCTGGCAACTTTGATACAATCAGACATGGATTAGATCATCCTTCTTTGTTCTTATGTCTGAGAATGAAAACACTTTATACAATAGACATCCTTATCTTATGAGGAGTCTCTGTAATAGGATTATCTCTTATGCCAAGGTCTGCAATAGTCTGGGCTAATATTCTGCAGAGCATAAACCAACATACATACAGTATAATAGTAGGATCATATTTTAACCATAATAATAACCATAAAACAGGGTAAAACAGTGATGGGTTCCGTTACACACCTCCCCCGTGACCATAAGCCGACATACACGGTCTGATCCCAACGGATCGGCCTGAGGATGTCCGGACAAAAGTATTTGTTGGTCAATTCTCTAGTTTGACAACCCATCAGCATTACTGCAATTCACATTTACTCACATTTCACATATCCCCAGATAGCTGGGATCTGAGCGCACAAAACTACTGAATAGAGCTCAGATCCTATTCACACAGTTCAATTGCCATGTAGCTAAAGTCTTTCCCATAGTCTTTCATTATATGAATGGGCTCCATGGCATAGCTATCTGGGGTATCACTGCACCCACAGGGCAAGAATCGAATGACCCCCCTGTATGTAAAGGGCCAGAATGAGTGACATACACTCTGGTATGGCCGAATACTGTGTTTAAAGGGCAATATGTCCCAGGGCCATAGTCGCAGGGCAGGAGGCTGGCAAACAGTCCTCTCCAAGACAAAGTGGCGAAGGGCACTTCGTCACACCAATGTACAAAGGAGACACGATACAGCGTCACACTCAAAGATCAGACAACACTGCATTATACCAATGTACAGAGGAGACACGATACGGCATCACACTCAAAGACCAGACAGCACTGCATTATACCAATGTACAGAGGAGACACGATACGGCATCACACTCAAAGACCAGACAGCACTGCATTATACCAATGTACAAAGGAGACATGATGCGGCATCACACTCAAAGACCAGACAGCAGTGCATTATACCAATGTACAAAGGAGACACGATACAGCGTCACACTCAAAGACCAGACAGCACTGCATTATACCAATGTAAAAAAGGAGACACGATACAGCATCACACTCAAAGACCAGACACCACTGCATAATACCAATGTACAAAGGAGACACAATACAGCATCACACTCAAAGACCAGACACCACTGCATTATACCAATGTACAAAGGAGACACGATACGGCATCACACTCAAAGACCAGACAGCACTGCATAATACCAAAGTACAAAGGAGACACAATACAGCATCACACTCAACGACCAGACACCACTGCATTATACCAATGTACAGAGGAGACATGATACAGCATCACACTCAAAGACCAGACAGCACTGCATTATACCAATGTACAAAGGAGACACGATACGGCATCACACTCAAAGACCAGACAGCACTGCATAATACCAAAGTACAAAGGAGACACAATACAGCATCACACTCAACGACCAGACACCACTGCATTATACCAATGTACAGAGGAGACATGATACAGCATCACACTCAAAGACCAGACAGCACTGCATTATACCAATGTACAAAGGAGACACGATACGGCATCACACTCAAAGACCAGACAGCACTGCATTATACCAATGTACAAAGGAGACACCATACAGCATCACACTCAAAGAACAGACATCACTGCATTATACCAATGTACAGAGAAGACATGATACGGCATCACACTCAAAGACCAGACAGCAGTGCATTAAACCGATGTACAAAGGAGACACGATACAGCGTCACACTCAAAGACCAGACAGCACTGCATTATACCAATGTACAGCGAAGACACGATACGGCATCACACTCAAAGACCAGACAGCACTGCATTATACCAATGTACAGAGAAGACACGATACGGCATCACACTCAAAGACCAGACAGCACTGCATAATACCAATGTACAGAGAAGACACGATACGCCATTACACTCAAAGACCAGACAGTACTGCATTATACCAATGTACAGAGGAGACACTGTAACGGAGTTGGAACACGAATCCAGTATCTCTGCTGGTATACGGTAAAACACCCAAGATGCACTACAGTCTCACCATTCCCAACCTCCCATATTGGACGACACTCAATAGGGAGTTCAAGACTACTGACTTTATTTTGTTATGTGCAGAAATATATATACACATCTCTTCCCCCTAGGCAATACACATCCCGCATAGTTGACCACACAATACACATAGAGGGACAATAGGTGGGTCACACCTCCCTGTGGCTACCTGGCAACTTTGATACAATCAGACATTGATTAGATCATCCTTCTTTGTTCTTATATCTGAGAATGAAAACACTTTATACAATAGACTTCCTTATCTTATGAGGAGTCTCTGTAATAGGATTATCTATTATGCCAAGGTCTGCAATAGTCTGGGCTAATATTCTGCAGAGCATAAACCAACATACATACAGTATAACAGTAGGATCATATTTTAACCATAACCATAAAACAGGGTAAAACAGTGATGGGTTCCATTACAGACACGATACGGCATCACACTCAAAGACCAGACAGCACCGCATTATACCAATGTACAGAGAAGACACGATACGGCATCACACTCAAAGACCAGACAGCACTGCATTATACCAATGTAAAAAGGAGACACGATGCGGCATCACACTCATAGACCAGACAGCACTGCATAATACCAATGTACAAAGGAGACACAATACGGTATCACACTCAAGGACCAGACACCACAGCATTATACCAATGTACAGAGGAGACACAATACGGTATCACACTCAAGGACCAGACAGCACTGCATTATACCAATGTACAGAGGAGACACGATACGGTATCACACTCAAGGACCAGACACCACTGCATTATACCAATATACAAAGGAGACACGATACGGCATCACACTCAAAGACCAGACAGCACTGCATAATACCAATGTACAGAGAAGACACGATACGGCATCACACTCAAAGACCAGACAGCACTACATAACTTCCTTATCTAAAGAGGAGTCTCTGTAATGGGATTATCTATTATGCCAAGGTCTGCAATAGTCTAGGCTAATATTCTGCAGAGCATAAACCAACATCCATACAGTATAACAGTAGGATCATATTTTAACCATAACCATAAAAAAGGGTAAAACAGTGATGGGTTCCGTTACAGACACGATACGGCATCACACTCAAAGACCAGACAGCACTGCATTATACCAATGTACAGAGAAGACACGATACGGCATCACACTCAAAGACCGGACAGCACTGCATTATACCAATGTACAGAGAAGACACGATACGGCATCACATTCAAAGACCAGACAGCACTGCATTATATCAATGTACAGAGGAGACAAAATACGACATCACACTCAAAGACCAGACAGCACTGCATTATACCAATGTACAAAGGAGACACGATGTGGCATCACACTCATAGACCAGACAGCACTGCATAATACCAATGTACAAAGGAGACACGATACGGTATCACACTCAAGGACCAGACACCACTGCATTATTCCAATGTACAGAGGAGACACGATACGGTATCACACTCAAAGGCCAGACACCACTGCATTATACCAATGTACAAAGGAGACACGATACGGCATCACACTCAAAGACCGGACAGCACTGCATTATACCAATGTACCGAGAAGACACGATACGGCATCACACTCAAAGACCAGACAGCACTGCATTACACCAATGTACAAAGGAGACACGATACGGCATCACTCAAAGACCAGACAGCACTGCATTATACCAATGTACAGAGGAGACACGATACGGCATCACACTCAAAGACCAGACAGCACTTCATTATACCAATCTACAGAGAAGACACAATACGGCATCACACTAAAAGACCAGACAGCACTGCATTATACCAATGTACAGAGGAGACACGATACGACATCACACTCAAAGACCAGACAGCACTTCATTATACCAATGTACAGAGGAGACACAATACGCATTAAACTCAAAGACCAGACACCACTGCATTATACCAATGTACAAAGGAGACACGATACGGCATCACACTGAAAGACCAGACAGCACTGCATAATACCAATGTACAGAGAAGACACGATGCGGCATCACTCAAAGACCAGACAGCACTACATAATACCAAAGTACAGAGAAGACACAATACGGCACCACACTCAAAGACCAGACAGCACTGCATAATACCAATGTACAAAGGAGACACGATACGGTATCACACTCAAAGGCCAGACACCACTGCATTATACCAATGTACAAAGGAGACACGATACGGCATCACACTCAAAGACCGGACAGCACTGCATAATACCAAAGTACAAAGGAGACACGATACGGCATCACTCAAAGACCAGACAGCACTGCATTATACCAATGTACAGAGGAGACACGATACGGCATCACACTCAAAGACCAGACAGCACTTCATTATACCAATCTACAGAGAAGACACAATACGGCATCACACTAAAAGACCAGACACCACTGCATTATACCAATGTACAAAGGAGACACGATACGGCATCACACTCAAAGACCGGACAGCACTGCATTATACCAATGTACCGAGAAGACACGATACGGCATCACACTCAAAGACCAGACAGCACTGCATTACACCAATGTACAAAGGAGACACGATACGGCATCACTCAAAGACCAGACAGCACTGCATTATACCAATGTACAGAGGAGACACGATACGGCATCACACTCAAAGACCAGACAGCACTTCATTATACCAATCTACAGAGAAGACACAATACGGCATCACACTAAAAGACCAGACAGCACTGCATTATACCAATGTACAGAGGAGACACGATACGACATCACACTCAAAGACCAGACAGCACTTCATTATACCAATGTACAGAGGAGACACTATACGGCATCACACTCAAAGACCAGACAGCACTGCATTATACCAATGTACAAAGGTAGACACGATACGGCATCACACTCAAAGACCAGACAGCACTGCATTATACCAATGTACAGAGAAGACACAATACGGCATCACACTAAAAGACCAGACAGCACTGCATTATACCAATGTACAGAGGAGACACGATACGGCATCACACTCAAAGACCAGACAGCACTGCATTATACCAATGTACAGAGAAGACACAATACGGCATCACACTAAAAGACCAGACAGCACTGCATTATACCAATGTACAGAGGAGACACGATACGGCATCACACTCAAAGACCAGACAGCACTTCATTATACCAATCTACAGAGAAGACACAATACGGCATCACACTAAAAGACCAGACAGCACTGCATTATACCAATGTACAGAGGAGACACAATACGCATTAAACTCAAAGACCAGACACCACTGCATTATACCAATGTACAAAGGAGACACGATACAGCATCACACTGAAAGACCAGACAGCACTGCATAATACCAATGTACAGAGTAGACACGATGCGGCATCACTCAAAGACCAGACAGCACTACATAATACCAAAGTACAGAGAAGACACAATACGGCACCACACTCAAAGACCAGACAGCACTGCATAATACCAATGTACAGAGGAGACACGATACGGTATCACACTCAAAGGCCAGACACCACTGCATTATACCAATGTACAAAAGAGGAAACGATACGGCATCACACTCAAAGACCGGACAGCACTGCATTATACCAATGTACAGAGAAGACACGATACTGTATCACACTCAAAGGCCAGACACCACTGCATTATACCAATGTACAAAGGAGACACGATACGGCATCACACTCAAAGACCGGACAGCACTGCATTATACCAATGTACCGAGAAGACACGATACGGCATCACACTCAAAGACCAGACAGCACTGCATTACACCAATGTACAAAGGAGACACGATACGGCATCACTCAAAGACCAGACAGCACTGCATTATACCAATGTACAGAGGAGACACGATACGGCATCACACTCAAAGACCAGACAGCACTTCATTATACCAATCTACAGAGAAGACACAATACGGCATCACACTAAAAGACCAGAGAGCACTGCATTATACCAATGTACAGAGGAGACACGATACAACATCACACTCAAAGACCAGACAGCACTTCATTATACCAATGTACAGAGGAGACACTATACGGCATCACACTCAAAGACCAGACAGCACTGCATTATACCAATGTACAAAGGTAGACACGATACGGCATCACACTCAAAGAACAGACAGCACTGCATTATACCAATGTACAGAGAAGACACAATACGGCATCACACTAAAAGACCAGACAGCACTGCATTATACCAATGTACAGAGGAGACACAATACGCATTAAACTCAAAGACCAGACAGCACTGCATTATACCAATGTACAAAGGTAGACACGATACGGCATCACACTCATAGACCAGACAGCACTTCATTATACCAATGTACAGAGGAGACACGATACGGCATCACACTCAAAGACCAGACAGCACTGCATTATACCAATATACAGAGGAGACATGATACAGCATCACACTCAAAGACCAGACAGCACTGCATTATACCAATATACAGAGGAGACACGATACGGCATCACACTCAAAGACCAGACAGCACTGCATTATACCAATATACAGAGGAGACACGATACGGCATCACACTCAAAGACTAGACAGCACTGCATTATACCAATGTACAGAGAAGACACGATACGGCATCACACTCAAAGACCAGACAGCACTGCATAATACCAATGTACATAATCCCTTGAGAGATCGCCAAGTCATTACCATTTAGTATATCTGGGGTGTGTATGACTATTAGTACCCAGCATGTCTTGAGAGATCTCCATTTAATTATTAATACCCAGCATGCACAGTGTTCTCTCAGGTTAATGATATTTCCTCTTACCTGAGTGATCTGGTTTATAGTCCAGTTTCAGAGCTTTTGCATATTGTTGAAGTTTCTTGGCGTATTTTGCTGAATTCACGTACTGGTCGCCTTGTTCTTTGTCTTTATTGAATTTCGAGGGTGGATTCTGTTTAGACGATGATGGCATCTTGCTATCTTGCTTTGCCTTTTGGTCTTTGTTTTTTTGCACCCTTGGTTGCTTTGTAGACACAGTTGGTAACTTAGTCACTACGTTGAGTGTGCTGACCTCCCCCTTTCCAGTCTTTTTATCCATTTTCTTCTCATTATCAGAAGGTTGATCAGATATCACCTCCTTTGGAGAGACCTGTGGCTGTGCTGTGGTGACCAGAGAGTTGACATTTTGTAATGTGGCTTGATCAGTCATTGCTGGTCTGTCAATAGTTTTCTGGTTGGTGGCTCCTGTCTCTGGAGATGTTTGTATGGGAGTAGATAGATCTTCTGAGATTGGGGAAGTTGTGCTGTCATGAGAAAGTCTGTCACTTGGCACAGAAGATACTTGTGGAGTAAAAGATGCCTGGGAGGAGAGTGGGGAATGAGTATCTGATGTATGTGGTGAGCTGACATCTTCTACTGGTGTAATGGGTCGACTAATATCTTCTATTGGCTGAGGAGTAACTGCTGGGCTGGCATATTCCAATGGCTGGGAAGTAATGGGTGGGCTGGCGTCTTCCAGTGGCTGGGAAGTAATGGGTGGGCTGACATCTTCCAATGTCTGTTGAGTGATGGTTGGGCTGACATCTTCCAATGTCTGTTGAGTGATGGTTGGGCTGACATCTTCCAATGTCTGTTGAGTGATGGTTGGGCTGACATCTTCCAATGTCTGTTGAGTGATGGTTGGACTAACGTCCTTCAATGTCTCTTCTTGTTCTGTGGCTATCTCTTCCGGGCTCACACTAGGAGTTGTTGATAAATCTGGGAGACCTGTGTGGTCCTCTTCTGGTATTATACTTTTCTCTGACCACAAATAAAAATGGCCTTAGTTATTTGTGAACAAAGCCATACATTATTTGTCGATAATACAAATTATAGGTCTACTGAAAAAATCCAAATGTGGCATATTGGTGTTAAGAATGTAATAAATAATTACTTTGAAATGGGTATTGTGTTTAAAAAGTTGGCAAAATTGGGCTGTGTGGGCTAAAAAGCTAAATATGTCATCTTCCTATGCTTGCTTTAGGAGTTTATCCCAACTTGATAAATAATTTACATAGAGAACAATGGAAGTGGACTTTACATTTTACTCTGTGTAATGCTACTTATGCTCCATCTCATCCAGTTCGATAACTACTTCTTTAGACCTAGTTCAATTCCCTTTAAAAAAAAACAATATTTAAAATATATATCTGTCAGTCATGGTGTGTGGGAACATTAGAACATCTGGAAGACCAGCCTTATCACAGAGGTCTGCAGGGACATTAGAATCTAACTTCTGGCAGACCCGCCTTATCACAGAGGTCTGTGGGGACATTAGAATCTAACCTCTGGCCGACCAGCCTTATCACAGAGGTCTGCAGGGACATTAGAATCTAACCTCTGGCAGACCAGCCTTATCACAGAGGTCTGCTGGGACATTAGAATCTAACCTCTGGCAGACCCGCCTTATCACAGAGGTCTGTGGGGACATTAGAATCTAACCTCTGGCAGACCCGCCTTATCACAGAGGTCTGTGGGGACATTAGAATCTAACCTCTGGCAGACCAGCCTTATCACAGAGGTCTGCAGGGACATTGGAATCTAACTTCTGGCAGACCAGCCTTATCACAGAGGTCTGTGGGGACATTAGAATCTAACCTCTGGCAGACCAGCCTTATCACAGAGGTCTGCAGGGACATTAGAATCTAACCTCTGGCAGACCCGCCTTATCACAGAGGTCTGTGGGGACATTAGAATCTAACCTCTGGCAGACCAGCCTTATCACAGAGGTCTGCAGGGACATTAGAATCTAACCTCTGGCAGACCCGCCTTATCACAGAGGTCTGTGGGGACATTAGAATCTAACCTCTGGCAGACCAGCCTTATCACAGAGGTCTGCAGGGACATTAGAATCTAACCTCTGGCAGACCAGCCTTATCACAGAGGTCTGATTTGCAGAGGTCTGATTTGCCAGATGTTATCATCTAATGTTCCCACATACCTCTGTGATAAGGCTGGTCTGCCAGATGTTATCATCTAATGTAGTCTCTCCACTGTAGGGTGACACAGACTGGAGGGCGATATATGACATGGGTTCTGTCCCGCTTTCTATAGGGTGACATAGGAGGGAGCTATAGAACATGAAGTAGCCCCTCCCCTATAGGGTGACATAGGAGGGAGCTATAGAACACACAGTGTCTGTCCCTCCATCTCTCCATCTATAGGGTGACATAGGTAGGAGTCTGTCCCTCTATCTATAGGGTGACATATGCAGGAGGGAGCTATAGGACATGGAGTCTGCCCCTCCATCTATAGGGTGACATATGCAGGAGGGAGCTATAGGCCACAGAGTCTGTCCCTCTATCTATAGGGTGACATAGGTAGGAGGGAGCTATAGGACACGGAGTCTGTCCCTCTATCTATAGGGTGACATAGGCTGGAGGGAACGATAGGACATGGAGTCTGTCCCTCTATCTATAGGGTGACATAGGCTGGAGGGAACGATAGGACACAGAGTCTGTCCCTCTATCTATAGGGTGACATAGGCTGGAGGGAACGATAGGACACGGAGTCTGTCCCTCTATCTATAGGGTGACATAGGTAGGAGGAAGCTATAGGACATGGAGTCTGTCCCTCTATCTATAGGGTGACATAGGTAGGAGGAAGCTATAGGACATGGAGTCTGTCCCTCTATCTATAGGGTGGAGGGAGCTATAGGACATGGAGTCTGTCCCTCTATCTATAGGGTGGAGGGAGCTATAGGACATGGAGTCTGTCCCTCTATCTATAGGGTGGAGGGAGCTATAGGACATGGAGTCTGTCCCTCTATCTATAGGGTATAGGGAGCTATAGGACACAGAGTCTGCCCCTCCCACCTGAGGGTGACACAGACTGGAGGGATCTATAGGACACAGAGTCTGTCAATCTATCTATAGGGTTTGAGGGAGCTATAGAACATGGAGTCTGCCCCTCCCACCTGAGGGTGACACATGGGCACTATCACACAGAATCCCCCGGGTCAGTACCTACCACACAGCGAGTTGCTGCAGTTGGTGTCACTTGGACATTCAGAACATGGACTTCCTTCTTTATACGGCTGCCTCCCCTGAAAGTTTCCCCTGCAAGGACAACGAAAAACAAGATGCAGATACTGGGAAAAGAGACATTGTGTGTTTCAGCAAATGAGTGTATGTGTGGTTGTGTGTTTGTGTGTATGTTTTGTGTGTGTGTTTATGTGGTTGTGTGTATTTCTATGTATGTGTGTGTTTGTGTGCTTATGTGTTTGTGTGCGTGTGAGGGTTTGTGTGTGTGGGTTTGAGTGTTTTTGTATTTTTGTGTGGGTGGTTGTGGGTGTGTTTGTATTTTTATGTGGGTGTTTGTGTGCTTATATGTTTGTGTGTGTATGTTTTGTGTGTGGGGGGGATTTGTGTGTGTGTTTGTGTGTATGTTTTGTGTGTGTATGGGTTTGTGTGTTTGTGTATGTTACAACGTATGACATTTATAAATATGTTACAGTTACAATAAATGGCATGTTATATGTGGGGCGCTACTGTATCACGCATTCTTACCTAATAGATTCTTCTACCGTCATATATCGTTGCTATACTGAGGTCTTACTATCTATGTTTACCAGTCATGTGATATCAGGAACTTATAGCTATAGGTACAACACTGATTATCCGGCATTGGATGGTCCGGCACCTCTTTTAATTCAGACAAATTTTCACTTGGGACTCCCTGCAGAGGCTGTTGAGGATGCCCATGTGCGGTTGTGTCATTCGTAGGGTGGTTGGCGCCCTTTTCGGATTCTCCTTAGTCTGGTGACTCCTCTCTGAGCTGGATCTCTTCAGGGAGGGACTTCTTGATGGCTTCTTCATCTTCAAGATCAGGTGGTGTTGCCTGAATCACAGAGTTTTTGGACCACCGCTGTTCAGGTAAATGGGTTAATCGGGCAAGACGTTGGAACGGAGGAGGTCGGATAATTGGTGCTGTACCTACAGTTGCAAGCAAAAGTATGTGAACCCTTTGGAATGATATGGATTTCTGCACAAATTGGTCATAAAATGTGATCTGATCTTCATCTAAGTCACAACAATAGACAATCACACTCTGCTTAAACTAATAACACACAAAGAATTAAATGTTACCATGTTGTTATTGAACACACCATGTAAACATTCACAGTGCAGGTGGAAAAAGTATGTGAACCTCTAGACTAATGACATCTTCAAAAGCTAATTGGAGTGAGGTGTCAGCCAACTGGAGTCCAATCAATGAGATGAGATTGGAGGTGTTGGTTACAGCTGCCTTGTCCTATAAAAAACACACACCAGTTCTGGGTTTGCTTTTCACAAGAAGCATTGCCTGATGTAAATGATGCCTCACACAAAAGAGCTCTCAGAAGACCTACGATTAAGAATTGTTGACTTGCATAAAGCTGGAAAGGGTTATAAAAGTATCTCCAAAAGCCTTGCTGTTCATCAGTCCACGGTAAGACAAATTGTCTATAACTGGAGGAGTGGCCGTCCTGTAAAGATGACTGCAAGAGCACAGCGCAGACTGCTCAATGAGGTGAAGAAGAATCCTAGAGTGTCAGCTAATGACTTACAAAAGTCTCTGGCATATGCTAACATCCCGGTTAGCGAATCTACGATATGTAAAACACTAAATAAGAATAGATTTCATGGGAGGATACCACAGAGGAAGCCACTGCTATCCAAGCAAAACATTGCTGCACGTTTACAGTTTGCACAAGATGTTCCACAGCAGTACTGGCAAAATATTCTGTGGACAGATGAAACTAAAGTTGAGTTGTTTGGAAGAAACACACAACACTATGTGTGGAGAAAAAGAGGCACAGCACACCAACATCAAAACTTCATCCCAACTGTGAAGTACGGTGGTGGGGGCATCATGGTTTGGGGCTGCTTTGCTGCGTCAGGGCCTGGACGGATTGCTATCATTGAAGGAAAAATGAATTCCCAAGTTTATGAAGACATTTTGCAGGAGAACTTAAGGCCATCTGTCCACCAGCTGAAGCTCAACAGAAGAAGGGTGTTACAACAGGACAAAGACCCAAAGCATAGAAGTAAATCAACAACAGAATGGGTTAAACAGAAGAAAATACGCCTTCTGAAGTGGCCCAGTCAGAGTCCTGACCTCAACCCGATTGAGATGTTGTGGCATGACCTCAAGAAAGCGATTCACACCAGACATCCAAAGAATATTGCAGAACTGAAACAGTTCTGTAAAGAGAAATGGTCAAGAATTACTCCTGACCGTTGTGCACATCTGATCTGCAACTACAGGAAATGTTTGGTTGTAGTTATTGCTGCCAAAGGAGGTTCAACCAGTTATTAAATCCAAGGGTTCACATACGTTTTCCACCTGCACTGTGAATGTTTACATGGTGTGTTCAATAAAAACATGGCAACATTTAATACTTTGTGTGTTATTTGTTTAAGCAGAGTGTGATTGTCTATTGTTGTGACTTAGATGAAGATCAGATCACATTTTTTGACCAATTTGTGCAGAAATCCATATCATTCCAAAGGGTTCACATACTTTTGCTTGCAACTGTATATTATATAATTGGTCATATTGACTACATTAATTCAAATATATTTTTTGGGGGATGCATAAAACATAAACACCCTTTTAAAAAGCGTAGGTAATGTTAATCTTAGTGTCATTTCACGAACTCACCCATGCCTGCACTTCTTCTGGGTACTTACGGTGGTTCATAGTTACAGACCAGGAAATGCACATTGGTTTCTTCATATCCCTCCATCGTCTCACATAAATGGTAACCACATCCAACCCTCTCTGTACTGGCCCAGACCATCTGCAGGAGAATGACCAGAAATATGTTATATGGAGGTGAACGTGTCGACCAGTACATGTAGCACCATGAAAAGAGAGCGTGATAGTGTGAGGAGAGAAGTCATTCACAAAAACGTCTCCGGACTCCAACAACTTTGTTATCTTTTCTGTGAGTTTGAGCTCTCCCATCATGCTCAGTTGTGTTTTTCTTCTACATATCCCTCCATTATCTCACATAAGTGGTGACCACATCCAACCCTCTCTGTACTGGCCCAGACCATCTGGAGAAAAACCACCAGAAATATGTTATTTGGAGATGAAAGTGTCGACCAGTATGGGGAGCACCATAAATGGAGATCAGTGATAAAAACTATTATCTCATGATTTATGACGGGCAAACGACTAGTAATATTTATATCTCACTTCATGTTACAAATACAAGTTTTTCCTGCCATTATCTACTAATAGTGTTGTAGCGGAACGGTGAGACTGTAGTGCCTCTTGGATATTTTATCGTATACCAGCGGAGATTTTGGACTGCGTGTTCCTGCTCCGTTACATTTGTTGGCAAGTGGCGGGATTGTTCCCACGGTCAGAAGGACAGCTACAGGAGACACCATTCCGTGGAGTACAAATTGAGGGCAACGCTAGTATCCGTACAGCGCCCCTGGCTACAGCAGGATGGAACCGGCTAGTTTTCAGACAGCGTTCCATCATGAGGAGGAGGAGGCGGCCGCGGACTACAGGGATGCAGACAGAAAGGAACTCATGGTTACAGTACCTCTTATTACCCCACAGACTGAGTTTCAAAGAGAACTCCAAAGCAGACTGGCCTTTTTCCCAGGTACGCTTCCCATGAAAACCTTGGAATGGTTAATGACAGATGTCCACAAATCCATAATGGAAAAGCTGCGGGCACGGGAGCGGTCCATCTTGGGAGCTGCTAACCCACCTCCCACCATTAACCCCCCCCAGCCCTGCGTCCGGGTGGTGGGAACTAACAAACCCCTCCACGGTACATCAGGTGCCACACGTGTAACCAGCAGGGTCACATGCAGAGAGACTGTCCCAGAAACAGAAACCGCTCCACGTGGAATACTCCAACTAATTCCCCCCCCCCAGTGGCAGTGTGTACCCCAGGGGGCCGAAGGTGTCGTCCTTCCCCCCCAGCGGCAGTGTGTACCCCAGGGAGCTGAAGGTGTCGTCCTTCCTCCCCAGCGACAGTGTGTACCCCAGGGAGCTGAAGGTGTCATCCTTCCTCCCCAGCAGCAGTGTGTACCCCAGGGGGCCGAAGGTGTCGTCCTTCCCCCCCAGCGGCAGTGTGTACCCCAGGGAGCCGAAGGTGTCGTCCTTCCTCCCCAGCGGCAGTGTGTTCCCCAGGGGGCCGAAGGTGTCATCCTTCCCCCCCAGCGGCAGTGTGTACCCCAGGGAGCTGAAGGTGTCGGCCTTCCCCCCCAGCGGCAGTGTGTACCCCAGGGAGCAGAAGGGGCCGTCCTTCCTCCTCAGCGGCAGTGTGAACCCCAGGGGGCAGAAGGTGTCGTCCTTTCCCCCCAGCGGCAGTGTGTACCCCAGGGAGCTGAAGGTGTCGTCCTTCCTCCCCAGCGGCAGTGTGTACCCCAGGGAGCTGAAGGTGTCGTCCTTCCTCCCCAGCGGCAGTGTGTACCCCAGGGAGCTGAAGGTGTCGGCCTTCCCCCACAGCGGCAGTGTGTACCCCAGGGAGCAGAAGGGGCCGTCCTTCCTCCCCAGCAGCAGTGTGAACCCCAGGGGGCAGAAGGTGTCGTCCTTTCCCCCCAGCGGCAGTGTGAACCCCAGGGGGCAGAAGGTGTCGGCCTTCCCCCTCAGCGGCAGTGTGAACCCCAGGGGGCAGAAGGTGTCGTCCTTCCCCCCCAGCGGCAGTGTGTACCCCAGGGGGCCGAAGGTGTCGTTCTTCCCCCCCAGCGGCAGTGTGTACCCCAGGGAGCCGAAGGTGTCGTCCTTCCTCCCCAGCGGCAGTGTGTTCCCCAGGGGGCCGAAGGTGTCATCCTTCCCCCCCAGCAGCAGTGTGTACCCCAGGGAGCTGAAGGTGTCGGCCTTCCCCCCCAGCGGCAGTGTGTACCCCAGGGAGCAGAAGGGGCCGTCCTTCCTCCCCAGCGGCAGTGTGAACCCCAGGGGGCAGAAGGTGTCGTCCTTTCCCCCCAGCGGCAGTGTGTACCCCAGGGAGCTGAAGGTGTCGTCCTTCCTCCCCAGCGGCAGTGTGTACCCCAGGGAGCTGAAGGTGTCGTCCTTCCTCCCCAGCGGCAGTGTGTACCCCAGGGAGCTGAAGGTGTCGGCCTTCCCCCACAGCGGCAGTGTGTACCCCAGGGAGCAGAAGGGGCCGTCCTTCCTCCCCAGCAGCAGTGTGAACCCCAGGGGGCAGAAGGTGTCGTCCTTTCCCCCCAGCGGCAGTGTGAACCCCAGGGGGCAGAAGGTGTCGTCCTTCCCCCTCAGCGGCAGTGTGAACCCCAGGGGGCAGAAGGTGTCGTCCTTCCCCCCCAGCGGCAGTGTGTACCCCAGGGAGCAGAAGGTGTCGACCTTCCTCCACAGCGGCAGTGGGTACCCCAGGGGGCCTAAGGTGTCGTCCTTCCCCCCCAGCGGCAGTGTGAAACACAGGGGGCAGAAGGTGTCGTCCTTCCCCCCCAGCGACAGTTTACCCTAACCAGGGGAGACACCAATCTCCCAGACGGCGCAGATGGGACCGTGGTCTCTGCGCCCACAGCTTGTCCAGATCCCCAACTACCGTCACTGGGACAACCGGAGGAGGGGGTAAGTACAAATTCCCCTCCCCAGCTAACTTCTAATGTGGCCCCAGGGTTAACAGAGGAAATGTTAACCCCCACTGACCCCCACGTTTCCCTGGCTACTGAGCCGGAATATGTCCCAAGTACCCCAGCAGAAGAGCTGACAGCGGGGCAGAGTGCAGTCGGCCTCTGCCCTCCCTTTGTCCCTTGTACAGAGCAGGAGGTCCTGCAGGTTATACCAGCAGAAGAGCTGGCATCAGGGCAGAGTGCCGCTGGCCTCTGCCCCTCAAGTCCCCTCAGCGTGTTGCACCATCACCCCAGCAAAATATCCAGGTGCCTGGTTAGACTTCCCCCCAAAGGGGAGATGTGTGACGAAGTGCCCTTCGCCACTTTGGCTTGGAGAGGACTGTTTGCCAGCCTCCTGCCCTGCGACTATGGGCCTGGTACATATTGCCCTTTGGAACCAGTGTTCGGCCATACCAGAGTGTATGTCACTCATTCTGGCCCTTTACATACAGGGGGTCATTCTGTACTTGCCCTGTGGGAGCGGTGATACCCCAGATAGCTATGCCATGGAGCCCATTCATATGATGAAAGACTATGGGAAAGACTTTAGCTACTTGGCAATTGAACTGTGTGAAGAGGATCTGAGCGCTATTCGGTAGTTTTGTGCGCTCAGATCCCAGCTATCTGGGGATATGGGAAATGTGAGTAAATGTGAATTGCAGTAATGCTGATGGGTTGTCAAACTAGAGAATTGACCAACAAATACTTTTGTCCGGACATCCCCAGGCCGATCCGTCGGGATCAGACCGTGTATGCCGGCTTATGGTCACGGGGGAGGTGTGTAGCGGAACCCATCACTGTTTTACCCTGTTTTATGATTATTATGGTTAAAATATGATCCTACTATATGTATGTTGGTTGATGCTCTGCAGAATATTGTCCCAGACATTTACAGCTACTTGGCATGGGAGATAATCTTGTTACAGCGACTCTGCATAAGATAAAGGAAGTCTATTGTATACAGTGTTTTCATTCTCAGATAAGAACAAAGAAGTGTAATTGAATCAATGTCTGATTGTATCAAAGTTGCCAGGGAGGTGTGACCCCCCTATTGTTCTCTTTATGTGTATTGTGTGTGGCCAAATATGGGCATGTGTATTGCCTGTGCCCAAAGAGATGTATATATATTTCTGCAATAACAAAATAAAGTCAGTAGTCATGTGACTCCCAAATTGTGTGTCGTCCAATATGGGAGGTCGGGAATGGTGAGACTGTAGTGCCTCTTGGATATTTTATCATATACCAGCGGAGATTTTGGACTGCGTGTTCCTGCTCCGTTACAAGTGTATGCTACCATTTTCCAATACCATTTTCCCCAACCTTACCATGGTGCACATACTGTGTAGTGTCCTACCTACCTCCATTAGATTACAAGGTTTCACCAATTTATGGATTTCTGCCAGAGGACCCTCAATCTACTCCTTACACAAATATGAATTAACAACATCTTCAGCTTTTCTCCATCTTGTGTCCTATAATCAGACCCCTGTCCGAAAAACACCAATAAATATGTCGTACAAAATCCACAAGGTTTTGGTGAAGAGTTAATACATACAATATCTCCACTTCTTGTGTCAAAAACAGAGTATATAGAAAATACAGGAAGGGAAGATTCCACCACTGCCGACCAGTTGTGACGATCCATGAGTATGGGCTATACAAGCCCAGAGCCACCTGCTATAGACTACAGGTTATCTACCCACAAGGACTATTGGGTTCTCTGAAATCTCAGCACCAGTCAGAGTCTCTCCATCAGTAATCAGAGCTTCCAGGAGTCACAGTAACCTTCCTGTGGTAATGACCAGGACATGTTACTTTTAGGGTGGAGATAGGTTCAGTATAGAAGCCACCAGGAACAAAAGATGATTTATATGTATCTCCAAGTAAACAGATTTTTTTTTTTTTAAAGATAGCAGTATTTACAGGCGATAGGTACAGAGCGGGTGTACACAGCACAACAATGAGAGGGGGTGGCAGAAATCACAAGAGATAAACTCCACATGGAGTCTAACAGTAGCTTCCTGAGTTTAATAGGCTTATTCTCCAATATACATCCTGCCATCTCTAGCACATATCAGATGGGATTAACTTTATTTGTTAACAATGGACCAGAACAGATAACAGTACAATAGAGGTACCTGATCACTGCAGACTCAACACACATCGTTTTAATCCCATCCTGTCTTTCATCCCTCACATACAGTCACTAACAAAATCTTGCCTTCTCCATCTAAATAACATCTCCAGAATTCGCCACTATCTTACACAAGACGCAACTAAAATCCTAATACACTCGCTCATCATCACTCGACTAGACTACTGCTACTCGCTTCTTGTTGGCCTGCCCAACACCCGACTATCTCCACTTCAATCCATTATGATTGCCTCTGCTAGACTCATCTTTCATACACAACATTCAGTATCGGCAGCTCCTCTCTTTCATCACTCCACTGGCTTCCCTTATCCTCCAGAATAAAATTTAAAATCATGACCCTAACTTACAAAGCCCTCAACAATTGCGCACCCCCTTACATCTCTGCTCTCATCTCCAAATATCCCCCCAACTGCTAATGACCTTTTTCTTTCTACAACTCTTGTCACCTCCTCTCACTCTCACCTTCAGGATTGTTCTCGTGCTGCCCATAATCTCTGGAACTCCATGCCTCGCTCCACCAGATTATCCTCCTGCCTCAAAACATTCAAAACCTCACTAAAAACGCATCTCTTTAAAGAAGTGTATCACCTTCCACACTAACACACTTATCACCTCTCTCTCCCTCCTTTTCAAAACACAACACCTTTAGGTTGCAAGTCTGCGAGTTTCAATCCTGTGGGGTGCTTTGGGGAAAGCAGTATGGACACTGGATTCAAGGCTCAAAGACAGGGCCCTCCTTGCTTTGTTATGTTTTGATTTGTATTTATCTTTGCCTGAGACTTATCTTATGTACAGCGCTACAGAATATGTAGGAGCGTTATAAATAAACGATAATAATATTAATAATCACTCAGTCACAGTTTAAACATAACACAGAATACACTAATATTAAATGGGGGTGTTTATGTAGATAATCCATTGTTGGAGCCATGCAGTCTGTGATCAATGGCCCAACACCCAGACAGAGAAAAAGGGGTCCGTGACATTATGCCCCCCTTCCAGACAGCAGTTCTGGGGCTATGATCCTAATAGATGATAGGCTTGAAATGCCGGCTATAGCCAAGTCCAAGGCTCCATCCAAAGTAGAAAATATGGTAATCCAAGTGGCCACTGTAAAAGTCCCCTTGCATGTCCTCCTTCTGGAGGGGGTAGTAGGTTTGCCCGGTCTGGGGATGGTTGCCCATCCTTCAGGAAAGTGTCCACAGTCTCTAACCCCATTCCTTTCAACAACCCTCCCCAAATTGCAGGCATCAATCTTGGGGACACATCCAGGATGTCAGGTACTAGAATATCATCCAGGGGCATACTGCTGCCACCTTTTTCAAAGGCAGGTAGTGGCTCTGTTCTATCCCATCTACGAATCAGTTCAGGAAGAGATTAAAAGCACTTCCACACCAGCACACACAAGGTAGCAGACTTCGCTCTTTTATTAGCTCCTCTGGGTGGGTATCCACAAGGGGTGGACAAGGTTGGGATCACCTCTGCAACAATGGTACACTGTGTCATGTCCTCTGGTACCGTGGGCTGCTTGCCCATCTTTAACTCTGGGTCTGAAGTGATCCCTGTCAGCCCTGCTGGCAACTCTGCAGGGTTTTGGAGTGGAGCCTCAACTTGCTCCTTCCTCAGGGTCTCAGAGCAGTGCCCTCACCTGAACTCCCACACATATCTGGATCCACCTGCTGGGCAAGAGCTTCAGGGTCTCAGGAGTCACCCCCTCGTCTGATAGCCTCATGCCCCAATCTGGTATCACACTCTCCCTGACTGTCAGCCTTGGTGCCTGAACATCATCAGTCTGTGGTTCAGGACAGGTGACAATCCATGGGTAGTTGGGCAGACTTTCAGGGCTTGCACCTTTCCCTGCCAACAATTCAGTCTCCAGCTCTTTGCCCTTGGTTAGCAGCTGGAACTTTTCTGGTTGTTGGCAATCTCCCTTCTGGTTTCCTTCCTACATCTTATAGGCGTGTAGCCAACAGTCCATTTCCTCTTGCAGTGTGTTCTCTGCTAGCTCAGTTGGGGAAGCATGGGGTATCTTGGAGTACTTGAGCCAGATCCCACCTGGGCCCACCTCCTCAAGCAGTTCCTCGTACTCTTTCTCCAGCTCCATTTTTTTTATGATCAATGGTTTGAGCAATTTTTCCTCTTCTGTCCCTGGGTCTATTTCCACGTCCTTTTGGCGTTGTACCAATAGGATTTCCCAGCGCTCCGCGGTTCCCAGGCCACTCTTTGCATCACCCTGCAGCACATCAGGAAGCCCTTCCAACACCCCAAGTGTGTAGAAGGAGGGGCCTTGTAATGCAGGAGGAAGCATTAGGTCCACATATTCACGTTCCAAGTCGAGCTCCAACCACACTAGGTCCTCAAGCCGATCCGCTAGCTTCTCACCTGGCTGAAGCCCAAGGGAAACCATCCGCTGATTTTGAATAGCTCTCCACTTATGCTCGTCTGTGGCAATCCGCTGCCTTCGCCTCTTCAGCATACTGGGGATTAGACCTCTTTTTCTCCCTGATCGCCTCTGCTCTGCAGGCCCCCATGTTGTCCCTGATCCACTCTTTCCAGGACTGGCCTTCCTTGGACTTGGGCCTGGATATGAAGGTTTAGCAAAATCGCCCAGTGGTTTCTGCTTCCCCGCCAAGCCACCTAAAGTATTGGACTTCAAAACATAGATCACCATATCCCATCCTTACTGCTGGTTCTTGCATCGAGATTCCACCACTGCCGACCAGTTGTGATGATCCATGAGTAGGGGCTATACAAGCCCAGAGCCACCTGCTATAGACTACAGGTTATCTACCCACAAGGATTGTTAGGTTCTTTAAAATCTCTGTACCAGCACCCTGATATCTGGCTTCTGTATTAGTGAGAGTCTCTCCAGCAGGAATTAGCACTTCCAGGAGTCCCAGTAACCTCCCTGTGGTAGTGATCAGGACAGGTTACATGTAAAGTGGAGAAAGGTTCAGTATCGCAGCCACCAGGAACATAATCAGAGATACACAATTTTTTCTATATCTCCAAGTGAACTGATTTAAATGACCGCAGTATCTATAGGGAATAGATACCGAGGGGGTGTACACAGCACAACAATGAGAGGGGGTGGCAGACAAACACAAGAGATAAACTCCATATGTGGTCTAACAGTAGATTCCTAAGTTTAATAGTGTTAACCTCCAATTCACATCCTGCCGTCTCTAGAACATACCAGATGGGATTAATTTTATTTGTTAACAATGGACCAGAACAGATAACAGTACAATAGAGGAATCTGATAACTGAAGACTTAGCATACCCTATTTTAATCCCTTCATGATCTCAGTCACAGTTGAACATAACACAGAATACAGTAATATTACATGGGGGTGTTTATGCAGATAATCATTGCTGGAGCCAAGCAGTCTGTGATCAATAGCCCAACACCCAGGCAGAGAAAAAGGGGTCCGTGACAATAACTTGGTTACCTGCACTAATCTCCACTTAGATATTTTTTATAGTAGTGAGTACACCATGTTGTGTTCTCTTGTTGTATTTATGGGTTCCAGAGTAAAGGAGGAGTAATAAGATAATAAAGGTGGCACACAGTGGTAGGTCACATTGTTTCAGTAACCCTCTCCCACACGTGGTGTACCTGTGTGTAGTGACCACACATCTTTCCTTCAGTGCAGTTGTTGTAGGTGAAGTCGTAGTCCTCCACCTCTCTGTGCCAGTCCTCAAGACCAAGCTCTGCATCGAAGGTCGGCCCCGTCATCACAAAGAGGTTCTCCCCTCTGAACCCTCTCTCCTTATTGTGTTCCCAGATGCACTTCTTGGAGTAGGATTTGGCCAACTCTTCTAGTGTTGTGTCCCATGTCTGAGGATGAGAATATGGAGCATTAAAAAACTCAATAACCCAGGAGGGTCAAGAAGAGAAATTATATATTACAAAAATCAAATATTTTTTTTCCTCCAATACAGTAAGTTAACATATTATAATATTGCAGTATTGCAGTATTACAGTATATTGCAGCCTCACAATCCAATAGACACAGGAACCTCAATATATAAATTATAAAATAGCTGTGATATTACTTTATATCTAATTCATATTAACCTCAACTAAAAGAAAGCCTGATACACAATAATAGTGGCTATATCTCCTGGTACACAATAATAGTGCATCTATCTACTGGTACACAATAGTAGTGCCTCTATATACGGATACACAATAATAGTGCCTTTATCTAATGATATACAATAATAGTGCCTCCATATACTGATACACAATAATAGTGCATCTATCTACTGGTACACAATAATAGTGCATCTATCTACTGGTACACAATAATAGCGCCTCTATATACCGATACACAATAAAATTGCCTCTATCTACTTTTACACAATAATAGTGCCTCCATATACTGATACACAATAATACTGCCTCTATCTACTGGTACACAATAATAGTGCCTTTATCTAATGATATACAATAATAGTGCCTCTATCTATTGGTATACAATAATAGTTCTGCTATATACTGATATACAATAATATTGCTTCTATGTTTAGGTACACAATAATAGTACCTCTATATACTGATACATAATAATAGGGCCTCTATCTTCTTATACACAATAATAGTGCCTCTATCTACTGGTACACAATAATACTGCCTCTATATCCAGATACACAATAATAGTGCCTCTGTCTACTGGTACACAATAATAGTATATCTATCTACTGGTACACAATAAGAGTGCCTCTATCTACTGGTACACAATAATAGTGCATCTATCTACTGATACACAATAATAGTGCCTACATCTACTGGTACACAATAAAAGTGCCTCTATCTACTGATACACAATAACAGTGTCTCTATCTTCTAGTACATAATAATAGTGCCTCTATATACTGATACCCAATAATAGTGCATCTGTAACGGATCTACTGGCACCCCGACCGGGTACCTCCGTTGATGGACGCGTCCTAGTTTGCGTCGAGGCCTACAAGCACCGCAACGGACACCACAACCACCACAGACTCCACAACCGCCGTAGCTTAACTGGAGCCTCACGAATAGCCGCTAGCAGCTGAACAGGAAAAGCACCCCCAAGATGCTTACACTCCTGGCAGTCAGTCTGTAACAGCATACCATGAATCCCCCTAAGAACGAGACATAAGCTCTGTGTTTGAGGGTCAAGTAGTGAACTCTCTTGCTGGCACACCCAGCCCGGTTTTTATTACAGTCAGGTAAACAGAACACACCCAGGGGAAGGTATAAACAACCAATAACACAATAGTAACGCCCACAGTTTCCCTCCCCTCTACTTGAGAGATAATTGAGTTTATTACTGTATCTACTCAATTATCTCCCAGCTAAAACTTACACATTTTTATACATTTTTATAACTTTATGATTTTACATAGTACATAAATAAAACTTACATTTTTATGAACAACATAAATTGTGGAACAACATATTAAAAAATGGCATGAATCAGACCAGGGGTTCAAAAGTTAGTAAAGGTATCTTTTACACATAACACACAGACATTTCACATATCCCCCATAGTTGGCCACACAATACACATATAGGGACAATAGGTGAGTCACACCTCCCTGAGGCTACCTGGCAACTTTGATACAATCAGACATGGATTAGATCATCCTTCTTTGTTCTTATGGCTGAGAATGAAAACACTTTATACAATAGACTTCCTTATCTTATGAGTCTCTGTAACAGGATTATCTCCCATGCCAAGGTCTGCAATAGTCTGGGCCAATATTCTGCAGAGCATAAACCAACATACATACAGTATAATAGTAGGATCATATTTTAACCAAGAATTAAATAACCATAAAACAGGGTAAAACAGTGATGGGTTCCGTTACAGCATCTATCTACTAGTACACAATAATAGTGCTTCTATCTACTAGTACACAATAATAGTGCCTCTATATACTGATATACAATAATAGTGCCTCTATCTATTGATATACAACAATAGTGCCTCTATCTATTGGTACACAATAATAGTGCTTCTATATACTGATTTACAATAATAGTGCCTCTATCTACTAATACACAATAATAGTGCTTCTATCTACTAGTACACAATAATAGTGCCTCTATATACTGATACCCAATAATAGTGCCTCTATCTATTGATATACAATAATAGTGCCTCTATCTACTGATACACAATAATAGTGCCTCTATCTACTGATATACAATAATAGTGCCTCTATCTACTGATACACAATAATAGTGCCTCTATCTACTGATATACAATAATAGTGCCTCTATCTACTGATAAACAATAATAGTGCCTCTATATACTGGTACACAATAACAGTGCCTCTATCTACTGATATACAATATTAGTTTTATCTTCTAGAACATAATAATAGTGCCTCTATCTACTGGTACACAATAATAGTGCTGCTATCTACTGATATACAATAATAGTGCCTCTACATACTGTACTGATACACAATAATAGTTCTATCTTCTAGTACATAATAATAGCGCCGCTATCTACTGATAGAGAATAATAGCGCCTCTATCTACTGGTGCAAAATATTAGTGCCTCTATATACTGATACACAATAGCAGTGCCTCTATCTACTGGTAGACAATAATAGTGCCTCTATCTACTGATATACAATAATAGTGCCTCTATGTACAGGTGCACAATAATAGTGTCTCTATATACTGATACACAATAATATTGTCTCTATCTTTTGGTAGAGAATAAAAGTACCTCTTTATATTGGTGCATAATAATAATAGCGCCTCTACATACTGACACACAAAAATAGTGCCTCTATCTACTGATATACAATAATTGTACATCTTTCTACTGGTGCAAAATAACAGTGCCTCTATATACTGATACACAATAATAGTGCCTCTATATACTGATACACAATAATAGTGCCTCTATCTACTGATATACAATAATAGTGCCTCTATCTACTGATATATAATAATAGTGCCTCTATCTACTGATATACAATAATAGTGCCTCTATCTACTGATATATAATAATAGTGCCTCTATCTACTGATACACAATAATAGTGCCTCTATCTACTGATATACAATAATAGTGCCTCAATCTACTGATACACAATAATAGTGCCTCTATCTACTGATATACAATAATAGTGCCTCTATCTACTGATATACAATAATAGTGCCTCTATCTACTGATACACAATAATAGCGTCTATGTCTATTTGTACACAATAATAGTGCCTCTATCTACTGATACACAATAATAGTGCCTCTATATACTGATACACAATAATAGTGCCTCTATCTACTGATACACAATAACAGTGCCTCTATCTACTGGTACACAATAATAGTGCCTCTATCTCCTGGTACACAATAATAGTGCCTCTATCTACTGATACACAATAATAGTGCCTTTATCTACTGATACACAATAATAGTGTTTCTATATACTGATACACAATAATAGTGCCTCTATCTTCTTGTAAGCAATAATAGTGCCTCTATCTACTGGTACATAATAATAGTGCCTCTATCTAGTAATATACAATAATAGTGCCTCTTTCTACTAATACACAATAATAGTTCTTGGACCTACTGGTATACAATAATAGCGCCTCTATATACTGATACATAATAATAGTGCCTCAACTCTCTTTGTACATAATAATAGTGCCTCTATATACTTATATACAATAATAGTGCCTCTATCTACTGATACACAATAATAGTGTCTCTATATATGTATATATATATATATATATATATATATATATATATATATATATATATATAAATACACACACACACACAAGTACACACATTTATGCACACACATATGAACAGGCATATAATTACACTCACTTATGCACATATATATACACACACACATATAACTACACACATTTACACCCATACAATTACACTCACTTGTGCACACACATAATTACACACTCACAAGCCCAAGCTCATTCTGTCCTGGTGACCCAGCTGGTATTGCTGAATCTAAGCTGGCCATATGGACATTGTATATGGGCAGATTGTGGACACAATGTCACATTTATACAGCACAGTCACAACCCCAAGAACTTTTTCCCTTATATGTCTGGCTACTGGGCTCCTACATGTATTAGCCACAGTGACCTGATGGAACAAGGCGATTATAATGGCCATGAAGACATTGTTAAGAAAGGACTTTATAACTTGGTAATGGTTATAGGACGAAAATTACCGTAATTTTTTCCTACTGTTATATTTCATGATGTTTCCCCAAGCCTCTTTATGTCCTTTAGACCCCCAAGACACATTTCCACCAGGCCACCCAAGCACAGAGTACTTAGGTCAATTTTGCATTTCTTTGGACAATTATTTTGTGTGTATAATGTGTTTCAGGGTGTAAACATTGAATTGAGCCAATACATTTTTTTAGGGAGTACCAATTTAATGGCAACCAGTAATCAGGTCCAGTAACCAGCTGCGATACATAAGGTCATATTCCATTCGAAGCCTGCAGACGGCCGTATATCTGCGCGTGCGCTCCGGGCTCCCATTTGTCTCCAATTGCGATGCTATTCAATTGCTCAAGGCCGCAAGTTACTCTCCCAAAGCCAAAACCATAAACTAGGCACTGGTTCAGAGCAGTTCAGGGCGTGAACATAATCAATTAAGCAAACCCGTAACCTCCCATTTCGAGTCAGCCAATAGAAAATGAGACATGTCAATATTACGGTAGTAAAACATGGAAGTTACATGTCAAACAATTAGGTTTGGGGGTCCGATATGCAATCAGACTTGCAAATCCACAAAATAAAAAACTATGAAAATGAATACCAATACTGTTCTAGTCAATGTGGGTGGACTGATATGTATTAACTCATTGATACCCGAGATGCACAAAATCAAACCTAATACAAATCTAAGATCTTGCCAATTTGCGGGCTTGAGACTGTTGTACAACCAATTCTAATGTCTGCCATCGCTTTTCCCGTTATTTACGGTGCAGTAGTGTTTTTTTATTTGCATTTACAGTGCTACAAATAGGTGTTTAACCCCTTGCATGTCCTCTCAACCACTCTTAGGATTTTCTCCTTCATTTGCCGTTTGTGGGTGTGAATACATTTGTGGACTTTGGGAAAGTAAGCAATGGAATAGCGATTTGCGATTTTAGCCTTGCGAAAGTGACAAATCAAAGGCTGCTGGAGATTGTAAGTTACAAGTTTAACCATCGCCATTTTCTCACGGTCGTAACTCAGAAGCCGTTTGGAGCCCGCAAAAAGACGCCAATTGAATAGCAAATTAGCTTGCAACCTCACGGGCTCCTGGATGGCTCAATTTAATATGGACCCTAGTTTGCTCTCAGTCCATGTGATAGATTGGGCTCCATAGATTGGGCTCCCATCATATGGGAGATGCAAGGACCTGATTAAGTGATCAAGTATAATTCAACAATTGAAACACTTTATTTCAATAGACAAAGGTCAAGTGGTGTCAAGTGCTTTGACAGTGATATCTCTTTGATTCATTGTCTAGCGGTTGACCACTAATTGGGAAATACTAGACGTTAGTCATTTTTCCTGACCCGGATAAGTTTTAATAGGGAGACGAAATTGTTAGAAATGTTGTGAAAGTCCTAGAGAGCCACTAAATGTAGATACACCCTAGTGTCCCCTCAACCCCCCTAGCTGACTTCCCACTGACACAATAAAGGTATCTCTACCGGAGCGGATATATACTCAACCACCATTTTCCCTAAACACACCGGGCCCTAGGGATATCTATTCCCCGCTTACAGGATACCCAGCCCCACCATCCTCTGCTAGGTCCCCTGATTAATGGGAGACCCTCACCCCGAGTACCCAGGCCTTTTCCCTTCTCAGGCTAGACCTCGACTCCTCGCTAGACACTCTGGCTCCAGTATTCCCAGTACTCTAACAAACCCCTGCTGTGCCCAGAACCTAGCTGAAGGTGTCAGACACCTTGGGTTGTAGACTCATTGGCACCTAGTTGGGGAGATAGGCAGGATGACGCTGGCCCCTTGGTGAAAGTCCTAGCTCACGTGGGGCAATTAAAGTGCCAGGAGGTCTTAAACTCTAACTGTGTTAGAAAAATTAACCTTTGATGTTTGGCATGTACAACCCATTTAAAAACATGAACCAAAAAAATTAAGTTTCTGCTCTGTGTGGGACACATTTGCATGGTGTGTTTCATTTAGAGAGAACACATTTATTATTTTTTTAATCTAAAAATATTTCTGCAACTTGTCCTTGAATCCTGCTAAGTGGTCCTGTGTGAGGGGACATAGAACAAATTTAACCTGTGGGTAGGATCAGTCTAGCAACCGTCTCAAGCCCAACGACGAGCGGGTGACAAACACAATATTGTGAGTGAGCGTCTTGCAGTGTCCTTGGGAGCCTAATAAACACTATAACTAGTTCTCACAACCAAGCTTTTGAGACTTGGATGAGACTCCCCTGAACCCCAAAACCAACAGCCCTTCAGGGCCCATAAGTGTATGGAAAGATTTTTCTTCATCTACAGACATACAAAGATTTTTTGCGTTTTTTTCGTAACCCTTAAAGAGACAAAAAGGACTATTTTCACTGATCATCTTGGATGTTGTGTTTGTTGTTGTAGTTTGATTTATTATCTATTTAACCCTGTGTGCTTTCACTGTTATTCATTATTACACTAAGATACTGGTCACTCCATGTGTCCTGATCCCCCTGAACACCAGTCCTTGGGACTAATATGATCCACCCAAGATGATTAGGATTTTGAGGATGGCCATTACCATGGCTGCTTAAAGACTCCTATCACGACTGCCTCCTCCTGGGAATATGTGGTTGTGGGACTGGGCCAATTATGTTTTACAGTTATTTCATGTTATATAAATTAGCTATTTAATGTTAGTTACCATATGTATGTTAATTTCTGGATGTTATGTTATGTTGGTTACTGTATGGTGTATCTGCTGGGTAGGTTTGGCCATAATAGCCTTATCAAGCCCAATGTAAGAAAGCAGATCTCTACACCATGAATTCCCAGATTGCCATCTACCCAGTGGAGACACTGCCTCAACCCCCTGGATAGCCAATCCTATATGGAAGGTCAGACCATTTGATGGGGAGATAAGTTAACACCTGGCTGGGGGAAGTAGACACACTGGCACCCCTGACACTGACGGAAACCCTGAGGCACTCACTAAGTCTCTTCCTGATTGGTTCAGTTCTGGCCTATGTAAATGTACAATTGTTTTGTGTATAGAAGAAATGTATAAAAATTAGACCTGAGGAATAAAGGTTATGCTCTTGTGATGAAGTGCCCTTTGCCACTTTGTCTTGGAGAGGACTGTTTGCCGGCCTCCTGCCTTTTGACTATGGACCGGCATTTAAATACTTTATTTTCCTATGCAGAAAGGCTTTGGTTTCATGGCCGTTGAACTGTATGTATGTGGTCTGAGCGCCATTCAGTAATAATGTGTGCTCAAACCTAAGCTATCTG
>CM050163.1:4633782-4913046 GCA_027410445.1 Discoglossus pictus
CACAACCCAACTAACTGGTGAAACATTCTATCCATGTACAGTGTCACATCCCAACTAACTGGTGAAACATTCTATCCATGTACAGTGTCACAACCCAACTAAATGGTGAAACATTGTATCCATGTACAGTGTCACATCCCAACTAACTGGTGAAACATTGTATCCATGTACAGTGTCACAACCCAACTAAATGGTGAAACATTGTATCCATGTACAGTGTCACATCCCAACTAACTGGTGAAACATTGTATCCATGTACAGTGTCACATCCCAACTAACTGGTGAAACATTCTATCCATGTACAGTGTCACAACCCAACTAACTGGTGAAACATTCTATCCATGTACAGTGTCACAACCCAACTAACTGGTTAAACATTCTATCCATGTACAGTGTCACATCCCAACTAACTGGTGAAACATTCTATCCATGTACAGTGTCACATCGCAACTAACTGGTGAAACATTGTATCCATGTACAGTGTCACAACCCAACTAATGGTGAAACATTCTATCCATGTACAGTGTCACAACCCAACTAACTGGTGAAACATTCTATCCATGTACAGTGTCACATCGCAACTAACTGGTGAAAGATTCTATCCATGTACAGTGTCACAACCCAACTAATGGTGAAACATTCTATCCATGTACAGTGTCGCAACCCAACTAACTGGTGAAACATTGTATCCATGTACAGTGTCACATCCCAACTAACTGGTGAAACATTCTATCCATGTACAGTGTCACAACCCAACTAACTGGTGAAACATTCTATCCATGTACAGTGTCACATCCCAACTAACTGGTGAAACATTCTATCCATGTACAATGTCACAACCCAACTAACTGGTGAAACATTGTATCCATGTACAGTGTCACATCCCAACTAACTGGTGAAACATTCTATCCATGTACAGTGTCACATCCCAACTAACTGGTGAAACATTGTATCCGTGTACAGTGTCACATCCCAACTAACTGGTGAAACATTGTATCCATGTACAGTGTCACATCCCAACTAACTGGTGAAACATTCTATCCATGTACAGTGTCACATCCCAACTAACTGGTGAAACATTCTATCCATGTACAGTGTCACAACCCAACTAACTGGTGAAACATTCTATCCATGTACAGTGTCACATCCCAACTAACTGGTGAAACATTCTATCCATGTACAATGTAACAACCCAACTAACTGGTGAAACATTGTATCCATGTACAGTGTCACAACCCAACTAATTGGTGAAACATTCTATCCATGTACAGTGTCACATCCCAACTAACTGGTGAAACATTGTATCCGTGTACAGTGTCACATCCCAACTAACTGGTGAAACATTCTATCCATGTACAGTGTCACAACCCAACTAACTGGTGAAACATTCTATCCATGTACAGTGTCACATCCCAACTAACTGGTGAAACATTCTATCCATGTACAATGTCACAACCCAACTAACTGGTGAAACATTGTATCCATGTACAGTGTCACAACCCAACTAATTGGTGAAACATTCTATCCATGTACAGTGTCACATCCCAACTAACTGGTGAAACATTGTATCCGTGTACAGTGTCACATCCCAACTAACTGGTGAAACATTGTATCCGTGTACAGTGTCACATCCCAACTAACTGGTGAAACATTCTATCCATGTACAGTGTCACAACCCAACTAACTGGTGAAACATTCTATCCATGTACAGTGTCACATCCCAACTAACTGGTGAAACATTGTATCCGTGTACAATACCACAATCCCACTAACTGGTAAACATTGTATCCATGTACTGTATCTGTGGGTGTGTCTATACGTATGTACTGTGTGTGTTTCTGTGACTATATATATGTACTGTATCTGTGTGTGTCTATATGTATGTAATGTGTGACTATATATATGTACTGTATCTGTGTGTGTCTATATGTATGTACTGTGTGACTATATATATGTACTGTATCTGTGTGTGTCTATATGTATGTACTGTGTGTCTATATATATGTACTGTATCTGTGTGTGTCTATATGTATGTACTGTGTGTGTGTGTTTGTATGTCTATATATATGTACTGTATCTGTGGGTGTGTCTATATGTATGTACGATGTGTGTTTCTGTGACTATATATATATGTACTGTATCTGTGGGTGTGTCTATCACATATTATAATTGTCCAACTACGATTCGTCGTCACGCTGTGGTTGCGTGGTGCGTACGCCTGCGGCGCTCATCGCCCGGCGAGGCGAGCCGTTAAACCGTAGCACTGAGGCAATGAGCGCCGCAGGCGCTCATTGCCGGCGAGCCTCGCATAGCGAGGCGAGCCGTTAACTCATAGCACTTAGCAATGAGGCAATGAGCGCCGCAGGCGCTCATTGCTGGCGAGCCTCGCGTAGTGAGACGAGCTGTTAAACACGTCACAAGCACGACTTAGAAAAAAAAAACACTTTGGAAACAACCTTAACGTAACAAACACCCACACGCACTAATAATCCGACTATAACGTAACAAGCACCCACACGCACTAAGAATCCGACTATAACGGCCGACCCGCGCGCAACTAAAAACAGTGAAAACACACCAAATACTCACACAAACTACATAAAAAGCTTACCCATAGCAATGGGGGGCACCCAGGACCTCTGAAAGTGAAGTTACACCTCCATTTAAGTCCAAATTCCCGAGTTCAGACACACGAAAATCCCCTAAGCGAGAGAAAAAAATGGCCGCCGAAAAAAAAGAAAACGAGGCTCACAGCCCAGCCACGTACAAATTAGCCAAGAAGGGATCTGAGATAAGCTCGGAAACCTGCATTAACCCCAGGGGATCTGAGATAAGCTCAGAGCCCTGCATTAAATTCTTGCATTACAGGTCCTTAAAGGACCCTTTGTAAAAGAAAAAAAATATACACTGTCACCCTGTAAATCATGGGGGTCAATACAGACCCCCATAAAACCCTCTTCAACCCCGTCAGTCATGGGGGTCAATATAGACCCCAATAAGCCCTTCATTAAGACCCCCATAAGCCCTTCATTAACCCTGTCACTCATGGGGGTCAATACAGACCCCCATAAGCCTCTATTTAACCCCATCAGTCCCATAAGGGTATATTAACACCATTATGGGCCTGTTACAACACTACATTAACCACATAAGTGCCATGATGGTCCTCAAGGACCATCATGACACTAAGTATAAACACTATACTGCACTATACTGCACTATGCCCCCTAATAAAACATTAAATATCAACTAAACACCCTCTACACTAACCTATTAACATCTACACTACCTACCCCTATTAACCCCCACCACTCTAATTACAGAAAATAAAAAAGCCTAAAGTCACACAAAAAAATCTACATTACATGAAATAAAAAATCTAACTCACAAAAAAATAAACTACATTACAGAAAATAAAAAAAACCTTAGTCTTAAAAAATAAAAAAAGGAACATTACAGAAAATAAAATAAAAACATTACAACCCACCCCTCACTACAGAAAAAAAAAATACACACCTGAAAAGGAAATACATATAAGACAAATACATACAATACAAATACATACAATTACATACCACACAATACACCCCTATCTAATATACATCACACAGTTTATCTAAATAAATACCATAATCTAATATACATCCTATCTATATAATAATACATCCCCAATCTATCTAAATAAATAACACAATTTAATATACAATACATCCTATGCTATCTATATAAAACGCATACCCCTAGCTAACATACAATAAATGCTATCTATATATTAACTAATCTAAGTCTAAGCTAAAATAAAATAATTAAGACGACTTACCTTTGCAGATGTCCATTGGGATCAACCACCTACGGAAAAAAAATAAAAAAAAATAGTGCATCACGTTTACAGTTCTAAAATAAACATTCTATACATTCTATATATTCTAAATATTCTACTCACCTTTCCGGCATGTCCCGTCCTTATTCTTTTAATCCTTCTCCGGCGCGGCACCTGTTAAAAAAAACACAACATTAATACACATACATCAAAATAAAATAAACATAATCTACATTCTACTTCTACTTCTCCCCGCGATGTCTCCGGCCTCCTCCGGATCCTCTTCTTCCACACCCGGTATGAAAAAAAAAAAAAAATATATATATATATATATATACTTACATCCGCACTCCTGGACATCCCCGACGCTAATGAGGCTCCAGGAGACTTTTCTGGAAGAAAATAAGCAATGGCGCCTTCTGATTGGTTGAAAAGCTGTCTATCAAATTCACCCAATCAGGAGGCGCCAATGTGTGAACCAATCACAAAGGTATACACCTTAAAATACCACTCTGATTGGATAATGCACCTGTCAATCTTTATTTAAACCAATCACAAGGCGCAGATGCCTTCAGCCAATCACAATGGAATACACCCCCACAGGGTGATTGGTTGGAGCCTCTGCGCATTCTGATTGGTTGCACTGACAATAGCAAATCACAATGGAATACACCCTCACGTACTGATTGATGAAGGATTTGTGCATTCTCATTGGCTACTGTTAATATCAATCAATATTACAGCCAATGGGAAGGCGCAGATGTCTTCACCAATCAGTAGGTGGGGGTATATTCCATTGTGATTGGCTGATGGCAATAAAGCCTTAGGATTGGTTCAAATAAAGATTGACAGGGGTGTTATCCAATCAGCGTTGTATTTTGGGGTGTATACTTTTTTCATTGGTTCACAAATGGGGTCTTCTCATTGGCTGAATTTGATAGACAACCTTTTCAGCCAATCAGAAGCCGACATTGCCAATTTTATTCTGGAACACTCCATAGGAAGGTCATTAGCGTCGGAGACATCCGCCAGGGCGGATGTGTGTCATTTATTTTTTTTAATGAGCGGATGCTTCTGGAAAAGACGAGGAGGCCGGAGACATCGCGGAAAGGTAAGTATAATGTAGCTTGTGTTTATTTAAATTTGGTTTATGTTTATTAATGTAATGTTTTTTTTTTCAGGAGTAGCGCCGGACAAGACGCAAAGATGGCCGACGGAACATGGAGGACATGACATGCTGGGACGTGACATGCTGGAAAGGTGAGAATAATATTTAGAATATTTAGAATGTTTAGAATGTTTAGGTATTTCTTGTAAACGTGTTGTATAAATCTTTTTTACCGTAGGTTGCTGATCTGAAGAAACATCTCAAAGGTAAGTGGTCTTAATTATTTTATTGTAGCTTACAATTAGGGTAGCTATATATATATATATATATATATATATATATATATATATATAGATAGATAGCATGTATTGTATATTAGATAGATAGGGGGATGTATTATTAGATAGTATTGTATATTAGATAGTGGGATGTATATTACATTATATAGTGGCATGTATATAAGATAGTGGCATGTATATTAGATAGGGGTGTATTGTATTGTATTTTATTTAATTGTTGTAAAGGATCCTTGCATTTTCCTCCGAACTCCAGCTGAAACAAAGTGATTATAGCTCCCAATCCCCCAAACATGAGTCAAAACTTCATGAAGGGGTAAACATGAACTCTTTACTCTGGGCTACACGCCCGGTCTATCTCTCAGGGCTTCCTCCTGGTGGACAAAGGAAAAACAGTAGCCAATCACAGTGGCTATAGCATAAGCACTCCCCTTACACATAAATCACTCCCTCTTTTCTATCCTGGAGATAATTAACTTAAGGTAGCACAGAGAGCCTTAATTATCTCCAGGAAGAAAGAAACATGGCTTTTTTGTTTTAATAAAACAGAATAAAAATGTATAACTTTGTTTTGACACAATGTAAACTTGAAGTTCCACATATCCCCAGATAGCTGAGATCTGAGTGCATATTCTAGGCGAATAGCGCTCAGATCCCACGAACGCAGTTCTCAGAATCGTCGACTGAAGTTTGTCTTATTAGTTATTTCCACGAAAGCCCATTGTAACTCCTCCAATAACCGAACAGGTGGGTTCGTGAAGTCTGTAAAATAGGGGATTTCGTTACAATTGTATTGTATTGTATTTTATCTAATTGTATTGTATTGTATTATATGTATGTATTATATGTATTTCATTTTCAGGTGTGTAATTTTTTTAAACATTTTGTAGTGGGGGGGGGGGGGGTTGTAATATATTTTGTTATTTTCTGTAATGTTCCTTTTTTATTTTTTGTGACTTAGGTTTTTTTTTTCTTTTCTGTAATGTACATTTTTTCTCTTTGGTGATTTTAGTTTTTCCTATTTTATGTAATGTAGATTTCTGCTTTTTGAGGAATTTAGTTACTTGAGGCACACAGTACACTCACATTGTGTGACAAACAGCATTTCAACACTTTCTTTTATTGACCGTCATTTTTTGACGGGCAAGTCGCTAGTGTATATATACTGTATCTGTGGGTGTGTCTATATGTATGTACTGTGTGTGTTTCTGTGACTATACATATGTACTCTATATTTGTGTGTGTGTCTATATGTATTGTCACAAAGTCAGGCTGACCTATGGATATATTTTAGAAGGAAGATATGTCCGCACTAGGCTGATTAGGTCTATTAGTCCAGTGCTGACAGAAGTAAAGAAATCAGATGCACCTGAAGTGGAGCACACTATTTAATCCCCAGAAACTAACAGCCAAGGAGAGGCAGTCTGGGGAAGTAAGAGGACAGACACAAGAAGCATCAGTGCTGGAAGCCGTGAGAGACAAGCCAAGGAAGCTACTGTTTGGAAACATGTCCAATCTACTGAGGACCAGAGCTGCAGACTGAAGGCTCCTGCAAGGCCGAGTACAATTACTATAAGGTCAGAAATTACTTTTGTTCTTCATACCCCAGGGAAAAGACTGAGTGCTTGACCGGTTAGTTAGCTGCAGGTTAATCTTGCATATGGAAGGGTCCCTGGGGTGAAGCATATGGGAGAGAAGGGCAGGCCCTATGCTTCATCCATGGTTACTTAAGTGAAGACGTGGAAAGGCCACAGGCTGGCACTATATAAGAGACTATCTGTATCCTGGCCACAAGGAGGCGCTACACCACTGTATCCTGGCCACAAGGTGGCGCTACACCACTGTATCCTGGCCACAAGGTGGCACTATCCCTCACAGCAGAGACTTCTGCTGGAAGTAGAACTGCATTCATTTGTTTTCTTACATCATTTCTCCGGAGCTGGGAAGCTACCCGGGTGTAGTCAGGGTGTTCCGGTATGTGAAGTAAGAACGTATATGTAGATTTTAATTTTCATTTTTTTCTACTTCTCATCCTTGTTTATGATACCTACTAATAAACAAGTCTTCTGCATCTAAAATCTGTATTGCTGAACCTTTTGTCGCAAAGACTTCTTGTGGTAAACGGCCATCCTTGTCACAGTATATACTGTGTGTGTTTGTGTGTCTATGTGTATGCACTGTGTGTGTTTGTGTGTCTATATGCCAATTTATTTATGGCTGACCTTGAACAGAGATTCCTGTCCACATATATCCACAAACCTTACAGATACTATCGTTATATAGATGACCTGTTCATCATATGGACAGAGGGAGAAAAAAAGCTGAGAGACTTCCACACTGCCTTTAATACCTTCCACCCATCTATTAAATTTTAAATAGATTACTCTGCAGAACAGGTGAACTTTCTGGACACCACCATATCCATCACCAATGGTAAACTTAACTCATCTGTGTATAGGAAACCTCCAGACAGATGCAGTTATCTCCACAGCTCTAGCTTTCATCCCTCACATACTAAAAAAGCTATTATCTTTAGTCAAGCCATCCGATACCACCGCATATGTTCTAACAATGAGGACCGTGATAAACATTTAAAAAGCCTGTCTGACTCCTTCAGGAGAAAGGGCTACAAACCTAATGTCATAACACAGAAAGTAACCTCTGCAATTAAAACACCCCGGGAACACCTGCTGCAATACAAAACTAAAGAAATAACCTCACGTACACCTCTGGTAACCACATACCATCCGGATCTAGAAGGAATCCGCAAAATATTTAAGGATCTACAACCACTGCTAACAGAGGACACAGAATTAAAACATATATTCCTCAAACCCCCCATTCTTGCATTTAGGCAGCCACCAAATCTCAGACAAATATTGGTGAACAGTAGATTGGCCAATGAAGAGCTTAACATAGAAAATGACACAAAACCTTGCAATAAAAATCGGTGTAAATTGTGTCAACACATCTGCAAAGAGGACACAGCCACGCACAACAAGAAGACCTATAACATCAGAGGATCATATTCTTGTACGTCATCCAATGTAGTCTACATGATACAATGTACTGCATGTGAGAGAGGCTGCTACATTGGAGAAACCAGCCAGAAATTACATATGAGGATGAATCTACACAGACATTCCATCAATAAGCACAATGAGGAGACTTACTGTACTCCAGTTGGACACCATTTCACCCAGAATAACCACTCCATGAAAAATCTCAAAATCAAAATACTTTTTTTTTTAAAACACTAAGGAAAGAAAGACATTTGAAATTAAAATGATTATGTTCTTCAACAGTAATAAGTCGGGACTTAATGTCGACATTGAATTCTTATCTCATTATCAACATTTCTTGTAACCTCCAACATTCATGCTTGTAAATATATATGGGTGTTTATTGATTTTTTTATTTTTTTACTTTTTGTTCTCTGCCTTCATCCTGAGTTTGGTTACAGCCCTATGGTTCCTTAGATGTAAAACTATTTACGACCCCAATTTACTTACTCTGGTCTGCACCCCCACACACTTGCACGGCTGGCTGATCAGAACATTATCTGTTAATCCTGGAATTTTTTGCTGTATTTGTGAATCTATAATCAGTATTGACTCTGACTCGACAAAGAGAGGAACGCTCTCGAAAGCTCGTCATGAAACCTATGAAAATGTTTGTCCAATAAAAAAGGTATCACTATATACTGCAATACTCTGATTATTCATCTGGATTACTGGACATTCACGGCTACCTCACTCTTCATATATATATATATATATATATATATATATATATATATATGTACTGTATCTGTCTGAGTGTCTATAAGTATGTACTATGTGTGTGTGTGTCTATATGTATGTGCTGTGTGTGTGTTTTGTGTGTCTATATATATATATATATATGTACTGTATCTGTGTGTCTATATGTATGTACAGTGTGTGTGTTTGTGTGTCTATATATGAACTGTGTGTGTGTGTGTGTGTCTATATGTGTGTGTATATATATATATATATATATATATATATATATATATATATATATACTGTGTGTGTATATATATATATATATATATATATATATATATATATATATATATATGTACTGTATCTGTCTGCGTGTCTATAAGTATGTAGTATGTGTGTGTATGTCTATATGTATGTGCTGTGTGTGTCTGTGTGTATATATATATATATATATATATATATGTACTGTATCTGTGTGTGTCTATATATATATATATATATATATATGTATGTACTGTGTATGTTCATGTGTGTGTGTATATATATATATATATATATATATATATATATATATATACTATATCTGTGTGTATGTACTGTGTTTGTGTCTATATGTATGTACTGTATCTGTGTGGATGTCTATATGTATGTACTGTGTTTGTTTGTGTGTCAGTGGATATAAAAAGTCTACACACCCCTATTAAATTGTCAGGTTTCTGTGCTGTAAAAAATGAAACAAAGACAAATCATTTTTGAACTTTTTCCACCTATAATGTGACCTATAAACTGTACAACTCAATTGAAAAACAAACTGAAATCTTTTAGGTGGAGGGAAGAAAAAAGAAAAATAAAAATAATGTGGTTGCAAAGGTCTGCACACCCTCTTATAACTGGGGATGTAGCTGTGTTCAGAATTAAGCAATCACATTCCAAATCATGTTAAATATGAGTCAGCATACACGTGCCATCATTTAAAGTGCCTCTGATTAACCCCAAATAAAGTTCAGCTGCTCTAGTTGGTCTTTCCTGAAATTTTCTTAGTCGCATCCCACAGCAAAACCCATGGTCCACAGAGAGCTTCCAAAGCATCAGAGGGATCTCATTGTTAAAAGGTATCAGTCAGGAGAAGGGTACAAAAGAATTTCCAAGGCATTGGACATACCATAGAACACAGTGAAGACAGTCATCATCAAGTGGAGAGAATATGGCACAACAGTGACATTACCAAGAACTGGAGCTCCCTCCAAAATTGATGACAAGACGAGAAGAAAACTGATCTGGGAGGCTACCAAGAGGCCTACAGCCACATTAAAGGAGCTTCAGGAATATCTGGCAAGTACTGGCTGTGTGGTACATGTGACAACAATCTCCCGTATTCTTCATATGTCTGGGCTATGGGGTAGAGTGGCTAGACGAAAGCCTTTTCTTACGGAGAAAAACATCCAAGCCAGGCTACATTTTGCAAAAAAACATCAGAAGTCTCCCAAAAGCATGTGGGAAAAGGTGTTATGGTCTGATGAAACCAAGGTTGAACTTTTTGTCCATAATTCCAAAAGATATGTTTGGCTCAAAAACAACACTGCACATCACCAAAAGAACACCATACCCACAGTGAAGCATGGTGGGGGCAGCATCATGCTTTGGGGCTGTTTTTCTTCCGCTGGAACTGAGGCCTTAGTTAAGATAGAGGGAATTATGAACAGGTCCACATACCAGTCAATATTGGCACAAAACCTTCAGGCTTCTGCTAGAAAGCTGAGCATGAAGAGGAACTTCATCTTTCAGCATGACAACGACCCAAAGCATACACCCAAATCAACAAAGGAATGGCTTCACCAGAAGAAGATTAAAGTTTTGGAATGGCCCAGCCAGAGCCCAGACCTGAATCTGATTGAATATCTGTGGGGTGATCTGAAGAGGGCTGTGCCCAGGAGATGCCCTCGCAATCTGACAGATTTGGAGTGTTTTTGCAAAGAAGAGTGGGCAAATCTTGCCAAGACAAAATGTGCCATTCTGATAGACTCATACCCAAAAAGACTGAGTGCTGTAATAAAATCACAAGGGGCTTCAACAAAGTATTAGTTTAAGGGTGTGCATACTTATGCAACCATATTATTGTATTTTTATATTTTTACCTAAAAGATTTCAGTTTTGTTTTTCAATTGAGTTGTACAGTTTATAGGTCACATTAAAAGTGAAAAAAATTCTGAAATTATTTATCTTTGTCTCATTTTTTTAAACCTGACATTTTAACAGGGGTGTGTAGACTTTTTATATCCACTGTATATGTACTGTATCTGTGTGTGTGTGTCTATATGTATGTACTGTGTGTTTTTCTGTGTATATGTATGTATGTGTATAAATAAATATATATATATATATATATATATATATATATATATTTATAATGTACTGTGCGTATTTGTGTGTCTAAATATATGTACTGTATCTGTGTGTGTTTTTGTGTAATACAGTAGATATATATATATATATATATATATATATATATATATATATATATATATATCTGTGTGTGTGTCTATATGTATGCACTGTGTGTGTTTGTGTGTGTATATATATATATATTGTACTGTGTATTTGTGCATGTGTGTGTTTATATATGTGCATGTATATCTGAGTATATTTTGTTTATGTATGTGTTGGTGTGCACGTATGTGTATTTATGTACAGTATGTGGTGTATTTTATGTATTGTGTTTGTGTACATTTATGTGTATGTATATATGTGGTGTATATATTTTGCCTGCAGAGCCATCTAGTGGTACATGGTGGTCTCACACCCTCCACATCTGGTATTACTTCCACATCTGTTTTCCGGTCTTTTTCCTATGAAGGTAACACAGCTGTGTCTGACCCCGGGGGGGAAGTAAAATGACGACTAATGACCTGTATAAAGTGTCATGCTGTTTGCAGACATAGACACAGACACTACATACACCGCCATGTGGTTTATAGATTACTCAGGCACAGTAAATACAGCAAACCCGGGACAACAACATAATGAAAGTGATTTACACTGAGCTGACGTCACGTGCAGGCCACATATCACGTACAGGCCACATGCTACATATCACGTACAGGCCACATATATCACGTACAGGCCACATATATCACGTACAGGCCACATATATCACATACCAGCCACATATATCACGTACCGGCCACATATATCACGTATCGGCCACATATATCACGTACCGGCCACATATATCACGTACCGGCCACATATATCACGTACCGGCCACATATATCACGTATCGGCCACATACATCACGTACAGCCCACATGTCACGTACAGGCCACATATATCACGTACAGGCCACATATATCACGTACCGGCCACATATATCACGTATCGGCCACATATATCACGTACCGGCCACATATATCACGTACCGGCCACATATATCACGTACCGGCCACATATATTACGTATCGGCCACATACATCACGTACAGCCCACATGTCACGTACAGGCCACATATATCACGTACAGGCCACATATATCACGTACAGGCCACATATATCACGTACAGGCCACATATATCACGTACAGGCCACATATATCACGTACAGGCCACATATATCACGTGCAGGCCACATATCATTATTGATGTGAATATGGTACATTAGTCTTACTTGGGTATTCATGATATAATGGAGTGACGTATAATAATAGCAGGCGCAGAATACAACAGAAACCTTCTACCATAACAAAGACTATAATAAGGATTTAAGTTTGTCTGGGATAAGCATAAGGCCATCCTGAGACTAATTAAGCCACGCTTTTAGGTAAACAAAATGGGCAAACTAGATGGGCCTTTTTTGCTTCATTTCTACTTTCACATCTATATGTAAGGATTGGTAGATGATAGTCTCCCTGATAAGAAGTAGCCACATGAGGTGAAGATGAAGGATATCACTCTAGAGATGCTCTTTAGGTAAATCTGAGTGGGAGTCAGGAAATAAGTGTAAGGACCTGGTGGGGTCCTTGCCGGGGGTGTGCATGGCAGGGTCCTTGCCGGGGGTGTTCATGGCAGGGTCCTTGCCGGGGGTATTGATGGCGGGGTCCTTGCCGGGGGTATTGATGGCAGGGTCCTTGCCGGGGGTGTTCATGGCAGGGTCCTTGCCGGGGGTATTGATGGCAGGGTCCTTGCCGGGGGTGTTCATGGCAGGTTCCTTGCCGGGGGTATTGATGGCGGGGTCCTTGCCGGGGGTATTGATGGCAGGGTCCTTGCCGGGGGTGTTGATGGTGGGGTCCTTGACGGGGGTATTGATGGCGGGGTCCTTGCCGGGGGTATTGATGGCGGGGTCCTTGCCGGGGGTATTGATGGCGGAGTCCTTGCCGGGGGTGTTCATGGCGGGGTCCTTGCCGGGGGTGTTCATGGCGGGGTCCTTGCCGGGGGTATTGATGGCGGGGTCCTTGCCGGGGGTGTGCATGGCGGGGTCCTTGCCGGGGGTATTGATGGCAGGGTCCTTGCCGGAGGTATTGATGGCGGGGTCCTTGACGGGGGTATTGATGGCGGGGTCCTTGCCGGGGGTATTGATGGCGGGGTCCTTGCCGGGGGTGTGCATGGCGGGGTCCTTGCCGGGGGGTTCATGGCGGGGTCCTTGCCGGGAGGGGTTCATGGCGTTGTCAGCAGCAAGAACATTGTGCAGAAGGAGAACAGAACTTAAGGTGGCTATATATGACATTAAAATAGAAAATAGTGTATTATTATTATTATTATTATTGTTATTATTATTATCCTTTATTTCTAATGAGCCGACATATTTTGCAGCGCCATACATGGAACGAGTTCATAGCTTTAATACAATGCAAATGAATAAAGGGTCCAGTCTTTGAGCTTCGAATCGAGCATCTTCTAAGATTATCAACTCTCAAGTTTGCAATCCAAAGGGTTACCATCTAAACAGGACGGTGATAGATACATGGCGCATATTAAGGATGAAGGGGATGAGCTTTATTACATAGATGAGGTTTTGCTACAGGATGAAGTTCTAGGGAATCAAGGCAAGGAGTTCCAGAGAATAGGGGCAGCACGACAAAAGTACTGAGTGTGGGAATGAGAGGAGGTGATAAGAGAGGAGGAAAGAAGAAGAAGGTCATTAGCAGCGCGAAGAGGACGGTTAGGAGAGTATATAGAGACAAGAGCAGAGATATAAGGGGGTGCAGTCTTGTTGAGGGCTTTATATTTATATATTATGGCTATGGGAAGCCGATGGAGTGACTGGCAGTGAGGTGCCGTAGATACTGAGCGTTGGTTGTGCTAGATGAGTCTAGTGGAGGTTTGATGGGGACGCCAGCATGGAGAGAGTTGCAGAAGTCGAGGTTACATATGATAAGGGAGCATATTCAAATTTTAGTTGTCATGGTTTAGATGGCATATGTTTTACTGACATAGTTTATATATTTTTTAGGTGAAAATGCCAAGAGTTGTTTAAAGAATGAAAAAGCGGGCAGGGTCCAGAGGAACCTCATATATAATATAGAATACAATAATATAAGTCACGATAAGCTGAAAAACAACTGGGAGCTTAAGAGGAACGAGGAAAGAGAAGCGACCGACATCAAACTCCTGTGCATCATCTGACAAGACAATCAAGACAAAAAACTTAAATAAATTATCATCTATCCAGTTGGGTGAGAGGTTTATAATGGAAATATAACTTATAGATTGATTTATATGAGTAGAAGCAAAGACGAAGTTATTGAGGCTGGAACAACTGATTATGTAACACAATATGGCGACTAGACAACCGCAACTGGCATTTCACGGGCAACTAAAAGACTGCAATTTATTGAAACAACAAAATCTCCTACAATACTGACCCACAAAGTATCTCAATGAGTTCTCCTACAATACTTACCCACAACAAAGTATCTTACTGAGCTCTCTCCTAAAATACTAAACACAAAATTGATATTCTATTAGACCCGTAGCGCAGGATCACAAATAAAGTCTCTGTCAATGTTACGAGCACTGAATAGGACTCACAAGGGCTTATGCAAACACTTATCACAGCTGCATCAGCAATTTAACACACACTAATGTACTTTATAAGCACAGGAAAGAATATAAACACATTAGAATTCATTGCAGAACAGTCTCAAACCCACAAATATGCCATTAAAATTTAAAAAATTAGTTTTTTTTAAATGTGAAATGGTCTTAAGGGGTTAATACATATCATGGAACCCACATGGACTAGAACAGTTGCTTTAATTCATTGTATTGATTTCTACATTGCTGGATTGCGAGTCTGATCGCTAAATTTACTTCTAAACACAACTCATTTACTATTGGCTGTGTCTAAGAAGTAAACTACGGGCTTGCTTAAATATTGTCAGGTCATATGATCACACCCCCTGAAATCAGGGTTTACGAGTTGAGGTCGGAATACATCTAAACATTTGACCTCTTCTACAACAATGAATCACAATGTTTCCCACTGAGCTCTGTCATACAATACTGAACCACTCCAAAATATCTAATCTGGGCACTCTCATATAATACTTTACTTCCCGACACTCTCCTAATGTGCCCCACAGAGCTCCTACTCACATCAGACAACCCAACTCTGTGTTACCATCCAAAGTGATTTTGTAATGTGCCCATCACCCCATCCAAAGAAACATCTCATACAATCCCATGACCATCTCCATCCTCCCCTATATACACAATTAAAATATTATATTTTTTTAACCAAACCAGTGTATCAATATTACACAAAGTGTTACATACCATTTTCTGATCATTTCACCAAAACTGAGCCACCTAATTATTTCCATTATTGCCACCATATCCCTCCTCTGACCTGCCCATAATCCTCTTCGCCAATTGCCTGTTTGATGGTATTCAAGTCCTTGATGGTTCCACTCACACCTTGATGGTATCCTGGTCCACCTTGATGGTTCCACTCACACCTTGATGGTATCCTGGTCCAGCTTGATGGTTCCACTCACACTTTGATAGTACCATGTCCACCTTGATTGTACTCACTCACACCTTAATTGAACCCACACAAACCTTCATTGTACCCACTCACACTTTGATTAAACCCACTCACACCTTGATTGTATCCACTACTACATAGATTGTACCCACTCATTTGCCTTGAACCAATGGCTAAACATACTCTTCCCAATGTTGGTATTTGTTCCACTCTTAATATTTGGGGTGAATAGATTGAGATAATTCTTACCAGTTTTATCATGTCTGAAGCAAAGTCCACCTGGGATCTGTAGAAGTTGTGCTTTTCCACAATTCGATTTTTCTCCTCTTTATTGAGAGCAAAACTCAGATGAACCACAGCAAGAAAAATGACCCCCTTCATCCTGCAGTGTCCAATGTGTGTGTGTGCACTGTGTGTGTGTGTGTGCAATGTGTGTGTGTGTGTGTCTGTGTGCACTGTGTGTGTGTGTGCACTGTGTGTGTGTCGTTACGAGAACCCCAACACTTGTTTGATATGTTATGTGACCGGTTTTGAACCTGTACTGAGTGTGATGCTGTTGTCAGTCTGTGTGTATTGTGATTTGTGTGATATTGTTGACAGTCTGTGTATATGATATTGTGATGTGTGTGATACTGTTCTGTCAGTGTGTATGATACTGCTGCTGCTTATTCTGTGATGTGTGTGATATGTAGGCTACTTTTGCTGCCTATACTATGATGTTTGTGTATGATTCTGTTGTTACCTATACTGTGATGTGTGTGATACTGTTGTCAGTCTGTGTGTATGATACTGTGTTTTCTATACTGTGATGCATGCGTGTGTAATGCTGTTGTTAGTCTGTAGATATTATATTGGTGCTGCCTATACTGTGATGTGTGTGATTCTGTTGTAAGTGTGTATGATACTGTTTTCTATACTGTGATGTGTGTGATTCTGTTGTCAGTCTGTGGGTATGATATTGGTGCTAGCTATACTGTGATGTGTGTGATTCTGTTGTCGGTCTGTGTGTATGTATGATATTATTGTCAGTCTGTGTGTATGATATTGTTGCTGCCTATACTGTGATGTTTGTGTGTGTAATGCTGTGGGTATAATATTGGTGCTGCCTATACTGTGATGTGTGTTATTCTGTTGTCAGTCAGTGTTTAGGATACTGTTGCTATCTATAATGTGATTTGTGTATGTGATGTTGTTGTCTGTGTGTGTAAGATAGTGTTGTTGCCTGTACTGTGTGTGTGTCTGATTCTGTTGTCAGTCTGTGTGTATAATATGGTTCTGCCCTTAGGGTGTGTGTGATGCTCCTATTGCCTATACTGTGATGTTATCTGTGTCTGACCGTGCAATAGTGTGTAATGTTTTTAATTTGTGCAATGTGTGTGATCTTCACTGATCTACACTGTGTGTATGTGATGTTGTCAGCCCCTGCACTGTGTGATGTTTGTTGTGCGTACTTGCCTGGTATGTGTGATGTTGTGTGTATCTGTACTCCATATATACAATGTACTATGTGATGGACCTTTCGATGTGATGTTGTGGGTCCTTGAACTCTGCCTTTGTCAAGCTCTCAGTCCTTGCCTCATTGTGTAATGTAGTGATCTCTCCCTTCAGTGTGTCATGTTGTGGGTCCTTACACTGTATTAATATAATGTTATTCTCTATCTGTGGTCCGTATGTGATTATCCCATACACTGCACTGTGTCTATGTTATGCTGTGAGCCTTGGCCTACTGTCTGTATGTGATGCTCTATGTCTATGAGATGCTCAGTCTCTATGTGATGCTCTCAGTGTCTCGGTGTGTGCTCCTCAGCTCTCAGTCTCTATGTGATGCTCTTAGTCTCTATGTGATGCTCTTAGTCTCTATGTGATGCTCTTAGTGTCTATGTGATGCTCAGTCTCTATGTGATGCTCAGTCTCTGTGTGATGCTCTTAGTCTCTATGTGATGCTCTTAGTCTCTATGTGATGCTCTTAGTCTCTATGTGATGCTCTTAGTCTCTATGTGATGCTCTTAGTGTCTATGTGATGCTCAGTCTCTATGTGATGCCCTCAGTGTCTCGGTGTGTGCTCCTCAGCTCTCAGTGTGTATGTGATATTCTCTGCGTTGTGTGTAAGTTTTATTACTCTGGGAGTGTGAGGATATAAAGCCTGGCAGGGAGGGTCTGCGTCTGCACCACACCCGCTGATGCTTTGTGCTGGAATCAGAAATATTGTGACTGAGGGACCAGGGACTGGGCAGAGCCGAGAACAAGCTGTGCAGCCAGAAAACATAGCAACAAATGGGAAGAAACATATAGATATAGTGCAGCTAGGGAGCAATAATTATATTATATACATGGCTCGGAGTGTAATAGCACACACATATATATATATATATAAAGGGAACTATACACTACTAGCGAATTGCCGGTCAAAAAATGACGGCAATTAAATTGTTAGTGAGCTAATGGTGTTTGGTGTATATAATGTGGCTGATTAAGCGTCCTTCGTTTTCTATGTCGTGCGACTTTTTCGGAATATCCGTAGCTGTTTGATGGTGTTTTGCGCGTTTAGGGACCTTTAGCCTCGTTTTCGTTTTGTTCGGCAGCCATTTTTTCTCTGGCTTAGGTGATTTTCGGGTCTCTAAACTCCGAAATTTGTGCTTAAATGGAGGTGTAACTTCACTTGCAGAGGTCCTGGGTGCACCACCTTGCTGTGGGTAACCATTTTATGTGTTTGTTGTTTGTATTTATTGTGTTTGTAATTTTTTGGGGGGTTGCGCGGGTTGCGTCCTTGTTTTTTTATCTCATAGGTGTTTTTCGGCAAATACGTAGGTGTTTAAAGACGCAAAACACCACCAGACTGCTTTAGCCTCGTTTTCGTTTTTTCGGTGGCCATTTTTTCACTTGCTTATGGGAATTTTTTAGTGTCTAAACTCTTTTAATTTGACTTAAATTGAGGTGTAACTTTAGTTTTCGAGGTCCTGGAAGCTTCCTGTAAGTAAGCTTTTTATGTAATTGTTGTGTGTATTTGTTGTATTTTTCATGTTTTGATGTGCGGATGTTGCGGCCGATTTTTGCGAGGTCGTAATGGGACGTAACGTGTCTCGTAAATTTTGTGAGGGTTGCATATAAAAGTATTTGATCCCCTGCTGATTTTGAACGTTTGTCCAGTGACATAGAAATGATCAGTCTATAATTTTATTGGTCGGTGTATTCTAACAGTGAGAGACAAAATAACGAAGAAAACAAGAAAAACGCATGTCAAAAAAGTTATTAATTGATTTGCAGGTCAGTGAGTGAAATAAGTATTTGATCCCCTATCAATCAGCGAGATTTCTGTTTCCAAGGTGTCTTTTATACAGGTAACGAGCTGAGATTAGGAGCACTATCCTAAAGGGACTGCTCCTAATCTCAGCTCGTTACCTGTACAAAAGACACCTGTCCATAGAAGCAATCAGATTCCAAACTCTCCACCATGACCAAGACCAAAGAGCTGTCCAAGGATGTCAGGGACAAGATTGTAGACCTACACAAGGCTGGGAGTGGGCTACAAGACCATCGCCGAGCAGCTTGGTGAGAAGGTGACAACCGTTGGTGCGATTATTCGCAAATGGAAGAAACACAAAATAACTGCCAGTCTCCCTCGTTCTGATGCTCCATGCAAGATCTCACCTCGTGGACTTTCAATGATCATGAGAACAGTGAGGAATCGGTCCAGAACTACACGGTAGGATCTTGTTAGTATCTCATGGCAGCTGGGACCATAGTCACCTAGAAAACAATTGGTAACACGGCATGAAGGACTGAAATCCTACAGCGCCTGCAAGCTCCCCTGCTCAAGAAAGCCCATGTACGGCCCGTCTGAAGTCTGCCAATGAACATCTGAATGATTCAGGGGAGAATTGGGTGAAAGCGTTGTCGTCAGATGAGACCAAAATCGAGCTCTTTGGCATCAACTCAACTCGCCATGTTTGGAGGAGGAGGAATGCTGCCTATAACCCCAAGTACACCATCCCCACCATCAAACATGAAGGTGGAAACATTATGCTCTGGGGGTGTTTTTCTGCTGAGAGAACTTCCTTCCCTCAGCCAGGGTATTGAGAATGAGTTGTGGATGGTTATTCCAGCATGACAATGACCAAAACACACAGCCAAGGCAACAAAGGAGTGGTTCAAGAAGAAGCACATTTAGGTCCTGGAGTGGCCTAGCCAGTCTCCAGACCTTAATCCCATAGAAAATATGTGGAGGGAGCTAAAGGTTCGAGTTGCCGAACATCAGGCTCGAAACCTTAATGACTTGGAGAGGATCTACAAAGAGGACAAAATCCCTCCTGAGATGTGTGCAAACCTGGTGGCCAACTACAAGAAACGTCTGACCTCTGTGATTGCCAACAAGGGTTTTGCCACCAAGTACTAAGTCGAAGGGGTCAAATACTTGTTTCCCTCATTGACCTGCAAATCAATTTATAACTTTATTTTTTCTTGGGGTTTTTTGTTATTCTGTCTCACTGTTAAAATACACTGACCATTAAAATTATAGACTGATTATTTCTTTGTACTGATTGGTGAAGACATCTGCGCCTTCCCATTGGCTGTAATATTGATTGATATTAACAATAGCCAATGAGAATGCACAAATCCTTCACCAATCAGTACGTGGGGGTGTATTCCATTGTGATTGGCTATTGTCAGTGCAACCAATCACCCTGTGGGGGTGTATTCCATTGTGACTGGCTGAAGGCATCTGCGCCTTGTGATTGGTTTAAATAAAGATTGACAGGTTCATTATCCAATCAGAGAGGGATTTTAGGGTGTATCCCTTTCTGATTGGTTCACACAATGGCACCTCCTTTCAACCAATCAGAAGGCGCCATTGCCTGTTTTCTTCCGCAAAAGTCTCCAGGAGATTCATTAGCGTCGGGATGTCCGTGAGTGCGGATGTAAGTATATATTTTTTTATTTCTATACAGTGCGTGGCAGAAGAGGTTCCGGAGGAGGCCGGAGATATCGCGGGGAGGTAAGTACAATGTAGATTTTTTTTTTTTGTGTTTATGTATGTGTATTAATGTTGTGTTTTTTTTAACAGGTGATGCTCCGAAGAAGGCTGAAAGAATAAGGACGAGACATGCTGGAAAAGGTGAGTAGAATATTTAGAATGTATAGAATGTTTATTTATGTAGTGTAAACGTGCTGCACTAATTTTTTTAGGTGGCTGATCTGAATGGACATCTGCAAAGGTAAGTGGTCTTAATTATTTTATTTTAGCTTAGAATTAGATTAGTTAATATATAGATAGCATTTATTGTATGTTAGCTAGGGGTATGCGTTTTATATAGATAGCATAGGATGTATTGCATATTAAATTGTGGTATTCATTTAGATAGATTGGGGATGTATTATTATTTAGATAGGATGTATATTAGAATATGGTATTTATTTAGATAGATTGTGTGATGTATATTAGATAGGGGTGTGTAACGGAGCTGGAACACGCAGTCCAATATCTCCGCTGGTATACGGTAAAATATCCAAGAAGCACTACAGTCTCACCATCCCCGACCTCCCATATTGGACGACACACAATTTGGGAGTCAAATGAATACTGACTTTATTTTGTTATTGCAGAAATATTTATACCCAACTCTTTCCACAGGCAATACACATGCCCATATTTGGCCGCACAATACCCATAAAGAGAACAATAGGTGGGTCACACCTCTCCGGGGCTCCCTGACAACTTTGATACAATCAGACATTGATTCAATTACACTTCTTTGTTCTTATCTGAGAATGAAAACACTGTATACAATAGACTTCCTTCATCTTATGCGGAGTCGATGTAACAGGATTATCTCCCATGCAAAGTAGCTGCAAATGTCTGGGACAATATTCTGCAGAGCATCAACCAACATACATATAGTAGGATCATATTTTAACCATAGTAATCATAAAACAGGGTAAAACAGTGATGGGTTCCGCTACAATAATCATAAAACAGGGTAAAACAGTGATGGGTTCCGCTACAGGGTGTATTGTATTGTATTTAATTGTATGTATTTGTATTGTATTGTATGTATTATATGGTATGTATTTATATTGTATGTCTTTTATGTATTTCCTTTTCAGGTGTGTAATTTTTTTTTTCTGTAGTGAGTGGGGGGGGGGGGGGGGGGGTTGTAATGTTTTTTTTAATTTTCTGTAATGTAGATTTTTTTTTGTGACTTTTTATTCTCTGTAATTAGAGTGGTGGGGGTTATTAGGGGGTAGGTAGGTATTGTAGTGTAGGTGTTAATAGGTTAGTGTAGAGGGTGTTTAGTTGATATTTAATGTTTTATTGGGGGGTATAGTGCAGTGTAGTGTTTATACTTAGTGTCATTATGGCCCTTGAGGACCATCATGGCACTTATGTGGTTAATGTAGTGTTGTAACAGGCCCATAATGGTGTTAATATACCTTTATGGGACTGATGGGGTTAAATAGAGGCTTATGAGGGTCTGTGAGGGTGTTAATGAATTGCTTATGGGGGTCTGTATTGACCCCCATGAGTGACAGGCTTAATGAAGGGCTTATTGGGGGCTGTATTGACCCCCATGAGTGACAGGCTTAATGAAGGGCTTATGGGGGTCTGTATTGACCCCCATGATTGGCAGGGTTAATGAAGGGCTTATGGGGGTCTGTATTGAATTTTCATTGCAGCGGGGGTCCCCGATCGCGTGCAATCGGGACCCCCACTGCGATGGTTAATGTGGGGTTAATGCAGGGCTCCGAGCTTATCTCGGATCCTGTGGGGTTAATGCGGGTTTCCGAGCTTATCTCGGATCCCTTCTTGGGTAATTTGTACATGGCTGGGCTGAGAGCCTCGTTTTCATTTTTTCGGCGGACATTTTTTCTCTCGCTTTGGTAATTTTCGTGTGTCTGATCTCGGGAATTTGGACTTAAATGGAGGTGTAACTTCACTTTCAGAGGTCCTGGGTGCCCCACCTTGCTATGGGTAAGCTTTTTATGTAGTTTTTGTGAGTATTTGGTGTGTTTTGACTGTTTTTAGGTGCGCACGGTTCTGCCATTTTTCGTGCGTGTGGGTGTTTGTTACGTTAAGGTTGGTTCTGAGGTTAATGCAGGTTTCCGAGGTGAGCCTCGTTTTTTTTTCCGGCTGCCATTTTTTCTCTCGCTTAGGGCATTTTCGTGTGTCTGAACTCGGGAATTTGGACTTAAATGGAGGTGTAACTTCACTTTCAGAGGTCCTGGGTGCCTCCCTTGCTATGGGTAAGCTTTTTATGTAGTTTTTGTAAATATTTGGTGTGTTTTGACTGTTTTTAGGTGCGCGCGATTCGGCCGTTATGGTCGTATTTTTAGTGCATGTGGGTCTTTGTTACGTTAAGTTTGGTTCCGAGGTGTTTTTTTTCTCTAAGTCGTGCGTACATACGACAGAGACTTCACCTTCCGCAAATGCGGACCCTCGCTTCGCGAGGGACCCCTTTTGCGGACAAACACATACGACATGAGAGACTTCACCTTCCACAAATGCGGCCCCTCACTACGCGAGAGTCCGCATTTGCGGACAGAACTGCATCCCTCACTTCGCGAGGGATGCAGTTCTTGCGAGCTCGCTTTGCGAGCTCGCAAAGCGTGACGACGTCTCGTAGTTTGACAACTATTATATGTGATCTGTGATATATATATACACACACAGGGTCAAGTCATATTATTATTATGACTTTTGATGTAGTCAGTGTGTATCCAGTGAGCTGGCTTGGTGGGTATATAAGGTGACATTTAGGCATTCTGCAAACATATCAACAATCACTGTCATATGTAAAATGTGCAATTTATTTGACTGAAAAGAGGATGATCAATTTTATGAACCGTTCGTTACTGGACAAATCGCAGGATGCGGAATAAACGTTGTGGAAACTGCGGAGCACCACATGCCATTGATGTCATAGGGGAACATCAGCTGAGAAGGTGTATGAGGGCCAACCAACATACTACAGTTAAGGAACTCATCATCCAAACAAACCAGGGGGCTACCAGACGTGTGCCTAAAATGATAGTACAGCCAACCCTGCTGCATATGAGGCTCCTAAGCAAATGGCTGGTCACTGCACCCATGCTTTCGAGGCTTCAATTTGCACATTTTCTGCTCCATCGACTGAACGGACGTTAACGTGTCAGGCGAGAAGCCTCAGAGCACAAACACTCTGCAACCATTGTTGGAAGAACACAAACTGGTGGCGGCAGCGTTATGGTCTAGGGAATGTTTTCTTGGCATTGTTTGCGTCCACTCATACCTCTGGAAGTCACTGCTCACCCTTCCCTGAATGAAATTTCCTGGCTCCTCCACGTCTGATTTCTGAAGTCTTTCCAAGTCCCTTTAGCCTGTTACCCCATAATTCGGACCCTATTCCTCAAGGATTTAGGTAATATGCTTTATTATATTCCTCAGGGAAATCCAATCATTTTGCTGCCAAATATGATATGGGTATTATCATACTTAACAGTACATATATAAGCCATCTGTTATATTTATACCACAGGCAATATTAAGCCTCAACATGCAATATTAGACTACACATACATGCAACCATAATTACTATGAACCCACATAAACCAACAGGGTAAGTTGAGGCTAGTGGAAGAGATGAGGAAGAGGTTAGATAAGCTTTGTAGGAGCCCCTGTCCCCAAGTGTCTGGACCTATATGAATGGGAAAAAAAACACTAAGTCAGAGGCGCTCATCAGAGAATGAACCAACCTTAATAGAGTGGCTTATCATGGCCATAGAACTAATCTGAGAGCAACCTCTTTTAGCTCACTTGTGCCCTTCACAGGAAGAAATATCCTGTAGTATATCAGTCTGGTCCCACTCAAAAGAGTGACCCAGCCCCGAAATACCAGACAATTCTACCCTGAACAGGAGAAACAGCAAACCCCAGACGCACTTCGGCCTTTATGGGCCTCGTTAGTGAGGTGCAGCTGAACTCCCTAAGGCACAGTGAGCAAGGGGTCCACGTCTGGAGTCCCCTATTACCCTTACGGAGACTAAACCCTAAGGGTAATTTGCATAAACAAAAACATGAATATGAATGATGTTTGGCCTGTTTGGCTTCTATAGCCCCTATTTTGCTGTTTTTTGTATGTGATTGACCCAGCCTGAAGATCACCTTTCCTAGACATGGATCTGTCCATCCAGGAGCTGCTGGCTGTTTGAGGGAGGTTGCTAGCTGTTGGAGATTTGCAGCATTGCACCTACTATAGAAGAAAAGACCTGCTTCTGGCCCACACAGCAGTGCTCAGACTTATTGTGTAGTCCCACCTGAATGTTTTCAAATTGCGTGTCCAGCAATCCCGAGGATTTATTCACCTTCCAGAAGATCTTCCTGGTCCCTCACAACTGGGGACCGATATGGAGGATGTGCATGATGGCAACTGTTAAAGGAATGACAATGTCTTCTCTACTGGCTCCTGCGCTGGCTAGTGTTGCTGTGTTATTTTACAGACTGCATATTCCTGGGCCCTTATTTGCACAGCTGAGACCCTTTCTAATTTCCAGTAAGTCGCCTGTAGGAAGCTGGTCTTGAAAGTGGATTAGGATGGTGTGGAAGGTCCTTGTCATCTGTGGGATCATGGTGAAGGAGATGATGGTCCTCATTTAGAAATCCTTGGCACAGCAACTTGGAGGGCCTATAATAATGGATAGGCAGACACTTCAGGTGAAACTGCATTAGGTTTCTTTATTGCTGTATGCAGGGATGTGGGCCACTAGATGAGGGTAACTGGCTTGTCATGCATGACATCTGGCTGGGGGTCTTCTCTTTGTAGGTATTGTATGTCATAATGAATGGCCTGGTAAACCTGGATTTAAATCCTACCACATAGGGGGGTCACTCTTTTTGGATAGAGGCAGGCTGGTTCACAGCTTGCAATGAGAGACTTCATGTATAATTCCTATGTGCACACACATCTAGCCTAAAGGAGGGCTTGTGGTTACAGTGGGTTAGGTGGAAGGGTACACCGATGCAGACAATGTCCCCTGTAAACATAGATTAGAGAGGAAGCAGAGTGGCACCTACTTTTCTTTTCCTTCTTCTGGAGGCATACATATAATACTGTATGCAGATGTCTCAGCTTTTCCTAACTGTATCCCAGTTGCCCATGCGCTGAGAAGGATGAGGTCCATTTGAGTGACCAGGCATAGTATTATTTTTTGACTAAAGGAAGGTACAACCTGTGTATTGCCCTTGCTGTGTTAAGGAGTTACGTTTGGGGAAATGTAGGGAAGCAAGCTTTGAGATGATTTACCTGTAATGTAGGTAATACCTTTCTAACAACACATTTGGGTCCCAGGCCGTGGTTGGGTATTAGATCATTACGGTGAGACATTGGGCTGTTACGCACCAAATTCATGTTTGAGTTAATTCTTTAAGTTGGGGGCTGACATAACCTCAGTTTACCTTAATTGTTAAAGGGTTAATTAAGCAAAGATTGTGGCAATTTTACCCAATAAAATGTGTTTGTAGTTCTTTATTAGAGTTAATGCGGTGGATCCCCATTCTGATGGTGGGAAGCGGGGTACTTGTCCAACTGGATCATATGGAAGGGTTTCACCTTGGGTCTATGATATGTATCCTCATAGGGTCACCATAGTATCTAGCTCATTGTAACCCCCTCTCACTCCTGCATACAAAGCCTAGCTTTGGAACTCATGCTCCTCTCTCCCATCCACCAAACTTTTAAAACCGATATATTCAGAACAGTAAATTCCCCACACGTCCCATCCCAGGCAGCCTGCCTTTCTCTATTCTAATCAAGAAGGATTGGCTTGGGCTGGGGGCAGGGTGGTTCACAGCTTAGGGCCCACTTGGCACCACCCCATCATTAATACTTCACTCTCAATTATACAACACACTGGTTTCACATCACAATTATCCAATGCCCTATGGACCACATACCATTGTATTGTAACTAATATCCCATCCACACCAATATCCCTCCATGCTCCACCCTTACATTGGCCCTCCTGTGCCCCAGTCCACTCTAAATAATGAGCTTGCCAGAGAAGGGCCCTTCCAGCCTCCCATACTAGTTGGCTGACCTCTAAATATAATTGTAATTACATGCAACAAAATAGTGCTGCATCATATATCGAGGTCCTGAAACATTGTGATAGATTTATTAGGATTATAGATTACAGAATGTCGTCTAAATTATGAATAACTTCTGGGCATTTATAAACATTTAAGAGGAGCCAATTCAGGAAGTCGGCCAAATTATGAAATGATTTAGAGAGCCAAATGTGAGTTTGGAGCTGCAAAAACTTTGTCTTCTCAAGATATACCACGAAGGCGCCAAAAGGTAAGGGGTGTAGGGGTAAGTTTAATGGCTTACACATATCTGTTTTAGATACATTGTGGCCAGATTGGAGTACCGTCTTTATGCAGCTTCGTATGATAATGATGATCATGATAATGATAAAACATTGATACGCTTTGCGAGCTTGAAAAGCGAGCTCGCAAGAACTGCATCCCTCGCTTCACGAGGGTCTGCATTTGCGGAAGGTGGAGGCTTTACGCTGCATGACTTTGAAACAACACCACCCCTACGGCGCCCCAAACCACCCCACACAAAGGTTAACTCACATCACTTAGTCCTCTCCTTCCCCTCCTCTCCCTCCCCTGTGTCTCGCAAAACACTGCACTAACCCCCCGAACCGCGCAAACACAAAAACACTAAAAACACACTAATAAACCCAATTATAAAATAAAACACTCACCCACAGCACAGGGGAACAGCCAGTGTGACGAGATCAGTCTCGTCAATGCGAATTGGAGAAGCTTGAAGGCCCACATTCTGCCTTTTGACTACGGCCCATGTTGACTTTCCACCTACAAAGACATAGAAGCCATGTTCCATTTGGTCAGAAAGGACTGTGATCTAACTTTTGAACCACTGTACCAATTTGTATCATTTTGACACATGTTTGTATTTGGAGTATGCTGATTCTGAAAATGTATGTTTTATGTGAATGTGATGCATACTTTTAAAGTTATGAAAAATGTGTAGATATGTGTTACAGATCTGACCATCCCCCATTAGGTAAACACTGAGGTAGGAGCTAAGATGGCAGAACAAGATAAACCTCACAGGGTGTCGCCAGGACTTGAACAAAGGGCCAGTGTATGGGGTTTCCCAGGGGCATAGTTCAGGAGCAAACAGGAAGTTTCCATGAGGACAGTCTGGGTGAGAATGAGCATGGTAGCCATGCCTGGGGGGTGGCCCATGGGAGGAGTCTCATGGTTCCTACCCTGTCTGATTGGCCATAGGTAATTAGGGGCCGACCTAAGGTAGTGACTGCCCCTACGGTGTATGTGGAAATGGTTTGTTTTATATATGTCTTGGTTTTTAATAAAGAAGAGAGTTCACTGCTTGACCCTCAAGCACAGAGCGTGTGTCTCGTGCTTGGGGGAATGGGTGTCCTGCAGTAGCTGTCCCTATAGCACTGGACGGGCGGATCGGCTCGCAGTGGGGTCCCCGATCGCACGTGATTGGGGACCACCGATGCAATGAGAATTCAAAATTCCCGCCTTACGGGTACTTAAAGGATAGTAAAGGTGCTTAAAGGACCCGAAATAAAAATAAAACAAATTAACCCTATCACTCATGGGGCTCTATACAGAGCCCCATCAACATCTAAAAAACCCTGTCACTCATGGGAGTCAATCCAGACCCCCATAAACCCTTAATTAACCCTGTCACTCATGGGGGTCAATACAGACCCCCATAAGCCCTTTATTAACCCTGTCACTCATGGGGGTCAATACAGACCCCCATAAGCACTTAATTAACCCCGTCACTCATGGGGGTCAATACAGACCCCCATGAACCCATAATTAACCCCGTCACTCATGGGGGTCAATACAGATCCCCATAAGCCAATAAATTACCCTGTCACTCATGGGGGTCAATACAGACCCTCATAAGCCTCTATTTAACCCCATCAGTCCCATAAGGGTATATTATGACCCTTATGGGGCTGCTACAACCCTAACATTAACCACATAAGTGCCATGACGGTCCTCAAGGACCCCCCTCTACACTAACCTATTAATACCTACACTACCTACCCCCTAATAAACCCCCCCCCCACCACTACAGAGGCCCCTGTTAAAAAAAAAAAAAACATTACATTACTACAACATATATAAACATAAAAACATATATAAACATTAAAAAAATAAACATAATATACATTGTACTTACCTCCTCTTCTGCCCCATCCTGGAACAATCCTCGCTCTAAAAAAAAAACGGAAATCCACACTCGCGGACCTCCCCGATGCTAATGAGCCTCCTAGAGCCTTTTCCAGAAGAAAATAGGCAATGGTGCCTTCTGATTGGCTGAAAACGCTGTCTATCATTCAGCCAATCAGAAGGCACCAATGTGTGAGCCAATCAGAATGGGATACACCGCCAAAATCCCACTCTGATTGGCTAATGCACCTGTCAATCTTTATTTAAACCAATCACAATGTGCAGATGCCTTCAGCCAATCACAATGGGATACACCCCCACATAGTGATTGGCTGAAGGCATTTGCACCTTCTGATTGGCTGTTGTCAATGTCAATCAGTATTACAGCCAATGAGAAGGTGCAGATGCCTTCAGCCAATCACCCCGTGGGGGAAGGGGGGGGGGACACAGGGAAGGGAAGAGGGAGAGACACAGGGGAGGGAGAGGGGAGAAACACAGGAGGGGAGAGGTGGGAAAAGAGACACAGGTGAGGGATTGGGGGAAAGAGACAAAGGGGAGAGGGAGGGGGAGGGAAAAGACACATGTAATATTATACCCTCATTGATGATGGGTAAACAACTAGTCACTAATATAGTTTCTAAAGCGTGTGTAACGCTTTAGAAACTATTTGTATGGATTTCTGTACATGCCACAGTGTAAGATCTTGTGCCGTATATCATGCGGTGAATGTCATAGATTTTACTTACTATTCCCACTGTTAAAGAGAGAAGTCTATTAAATACTTTCATACAAAACTGATGATATACGTTTTCTTACTTCTTTAATATATCCCACTGAAGAGACAGCATATTGGTCTTATAATATATTTTTATATATTTTTTGTCGTCATTTATTCCTCTTTTTTAATTAGTTTTATAATAGGTGTCACGACCTACCTTTCCATGGGCTTGATAAAAACCTAATTCAAACCTACCCAGGATGTTGTGGGGTTCTTTGGCTATCCATGTGAGCAGGAATGAACAAAGCAAAGCATAGGACCACCAACAGTATCCAGGGAATCTCAGGAAGCCAACATAGCAATAGTAACCAAAATGGTAAGGGTTATAGCTCCAGGCAGGTTTAGCAGTAATAACCCCAATGGGGTGGGAGCAGTGTGTATATATCTATAGTATTGTGGGTCTATGTGTGTGGGAGCAGTGTGTATATATCTATAGTATTGTGGGTCTATGTGTGTGGAAGCAGTGTGTATATATCTATAGTATTGTGGGTCTATGTGTGTGGAAGCAGTGTGTATATATCTATAGTATTGCAGGACTATGTGTGTGGGAGCAGTGTGTATATATCTATAGTATTGCGGAACTATGTGTGTGGAAGCAGTGTGTATATATCTATAGTATTGTGGGTCTATGTGTGTGGAAGCAGTGTGTATATATCTATAGTATTGTGGGACTATGTGCGTGGGAGCAGTGTGTATATATCTATAGTATTGTGGGACTATGTGCGTGGGAGCAGTGTGTATATATCTATAGTATTGTGGGTCTATGTGTGTGGGAGCAGTGTGTATATATCTATAGTATTGTGGGTCTATGTGTGTGGAAGCAGTGTGTATATATCTATAGTATTGTGGGTCTATGTGTGTGGAAGCAGTGTGTATATATCTATAGTATTGCAGGACTATGTGTGTGGGAGCAGTGTGTATATATCTATAGTATTGCGGGACTATGTGTGTGGAAGCAGTGTGTATATATCTATAGTATTGTGGGACTATGTATGTGGGAGCAGTGTGTATATATCTATAGTATTGTGGGACTATGTGCGTGGGAGCAGTGTGTATATATCTATAGTATTGTGGGTCTATGTGTGTGGAAGCAGTGTGTATATATCTATAGTATTACGGGACTATGTACGTGGAAGCAGTGTGCATATATATATAGTATTATGGAACTATGTGTGTGGAAGCAGTGTGTATATATCTATAGTATTGTGGAACTATGTGTGTGGGAGCAGTGTGTATGTACTGTATATATAGTATTGTGGAACTATGTATGTGGAAGCAGTGTGTATATAGAGTGACCCAGCCCCGAAATACCAGACAATTCTACCCTGAAACAGGAGAAACGGGAGAAACAGGAGAAACGGCAAACCCCAGACGCACTTCGGCCTTTATGGGCCTCGTTAGTGAGGTGCAGCTGAACTCCCTAAGGCACAGTGAGCAAGGGGTCCACGTCTGGAGTCCCCTATTACCCTTAGGTATTGTGGAACTATGTGCGTGGGAGCAGTGTGAATATATCTATAGTATTGTGGGTCTATGTGTGTGGAATCAGTGTGTATATATCTATAGTATTGTGGAACTATGTGCGTGGGAGCAGTGTGTATATATCTATAGTATTGCGGGACTATGTGTGTGGGAGCAGTGTGTATATATCTATAGTATTGCGGGACTATGTGTGTGGGAGCAGTGTGTATATATCTATAGTATTGCGGGACTATGTGTGTGGGAGCAGTGTGTATATATCTATAGTATTGCGGGACTATGTGTGTGGGAGCAGTGTGTATATATATATATAGTATTGTGGGACTATGTGTGTGGGAGCAGTGTGTATATATCTATAGTATTGTGGGACTATATGTGTGTGGGAGCAGTGTGTATATATCTATAGTATTGTGGGACTATGTGTGTGGGAGCAGTGTGTATATATCTATAGTATTGCGGGACTATGTGTGTGGGAGCAGTGTGTATATATCTATAGTATTGTGGGACTATATGTGTGTGGGAGCAGTGTGTATATATCTATAGTATTGCGGGACTATGTGTGTGGGAGCAGTGTGTATATATCTATAGTATTGCGGGACTATGTGTGTGGGAGCAGTGTGTATATATCTATAGTATTGTGGGACTATGTATGTGGGAGCAGTGTGTATATATCTATAGTATTGCAGAACTATGTGTGTGGGAGCAGTGTGTATATATCTATAGTATTGTGGGACTATGTGTGTGGGAGCAGTGTGTATATATCTATAGTATTGCGGGACTATGTGTGTGGGAGCAGTGTGTATATATCTATAGTATTGTGGAACTATGTGCGTGGGAGCAGTGTGTATATATCTATAGTATTGTGGGTCTATGTGTGTGGAAGCAGTGTGTATATATCTATAATATTGTGGAACTATGTGCGTGGGAGCAGTGTGTATATATCTATTGTATTGCGGGACTATATGTGTGTGGGAGCAGTGTGTATATATCTATAGTATTGTGGGAGCAGTGTGTATATATCTATAGTATTGTGGGTCTATGTGTGTGGAAGCAGTGTGTATATATCTATAGTATTGTGGGAGCAGTGTGTATATATCTATAGTATTGCGGGACTATGTGTGTGGGAGCAGTGTGTATATATCTATAGTATTGTGGGAGCAGTGTGTATATATCTATAGTATTGCGGGACTATATGTGTGTGGGAGCAGTGTGTATAAATCTATAGTATTCTGGAAGCAGTGTGTATATATCTATAGTACTGCGGGACTATGTGTGTGGGAGCAGTGTGTATATATCTATAGTATTGTGGGACTATATGTGTGTGGGAGCAGTGTGTATATATCTATAGTATTGTGGGACTATATGTGTGGGAGCAGTGTGTATATATCTATAGTATTGTGGGACTATATGTGTGGGAGCAGTGTGTATATATCTATAGTATTGTGGGACTATGTGTGTGGGAGCAGTGTGTATATATCTATAGTATTGCGGGACTATGTGTGTGGGAGCAGTGTGTATATATCTATAGTATTGTGGGACTATGTGTGTGGGAGCAGTGTGTATATATCTATAGTATTGCGGGACTATGTGTGTGGGAGCAGTGTGTATATATCTATAGTATTGTGGAACTATGTGTGTGGGAGCAGTGTGTATATATCTATAGTATTGTGGGACTATATGTGTGTGGGAGCAGTGTGTATATATCTATAGTATTGTGGGACTATATGTGTGTGGGAGCAGTGTGTATATATCAATAGTATTGCGGGACTATGTGTGTGGGAGCAGTGTGTATATATCAATAGTATTGCGGGACTATGTGTGTGGGAGCAGTGTGTATATATCTATAGTATTGCGGGACTATGTGTGTGGGAGCAGTGTGTATATATCTATAGTATTGCGGGACTATGTGTGTGGGAGCAGTGTTTATATATCTATAGTATTGTGGGACTATGTGTGTGGGAGCAGTGTGTATATATCAATAGTATTGCGGGACTATATGTACTTGAAAGCAGTATGTATATATCTACAGTATTGCGGGACTATGTGTGTTGGAGCAGTGTGTATATATCTACAGTATTGCAGGAGTATGTGTGTGGGAGCAGTGTGTATATATCTATAGTATTGCGGGACTATATGTACTTGGAAGCAGTGTGTAATATATCTACAGTATTGCAGGACTATGTGTGTGGGAGCAGTGTGTATATAGCTATAGTATTGCGGGACTATGTGTGTGTGGGAGCAGTGTGTATATATCTATAGTATTGCGGGACTATGTGTGTGGGAGCAGTGTGTATATATCTATAGTATTGCGGGACTATGTGTGTGGGAGCAGTGTGTATATATCTATAGTATTGTGGGACTATGTGTGTGGGAGCAGTGTTTATATATCTATAGTATTGTGGGACTATGTGTGTTGGAGCAGTGTGTATATATCAATAGTATTGCGGGACTATATGTACTTGAAAGCAGTATGTATATATCTACAGTATTGCGGGACTATTTGTGTTGGAGCAGTGTGTATATATCAATAGTATTGCGGGACTATATGTACTTGGAAGCAGTGTGTAATATATCTACAGTATTGCGGGACTATGTGTGTGGGAGCAGTGTGTATATAGCTATAGTATTGCGGGACTATGTGTGTGTGGGAGCAGTGTGTATATATCTATAGTATTGCGGGACTATGTGTGTGGGAGCAGTGTGTATATATCTATAGTATTGTGGAACTATGTGTGTGGGAGCAGTGTGTATATATCTATAGTATTGCGGGACTATGTGTGTGGGAGCAGTGTATATATATCTATAGTATTGCGGGACTATGTGTGTGGGAGCAGTGTGTATATATCTATAGTATTGCGGGACTATGTGTGTGGGAGCAGTGTGTATATATCTATAGTATTGTGGGACTATATGTGTTTGGGAGCAGTGTGTATATATCTATAGTATTGTGGGACTATATGTGTGGGAGCAGTGTGTATATATCTATAGTATTGTGGGACTATATGTGTGGGAGCAGTGTGTATATATCTATAGTATTGCGGGACTATGTGTGTGGGAGCAGTGTGTATATATCTATAGTATTGTGGGACTATGTGTGTGGGAGCAGTGTGTATATATCTATAGTATTGCGGGACTATGTGTGTGGGAACAGTGTGTATATATCTATAGTATTGTGGAACTATGTGTGTGGGAGCAGTGTGTATATATCTATAGTATTGTGGGACTATATGTGTGTGGGAGCAGTGTGTATATATCTATAGTATTGCGGGACTATATGTGTGGGAGCAGTGTGTATATATCTATAGTATTGTGGAACTATGTACGTGGAAGCAGTGTGTATATATCTATAGTATTGTGGGACTATGTGTGTGGGAGCAGTGTGTATATATCTATAGTATTGTGGGACTATGTGTGTGGGAGCAGTGTGTATATATCTATAGTAATGTGGGACTATGTGTGTGGGAGCAGTGTGTATATATCTATTGTATTGTGGGACTATGTATTTGGGAGCAGTGTGTATATATCTATAGTATTGTGGGACTATGTGTGTGGGAGCAGTGTGTATATATCTATAGTATTGTGGGACTATGTGTGTGGGAGCAGTGTGTATATATCTATAGTAATGTGGGACTATGTGTGTGGGAGCAGTGTGTATATATCTATAGTATTGCGGGACTATGTGTGTGGGAGCAGTGTGTATATATCTATAGTATTGTGGGACTATGTGTGTGGGAGCAGTGTGTATATATCTATAGTATTGTGGGACTATGTGTGTGGGAGCAGTGTGTATATATCTATAGTATTGCGGGACTATGTGTGTGGAAGCAGTGTGTATATATCTATAGTATTGCGGGACTATATGTGTGGGAGCCGTGTGTATATATCTATAGTATTGCGGGACTATGTGTGTGGGAGCAGTGTGTATATATCTATAGTATTGCGGGACTATGTGTGTGGGAGCAGTGTGTATATATCTATAGTATTGCGGGTCTATGTGTGTGGGAGCAGTGTGTATATATCTATAGTATTGTGGGTCTATGTGTGTGGGAGCAGTGTGTATATATCTATAGTATTGCGGGACTATGTGTGTGGGAGCAGTGTGTATATATCTATAGTATTGTGGGTCTATGTGTGTGGGAGCAGTGTGTATATATCTATAGTATTGTGGGTCTATGTGTGTGGGAGCAGTGTGTATATATCTATAGTATTGCGGGACTATATGTGTGGGAGCCGTGTGTATATATCTATAGTATTGCGGGACTATGTGTGTGGGAGCAGTGTGTATATATCTATAGTATTGCGGGACTATGTGTGTGGGAGCAGTGTGTATATATCTATAGTATTGCGGGTCTATGTGTGTGGGAGCAGTGTGTATATATCTATAGTATTGTGGGACTATGTGTGTGGGAGCAGTGTGTATATATCTATAGTAATGTGGGACTATGTGTGTGGGAGCAGTGTGTATATATCTATAGTATTGCGGGACTATGTGTGTGGGAGCAGTGTGTATATATCTATAGTATTGTGGGACTATGTGTGTGGGAGCAGTGTGTATATATCTATAGTATTGCGGGACTATGTGTGTGGAAGCAGTGTGTATATATCTATAGTATTGCGGGACTATGTGTGTGGAAGCAGTGTGTATATATCTATAGTATTGTGGGACTATGTGTGTGGGAGCAGTGTGTATATATCTATAGTATTGCGGGTCTATGTGTGTGGGAGCAGTGTGTATATATCTATAGTATTGTGGGACTATGTGTGTGGGAGCAGTGTGTATATATCTATAGTATTGTGGGACTATGTGTGTGGGAGCAGTGTGTATATAACTATGTGTGTGGGAGCAGTGTGTATATATCTATAGTATTGTGGGACTATGTGTGTGGGAGCAGTGTGTATATATCTATAGTATTGTGGGACTATGTGTGTGGGAGCAGTGTGTATATATCTATAGTATTGCGGGACTATGTGTGTGGAAGCAGTGTGTATATATCTATAGTATTGCGGGACTATATGTGTGTGGGAGCAGTGTGTATATATCTATAGTAATGTGGGACTATGTGTGTGGGAGCAGTGTGTATATATCTATAGTAATGTGGGACTATGTGTGTGGGAGCAGTGTGTATATATCTATAGTATTGCGGGACTATGTGTGTGGGAGCAGTGTGTATATATCTATAGTATTGCGGGACTATGTGTGTGGGAGCAGTGTGTATATATCTATAGTATTGCGGGTCTATGTGTGTGGGAGCAGTGTGTATATATCTATAGTATTGCGGGACTATGTGTGTGGAAGCAGTGTGTATATATCTAAAGTATTGCGGGACTATATGTGTGTGGGAGCAGTGTGTATATATCTACAGTATTGTGGGACTATGTGTGTGGGAGCAGTGTGTATATATCTATAGTATTGCGGGACTATGTGTGTGGGAGCAGTGTGTATATATCTATAGTATTGTGGGTCTATGTGTGTGGGAGCAGTGTGTATATATCTATAGTATTGCGGGACTATGTGTTTGGGAGCTGTGGGAGACGGTAGGGAACCTAATCTGTATATACTTCATTTTTTATGCTACTCCATTTTATACTAATGTGTGTACATGTTTATAACCCAACCTAAGTTCCGTTTTTTGTGTAACCTCTGAGTCATACCGAACTCAGACTCTATACAACCTAAAGATATCCTTATATGGTAGTTTCTATACATACCCTGTTTCCCGTAAATGATGTTTTTTTTGTAGTCTGTATCAACCAATGAAAGAATTACATGTATTATGGTGTAATGCTACACACCTACACTTTTAGGCTATAAAAGTGTCAACGAGCCAACAATAAAGTCAGAGTTTGGTTTCACAACACAACTGTCTCCATCTGTGTTACTTCCTGAAATCAAGCTCCCAGGCCTGCAGACACAAACCGAGCGAAGATAGCCAGAGGCTATAGTAAGACCAGGGGTCCAATGCTTTCAGGAGCAGTGTGTATATATCTATAGTATTGCGGGACAATGTGTGTGGGAGCAGTGTGTATATATCTATAGTATTGCGGGACAATGTGTGTGGGAGCAGTGTGTATATATCTATAGTATTGTGGGTCTATGTGTGTGGGAGCAGTGTGTATATATCTATAGTATTGCGGGACTATGTGTGTGGGAGCAGTGTGTATATATCTATAGTATTGTGGGTCTATGTGTGTGGGAGCAGTGTGTATATATCTATAGTATTGTGGGTCTATGTGTGTGGGAGCAGTGTGTATATATCTATAGTATTGCGGGACTATATGTGTGGGAGCCGTGTGTATATATCTATAGTATTGCGGGACTATGTGTGTGGGAGCAGTATGTATATATCTATAGTATTGCGGGACTATGTGTGTGGGAGCAGTGTGTATATATCTATAGTATTGTGGGTCTATGTGTGTGGGAGCAGTGTGTATATATCTATAGTATTGCGGGTCTATGTGTGTGGGAGCAGTGTGTATATATCTATAGTATTGCGGGACTATGTGTGTGGGAGCAGTGTGTATATATCTATAGTATTGTGGGTCTATGTGTGTGGGAGCAGTGTGTATATATCTATAGTATTGCGGGACTATGTGTGTGGGAGCAGTGTGTATATATCTATAGTATTGCGGGACTATGTGTGTGGAAGCAGTGTGTATATATCTATAGTATTGCGGGACTATGTGTGTGGAAGCAGTGTGTATATATCTATGGTATTGTGGGACTATGTGTGTATATATCTATAGTATTGCGGGTCTATGTGTGTGGGAGCAGTGTGTATATATCTATAGTATTGCGGGACTATGTGTGTGGGAGCAGTGTGTATATATCTATAGTATTGTGGGACTATATGTGTGGGAGCAGTGTGTATATATCTATAGTATTGTGGGACTATATGTGTGGGAGCAGTGTGTATATATCTATAGTATTGCGGGACTATGTGTGTGGGAGCAGTGTGTATATATCTATAGTATTGTGGAACTATGTACGTGGAAGCAGTGTGTATATATCTATAGTATTGTGGGACTATGTGTGTGGGAGCAGTGTGTATATATCTATAGTATTGTGGGACTATGTGTGTATATATCTATAGTATTGTGGGACTATGTGTGTATATATCTATAGTATTGTGGGACTATGTGTGTATATATCTATAGTATTGTGGGACTATGTGTGTATATATCTATAGTGTGTGAGGGATGTCTGTCTAACTATAAAGTCTGGAATAAGCAGTGAGTACATCCTGACAGTGTATAACGGTGTGTATCTATATCTGTAGTGTGGGGGTGACTGGATCTGTATATTTTATACTACAGTATATCTATCCATCTTTCCATTTATCCATCCATCAGTCTGCCTGTCTTCCATCTTTATATTTGGGGTTGGGCCCCTTCTCTTTCGGCGAGGGGCAGCTTTTATATGGAAAAGTGGTACCTGGGACATGGACCAGGCCTTATGCGCCAGGGCTCTACAGCCGAGGTGATGCCCTTGCGGACAATTTCTAAGCAGTAGCGTAAAGTGAGGCCGCCGTGTGCAGCGTGAATGTGAGGGGAGAAACTGTAGTTTGCAGCAGTAGTGTAAAGTGAGGCCGCCGTGTGTGGCATGGAGAGTGAGGCCGCAGTGTGCAGCGTGAATGTGACGGGAGAAACTGTAGTTTGCAGCAGTAGTGTAAAGTGAGGCCGCCGTGTGTGGCATGGAGAGTGAGGCCGCCGTGTGTGGCATGGAGAGTGAGGCCGCCGTGTGTGGCATGGAGAGTGAGGCCGCCGTGTGTGGCATAGAGAGTGAGGCCGCCGTGTGTGGCATGGAGAGTGAGGCCGCCGTGTGTGGCATGGAGAGTGAGGCCGCCGTGTGTGGCATAGAGAGTGAGGCCGCCGTGTGTGGCATGGAGAGTGAGGCCGCCGTGTGCAGCGTGAACGTGAGGGGAGAAACTGTGGTTTGCAGCAGTAGTGTAAAGTGAGGCCGCCGTGTGTAGCATGGAGAGTGAGGCCGCCGTGTGTGGCATGGAGAGTGAGGCCGCCGTATGTGGCATGGAGAGTGAGGCCGCCGTGTGTGGCATGGAGAGTGAGGCCGCCGTGTGTGGCATGGAGAGTGAGGCCGCCGTGTGCAGCGTGAATGTGAGGGGAGAAAGTGTTGTTTGCAGCAGTAGCGTAAAGTGAGGCCGCCGTGTGTGGCATGCAGAGTGAGGCCGCCGTGTGTGGCATGGAGAGTGAGGCCGCCGTGTGTGGCATGCAGAGTGAGGCCGCCGTGTGTGGCATGCAGAGTGAGGCCGCCGTGTGTGGCATGGAGAGTGAGGCCGCCGTGTGTGGCATGGAGAGTGAGGCCGCCGTGTGTGGCATGCAGAGTGAGGCCGCCGTGTGCAGCGTGAACGTGAGGGGAGAAACTAATGTTTGCAGCAGTAATGTAAAGTGAGGCCGCCGTGTGTGGCATGGAGAGTGAGGCCGCCGTGTGTGGCATGGAGAGTAAAGCCGCCGCGTGTGGCATGGAGAGTAAAGCCGCCGTGTGTGGCATGGAGAGTGAGGCCGCCGTGTGTGGCATGGAGAGTGAAGCCGCCGTGTGTGGCATGGAGAGTGAGGCCGCCGTGTGCAGCGTGAACGTGAGGGGAGAAACTGTGGTTTGCAGCAGTAGTGTAAAGTGAGGCCGCCGTGTGTGGCATGGAGAGTGAGGCCGCCGTGTGTGGCATGGAGAGTGAAGCCGCCGTGTGTGGCATGGAGAGTGAGGCCGCCGTGTGTGGCAAATTTAAACCCCGGGCAAGAGCAATGACACGATTTAGTAGATAGAGGCCAAAAACATCATGATAGGGAGGCAGAAAGCAACAAGAAAAGGAAGGAGAACAAGACGCGGACCCTGCCCCGGATCCGTGCTGACCTTGCGGCGGTGCTACCTGACCCCTCGGCAGCCCGGTGAGAGCTCGCGAGATCCAGAGAAGGGCGCTGGGTAGCGGCCACGTTCCAAATGTGGGGTGCGGACTACATCTGCGCTTAGTAGATATGCCATGAAAGTGCAGAAAAGAGAGAGACATCTCGGGAACTGACAAGTAGAGAGAGAGAGAGAGGGAGAGAGAGAGAGAGAGACAAAGAGTGACGGGGACAGAGAGAGAGAGAGAGACTGAAGATGAGCCGCACGTCTTACTGGGATATCAGACATACAGAGAGGGAGAGAGACATACAGTGAGAGACATAGAGAGAGAGAGAGACAAAGAATGCCATGGAGAGAGAGAGAGAGAGAGACAAAGTGTGACAGAGAGAGAGAGACAAAATGTGACATGGACAGAGAGAGAGAGACTGAAGATGAGCCGCACGTCTTACTGGGATATCTGACATACAGAGAGAGAGAGGGAGAGAGACATACAGTGAGAGACAAAGAATGCCATGGAGAGAGAGAGAGAAAGACAAAGTGTGACAGAGAGAGAGAGACAAAGTGTGACATGGACAGAGAGAGACTGAAGATGAGCCGCACGTCTTACTGGGATATCAGACATACAGAGAGAGAGGGAGAGAGACATACAGTGAGAGACATAGAGAGAGAGACAAAGAGTGACAGAGAGAGATATAGAGAGAGAGAGACAGAGAGAGAGACAAAGTGTGACAGAGAGAGAGAGAGATAAATAGTGACAGAGACAAAGAGTGACAGGGAGTGACAGAGAAAGAGAGAGAGAGATATAGAGAGAGAGACAAAGAGTGACAGGGAGTGACAGAGAAAGAGAGAGAGGCAGAAAGAGACTGAAGATGAGCCGCACGTCTTACTGGGATATCAGACATACAGAGAGAGAGAGACAAAGACAAAGAGTGACAGGGAGTGACATGGACAGAGAGAGAGACATAGAGAGAGAGAGAGTGACAGGCACAGAGAGAGAGACAGAGAGAGAGACAAAGAGTGACATGGACAGAGAGAGAGTCAAAGAGTGACAGGGAGTGACAGAGAGAGAGATATAGAGAGAGAAAGAGAGTGAGAGAGACAAAGAATGACAGGGAGTGACAGGAAGAGAGAGGCAGAGAGAGAGAGACTGAAGATAAGCCGCACGTCTTACTGGGATATCAAACATACAGAGAGAGACAGAGACAAAGAGTGACAGGGAGTGACATGGACAGAGCGAGAGTGAGAGAGACAAATAATGACAGGGAGTGACAGTTAGTGACAGGGAGAGAGAGAGAGACTGAAGATGAGCCGCACGTCTGTTACGGTACAAAGACCTATATGTCCCAGCATTTGGGTAGTGTGCGCTGGGCAGCCTGGATAGTAAGTCTGACGATCTTTACTACCAGCATGTCCTTTGGTCAATAATACATCTTTACTCAAGTTGTGATGAAAATTAAGAACACTTTATTGAATTGGTTCAGCTTATTTAAAACCTTGCAGCACACATTATAGGGAGTGGCTACCTTTAGCCAAACCCCCATCCCCCCTGGGCCAATGGAGTAACTCTTACAATCAGTTAATTACCTTTGTCTAATCAGACGGGGCTAATCTGTGGGAACTTTTAGTCTCCGCCCCCGGGGCCGCCTTTAGGGGCGTCAACCTAATTCATTCTTGCCCAGGTAGGAGAAGGAAGAACATGCATCTCTCTCTCTCTCTGCCCCTGGTTCTGGGGCCGAGAAACCCTGTAGACAGGCCATATAGTTGGTGCCTGTATGTCTGCCCTTCTACAGTGCATGTTAGATAACCTTTGCCCTCCAACCATCTGGCACCAGTCACTCCCTGCTCATAGATGGGGCTGGTACTAATCTGTAACACATATTCATATTTGTCCCCATAACTCACCGGTCATGCCACTCACATACCACTCACCCATCACATTGAGTCTATCACCTGATTCTCATTAAAATGAGTATAAACATCATGCATGGGGGGACATTGTAAGGGATTTTTCCATGGCTAGGGGTACATACACGTTTAATATTCATACTATGCAGAGGGATCTTTCACAACGTCTTACTGGGATATCATACATACAGAGAGACACAGAGAGAGAGAGAGACAAAGAGTGACAGAGAGCGACAGAGAGACAGATATACAGTATATATATATATATATAGAACAAGGAAAACTATATAATCTGTATCTAAGATATCCTTCTCACCACTTTTGTCCGAAAAAGATAAATAACTTTAATAGGATACGAGAATAATGTCGCTCAAAATATTTGCAAAATAGTGCTCTGTAAAATAACTCCCGTGATGTTAGTATGACGTGGATTGGTATGACCATGAATATAGAGGCCAAATCAAGGAAAATCCCTAATAAAAAGGGTCTAAATATCTAGAGCTATAATAGTCACTCCTCATATAGTCAGGATATACTGATAATCATTGCATATGATAAAAGGTGATATATACATTTATTACACTTAGAAAAACATATAAAAACAGGATACAGGGTAGGACAGAGATCCTAAATGAACTGGAGGCCCAATACATATATATATACATGCTATAAAGGACACCTGGGACAGAAAACAAAAGATACCAAAAGCTGCAGATAACATATAACAGTATCAGTGTATTGGCAACGAGTGGCCACCCTCAATATATTTAATGTTCAATTGCCAAGCTTTGTAGTCCCATAATCATGCTGTGTTTAATGTGTCCTCCGGTGGTCTCTGTCCCCTGTAGTAAGAAAGGTGGTTGCCAACGGGCCGTTTCATCCACCCTCGTGGACTTTTTCTAAGGCTGTGTAGTGTGCTGGCTAGTGATGTCGCAAACATAAAATTTTCGGTTTGCGAACCGGCGAACCCGGCGAACCGCCAAAAACTTCAATGGGCAGGTGGATTTTAAAACCCACAGGCACTCCTTCTGGCCACAATAGTAATGGAAAAGTTGTTTTAGGGGGACAAACACCTGGACTGTGGCATGCCGGAGGGGGATCCATGGCAAAACTCCCAAGGAAAATTACATAGTAGATGCAGAGTCTGGTTTTAATCCATAAAGGGCATAAATAACCTAACATCCCCCTCCATCATCATCCTCCCCTGTATCTCTTTACCCCCTCCCTCATCATCCTCCCCTGTGTTTCTTTCCCCCCTTCCTCATCATCCTCCCCTGTGTCTCATCCCCCCTCCCTCATCATCCTCCCACCTCCCTCATCATCCTCCCCTGTGTCTCTTTTCCCCCTCCCTCATCATCTTCCCCTGTGTCTCTTCCCCCCTCCCTCATCATCCTCCCCTGTGTCTCTTTCCCCCCTCCCTCATCATCCTCCCCCTCCCTTGATGATTAGCGGGGGAAGAGACACAGGGATAAGTGTGAGGGGTGTTAGGTTAAGGGGTGTTAGGTGTTAGGGTGAGGAGTGTTAGGGATAAGTGTGAGGGGTGTTAGGGTTAGGTGTTAGGGTGAGGGGTGTTAGGGATAAGTGTGAGGGGTGTTAGGTGTTAGGGTGAGGAGTGTTAGGGATAAGTGTAAGGGGTGTTAGGGTGAGGCATGTTAGGAATAAGTGTGAGGGGTGTTAGGTCTTAGGGATAAGTGTGAGAATGTTAGGGTTAGGTGTTAGGTTGATGGGTGTTATGGATAAGTGTGAGGGGTGTTAGGGTGAGGGGTGTTAGGGATAAGTGTGAGGGGTGTTAGGGTTAGGGTGAAGGGTGTTAGGGATAAGTGTGAGGGGTGTTAGGGTTAGGGTAAGGGGTGTTAGGGATAAGTGTGAGGGGGGTTAGGGTGAGGGGTGTTAGGGATAAGTGTGAGGGGTGTTAGGGTGAAGGGTGTTAGGGATAAGTGTGAGGGGTGTTAGGGTAAGGGGTGTTAGGGATAAGTGTGAGGGGTCTTAGGGATAAGTGTGAGAATGTTAGGGTTAGGTGTTAGGTTGATGGGTGTTATGGATAAGTGTGAGGGGTGTTAGGGTTAGGTGTTAGGGTGAGGGGTATTAGGGATAAGTGTGAGGGGTGTTAGGGTTAGGGTAAGGGGTGTTAGGGATAAGTGTGAGGGGTGTTAGGGTGAGGGGTTTTAGGGATAAGTGTAAGGGGTGTTAGGGTTAGGGTGAAGAGTGTTAGGGATAAGTGTGAGGGGTGTTAGGGTTAGGTGTTAGGGTGTTAGGGAAAAGTGTAAGGGGTGTTAGGGTTAGGTGTTAGGGTGAGGGATGTTAGGGTTAGGTGTTAGGGATAAGTGTGAGGGGTGTTAGGGTTAGGGTAAGGGGTGTTAGGTATAAGTGTGAGGGGTGTTAGGTCTTAGGGATAAGTGTGAGAATGTTAGGGTTAGGTGTTAGGTTGATGGGTGTTATGGATAAAGTGTGAGGGGTGTTAGGGTTAGGGTAAGGGGTGTTAGGGATAAGTGTGAGGGGTGTTAGGGTGAGGGGTGTTAGGGATAAGTGTGAGGGGTGTTAGGTGTTAGGGTGAGGGGTGTTAGGGTTAAGTGTAAGGGGTGTTAGGGTGAAGGGTGTTAGGGATAAGTGTGAGGGGTGTTAGGTGTTAGGGTGAGGGGTGTTAGGGATAAGTGTGATGAGTGTTAGGGTTAGGGTGAGGGGTGTTAAGGATAAGTGTAAGGGGTGTTAGGGTGAGGCATGTTAGGAATAAGTGTGAGGGGTGTTAGGTCTTAGGGATAAGTGTGAGGGGTGTTAGGGTTAGGTGTTAGGTTGATGGGTGTTATGGATAAGTGTGAGGGGTGTTAGGGTTGGGTGCTTAGGTGAGGGGAGGATGATGATAAGGGGGGGAAGAGACACAGGGGTGTCCTTGCAGCAGAGATCAAAAGAGTCCTTCAGGACTGTATTGCACACTGTGTACAGTAGCCTAGCTATGGTTTTCCCTATTGATGCAGTATCACCTACACTCAGCCTCCTCTCAGTAAGACTGCAAGTTAGTTATGATTCCAAAATGGCTGCTGTCCATGAGGTAGAAGGCTCTGGGAGGGAGTGTATGCTGCTGATTGGCTGGAATGTGTCTGCTGACTGTGACATGCAGGGTCAAAGTTTGCTCAATGATAAAGTATAGGGGGCGGGTCGAATATCGCATATGTTCGCAGTTCGCCGCGAACGCGAACATGCTATGTTCGCCGGGAACAGTCTGCCGGCGAACTAGTCGCGACATCTTTAGTGCTGGCCTCTCTGGCTTACGTTGTACGCATTGTGTAATTGCGTCTTAGACACGATGTCGTCACTCCACCAACGTGGCCACGTCATTACGCTATTTTACAATAATGCAACTTTATTAAACAACTGGTAGACATCTTAACATTATTCAAAGAGTTGCTAACTTTATTACATTGCGATCTTGACAAAGACAGATTTTTTTATATATTAGTATTAGTTAGAAATTATTTAAATATTGAATATTTAATATTAATGTTAAAGAAAAGGCTTTATAAATATCCTGAGCCTGCTATTTTATGGATTTTATAGTAGTGATGACTAATATTAATTCTACAATTTCCCTAAAACTTAATATGAATTAATAAGTAGTTGTTCTTACAGGCTTTCAGGAAGTGTGTTAAAATGTTTATCCGGGATACTGTTGATTTAAAGGAAAGCTTTCTAAGAGTATCCTTCATTCAGCCCTTTGGGGTATTTACTGTTACGCGTGAAAATCCATTTACTTTCAGCTTGAGGAAGTCTCTTGTCTATATCGCCCCCTCTTGGTCCCTCAAACAATTTTTCTAGGACTTGAAACTTCATGGTTTCTGGTTGATTTCTGTGAAAAAATGTGATATGCCTGGAGCCAGGGGTATCAAGTTGTTTTATGACAGAATATGCATGTTCCAATATTCTCCTTCGCAGCTGGTGGAACGTCTTTCCTACATAATATTTTTGACAGGTACACGTCATCACATATATAACATGAGTGGTCTCATAATTAATGATATATATATCACATATAATAGTTGTTCAACTGCAATTCGTCGTCAAGTTTGCGACAAATCGCAGTTTGAAAACTATGACCGGTCGCAAAAAGCCCCATGCATGCGCATTTGCACTGCTCTGGGTAAGCGCATGCACACTGCGCCGGTGGTGTGAATGCGCGTTGCGCAGCATCAGCTATGCATGTGCACTGCGCCAGTCGTAAAGGGAGTAAGAGGCACATAGGGGAGGAGGGAAGTGACACACAGGGGAGGAGAGGAAAGGCACACAGGGGAGGAGGGGAGAGACACAGGGGAGCAGGGGAGAGACGAAGAGGGGAGAGACACACAGAGGAGTAGGCGGGAGAGACACAGGGGAGTGAGAGAAGGGGGAAGAGGCACAGGGGAGTGAGAGGAGGGGGAAGAGATTCAGGAAGGGCAAAGGGAGGAAGAGGCACACAGGGGAGGAGGGGAGAGACACACAGGGGAGGAGGGGAAAGGCACACAGGGGAGGAAGGGAGCGACAGACAGGGGAAGAGGGGGGAGACACAGGGGATTGAGAGAAGGGGGAAGTTGCACAGGGGAGTGAGGAGGGGGAAGAGATAGGGGGAGGGAGGGGAGAGGAAGAGGGAAAAGACACAGGGGAAGGGGAAAAGGCACAGGGGAGGTAAATGGTGGGGGCGGGGGAAGAGACAAGAGGGAGGGGGGAAGAGAAGGGAGCCAGAGAAGGGAGGAAGAGACACACAGTGGAGGAAGGTAGAGGCTCACAGGGGAAGAGGAGGGAGAGGCACACAGGGGAGGAGGGGAGAGGCTCAAGGGGGGGGGGAGGAGGGAGAGACACACAGGGGAGGAGGGGGGATAGACACAGGGGAGTGAGAGATGGGGGAAGAGACACAGGGGAGTGAGAGACAGGGGGAGAGATACAGGGGAGGGAGAGGAAGAGGGAAAAGGTAAAAGACACAGGGGAGGGGGAAAAGACATAGGGGAGGTAAATGGGGGGAGAGACATGAGGGAGGGGGAAGAGACATGGGGGGGACAAGGAGGAAAGAGACACATGAGAAGGGGAAATGACACAGGGGAGAGGTAGGGAAGAGACCAATGAGGGAAAGAGACACAGGGGAGGGAGAGGGGGGGGAAGAGACAGAGGGGAGTGAAAGGAGGGGTGAAGAGACAGGGGAGTGAGAGGAGGGGGAAGAGACGCAGGTGAGGGAGAGGGGTGGGGAACATACACAGGGGAGGGAAATGGGGGGAAACAAGGGAGACACGAGGGAGGGGGAAGTGACAGAGGGGGGAAAAAGATACAGGGGAGGGGGGATAAAGCACAGGGGAGGGAGAAGGGGGAAAGAGACACATGGGAGGGGGAAAAGGACACAGGAGGGAGGGGGGTTAAAACACTGGGGGGAGACACAAGGGAGGGAGAGGAGGGTGGAAATGAGACACAAGGGAGGAAGTAGACAGGGGAGAGACTCGCTATAAGCGCCAAAGGCGCTCATTGCGATGCCCGTGATGAGCGCTAAAGGCTCTCATTGTGAGGCCAGTGATAAGGGCTAAAGGCGCTCATTGCGAGGCCAGTAAAGTAGAGGGGGAGGCTTTCATTGTGAGGCAGACAGCATTGCCAGGATTCACTTTTTATTGTTGTCATTTTTGACGGGCAAGTCGCTAGTGTGTATATATATATATATATATATATATATATATAGTAACAGAGATTGACAGAGAGCGAGAGAGAGACAGAGAGTGAGAGAGACAGAGAGAGAGAAAAAGAGTTACAGGGAGTGACAGAGAGAGAGAGAGACAGAGACATATATAGAGTGAAAGAGTGACAGTGAGAAAGTGAGAGACAGATATATATATAGAGAGAGAAACAGAGAGTACCATGGAGTGACAGAGACAGAGAGTGACAGAGAGAGAGACAATGAGTGACAGGGAGTGACAGAGAGAGCCAGTGACAGAGACATACATATAGAGAGAGAAACAGAGAAAGACAGAGAGTGCGAGAGAGACAGAGACATATATATATATATATATATATATATATATATATATATATATATATATATAGAGAGAGAGAGAGAGAGAGAGAGAGAGAGAGAGAGAGAGAGAGAGAGAGAGAGAGAGAGAGAGAGAAACCGAGAGTAACATGGAGGGACAGAGACCAAGAGAGACAGAGAGTGACAGAGACAAAGAGTGACAGAGGGAGAGAGAGACAGACATTCCTTTAGATTGTAAGTAGCGAGTTTCTTATCCCCTGTACAGCGCTTCAGGATATGTTGGCGGGTTATAAATGAAAGTTAATAATAATAATAATTTATATAAATTAGAGGAATGGGTGACTAAATGACAGATGAGATTTAATATGAATAAATACTAATTTGTGTGTGATTTTATGGGTTTAATGTTAGATTAAATACAACGTATAGAGATAGTGAGAGAGCCAGAGAGATGGGGAGAAAGAGACTGAGAAAGATAACAGAGACAGACAGAGCGCCGCAGACCTGTAGCTGATTTCATCCTTGCATGTCATGAACTCGGGGACTCCTCATAACCACACGACAAAGAAGAAAATAATGTATTCCCTGTATTCCCCATGTGTTAAAAATGTCCCTACAGAACCCCATCACACCCCATGTGTTCCCATCCTATATCCATCACACTACATCCTATATCCATTTGACCCCATGTGTTCTGTAACGGATCTCCTGGCACCCCGACCGGGTACCTCCGTTGATAGACGCGTCCTAGTTTGCGCCGAGGCCTGCAAGCACCGGACACCTCAACCACCACAGACTCCACAACTGCCGTAGTTTAGCTAGAGCCGCGCCGTCTTCCTTCCACCCTGTAAGAATCTCCAGCATCCAGGACAGTGTGGGGAAGACCTCTCCTCCAAGGAGGACACATCAGGAACAAACGTTCAGTAGTTACAGCTCAAGGGAGTATGCAAAAGCATAGCAATCCCCAGTATGATAGAGCCATCCCCTCCAATAACGAGATGAGACTACGTTTTGAAGGGTCAAGAAGAACTCTCTTTTATTAAAAACAAAAACACATTTTTAAACACTTCCCATACACAGTAGGGGCAGTGACTACCTTTGGTCAACCCCTAATTACCTCTGGCCAATCAGACAATGATTAAATCAGCCTTCTTTGTTCTTATCTGAGAATGAAAACAGTTTATACAATCGACTTTCTTATCTGTAACAGGATTATCTATTAGCCTAGTAGCTGTGATATTCTGAGCCAATATATTCTGTAGAACATAACACAACATATCTACAGTACAGCAATGTGATCATATTTTAACCAAGAATTAAATAATCATAAAACAGGGTAAAACAGTGATGGGTTCCGTTACAGCTGGGATCTGAGCGCACAAAACTACCGAATAGCGCTCAGATCATCTTCACACAGTTCAATTGCCATGTAGCTAAAGTCTTTCCCATAGTCTTTCATTATATGAATGGGCTCCATGGTATAGCTATCTGTGGTATCATGGTTCACACAGGGCAAGTACCGAATGACCCCCCTGTATGTAAAGGGCCAGAATGAGTGACATACACTCTGGTATGGCCGAATACTGTGTTTGAAGGGCAATATGTGCCAGGGCCATAGTCGCAGGCCAGGAGGCTGGCAAACAGTCCTCTCCAAGGGCACTTCGTCACATGTTCCCATACTGTATCCATCATACACCATGTATTCCATGTCCTATTTCCATCACACCCCATGTATTCCATGTCCTGTATGCATTAGACCCCATGTATGCCTGTCATATATCCATCACACCTCATTCTGTTCCATGTCCTATATGTATCACACCCCATGTGTTCCATGTCATATATCCATCATACCCCATATATTCCCATCCTATATGCATCACACCCTATGTATTCCATGTCCTATATGCATCAAACCCCATGTATGCCTGTTCTTAATCCATCACACCCCATTGGTTCTCACCCTATATGCATCACACCCCAAGTGTTCCCATCCCATATCTATCACATCCTATTGGTTCTCACCCTATATGCATCACACCCCAAGTGTTCCCATCCTATATCCATCACACCCCATTGGTTATCACCCTATATGCATCACACCCCAAGTGTTCCCATCCTATATATACAGTCAGGCCAAAATATATTGGGACATCGACACAATTCTAAACTTTTTGGCTCTATACACCACCACAATGGATTTGAAATGAAACGAACTAGATGTGCTTTAACTGCAGACTTTCAGCTTTAATTTGAGGGTATTTACAGCCAAATCAGGTGAACGGTGTAGGAATTACAACAGTTTGTATATGGACCAAAAGTAATGGGACAATTGGCTGCTCAGCTGTTCCATGGCCAGGTGTGTGTTATTCCCTCATTATCCCATTTACAAAGAGCAGATACAAGCTCCAGTGTTCATTTCAAGTGTGCTATTTGCATTTGTTGCTGTTAACTCTCAATCCAGAGAGCTGTCACTATCAGTGAAGCAAGCCATCATTAGGCTGAAAAAACAAAACAAACCCATCAGAGAGACAGCAAAAACATTAGGTGTGGCCAAATCAACTGTTTGGAACATCCTTAAAAAGAAAGGACGCACCGGTGATCTCAGCAACACCAAAAGACCCGGAAGACCACGGAAAACAACTGTGGTGGATGACCGAAGAATTATTTCCCTGGTGAAGAAAACACCCTTCAAAACAGTTGGCCAGATCAAGAACACTCCCCAGGAGGTAGGTGTATGTGTGTCAAAGTCAACAATCAAGCGAAGACTTCACCAGAGTTAGTACAGAGGGTTCACCACAAGATGTAAACCATTGGTGAGCCTCAAAAACAGGAAGGCCAGATTAGAGTTTGCCAAACAACACATAAAAAAAGCCTTCACAGTTCTGGAACAACATCCTATGGACAGATGAGACTAAGATCAACTTGTACCAGAGTGATAGGAAGAGAAGAGTATGGAGATGGAAAGGAACTGCTCATGATCCAAAGCATACCACCTCATCAGTGAAGCATGGTGGTGGTAGTGTCATGGCGTGGGCATGTATGGCTGCCAATGGAACTGGTTCTCTTGTATTTATTGATGATGTGACTGCTGACAAAAGCAGCAGGATGAATTCTGAAGTGTTTCGGGCAATATTATCTGCTCATATTCAGCCAAATGCTTCAGAACTCATTGGACGGCGCTTTACAGTGCAGATGGACAATGACCCGGAGCATACTGCAAAAGCAACCAAAGAGTTTTTTAAGGGAAAGAAGTGGAATGTTATGCAATGGCCAAGTCAATCACCTGATCTGAATCCGATTGAGCATGCATTTCACTTGCTGAAGACAAAACTGAAGGGAAAATGCCCCAAGAACAAGCAGGAACTGAAGACAGTTGCAATAGAGGTCTAGCAGAGCATCACCAGGGATGAAACCCAGCGTCTGGTGATGTCTATGCGTTCCAGACTTCAGGCTGTAATTGACTGCAAAGGATTTGCAACCAAGTATTAAAAAGTTAAAGTTTGTTTTATGACTGTTAATCTGTCCCATTACTTTTGGTCCCTTAAAAAGTGGGAGTCACATATACAAACTGTTGTAATTCCTACACCGTTCACCTGATTTAGATGTAAATACCCTCAAATTAAAGCTGAAAATCTGCAGTTAAAGCACATCTTGTTCGTTTCATTTCAAATCCATTGTGGTGGTGTATAGAGCCAAAAAGTTTAGAATTGTGTCGATGTCCCAATATTTATGGACCTGACTGTATCACATCCCATTGGTTCTCACCCTATATGCATCACACCCCAAGTGTTCCCATCCTATATCTATCACATCCCATTGGTTATCACTAGTGATGTCCTGAACAGTTCGCCGGAGAACTATTCGCAGTGATTTTCGCATGTTCACGTTCGCAACGAACGGCGAACATATGCGTTTTTCGGTCCGCCCCCTATTCTTTATCATTGAGGAAACTTTGACCCTGCACCTTACAGTCACATTGCAGCCAATCAGCAGCATACACTCCCTTCCAGAGCCTTCCATCTGTACGACAGCCTCCATTTTAGAATCATTCTGTAGCTGCATTCGTTGAGAGAGGAGATATATTCTACCTGCTGTTGATTTAATAGGGAAATACACACCTGAAGGACTCCTTTGATATCTGCTGCAAGGACAGCAACCCAAGAAGCCCTTTTTAGGGCTAGAACATCATTTATTTTATTTTATTATTTTTTTCTGCTGATTTAATAGGGAAATAGATAGCCAGGCTGTGTATTTAGCTTTAACTACACACCTGAAGGACTCCTTGGATATCTGCTGCAAGGACAGCAACCCAAAATGCCCTTTTTATTTTATTTTATTATTTTTTTCTGTATAATCTAATTGCATATGCCTGCCTGCTAGCGTGTCTGTGAGGCCTATTGCATCTAGTCTGCCAACTTTTGCCAGTGCACAGTGACACTCATATCTGGTGCCACCATAGTGTGCAGTGAAATAAAACAACCCTTTTTTTTACTGTAATCGAATGAATATCAGTAGCCTGCCTAAAGGCGTGTGTGTGAGGCCTATTGCATCTAGTCTGCCAACTTTTGCCAGTGCACAGTGACACTCATATCTAGTGCAACCGTAGTGTTCAGTGAAATAAAACAACTCTTTTTTTTACTGTAATCGATTGAATATCAGTAGCCTGCCTAAAGGCGTGTGTGTGAGGCCTATTGCATCTAGTCTGCCAACTTTTGCCAGTGCACAGTGACACTCATATCTAGTGCAACCGTAGTGTTCAGTGAAATAAAACAACCCTTTTTTTTACTGTAATCGATTGAATATCAGTAGCCTGCCTAAAGGCGTGTGTGTGAGGCCTATTGCATCTAGTCTGCCAACTTTTGCCAGTGCACAGTGACACTTATTTCACTGCACAATACGGTTGCACTAGATATGAAACGACCCTTTTTTTTCTGTAATCGATTGAATATCAGTTGCCTGCCTACAGGCATGTGTGTGAGGCCTATTGCATCTACTCTGCCAACTTTTGCCAGTGCACAGTGACACTCATATCTGGTGTCACAGTAACTTGCACGCATAGTACCACTAATCGTTAAAAAAATGACAGGCAGAGGCAGGCCACCCCGCAGGGGCCGTCGTGGTCGTGGTGCTGTGATTCCCTTTGGCCCTAGAATAATGCCCAGTTTTCAGTGGCAACGTACCCTGAACTTGAACAGTTCTGAGGACATGGTTGACTGGCTAACACAGGACACCCAATCTTCTACAGCTTCCGCTTGGAACCTAGACGCACCAACCTCCTCCAGCTTAGCTTCGGTCACCTCACCAGTTACCACTCGCCCGCCTGCCACCACCACCAACACTAGCACCACAGTCTCTTCACTTGATCCGTCAGCAGAGTTATTTACACATCCGTTGGAAGAAATGAGTGATGCGCAAACATTAGTGCCAGAGGATGTAGATAACAGGGATATGTCCCAGTCAGGCAGCATTACACACATGGACGTACAGTCTGATGATGATGATGTTGTACCCGGTGCTGCTTCCTTTGTTGAGTTGTCAGATACAAGTGAAGCGGTTGATGATGACGATGCGTCCGTGGATGTCACGTGGGTGCCCGCTATAAGAGAAGAAGAACAGGAGGAAAGTTCAGATGGGGAGACAGAGAGGAGGAGGAGAAGAGTTGGAAGCATCGGGAGGTCGTCGAAAGTAGCTAGTGGCACAGTCAGACAGCATGCATCCGCACCCGAGGTCAGCCAGACAGCACGCCAGTCAACGCATGCTTTTGCCACCACCAGAAGGCCGTCATTGCAGAGCTCAGCAGTGTGGCAATTTTTTCGTTTGTCTGCCTGTGACAACAGTGATGCCATTTGCAACCTGTGCGAAAAGAGTCGTGGGAAGTCCAACACCCACCTAGGTACAACTTCTTTGCGAAGGCACATGATGTCACATCACAAACGCCTATGGGATCAACACATTAGTACAAGCAGCACACAAAGTCAAAGCCGCCATCCTCCTCCTGGTCCAGCATCTTCAGCCACGTCAACCACCGCTGCCCTGCTTGCCCCCTCTCAACCATCCGCCACTCCGTGTCTCGCCCTGAGCAGTACCTGCTCATCTGCCCACAGTCAGGTGTCTGTCAACGACATGTTTCAGCGTAAGAAGCCAATGTCACAAAGTCACCCCCTTGCCCGGCACCTGACAGCTGGCTTGTCTGAACTCTTAGCCCGCCAGCTTTTACCATACAAGCTGGGAAGGTACCCGGCCAAAATTTCTTTGCACAAAAGGCAATCCCCAACCTGTACTCGATTGTGTAAAAAGAAGTAATGGCATCTCTGGCACACAGTGTTGGGGCAAGGGTCCATCTGACCACAGATACCTGCTCTGCAAAGCATGGTCAGGGCAGGTATATCACCTACACTGCGCATTGGGTAAACCTGGTGACGGCTGCCAAGCATGGAATACGTGGCTCTGCAGAGGAGTTGGTGACACCGCCATGACTTGCAGGCAGGCCTGCTGCCACCTCCTCTACTCCTCCTACTCCATCCTCTTCCATAACCTCCTCGGCTGAGTCCTCTTCTGCTGCTGCTATATCTGGCTCCACATCAACGCCACCCCCCCAGCTCCCCAGATACTATTCCACATCCCGGATACGGCAGTGTCATGCCGTCTTGGGGTTGACTTCCCTGAAAGCAGAGAGTCACACCGGACCAGCACTCCTGACCTCCCTGAACGCACAGGTGGATCAGTGGCTGACTCCGCACCAACTGGAGATCGGCAAAGTGGTTTGTGACAACGGAAGAAATTTGTTGGCGGCATTGAATTTGGGCAAGTTGACACATGTGCCGTGCATGGCACATGTGTGTAATCTGATTGTACAACGCTTTGTGCATAAGCACCCAGGCTTACAGGACGTCCTGAAGCAGGCCAGGAAGGTGTGTGCCCATTTCAGGCGTTCCTACACGGCCATGGCGCACTTTACAGATATCCAGCGGCGAAACAACATGCCAGCGAGGCGCTTGATTTTAGACAGCCCGACACATTGGAATTCAACATTCCTAATGTTCGACCGCCTGCTCCAACAAGAAAAGGCCGTTAACAAGTATTTGTATGACCGGGGTGCTAGGACAGCCTCTGCGGAGCTGGGGATTTTTTTGCCACGTTACTGGACGCTCATGCGCAATGCCTGTAGGCTTATGCGTCCTTTTGAGGAGGTGACAAACCTTGTCAGTCGCACCGAAGGCACCATCAGCGACATCATACCATTTGTTTTCTTCCTGGAGCGTGCCCTGCGAAGAGTGCTGGATCAGGGCGTAGATGAGCTTGAAGAGGAAGAGTTGTGGTCACCATCACAGCCAGAAACAGCCTTATGAGCATCGCTTGCTGGACCTGCGGCAACGCTGGAAGAGGATTGTGAGGAAAAGGAGTCAGAGGAGGAATGTGGCTTTGAGGAGGAGGAGGAAGACCAACCACAACAGGCATCCCAGGGTGCTCGTTGTCACCTATCTGGTACCAGTGGTGTTGTACGTGGCTGGGGGAAGAACATACTTTCAGTGAGATCACTGAGGACGAGGAACGGGACATGACTAGCTCGGCATCCAACCTTGTGCAAATGGGGTCTTTCATGCTGTCGTGCCTGTTGAGGGACCCTCATATAAAAAGGATGAAGGAGAACGACCTGTTCTGGGTGTCCACGCTACTAGACCCCTGGTATAAGAAGAAAGTGCCTGAAATGTTACCGAATTACCACAAGTCGGAAAGGATGCAGCACTACCAAAATAAATTAAAAAGTATGCTTTACACAGCGTTTAAGGGTGATGTCACAGCACAAAGGCAAGAGGTGAGCGGAAGAGGTGAACATAATCCTCCTCCTCCCACGACCACGCCGGCAAGGAGAGGACGCTTTACAGACGTGTTGTCGGTGGAGGACATGCAGAGCTTTTTAAGTCCTATGCATCGCCACAGCCCTTTGGGGTCCACCCTCAGAGAACGACTCGACCGTCAGGTAACAGACTACCTCGCCATAACTACAGATATCGACACTATGAGAAGCAATGAACCCCTTGACTACTGGGTGTGTACGCTTGCCCTGTGGCCTGAGCTATCCCAATTTTCCATAGAACTTCTGTCCTGCCCCGCTTCAAGTGTCCTGTCCGAAAGGACCTTCAGTGCAGCAGGAGGTTTTGTCACTGATAAGAGAAGTCGCCTTGGTCAAAAAAGTCTAGATTACCTCACCTTTATTAAGATGAATGAGGGATGGATCCCGAAGGGACTGACAGTGGGCGATACATTCGATTAAAAAAGGCCTGATAGATGAGCTGCCTTGAGCTAATAATGGTCCACACGCTGCTGTATTTTATCCCTGAATGCCGGATGACTTGCGTGACTTATCCGCCACCAACTAGGGTTCAAGACGCAATGTTTTAGGGCACTTTCTGCCTGGCAAACTAACATCAATTTTTCTGGTCGCTGCAACAATACCTCATTTTTGCATTTAAATTATTTTATTTTAGAAGGCGTACAGCATGTAATGAAAAATAAAGCATTTTTGAACAGTCTTGCATAACAGTTGTGCAAAAATACATAATTACAATAAAGACATTTTGTGAAAGTTAGCTGGCTATTCCTTCTTATTTTTACTTTTTAGGTTAATATTTTTTCTTATTTTTTACTGTGATTGCAATTTAAGAGATACCTAAAACATGGTAAAACAGACAATAGTAAAGAGTATATCTGCAGGGAACACCAAAGTCCTATTAGCTATCATCCCTCCAGCAGTATTAGCTTATTATTTACAATATCTAACCTGGGCAATCACCCTTGGGTTACCCTAGGGCAGGCTTCAGTGAGCGACCTCTCCTTTCCTGGGATGATTTTGCCGCTGGTTGCTTCTGAAGGGTCTCCAGGGCTCCCCCACTCCGGTCCTTCCCCCCGAGTCGCTTCAACCAGTAACAAATGTTTTATATTTGTAAAGCGACCCAATGATCCCCCTTGATAGAGGTTTATCTTTGCAAATTGTGGAGAACCAATTTAAGACCGGTGTCCCCTGTTTCTGGGTCAGGGAGTGTGTAAAATGCCTCAGCCTACAGTAATTGTAATGTTCTGACAGCGGTAGCTCATGCTTGTCCCTCAGTTCCTCATAGGTGAGCATCTGGCCCTTTACTAACCAGTCTATCTAGTTTCCTTGACCTCCACCAGTGTTGTGATGTTGTGCTCATGTGTTTCGGGGCCTGAGGGTGGTCAAGAATTGGGGTCATTTGGGTGGATCCAGGGAACAAACCTGTGTGTTTCTTGGCCCATTTCCAGTATGATAGTGAGTGTCTGATTAGGGGGTTTGGCAAGTTTTTAAGGCTTTGTGGCAATTCTGATAGCCAAGCCACCTTGTCCCAGGTTAAGGGCCTTAAAGTATGGTTCTCTAAATACACACAGGCCGGTTGATGACATATGGAATGTGCTATTGGGAGGAAAGATAGGTGACGGAATAGGTATTACACTGATAGGAATAAATAGTACAACGTAATACACCTCTCCTATCTGGTGGCACCTTAGATTGCACGTGCAGTGCCCCAAATTTGAAGTAGGAGGTCCGACCAAGCATCTTTTCCCATCTCCCTGTTTCAAAAATCCATGCCATATACACGTCCCCTGATAGGTAACGTAACAGCTATTAAACTGATAGGAATGAGTAGTACAACTTAATACACCTCTCCTATCTGGTGGCACCTTAGATTGCACGTACAGTGCCCCAAATTTGAAGTAGGAGGTCCGACCAAGCATCTTTTTCCATCTCCCTGTTCCAAAAATCCATGCCATATACACGTCCCCTAATAGTGGACCTAACAGGGATTAAACCGATAGGAATAGTACTACTTAACAGTACACACCTTATAAAAACGCAGACAGAGGCAACGCGTATAATATTCCATGCTGTGCAGTGGAAGCCCCAGACTCTGACCTGTGTATAATATTCCATGCTGGGTAGTGGAAGCCCCAGACTCTGACCTGTGTATAATATTCCATGCTGGGCACTGTAATGATCCTTTTTTATTTTTTGTGACTTAGGTTTTTTTTCTGTAATGTACATTTTTTATTTTTGATGATTTTAGTTTTTTTTATTTTATGTAATGTAGATTTTTGATTTTTGATTTCTGTATCTACAGTGGTGGGGAGGGGGTTATTAGGGGGTAGGTAGGTAGGTAGTGTAGGTGTTAATAGGTTAGTGTAGAGGGTGTTTAGTTGATATTTATTGTTTTATTGGGGTTGTATAGTGCAGTGTAGTGTTTATACTTAGTGTCATGATGGTCCTTAAGGACCATCATGGCACTTATGTGGTTAATGTTGGGTTGTAACAGGCCCATAATGGTCATAATATACCCTTATGGGACTGATGGGGTTAAATAGAGGCTTATGAGGGTCTGGATAGAGCCCCATAAGTGACCGGGTTAAAATGGTGTAGTGCTTACACTTTGGGTCATGAGGGTCCTGGATGACCTTCATGGCACTTATACTGTTATTACATGCGTTCATTAGTGTGTTAGAGGGGTCTATATAGTTGAAGCACACAGTACATTCACATTGTGTGGCAAACAGCATTTCAACACTTTCTTTTATTGACCATCATTTTTTGACAGGCAAGTCGCTAGTATAAACATAAAAAATATTAAAAAAACAAATAAATAAAATTAATCAAATAAACTTCTGAACCACATAGCTCACTGATATGGCCAATGCTCTTGGTGTTATTGGAGGAGTACCTGAGTTAATACAAAGAAACTCACAACGGGCCGTAGACTCACAATATCTCCAAGTCTGTCCCAATGGCCTCACATGACCTATATAACATACGGACACACTTAGCACAGACTGTAAAGATTATGTGCATCCAGAAAAAAAAAGAAACAATAAAATGTATTAATGCTCAATGAGATCCGGGCACAAATCCACAGAACATCCCCAAGGGCGAGAGCCCCTCCTAATAACATGATCATGGGTGTAGTCTGAAAAAATACCAGATTGTTACCATGAAACATATTTGCATTTTTATTTATATTTCATGTTTTATTTTATCTTGGAATTACTCTAGTGACCAGGGTGAGTGACCCGGGTGAGTGACCAGGGTGGATGAAGCCAACTGATTTAAATAAAGGCTGAAAAGAATAAAAATGATGTACATATACTTTAAATGTATTAATTTATATTTATATATATGTCAAATAAGTCAGCAATAGCAGGGGTTCAAAGACAAAGCTTCATGACATTTGGGGTAACAGATCTTAATGGAGAGTTCCCGGAGTAATAAAGATAGAGTCAGGGAGCAAGTTTTACTAAAGAGTGAAGGAAGCACAAATAAACATAAAGTCAGAAGAGCAATAGGTAATGGTTTGATCGAGTGCTGAGTATACTTTGTTGGACGTAGCTCTTTGGATAACCAATTTCCCAATAAATACAATGAAAGCACATTGAATGCTACGGAAGTTTTGACCTAACATCTTGTACTTTGAAACACCAGCATGTGGCCCTTCTGTGTCCGAGGTATCTAAAAGAGGACTATGGCTATTATGGAAGCTTTGGCCATCTGGTAGTAGTAGCTTTGGCTATCTAGTATTTTTGAATATTTAGTAGGGCTTCCTCTGAATTTTAGATGTCTACAGTGGATCTTGGCTGCTGGTGAAGCCTCGTCTGAAAGGTGGGGACATGCAAATGAGAAGACAATGTATCTCACTGTTTCAATCCAAAAATGGCCATTTTATACATGACTCCCTTAAAGCATGTGCTTCTTGTATAAAACAGCTTTTAAGCAAAGCATAGGGTTGAATTTTGTACAAATCAAGAATCCACTCCTATACAGTACTGTTTCAAGCTTATTAAGCTGATTCTGATTTGTGCAGTAGATTTGTGGGACAGCACTCAGTATATGGTGAGCACAAGAGTAAGTGAAGCTCTTCACCTTGCATAGGCAACAAGTAATACATTTGTAAACCCATTGGCATGTCTAAAAGGCGGGGCATGCAAATAAGGAGACAATGTATCTCACTCCAAAAATAATCATAAGGATCTTCTCTGCTGATGAGTCTTAGTATGTACCTTCTCTGATTAATAAAAAGTGGTATCTACTAGAGCATCTTGACAGATAGTGATGTTCTGCCCATTCAGCATGTGCCTTCTCTTGGAATTGGGATGTCTATGTCCTTGTCTGAGGGGTAAGACCAGTTTAAGGGGTAAGAACTATCTTGCCTGTGCCTTCTCTCGGGGTGACATGTTTATTTTTTTATCGCGTCAGGTGACCACTATGGTAACCCAATTATCTGTTTCTAAAATTCTTGTAGTTGTCAAAGTTGTTAAAGTTTTATGCCAGTGGCGGTCCCTGAAACTTCACCTCGTTATGATCTGGTAAAGCTAAAGAGGTCGATGAATTCAGTAAATGCAAAAAGCACCTTATTGAGGTTAAAACTGTTTCCAAGGTAGAAAATCCCTGCATTTAGTCCACCTGATTATCATTGTTACATTTTGTTGGCCTCTGTCATTAATGTGTTTATTGCTGTGGTGTTTTTTGTTTTGTTTTTTGTGTATATGTATTTTTGTATGCTAATTAAAGAATTCATAAATTCATCAATTAATATACTTTACCTATTTGTAAGTAATTTGTAAGCAGGACGCATTGTGCTGAAGAGCTGACAATCTGTTTTGATGTTCCTGCAGCATACAATGTAGGTTTGCACTGTTGTGGAGCTGAGGTGTAAGTGTCAGCAATGTGCGCAGTGTGTGGTGTAAATAGTCTGCGTGCGCGAGGGGAAGCCGTTTGTGTAGCTGTGTACGTCCGCATTGTGTAAGTTAGTGTTGTAAAATGGAGGCAAATGTGTATGTGCTAGGCGGCTGTGGATGATTTAGCGTCCTTGCTACATGTGTATCTTTACCTTGTACGACTTTTTTGAAAAGCTGTATGTGCTTGGTGGTGTTTTGCATCCTTAGGGTCCTGTAGCCTTGTTTTCGTTTTTTTTCGGCGGCCATTTTTTTAACTCAGGAATTTGGACTCCAATTGAGGTGTAACTTCACTTGCAGAGGTCCTGGGTGCCCCATTGCTGTGGGTAAGATTTTTGTGTCTTTTTTGTGTGTATTTATTGTGTTTTTAATGTTTTCAGGTGCGCGCGGTTCGGCCGTTAAGGTCGTATCATTGCGAGTTCGTAATTTTTTAGGCTAAGTCCGTAAATTTTGCGCTTTAAGAGCCGCAGTTCGTATTTTTTTGTTTAAGTCCGTATTTAGTGATTGCGTATTTAGTTAAAGTGCCGCTTGTGTGGGTGTTTGTAACCGCGTGTGAGGCACCGTAGAGCCTCCACCTCCGAAGGCTCATTCCAGCCTACTTTGGAGCCTCCACCTTCCGCAAATGCCGCCCCTCGCTTAGCGAGGGTCCGCATTTGCGGACCAAACTGCGTCCCTCGCTTCTTGAAGGATGCAGTTCTTGCAAGCTCGCTTTGGGAGCTCACAAAGCGTGACGACGATTAATAGTTTCACAACTATTATATGTGATATATATGTCCATTTAAGTGTCACGTCATAGTAACTACTGTGCCCGGGTCACTACTGGAAATTCTCCATCATTTTACCGTTTACTACCCACACTAATAATGTATTCAGCAGTAGCCGACTTTGTGGGTGAGAATCATATATAAAAATTACCGTTGGGACTTAGTCTGCCTAATGTGATAGCGGCTTCGGACATAAACTCCTTCCTCGCTTTGTCTTAGAGAGTTTAGCTGCACCTCACTGACGAGGCCCATAAAGGCCGAAACGTACGTCTGAGGTTTGCTGTTTCTCCTGTTCAGGGTGGAATTGTCTGGTATTTGGGGTCTGGGTCACTCTACTGAGTGGGACCAGACTGATATACTACAGGATATGTCTCCTTGTGAAGGGCACAAGTGGCTAAAAGAGGCCGCTCTCAGTGTAGATTATCATGTCCATAGACCTAACCTATTAAGGTCGGCTCGTTCTCTGATTGAGCTCCTCTGATCTGTATGACACAGCTGGGCTATTGTTGGACCTAACACCAGATCAATCCTATTACACCCATATCACATATTTGATTCTCAGATCATTGACCCTCGATGTGCCAGATGCAGTCACTCCCTAATTAAATGAATGGACTCCTGACATTTGATCTCCACCATGGTGGATTATCACCATGGTGTAAACAAGAAAAAATGTATTTATATGTCGGGAGAAAACATCACAATTCAGGAAAATCAGAGAAGGAAATTAATGATCCAATTTATTTTAAACAGTTAAAGTAAATACATTGGATAATCAGTCTATAAGGGTACGTTTGTGTCTATACTGTCCATATGGTGGCAAAAGCCAAAGCCGTGTCAAGGACTACAGGAACTTTTTTTTTCTGGAGACACAAAACTTTCAATAGACTATGGGCGCCATTCCAAATTGATACATAGCAGCACAAAAAGGCTTTAAAGGGGTTAAAAAATATAAAAGTTTGAAGGAGGTTTAGGACCCAACTGCTGATGACCTCTGTGAGCCAAGGGAACCCCCGTGGGTCCCCTCCTTCCATGAGCTGAAGGGATCTCCCGACCTTCGCTCGCCCCAATCGCTAGCTAGATATATAACCCGTACCTAGGTTGGGGCAGTAGTAGAGAGCCATGGGCTGGCAAACAACAAAATATGGTCATTATATGGTCAACCAAATATGGTCAACCAAGCTGCGTAGTTAGCAGGCAGGACATGTAAGTATGGAGTAAAGGAGGATTCCCTGATATTAAACTTAAATATAAACTAAATTGTGCGAAATCTCCAACTCCATTGGAAATCTTATTTATTTCTACCATAAAAGTCTGGAAGTCTCTAGCTTTCTTCTCATTTCACTCTTGTTTCTATTGACAAAACAAAATAGATTTCCAAGAAGCACTTGAAGTCAAACATCATCAAAGATGGCGATCCTCAGGTATACGTCCCATCTACAGGTTCTGACAGCAGATTCTTACCTACATCAATTGATCCATTCAGATGGTATTACCATTCAGTGATACCAACACATGCCAGAGAGAAACTAACAGGAGCGCCAGCAATGGCCTACACAACTCATGCATGGACAGTCTATATACGAGATAAAGAAACTCTGTGTGAAAAATACAAAATGGCAGCCCTTCATAATTTTACTTCCCCACCAGAGAAATAAAACCAATACTTTCTTGTTTTCAACACAATACATGGGCGATATTCACCAATACATGGGCGATATTCACCAATACATGGGAGATATTCACCAATACATGGGCGATATTCCCCAATACATGGGCGATATTCACCAATACATGGGCGATATTCCCCAATACATGGGCGATATTCACCAATACATGGGCGATATTCCCCAATACATGGGCGATATTCACCAATACATGGGCGATATTCCCCAATACATGGGCGATATTCACCAATACATGGGCGATATTCCCCAATACATGGGCGATATTCACCAATACATGGGCGATATTCACCAATACAGGGGCGAGCATAAACAAAACAACAGAGTCAGAGAACGAACTAACCTTAATAAGTTTTGTTTTATAGCTGAACTTAACACTATTCTCGAGCTTGAGTCCTAGGTCATTTAGTGAGATCCTGGAGTCAGCTCTCGTGAGTGGTCTCCCACCAGAATGTTTGGAAGGTGGCTGCCCCAAACACCTCAAGCACTGATTGGAGTCAGCAAGACGATCTCAACCCAATGAGTCTACCAATAAGATGTTTGTGCTTGTGTCTGTATGTATGTTTGTGTGTGTGTTTGCATGTATGCTTGTGCGTGTGCTTGTATATATGTTTGTGCATGTACCTGTATGTATGTTTGTGCATTTGTCTGTATGTATATTTGTGCATGTGTTTGCATGTATGTTTGTGTGTGTGCCTGAATGTATGTTTGTGCGTGTGTCTGTATGTATGTTTGTGAGAGTGTTTGTATGTATGTTTGTGCGTGTGCCTGTATGTATGTTTGTGAGAGTGTTTGTATGTATGTTTGTGCGTGTGCCTGTATGTATGTTTGTGTGTCTGTATGTATATTTGTGCGAGTGTCTGTATATATGTTTGTGCGTGTATCTGTATGTATGTTTGTGCGTTTGCCTGTATGTATGGTTGTGCGTGTGCCTGTATGTATGTTTGTGCGTGTGCCTGTATGTATGTTTGTGCGTGTGCCTGTATATATGTTTGTGCGTGTATCTGTATGTATGTTTGTGCGTGTGCCTGTATGTATGTTTGTGAGTGTCTGTATATATGTTTGTGCGTGCGTCTGTATATATGTTTGTGTGTGTTTCTGTATGTATGTTTGTGCGAGTGCCTGTATGCATGTTTCTGCGTGTGTCTGTGTGTATGTTTGTGCGGGCGTCTGTATATATGTTTGTGTGAGTGCCTGTATGCATGTTTCTGCGTGTGCCTGTGTGTATGTTTGTGCATGTGTCTGTATGTATGTTCGTGCGTGTGTCTGTATGCCTGTTTGTGCGTGTGTCTGTATGTATGTTTGTGCGTGTGCCTGTGTGTATGTTTGTGCGTGTGCCTGTGTGTATGTTTGTGCCCGTGTCTGTATATATGTTTGTGCGTGTGTCTGTGTGTATGTTTATGCGTGTGTCTGTATGTATGTTTGTGCATGTATCTGTATGTCTGTTTCTGCGTGTGTCTGTGTGTATGTTTCTGCGTGTGCCTGTGTGTATGTTTGTGCGTGTGCCTGTGTGTATGTTTGTGCCCGTGTCTGTATATATGTTTGTGCGTGTGTCTGTGTGTATGTTTATGCGTGTGTCTGTATGTATGTTTGTGCATGTATCTGTATGTCTGTTTCTGCGTGTGTCTGTGTGTATGTTTCTGCGTGTGCCTGTGTGTATGTTTGTGCCCGTGTCTGTATATATGTTTCTGAGTGTGTCTGTGTGTATGTTTCTGCGTGTGTCTATGTGTATGTTTGTGCGTGTGTCTGTATATATGTTTGTGCGTGTGTCTCTGTGTAAGATCCTGTAAGTATTTGTCTACTCAGGATATTTTCAGTTTCCCTAAGAGATCCCTCAGGTCTTATGAGATACCGGGACCAGCCCTGCCTTATGTTCGTGTGATGTGTGTGTCTGTGTATTCCTGGGTGTGAGCAGTTTTCCCTAAGGTTCACTGAGGTCCAAGGACCAGCCCAGCCCTATCACTGCCCTACATATGTGTGTGTGCACATGAGGCTTCATTTACATTTTCTTGTTACATCTCTTGGAATCTGATGGGGGGATAGTTATTGAATATGACATGTGTATAACCCCGAGGAATATAATGATGGTGAAAGAGATTGCGGTGCGGTGGGGGTGGTTTCCTGTCTCAAGAGCTTTAGTCTGTTGTCCATTCTTCTGCACACGTGTATTGGCTTCAGTAATGGGAAATCTATCTGAGCAGTAACTACACATATAAGTATCCTGTTGTCCAGCTGCATCTCCACTTACTGGCACAAATAATAACCGTCCGGTCCATATCTAGGGTTTGCAGAATCAAAATGAAGGTCACACACCACCCAGCTCTCCACGTAAACGTCCATTAGATACAGCTGAGCGGCCATCACTCTCGAGAGACTCTGGATTTACAGGATTTATGTTGGAATGTAGACAAGGAAGAAAAAGCTAGAACGTGAGACGGAGCAGAGGTCCTCCCTGCGCTACCGAGACTCCACCACAGGGACCCCAGACAGACATCTGCTTCTGAGCTGATAATGGCAGGGTCAAGTAGTATTGTGGTAACTCGACAGAGGACCTCATGGCAGCTGCATTAGCAAAATGTTCATTCACCAAACAACAGGTCTAATTTGGAAGACCCCTCTCAGGAAACATATATGGAATATTAATATATGAGTCACTAATTCATCAGAAGCTCATAGGTCCACATATGGGAAATAAGGTCATGATCTGGAATCCAGTAGGGGCATTATACAGAATGTCACATATCTCCTTTGGTAAGATCAACCTACGGTTTTGGGGTTCCTGCGTGGTAGCTGACTCTGGAAATGTCTTGGTCATCTTAGGCAGCTACTAAGAATGTGGGAAAAGGTAATGGGGCATATGTGCAAGATACATTGATTATCTGGTGGCAAGGTTGCCCCATCATGAGTCCAACAGAGGGCCAAACAAATGTGCCTCAAGAGTTTGTCCGGGAGGTAGTCCTTACCATTATACTCTGCTGCTGGAACTGGAGGTAACAATAGTCGTTGGCATGCACTGCTTTCTCCATCTTTATTTTATTTTTATTTTTTTTGCAGAGGATGGAGCCTGGATGCATTTGGTGGACATCTCTCTGCGTTGCCCAATATGGACCTCTACGAGGGATTAGATCAGCTGCCGTAGGGAAACTACAGAACCCACACAACAGGGAAATGAATCTGCGGATATTCTTTAACATCAGTCTTGGGGGGTTTTAGAACAATTTCATAAGAAAGAAGATCCAAACTAGATAAAAACAGACAGTGCATAGATAGGGCCTTCATCGGAAATCTTGGGCCTAGCCCCCCATACGCACACATTTCCCATTTATTGATATTCCCTATAACATGCCATTATTATAATCCAACATCTATCAAAAAATCTGAATGCTGTAGATCTTACGTCTGATCTACACCAGTCAGACACTGGTACTGACTATGGTACAGCAGTCCTTTAATATAACTATAGTCTTGGTTACCTGGCCACTATTAGTCACCTTCTATCCTCTTACTAGTAATTGGTCATCAGGATGTAAGCTTAGAGTTAGCCAAGATTTTATTTGTCTCCCACTTTACACCCCAAACCAATATTATTCAGATTATTCCATGTTCCTTAGCCCAAGCCTGGATCATATAGATTTCTGGTAAAAGGGGTTTCTTCAGGTATCACATACATGTTGACTAGATGTCATGGTATCCCCAGGGTAACCTGGTCTATCTTCTGGGAAGGTGATGTTTGTATCCAGATAGTAAGAGCATTATAGCTTGCCCAACTGTCCGTATAAATATACACTGGATAATGTGCTGCGTATTGTGCCGATCCACCAGTCCCATATTCTAATAGGATTGTTTGGCCATCTTCTATTTTTATCAGTGACTATACTTGATCTATCAGTAGACCAAGCAAAGGGTTGCTATTCTACAGTCATCTGTTCTTGTGGAACCACTCCCTGGACCATGGAAGGACCCAGTGGTGGAGGGTATAGTGGTGGTGCATCTTAAACGGCCTGGTAGGTGACTAAACTGGCCATTCTTTGCAACATGTCCTTTACATCATTATTCTGTAAGTCCCACCTTTTCTTATAAATCTTGTATAAATTCATCTCTCACTCAACCAGTTATAGGCAACTGAATCTTTACAGTTATTGGTTTGTTTTCCGTGTATGACCCCCCAGTAGTAACTGACAACAAGGTTTGGAATATATTGCCGTTTCACCAGTACTTGCACCGGTCCTAGCTCCTGATGCGGTGCCATTTGCTTTTTTCACTGCCAGAAATGCACTCTGTTGTTTAGGGCAATGCTAAATTATCCTTCTTGTGAAACATTGCATAGATATGGTGTGAAATCAGCCCAAATGAGATATGATAGCTCCTCAAAACTCCATGACTCCCACGAATGATGGAACCTCTGCACCAATTGCTGGTACTGGTATGACCTGGATGGTTTGAACAGTCTGTGCTGACATCTTTCTCTGTTGATCACACCATATCACTCCAAGACACGCCATGTCCTGTACTATTCCATGTGCTGATCTGTCATCCGCCTTTCTTTATATGCTAAATCAATTGTGACAAAATCTCAGTCACCTCTTCAGTTCCTGCAGTCATGTTGTTATTAACATAAAGAAACAAGGGTACCATGCACTCACACGTATCTAAGTCTCTGACCACGAGCCCGTGGCATATGGTAAGTGAGTGTATATATTCAAACAGTGCCTGGGAGGTATACTGGTGTCCTTCCAAGTGCATGTGCCAGGTTGGTATTTTTCCTGTTTTCCAATTGTTAGCAATTAGCTATTTTACTGCCATTAAGAGTTGAACTATCAATACTTTTGTTAGTTGTTTTATTTTATTCGGGAACATATGGAATAATATCCATTGAATGGAGATTTCGACTTGAAAGACAATAACATTTGAAATCTGGACATGACCAACAAATTTTAGGACATGACCAACAAATATGGAGGTGGGTACCCTTATGGCCACAGCTTCACCAGCATAAATCAGAGTATTTGTCTGGAAATATTTTATTTATTATTACTGGTGTTCTATACCATCTTTGAATACATTTGAAAAACATTGCCCTGTAAGTTGAGCATTTTGTTGTTTTTTTTTAAATATATTTAAAAAAAAAATTGTCTTCTTGAATAATCATTATTTACAACATGGTTAAAGATCTATTGTCAATCAAATTATATTCATATATAACTGAGCCACTTATTGCCTAGGGTATTACAATCTTTAGATATATCTTTAACATTTTTCATAGCACCTCTGTGATAAAGATCTCTAAGATATTTATCCTTTTGGTCAAATTTTTCATATTTAGATTCAATAGGAGCTATAGGAGAGGGGATCAATAGCAAGCCATATGTTTTTATTAAGCTTGTTCCAGATTTTAATTCCAGATTTAACAATATTACGAGGATTTGTATGATTATTATCTTTTTGTTTAAACCATATTACAGATTCAATATTGATTTTAGTCATTGCAGATTTTTCTATATTATACCATTTGCTGGGGATCCTGGAAAGGTCCATTCTAGTATTTGAGAATCATAGTAATCAAATATTGATAGGCCCGATAATCCTCCTCTCATAAGATCTCTTTTTACTATTTTGTAATTTATACATGTTTTTTATCTCTATATACAAATTTATCTAGCGTAATTTGTAAATTCCTCAAAAGAAGTTTAGTAATTTATAATAGTATAGCTCTCATTAGGTATCCAATTTTTGGTAACATAACCCTTTTAAGTGCCAATATTCTCCCCAACCAAGACATTGGTATATCTTTCCATTTTACTTGTAATATTTTGGTGTGATGATGTAGTAACTCAAAGTTATTCCAGATCAGTTTATTTAGATTTGGAGTAAATATAATTCCTAAGTAAGGGATCTCATTTTCTTGCCAATCATCTAGGAATTGTTTACTTAATAAATCTAATATTTGTTTATCTAAATTTTGCCATAAAGTCTCAGTTTTTTCCATATTTGCCTTATAATAGGAAACTTTAGAAAATAATTCCAATTCTTTATGTAATGGTATTAAAGATTTTATTGGGTCGGTTACCGTAACTAAGACGTCGTCGACAAATAAAAATATTTTATTTCCATGTCCTGCTATTTGTATACCTTCTATTTGTTCATTTATCCTAATACTTTCTGCAAGTGTTTCTGTTAACAAAGACTTGGCATAAGACAGTATGTCTATGAACCTTCTGGTATTATCGTGTTTGATCAAGATTAATTAACTCAGGAAGAATCTCATTCAACCTGGTAGCCAAGATCTTTGAATATAGTTTTAGAAGTTCAGTCAATATAGGGGCAAATAATTTATAATATGGATTTGGAATCCAGTCCGGGCCGGGTGCTTTGTCTACCTTAAGGTTTATTATAGCTGTTTGTATTTCTACAGTTGATATTTCTCTGTTTAAATTTTCTAACTGCTGTTCTGATATTGTAGGTAGTTTTAAATTGCCCAAAAAATGGTTTATATCCTATTTAGTTGTTTTGACAAATTCTTTTTCATCTTCCAAATTATAGAGAGTTTTATATTACTCATAGAAGATATTGGCAATTTCTTCTGGTTTCCTGCAATCTTTACCTTCTTTATTTTTTAGCATATCAAAACTTTTTTGTGGTTCTCTTTTAGACCGTTTATTTGATAGTATTTTGCTTGGTTTATTTCCTAGGAAATATTATTTTTGTTGGGCTAGCCATATAGCTTTATCAACTCTTAATTGGTCTATTTTCCTTATTTGTAGCTTAATCCTATTTCATTTATTTATATTGGTCTGATTCGGAAGAATTTTGTTATCTCTTTCTAGTTTAGCAAATTTCAGATGTAATTTCCCAAGAGTGAGTCCACCAATATGTGTCCCATTTTATTATAAGTCCTCTAACATATGCCTAATGTGATTTCTAAATTATGATATCTGAGGCAACCGATTTATTATTTCTGTTAAAAAAATCAGTCAGTTGTTCATCTATATTAACTTTCCTTTCAAAGTCCTTTAGCAAAAACATATTGATTTTCCTTTATTGATTTTTATAAGTTTCGAGTTTGTTTCCAATTTGCATCATTAACATTAAGTGATCAGACCAATTGACAGATTTAATTTCAATTTTGTGAATATTTTCTATGGTTTTTGCATCCACTAGGAAATTGTCCAATCTCAAATTTACTTTATGTCTTTATGAATAATGTGTGTAATCTTTTTCTGGTTCCCGTGCCGAGCCCTCCGTGCATCGTACATATCAAATTTAATTAATGTTTTGAAAAAGTTATTTGATGTCCTCTTTGCTTTAGCGTCTGTTTCAGGCTTTATTAAAGATTTCCTATGCAGTTCAGTTTCCAAGTACACATACTATTAATATTCTATTCTTGATTTTATGGACATGCTTCAACATTTTATTCAGAAAAGCATTTTGTTTTGTGTTCAGAGAGTATATATTTAGGATAGTATATTGTTGACCATTTATGCTTCCTAGCCATATTATCAGCCTTATTAAAATGCAATTCAGCAAATTCTAATGGGCTCTATATAGGCACATAGCATATTTTTTTACAGAAGTTTTTAGTTAGTGAAGACCTTGCTTTTGGATAGAAGTTCATTAACTAAAAACTTCTGTAAAATAAATATGCTCTGTGCTTAATTAAAGCCCTTTAGAATTTGCAGAATTGCAATTTAATAAGGCTGTATATATATTGATTCATTGTCTACTTATTCCTCAATTATGTTGATTTCATTATTAAATACAATAGCGACACCTCATGATTTCTTTTTGTAACTTGAATTAATCGTAAAAGAGAATTTGCTAGAATAAAATCCAGGTTCTTTTTTTAACCCCCCAATGAGTCTCTTGGAGACAAATAATTTACGGATTTTCTTTTTGGAGCGTTACTAAGGCCGATGTAACCTTTGGACATTTTGGGACATTAGTCTAAGTCCCATATTTCTTCTCAAATTGGTAATTTTTTTAATATCATCTCTATTTTCTTATTGTGCAAATTCTACTCAGTTACATAAAAAACAATAACATTACAATAAGACATAACATTTTTACACAAAATGTAGAGAATATTTATCTCTACTAATTATCTCAACAGGAACAAGTTCTTTAGATCCTGTATTTACAGAGAGAAAAGATTGATCAGTTCAAGGCCTGAAGATTGTGGGTAATTATATCATATTCCAAAAACCAGATATTATGCAAAATGTATTTAAAAATATAATGAATATAATGAAAGAGGGGGAAGAGAAAGATAGAAAAAAAAAGAATTTGAAATTTGTGTAAGCCTGTTTAAAAAAGAGCATTTCTACTGAATCTCTATCAGATGGCAGTGTGTAGCAGATCAGCTCGCTGGGGATGTGTATCAGACAAGAAGATCAGAGAGCAAGAGCTGCAAAGTGGCAGCAAAGTACAGGGGGATGGGTTCTGTGAGGGAGATAGGGGTGGGTACTATTTGAGGTGTGTGCATAGAGGGGTTGGGTGCTGTGCGTGCAGGGATGGATCCTGAGAGGGGATGGCTGCTGACAAGAACTAGGTGCTATGTAGGGATGGATACTAAGAGGGGTGGCTGCTGTGTGGGGGTGATGTTTACATATGTGTTTATATGTGTGTATATATATATATTGTGATCGTTTGCTCCTTGGAAGTGATGACAAGCAAGTGGAGTGTGAGTTCTTGTCAGAAGTGAAGGAGTTAAAACTTCTGAAGAACTCCTAATTGGAGCAACTCCCCTTTAAAAGACTGGAAAGCAGACATGGAAAGGTGGGGAGGGGCTGACTAGGCCCTAGGCAGCTGTGCTGCCAAGAGAAGCAAGCCCAGAGTGGAAGGTGATCTGCTGTGGAAGTACAGTGAAGTTTGTAAACTACCCTGTAAAGGATTGCCTCGTGATGGTTACTGGGAGAACGGGGACTACAGCGAGTTGTGTGAGCTGGAAGAGTGACTTCAGACCCAGGAGGTGAAGTTACAAGGAAGCCAAGTAAGTGAAGGGAATAAGTGAGGATTCCCAGGCAGAGTTTTGCCTTAAAGGCCTAAGCACGGTCTAGCTGAAGTATTATGCCCCAGGGAAGAAGTGAAGTAAAAGAGAAGTTTATACAAGTGAGTTTGTGTATGCAAGGGTCCCTGGGGTGAAGCATACGGGAGAGACGGGCGGGCCCTATGCTTCACCCGCAACTGTGTCACTGAGAGAGGAGCGGTGTCCCACTGAGAGAGGAGCTGTGTCCCACAGAGCGAGAGCTGTGTCCCAGAGAGGAGCGCTGTGTCCCAGAGAGGAGCGATGTGTCCCAGAGAGGAGCGCTGTGTCCCAGAGAGGAGCGCTGTGTCCCAGAGAGGAGAGCTGTGTCCCAGAGAGGAGCGCTGTGTCCCACAGAGCGAGAGAGGAGCTGTGTCCCACAGAGCGAGAGAGGAGCTGTTTATTTCCTGGCCACAAGGTGGCACTACCCAAGTTAAAGGACTGTTTTCAAGCTGACCACAAGGTGGCACTACCCAAGTAAAGGACTGTCTACAACCTGGCCACAAGGTGGCATTCTCCCACCTCGCGGAGAAGTAATTGTTTTTTTAAGCAGAGCTACGGCTACCGCTGTTATTTCCTTTCTTCAAATAAACCTATTTGCTGCACTTTCAAGCCGGTATCAGCCCTTCATTCAAGAAACCACCGCTATATGCGGCCATCCTGATCACACTGGTGTCATTTGTGGGATTGAAAAATGTCTGTGTTGAAGAAGACAGCCCACCGTACAGCATAAATATGGAGGAGGCCTTTAAAACTTTTATAGAAGCCCAGCAGGGGTTGAACAAACAGCAAGCCGAGTTGAACAGAGTGCTGGCTGCTAAGCTTGGTCAGAGCCAGTCAGAAAAGAGAGAAAGGATTGCAGAGCATAGCATCCAGGCCGCAAAAGAGGAAGATAAAGGTTTTGGAGAGGTTACTGCAAGATTTAGAGAGGCCACAGAGAAATGGCAGAGACAAATGGAAGTCGACAGGGTCCAAATGAGAGAGTCTTTAGAAGCACAGAAAGTGCAGCTGCAGCGATTGAATTCTACAAAGAACAATGTGTGTCCAAAATCAAGCAGGGTTATGAACCCTAATTGCTTTCTAAAGAAAATGACAGCTCAAGATGATGTAGTAACCTACCTCCTGAATTTTGAGAAGATTGCTACCAGGGAAGGTTGGCCTAAACAGCATTGGGCCACAGTCCTGGGTCCCTATCTGTGTGGAGAAGCCCAGGAAGCGTATGGGGTTTTGCCTGAAGAAATGGCAACCAATTATGGCACCCTGAAAGAGGAGATCCTTGACCGTATAGGAGTAAAGAAAGTACAGAGAGCGCACCCCTGGAATTTTTTTGCCAGACAAGCGTATCGCTACCCAAGAGACATACTTGTCGGGCCAAGTCTAAGATACAGTTTCCCTGTTAAGGGAAGGCCAACCAAACCTGACCTAGTAGTAAACAAGAAGAAAGAGAGAGTGCCCGCAGAGTCGGAGAGAGTGCCCGCAGAGTCGGAGAGAGTGCCCGCAGAGTCGGAGAGAGTGCCCGCAGAGTCGGAGAGAGTGCCCGCAGAGTCGGAGAGAGAGCCCGCAGAGACGGAGAGAGAGCCCGCAGAGACGGAGAGAGAGCCCGCAGAGACGGAGAGAGAGCCCGCAGAGACGGAGAGAGAGCCCGCAGAGACGGAGAGAGAGCCCGCAGAGACGGAGAGAGAGCCCGCAGAGACGGAGAGAGAGCCCGCAGAGACGGAGAGAGAGCCCGCAGAGAGCCCCAAAGAGGTCGCTGAGAGCCCCAAAAAGGTCGCTGAGAGCCCCAAAGAGGTCGCTGAGAGCCCCAAAGAGGTCGCTGAGAGAACAAAAGAGCCTGCTGGTGCAGATAGAATGACCTTAGAGGAGGAGAAACAGGGGTTTTTAAGGCTCCAAAGACAAGCCCACGATAAAATGAGGCCAGAGTATATCCCGGAATGGCGGAGGAAGCCTACGTTCGAGGACTACTGAGTGTCCTACAGGAATGAGAAATTGATGTCTATTTGGGAGCGGAGGAAATGTCCCCCAAAGCCTAAGCTGAACTATTCAGTGGTGTGGGAGCGGCCGCACAGTGATAAAGAGGAGAACATCTCTAAATTTCGACAGAAGCCCCGACGAATACAACGGTTGACCTTAGACAGTGGGGAAAGTGACAAAGAGGCGTCTAACGGAGACCAGCTAGAAAGTGTTGCTAGGCCAGTGTCCGATGTGAACACCTTAGAAAAGACTGTTCCTGTATCAAAACTGGAGCACACGCCACTTAAGGAAGCTGGACAAGCTGCACAGGCAGAAGGATTTGATGACGACTCTGATGAACCAACCGTAGTTCCGCTGGTTGAGTGTGATGCGGCTAAGCAAGCAAAGGAACTTCAGTTGTCTACAAACAAAAATAAACTTGAAACTGAGAATGTTCTAACCCATGAGGTAGAGTTAACTTCAGGAGCATTACCAGCTCTGGAGGAGGCAATCGAAATCTTGTGTGCTGAAGAGACCACTGAAATGTTGTCGGCGGTTCCCCAATTAGAAGAATCACCTGCAACAACAGATGAAGCTACACCTGTGCCAGAGGAAAGCGACAAGGCAAAGAGGGTGGAAGAACAACAGAAGCCTGTTGATCACATCCTTCAAGCAGTGGCAGAAAGTACAAAGCTGTCTGTAGAAGCAGAAACTGTACATCATGTAGTAGACATTATGGAAACGAATACTGTGGGCTTTGAAATTATTGGCACAACGGAAAATGTGCCTCCACTTGACGAAAAACTCCCTGAAATCATCCCTGCTGATGGTAAAGAAGAAGAATTTACATATCTAATGGAGGAGGCAGCAAAGGAACTGCCTGCAGAAAGCATTCATGATTTCTTCAAGCGTCGGCCAAGGCCACCTTGCGAAGGGAATGACTTGCAGCTTATTAAATCAACAAAGTATCAGCCATGCAGTTTGGAACGCAAGTTGGTCATGAATGATAAAAAAGAAGTCAAAACAAGAGACTCTGCTCCAGCAGAAAAATCTAAAGGGAATGCAAATAATTCCACCCAAGCATCACAGGCTTGTACGGGCGAGGTATTAGAAGGAACTAAAGTTGGAGGAAGTGAGCCTGCCAAGAGTTCTGATGAGCCACCCAGGGCTTGGCACACAGTGGATTCGGAGGACCAGGTGGATAAGCCAGAGTCCATTCCGAGGCCTGTAAGTGAAGATGTAGATCCTACTTGTGAAATCCAGCAGGAAATCCCTGTGCCCCTACTGGATTCTCAGACTGTTGAGGAGACCTCTAAATATCCGGTACCAAAACAACATAAAGCAAAGATTTCCAAGCTGGAAAAGCCCTGTTGGTGCCCCGATGATGGCTAATTTGTTAAGTTGGATGAACAGAAGCAAAATAAAGAACTAGAAGTTTGGAAAGAGCGTTTTCTGAAGCACTCCCTGCATAAAGCCAAGCCTGTGATTGAGAGGAAAGTTAACCTAAATATCGTCCGTAAAGGGACGACGGCAGATGGACAGGAGGAGCTAAGGGCAGATGTGGTATCTGTCATTGGGTCTGCTGAAACAACTGATGAGATAATTCAGAGAAAACCAGTTGAAAAGCTCCCAATTCTTAAAGCAAGGCTGTTCGAGGACAGCGCTACAAAGTTGAGAGATTCACTCCTTCCTGATAAAGGCGACACACATGAAAGAGGCCAACAGACCAGTTAGGAAATGAGAAGATGGATTTACAGGCGGCCACGATCGCAGCCTGCTACCTCAATGCGGACAGCACAGAGCGAGGAGTTCTTGAGTGGTGAGCGACCCTACCGGATGTCCGGCCTCTCGGCATGTCGCCCAACACCATGTTGTTGAGCTGAGGGGGGGGGGGGGTGTGATCGTTTGCTCCTTGGAAGTGATGACAAGCAAGTGGAGTGTGAGTTCTTGTCAGAAGTGAAGGAGTTAAAACTTCTGAAGAACTCCTAATTGGAGCAACTCCCCTTTAAAAGACTGGAAAGCAGACATGGAAAGGTGGGGAGGGGCTGACTAGGCCCTAGGCAGCTGTGCTGCCAAGAGAAGCAAGCCCAGAGTGGAAGGTGATCTGCTGTGGAAGTACAGTGAAGTTTGTAAACTACCCTGTAAAGGATTGCCTCGTGACGGTTACTGGGAGAACGGGGACTACAGCAAGTTGTGTGAGCTGGAAGAGTGACTTCAGACCCAGGAGGTGAAGTTACAAGGAAGCCAAGTAAGTGAAGGGAATAAGTGAGGATTCCCAGGCAGAGTTTTGCCTTAAAGGCCTAAGCACGGTCTAGCTGAAGTATTATGCCCCAGGGAAGAAGTGAAGTAAAAGAGAAGTTTATACAAGTGAGTTTGTGTATGCAAGGGTCCCTGGGGTGAAGCATACGGGAGAGACGGGCGGGCCCTATGCTTCACCCGCAACTGTGTCACTGAGAGAGGAGCGCTGTGTCCCAGAGAGGAGCGCTGAGTCCCAGAGAGGAGCGCTGTGTCCCAGAGAGGAGCGCTGTGTCCCAGAGAGGAGAGCTGTGTCCCAAAGAGGAGAGCTGTGTCCCAGAGAGGAGCGCTGTGTCCCACAGAGCGAGAGAGGAGGGCTGTGTCCCCCAGAGCGAGAGAGGAGCGCTGTGTCCCCCAGAGCGAGAGAGGAGCGCTGTGTCCCACAGAGCGAGAGAGGAGCTGTGTCCCACAGAGCGAGAGAGGAGCTGTGTCCCACAGAGCGAGAGAGGAGCTGTGTCCCACAGAGCGAGAGAGGAGCTGTGTCCCAGAGTGGAGAGGTGTCCCAGAGGTTGCTGAAGATGGCGACCTAATCCCGCTGGGACCCTCACCAGTAAAGAGACTGTTTATTTCCTGGCCACAAGGTGGCACTACCCAAGTAAAGGACTGTCTACAACCTGGCCACAAGGTGGCATTCTCCCACCTCGCGGAGAAGTAATTGTTTTTTTAAGCAGAGCTACGGCTACCGCTGTTATTTCCTTTCTTCAAATAAACCTATTTGCTGCACTTTCAAGCCGGTATCAGCCCTTCATTCAAGAAACCACCGCTATATGCGGCCATCCTGATCACAATATGTACATAAATATCTGTAGAGGATGTCGCAGGAAAGTGGAGCGTGAGCACGCTTGCGACAAATTTAAGTTTAACAACTACGTTTGGCGCAACCCCATTGCGCATTATATGGCAGGGGCGAGCATGCTCATTGGGGGCGCCCTGGAAGAGGAAAACAGATGCGAGTGAGAGAAGGAAGGAAGAGACACAGAGGAGGGGGGAGACATATAGGGAAGGAGTAGGGAGACACAGAGGAGAGAGTGAGATACAGAGGAGGGGGGAGAGAGACACAGGAGATTGCGAGGCCTGTGATGAGCGCCAAAGGCGCTCAGCGCGAGGCCAGTAAAGTAGAGGGGGAGAGGCTCTCATTGTGTGGCAAGCAGCATTGCCAGGACTTTATTTTAGTGGTAAAATAAAACATAAAAACTGTCAGCTCTGGTTGGTCACTTCTGACCACCTGCTCCTCAGACCATAAGATGCTGCTGATAACTCAGATCACTGAGCACCTCCATACATTATGTCCATTCATTCTCATTATAGTTCAATATATTATCCTATATTATGAAATTAATTATAAGGTACAATCCCATTCTGTTACATCTTACAGTCCAAATGGTTTATTAATGTGATGGGACATAAACATCTACATCCTTATATTCAAATCATCATAATCATTTTTACAAACTGTTTTTTATTAGTATTTGATTCCCTCCACTATACTCTCATGTCCCACTGATCATTATCCCACACCGTGCTCTTATGGGATGTCCCATTGATCATGATCCCACACCATGCTCTTATGTGATGTCCCACTAATCATTATCCCACACCATGCTGTCATGTGATGTCCCACTGATCATTATCCCACACCATGCTCTTATGGGATGTACCATTGAACATGATCCCACACCATGCTCTTATGGGATGTCCCATTGATCATTATCCCACACCATGCTCATATGTGATGTCCCACTGATCATTATCCCACACCATGCTCTCATGGGATGTCCCATTGATCATTATCCCACACCATGCTTTCATGTGATGTCCCACTGATCATTATCCCACACCATGCTCTCATGGGATATCCCTCTGATCATTATCCCACACCATGCTCTTATGTGATGTCCCACTGATCATTATCCCACACCATGCTCTCATGTGATGTCCCACTGATCATTATCCCACACCATGCTCTCATGTGATGTCCCACTGATCATTATCCCACACCATGCTCTCATGTGATGTCCCATTGATCATTATCCCACACCATGCTCTCATGTGATGTCCCCCCTGATCATTATCCCACACCATGCTCTTATGGGATGTCCCACTGATCATTATCCCACACCATGCTCTCATGTGATGTCCCACTGATCAGTATCCCACACTATGCTCTCATGAGATGTCCCACTGATCATTATCCCACACTATGCTCTCATGTGATGTCCCACTGATCATTATCCCACACTATGCTCTCATGTGATGTCCCACTGATCATTATCCCACACCATGCTCTTATGTGATGTCCCACTGATCATTATCCCACACCATGCTCTCATGTGATGTCCCACTGATCATTATCCCACACCATGCTCTCATGTGATGTCCCACTGATCATTATCCCACACCATGCTCTCATGTGATGTCCCACTGATCATTATCCCACACCATGCTCTCATGTGATGTCCCACTGATCATTATCCCACACCATGCTCTCATGGGATGTCCCACTGATCATTATCCCACACCATGCTTTCATGTGATGTCCCACTGATCATTATCCCACGCCATGCTCTCATGTGATGTCCCACTGATCATTATCCCACGCCATGCTCTCTTGGGGTTTCCCACTGATCATTATCCCACACTATGCTCTAATGTGATGTCCCACTGATCATTATCCCACACTATGCTCTCTTGGGGTTTCCCACTGATCATTATCCCACACTATGCTCTAATGTGACGTCCCACTGATCATTATCCCACACTATGCTCTCATGGGGTGTCCCACTGATCATTATCCCACCCAATGCTCTCATGGGATGTCCCACTGATCATTATCCCACGCCATGCTCTCATGGGATTTCTCACTGATCATTATCCCACGCCATGCTCTCATGGGATGTCCCACTGATCATTATAAAAAGCCATGCTCTCATGGGATTTCTCACTGATCATTACACTGCGCCATGCTCTCATGGGATGTCCCACTGATCATTATCCCACGCCATGCTCTTATGGGATGTCCCATTGATCATGATCCCACACCATGCTCTAATGTGATGTCCCAATGATCATTATCCCGCGCCATGCTCTCATGGGATGTCACACTGATCATTATTCCACGCCATGCTCTCATGGGATTTCTCACTGATCATTACCCTGCGCCATGCTCTCATGGGATGTCCCACTGATCATTATCCCACACCATGCTCATATGTGATGTCCCACTGATCATTATCCCACACCATGCTCTCATGGGATGTCCCATTGATCATTATCCCACACCATGCTTTCATGTGATGTCCCACTGATCATTATCCCACACCATGCTCTCATGGGATGTCCCTCTGATCATTATCCCACACCATGCTCTCATGGGATGTCCCATTGATCATTATCCCACACCATGCTCTTATGTGATGTCCCACTGATCATTATCCCACACCATGCTCTCATGTGATGTCCCACTGATCATTATCCCACACCATGCTCTCATGTGATGTCCCCCCTGATCATTATCCCACACCATGCTCTTATGGGATGTCCCACTGATCATTATCCCACACCATGCTCTCATGTGATGTCCCACTGATCAGTATTCCACACTATGCTCTCATGAGATGTCCCACTGATCATTATCCCACACTATGCTCTCATGTGATGTCCCACTGATCATTATCCCACACCATGCTCTCATGGGATGTCCCACTGATTTTTATTTTTTGGAATGCTCTCCTGAGATGTCCCACTGATCATTATCCCACACTATGCTCTCATGTGATGTCCCACTGATCATTATCCCACACCATGCTCTCATGGGATGTCCCTCTGATCATTATTTTTTGCCATGCTCTCATGTGATGTCCCATTGATCATTATCCCACACCATGCTCTCATGTGATGTCCCACTGATCATTATCCCACACCATGCTCTCAGGGGATGTCCCACTGATCATTATCCCACACCATGCTTTCATGTGATGTCCCACTGATCATTATCCCACGCCATGCTCTCATGTGATGTCCCACTGATCATTATCCCACGCCATGCTCTCTTGGGGTTTCCCACTGATCATTATCCCACACTATGCTCTAATCTGATGTCCCACTGATCATTATCCCACACTATGCTCTCATGGGGTGTCCCACTGATCATTATCCCACCCCATGCTCTCATGGGATGTCCCACTGATCATTATCCCACGCCATGCTCACATGGGATTTCTCACTGATCATTATCCCACGCCATGCTCTCATGGGATGTCCCACTGATCATTATTCCAAGCCATGCTCTCATGGGATTTCTCACTGATCATTACCCTCCGCCATGCTCTCACGTGATGTCCCACTGATCATTATCCCACTCCATGCTCTCATGGCATGTCCTACTGAACATTATCCCGCGTTATGCTCTCATGTGATGTCCCACTGATCATTATCCCGTGCCATGCTCTCATGGGATGTCCCACTGATCATTATTCCACGCCATGCTCTCATGGGATTTCTCACTGATCATTACCCTGCCCCATGCTCTCATGGGATGTCCCACTGATCATTATCCCACGCCATTCTCTCATGGGATGTCCTACTGAACATTATCCCGCGTTATGCTCTCATGGTATGTCCCACTGATCATTATCCCACACCATGCTCTCATGGGATGTCTCACTGATCATTATCCCGCACAATGCTCTCATGTGATGTCCCACTGATCATTGTCCCACACTATTCTCTCATGGGATGTCCCACTGATCATTATCCCACACTATGCTCTCATGTGATGTCCCACTGATCATTATCCCACACCATGCTCTCATGGGATGTCCCACTGATTTTTATTTTTTGGAATGCTCTCCTGAGATGTCCCACTGATCATTATCCCACACTATGCTCTCATGTGATGTCCCACTGATCATTATCCCACACCATGCTCTCATGGGATGTCCCTCTGATCATTATTTTTTGCCATGCTCTCATGTGATGTCCCATTGATCATTATCCCACACCATGCTCTCATGTGATGTCCCACTGATCATTATCCCACACCATGCTCTCAGGGGATGTCCCACTGATCATTATCCCACACCATGCTTTCATGTGATGTCCCACTGATCATTATCCCACGCCATGCTCTCATGTGATGTCCCACTGATCATTATCCCACGCCATGCTCTCTTGGGGTTTCCCACTGATCATTATCCCACACTATGCTCTAATCTGATGTCCCACTGATCATTATCCCACACTATGCTCTCATGGGGTGTCCCACTGATCATTATCCCACCCCATGCTCTCATGGGATGTCCCACTGATCATTATCCCACGCCATGCTCACATGGGATTTCTCACTGATCATTATCCCACGCCATGCTCTCATGGGATGTCCCACTGATCATTATTCCAAGCCATGCTCTCCTGGGATTTCTCACTGATCATTACCCTCCGCCATGCTCTCACGTGATGTCCCACTGATCATTATCCCACGCCATGCTCTCATGGCATGTCCTACTGAACATTATCCCGCGTTATGCTCTCATGTGATGTCCCACTGATCATTATCCCGTGCCATGCTCTCATGGGATGTCCCACTGATCATTATTCCACGCCATGCTCTCATGGGATTTCTCACTGATCATTACCCTGCCCCATGCTCTCATGGGATGTCCCACTGATCATTATCCCACGCCATTCTCTCATGGGATGTCCTACTGAACATTATCCCGCGTTATGCTCTCATGGTATGTCCCACTGATCATTATCCCACACCATGCTCTCATGGGATGTCTCACTGATCATTATCCCGCACAATGCTCTCATGTGATGTCCCACTGATCATTGTCCCACACTATTCTCTCATGGGATGTCCCACTGATCATTATCCCACACCATGCTCTCATGTGATGTCCCACTGATCATTATCCCACACTATGCTCTCATGGGATATCCCACTGATCATTATCCCACACCATGCTCTCATGTGATGTCCCACTGATCATTATCCCACACCATGCTCTCATGGGATGTCCCACTGATCAATATCCCACACCATGCTCTCATGTGATGTCCCACTGATCATTATCCCACACCATGCTCTCATGTGATGTCCCACTGATCATTATCCCACACCATGCTCTCATGTGATGTCCCACTGATCAATATCCCACACCATGCTCTCATGTGATGTCCCACTGATCATTATCCCACACCATGCTCTCATGTGATGTCCCACTGATCATTATCCCGCACCATGCTCTCATGGGATGTCCCACTGATCATTATCCCACACCATGCTCTCATGGGATGTCCCACTGATCATTATCCCACATCATGCTTTCATGTGATGTCCCACTGATCATTATCCCACGCCATGCTCTCATGTGATGTCCCACTGATCATTATCCCATGCCATGCTCTCATGTGATGTCCCACTGATCATTATCCCACGCCATGCTCACATGTGATGTCCCACTTATCATTACCCAGTGCCATGCTCTCTTGGGGTTTCCCACTGATCATTATCCCACACTATGCTCTAATGTGATGTTCCACTGATCATTATCCCACACTATGCTCTCATGGGGTGTCCCACTGATCATTATCACACCCCATGCTCTTATGTGATGTCCCACTGATCATTATACCACACCATGCTCTCATGTGATGTCCCACTGATCATTATCCCACACTATGCTCTCATGGGGTGTCCCACTGATCATTATCACACCCCATGCTCTCATGGGATGTCCCACTGATCATTATCCCACACTATACTCTCATGGGATGTCCCACTGATCATTATCCCACACCATGCTCTTATGGGATGTCCCATTGATCATGATCCCACACCATGCTCTTATGTGATGTGCCACTGATCATTATCCCACACCATGCTCTTATGGGATGTCCCATTGATCATGATCCCACACCATGCTCTTATGGGATGTCCCATTGATCATTATCCCACACCATGCTTATATGTGTTGTCCCACTGATCATTATCCCACACTATGCTCTCATGGGATGTCCCATTGATCATTATCCCACACCATGCTCTCATGTGATGTCCCCACTGATCATTATCCCACACCATGCTCTCATGTGATGTCCCATTGATCATTATCCCACACCATGCTCTCATGGGATGTCCCATTGATCATTATCCGACACCATGCTCTCATGTGATGTCCCACTGATCATTATCCCACACCATGCTCTCATGGGATGTCCCTCTGATCATTATCCCACACCATGCTCTCATGGGATGTCCCATTGATCATTATCCCACACCATGCTCTTATGTGATGTCCCACTGATCATTATCCCACACCATGCTCTCATGTGATGTCCCACTGATCATTATCCCACACCATGCTCTCATGTGATGTCCCCCCTGATCATTATCCCACACCATGCTTTCATGTGATGTCCCACTGATCATTATCCCACGCCATGCTCTCATGTGATGTCCCACTGATCATTATCCCATGCCATGCTCTCATGTGATGTCCCACTGATCATTATCCCACGCCATGCTCACATGTGATGTCCCACTTATCATTACCCAGTGCCATGCTCTCTTGGGGTTTCCCACTGATCATTATCCCACACTATGCTCTAATGTGATGTTCCACTGATCATTATCCCACACTATGCTCTCATGGGGTGTCCCACTGATCATTATCACACCCCATGCTCTTATGTGATGTCCCACTGATCATTATACCACACCATGCTCTCATGTGATGTCCCACTGATCATTATCCCACACTATGCTCTCATGGGGTGTCCCACTGATCATTATCACACCCCATGCTCTCATGGGATGTCCCACTGATCATTATCCCACACTATACTCTCATGGGATGTCCCACTGATCATTATCCCACACCATGCTCTTATGGGATGTCCCATTGATCATGATCCCACACCATGCTCTTATGTGATGTCCCACTGATCATTATCCCACACCATGCTCTTATGGGATGTCCCATTTATCATGATCCCACACCATGCTCTTATGGGATGTCCCATTGATCATTCTCCCACACCATGCTCATATGTGTTGTCCCACTGATCATTATCCCACACCATGCTCTCATGTGATGTCCCCACTGATCATTATCCCACACCATGCTCTCATGTGATGTCCCATTGATCATTATCCCACACCATGCTCTCATGGCATGTCCCATTGATCATTATCCCACACCATGCTCTCATGTGATGTCCCACTGATCATTATCCCACACCATGCTCTCATGGGATGTCCCTCTGATCATTATCCCACACCATGCTCTCATGGTATGTCCCATTGATCATTATCCCACACCATGCTCTTATGTGATGTCCCACTGATCATTATCCCACACCATGCTCTCATGTGATGTCCCACTGATTATTATCCCACACCATGCTCTCATGGGATGTCCCACTGATCATTATCCCACACCATGCTCTCATGTGATGTCCCACTTATCATTATCGCACCCCATGCTCTTATGTGATGTCCCACTGATCATTATCCCACACCATGCTCTCATGTGATGTCCCACTGATCAATATCCCACACCATGCTCTCATGGGATGTCCCACTGATCATTATCCCACACCATGCTCTCATGGGATGTCCCACTGATCATTATCCCACACTATGCTTTCATGTGATGTCCCACTGATCATTATTCCACGCAATGCTCTCATGTGATGTCCCACTGATCATTATCCCACGCCATGCTCACATGTGATGTCCCACTGATCATTACCCAGCGCCATGCTTTCTTGGGGTTTCCCACTGATCATTATCCCACACTATGCTCTAATGTGATGTCCCACTGATCATTATCCCACACTATGCTCTCATGGGGTGTCCCACTGATCATTATCCCACCCCATGCTCTCATGGGATGTCCCACTGATCATTATCCCACACCATGCTCTAATGTGATGTCCCACTGATCATTATCCCACCCCATGCTCTCATGGGAGGTCCCACTGATCATTATCCCACGCCATGCTCTCATGTGATGTCCCACTGATCATTATCCCACGCCATGCTCTCATGGGATGTCCCACTGATCATTATTCCACGCCATGCTCTCATGGGATGTCCCACTGATCATTATCCCACGCCATGCTCTCATGGGATGTCCTACTGAACATTATCCCGCGTTATGCTCTCATGTGATGTCCCACTGATCATTATCCCACACTATGCTCTCATGGGATATCCCACTGATCATTATCCCGCGCCATGCTCTCATGGGATGTCCCACTGATCATTATCCCACACCATGCTCTCATGTGATGTCCCACTGATCATTATCCCACACCATGCTCTCATGTGTTGTCCCACTGATCATTATCCCGCACCATGCTCTCATGGGATGTCCCACTGATCATTATCCCACACCATGCTCTCATGGGATGTCCCACTGATCATTATCCCGCGCCATGCTCTCATGGGATGTCCCACTGATCATTATCCCGTGCCATGCTCTCATGGGATATCCCACTGATCATTATCCCACACCCTGCTCTCATGTGATGTCCCACTGATCATTATCCCACTCCATGCTCTCATGGGATGTCCCACTGATCATTATCCCACACCATGCTCTCATGGGATGTCCCACTGATCATTATCCCACACCATGCTCTCATGTGATGTCCCACTGATCATTATCCCGCGCCATGCTCTCATGGGATATCCCACTGATCATTATTCCACGCCATGCTCTCATGTGATGTCCCACTGATCATTATCCCGCGCCATGCTCTCATGGGATATCCCACTGATCATTATCCCACACCATGCTCTCATGGGATGTCCCACTGATCATTATCCCGTGCCATGCTCTCATGGGATATCCCACTGACCATTATCCCACACCCTGCTCTCATGTGATGTCCCACTGATCATTATCCCACACCATGCTCTCATGGGATGTCCCACTGATCATTATCCCACTCCATGCTCTCATGGGATGTCCCACTGATCATTATCCCACACCATGCTCTCATGGGATGTCCCACTGATCATTATCCCGCGCCATGCTCTCATGGGATATCCCACTGATCATTATCCCACACCATGCTCTCATGGGATGTCCCACTGATCATTATCCCACACCATGCTCTCATGGGAGGTCCCACTGATCACTATCCCGTGCTGGTACCACGTCTCCAAGTAGTATCATATGCATGGTGGTCCAAGCATATGTTTATATCTAAAGCCTGACCTCTAGTGGTTCTAGGCAGCATTAACATTATTCATTTTCTTATTTTTTCTGTAAAAAAACACAATACTTTTTCTATAAATGATACTTTTCCTCTCATTAGGGCATCTGTAGATACTAATATATTTGTGCATATTGTTTATCAAATGGCATCATTATCCAACCCGATCATGTCTTAATTTCATTTGACTGTGATTTCTTGTGCTTGTGATAAGTGACTGTGGCTGACACATACATGACAGTCTCATATAGAGGTGTTGCTGTCTCATAAAGAGCTGTGATTGTCTCATACAGTCCATCTTACATCTAGTGCACAGTCACTGTACATGTCTCACATATTGGGCAGGGCGTACATATAATGGACACGTTGGACTACACTGAGCACACCATAGATTGGACCAGACACTCATGGTGGGAGTGAAGGTCTAACTGGATAGTGGGGTCAGGTGTCTAGAGAGGAACAGAGAAAGGGGCAGCACCCCGAGTTGTGACTGTCTAATACACATGTCATATATGTCATATACAAATAAATGTCTCAAACAAATGTGATTGTCTCAGACAAGTCTTTAACTTAAATATCTCGTCTCCTTCTGGATCATTATCTTATTGTGGTGAAGGGGCTTGTGTACCTCAACGAAGTTGTGAGCTATACCATGAAGGGTCACCCAAGATGGGCAGATCATAGAAGAGATCAGACTGGAGAAGGAACTGGCAACCCAATCCAGTATTTCTGCAAAGAAAACGTATGGATACGCCCCATAGATGTGTGTGGAGTGCAGCGCTCATAAGGTCATGGAGAGTAAACAATAACAAATATTTCATACATGGGTCTCTCATATGTATTGTATAATGTTCCTTTATTTGCTTAAGTTATGGCATTTATTATAACACAAAACAACAGGAGGGAAAGTAAACCATAGGATTGGGCGCAGACAAATCAAAAGAGGGGCCGCAACAAACCATAGGAGGGTCCGCAAACAAACCATAGGAGGGGCGCAACAAATCATAGGAGGGGCGCAACAAATCATAAGAGGAGCCGCAACAAATCATAGGAGGGGCCACAAAAAATCGTAGGAGGGACCACAAAAAAACATGAGGGGCGCAAGAAATCATAGGAGGGGCCACAAAAAAACATGAGGGGCGCAAGAAATCATAGGAGGGGCGCAAGAAATCATAGGAGGGGCCACAACAAATCATAGGAGGGTCCGCAACAAATCACAGGAGGGGCCGCAACAAATCATAGGAGGGGCGCAAGAAATCATAGGAGGGGCGCAAGAAATCATAGGAGGGGCCGCAACAAATCATAGGAGGGGCACAACAAATCATAGGAGGGGCCGCAACAAATCATAGGAGGAGCCGCAATAAATCATAGGAGGGGCCGCAACAAATCATAGGAGGGTCCGCAACAAATCACAGGAGGGGCCGCAACAAATCATAGGAGGAGCCGCAATAAATCATAGGAGGGGCCACAACAAATCATTGGAGGGTCCGCAACAAATCACAGGAGGGGCCGCAACAAATCATAGGAGGGTCCGCAACAAATCACAGGAGGGGCCGCAACAAATCATAGGAAGGGCCACAAAAAATCATAAGAGGGGCCACAACAAATCATAGGAGGGGCCACAACAAATCGTAAGAGGAGCTGCAAGAAATCATAGGAGGGGCCGCAACAAATCATAAGAGGGGCCGCAACAAATCATAGGAGAGGCCGCAACAAATCATAGGAGGGGCCACAACAAATCATAGGAGGGGCCACAACAAATCATAGGAGGGGCCACAAAAAATCATGAGGGGCGCAGGAAATCATAGGAGGGGCGCAAGAAATCATAGGAGGGCAACAACAAATCATAGGAGGGGCGGACGCAAATCACAAGAGTCTCTGTGTAAGAGCAAATAATCAAAGCAGAGGTGGGGCAAAAAAGCATAGGTGGGACACAGATAATGACATGAGGATAAGTGATTGGTAGGAGAGACAGCCAATGATAACATTGCCAGTTAGAGATAAAAGGGACAATGACTGACAGGAGTGATGGCCAATCACATGAGGAATATCCTTCTTGCTGATGATGTCACACAAGCTTTAGTTTTGGATTGGTACTTCAACATCAGGCCTGAGTCGATGGGGCAAATCCCACACGGTTGTTTCCTCTGTCAAATACGACAAAATATTCACGGATAAAAATGTCTCCAAGTATCCAAAGACCTGAAGTGGACTGAAAGCCACTGCTGCAGGATCCCGGGAACTGCAAGACACAAAAGTGCAACAGCGTGACACAGCATGTAAAATAGTGCAACAGTGTGACACAGCATGCCAAAAAGTGCAACAGTGTGACACAGCGTGCCAAAAAGTGCAACAGTGCGACACAGCATGCTAAAAAGTGCAACAGTGTGACACAGCATGCCAAAAAGTGCAACAGTGCGACACAGCATGCTAAAAAGTGCAACAGTATGACACAGCATGCCAAAAAGAGCAACAGTGTGACACAGCATGCCAAAAAGTGTAACAGTGCGACACAGCATGCCAAAAAGTGCAACAGTGCGACACAGCATGCCAAAAAGTGCAACAGTGCGACACAGCATGCCAAAAAGAGAAACAGTGTGACACAGCATGCCAAAAAGAGAAACAGTGCGACACAGCATGCCAAAAAGAGCAACAGTGTGACACAGCATGCCAAAAAGAGCAACAGTGTGACACAGCATGCCAAAATGAGAAACAGTGCGACACAGCATGCCAAAAAGTGCAGCAGTGTGACACAGCATGCCAAAAAGAGCAACATTGTGACACAGCATGCCAAAAAGTGCAGCAGTGTGACACAGCATGCCAAAAAGTGCAACAGTATGACACAGCATGCCAAAAAGAGCAACAGTGCGACACAGCATGCCAAAAAGTGCAACAGTGTGACACAGCATGCCAAAAAGTGCAACAGTGTGACACAGCATGCCAAAAAGTGCAACAGTGTGACACAGCATGCCAAAAAGTGCAACAGTGTGACACAGCATGCCAAAAAGTGCAACATTGTGACACAGCATGCCAAAAAGAGCAACAGTGCGACACAGCATGCCAAAAAGTGCAACAGTGTGACACAGCATGCCAAAAAGTGCAACAGTGTGACACAGCATGCCAAAAAGTGCAACAGTGTGACACAGCATGCCAAAAAGAGCAACAGTGTGACACAGCATGCCAAAAAGTGCTACAGTGCGACACAGCATGCCAAAAAGTGCAACAGTGCGACACAGCATGCCAAAAAGTGCAACAGTGCGACACAGCATGCCAAAAAGAGCAACAGTGTGACACAGCATGCCAAAAAGTGCTACAGTGCGACACAGCATGCCAAAAAGTGCAACAGTGCGACACAGCATGCCAAAAAGTGCAACAGTGTGACACAGCATGCCAAAAAGTGCAACCGTGTGACACAGCATGCCAAAAAGTACAGCAGTGCGACACAGCATGCCAAAAAGTGCAACAGTGTGACACAGCATGCCAAAAAGAGCAACAGTGTGACACAGCATGCCAAAAAGTGCAACAGTGTGACACAGCATGCCAAAAAGTGCAACAGTGTGACACAGCATGCCAAAAAGTGCAACAGTGCGACACAGCATGCCAAAAAGAGAAACAGTGTGACACAGCATGCCAAAAAGTGCAACAGTGCGACACAGCATGCCAAAAAGTGCAACAGTGTGACACAGCATGCCAAAAAGTGCAACAGTGCGACACAGCATGCCAAAAAGTGCAACAGTATGACACAGCATGCCAAAAAGTGCAACAGTGCGACACAGCATGCCAAAAAGTGCAACAGTGCGATACAGCATGCCAAAAAGTGCAACACAGCATGTTAAAAAAGTGCAACAGTGTGACAGAGCATGCCAAAAAGTGCAACAGTGCGACACAGCATGCCAAAAAGTGCAACAGTGTGACACAGCATGCCAAAAAGAGAAACAGTGTGACACAGCATGCCAAAAAGTGCAACAGTGTGACACAGCATGCCAAAAAGAGAAACAGTGTGACACAGCATGCCAAAAAGAGAAACAGTGCGACACAGCATGCCAAAAAGAGCAACAGTGCGACACAGCATGTAAAATAGTGCAACAGTGTGACACAGCATGCCAAAAAGTACAGCAGTGCGACACAGCATGCCAAAAAGTGCAACAGTGTGACACAGCATGCCAAAAAGTGCAACAGTGCGACACAGCATGCCAAAAAGAGCAACAGTGCGACACAGCATGCCAAAAAGTGCAACAGTGTGACACAACATGCCAAAAAGTGCAACAGTGCGACACAGCATGCCAAAAAGTGCAACAGTGTGACACAGCATGCCAAAAAGAGCAACAGTGCGACACAGCATGCCAAAAAGTACAGCAGTGCGACACAGCATGCCAAAAAGTGCAACCGTGTGACATAGCATGCCAAAAAGTACAGCAGTGCGACACAGCATGCCAAAAAGTGCAACCGTGTGACACAGCATGCCAAAAAGTACAGCAGTGCGACACAGCATGCCAAAAAGTGCAACAGTGTGACACAACATGCCAAAAAGTGCAACAGTGCGACACAGCATGCCAAAAAGTGCAACAGTGTGACACAGCATGCCAAAAAGAGCAACAGTGCGACACAGCATGCCAAAAAGTGCAACAGTGAGACACAGCATGCCAAAAAGTGCAACCGTGTGACACAGCATGCCAAAAAGTACAGCAGTGCGACACAGCATGCCAAAAAGAGCAACAGTGCGACACAGCATGCCAAAAAGAGCAACAGTGCGACACAGCATGCCAAAAAGAGCAACAGTGCGACACAGCATGCCAAAAAGAGCAACAGTGCGACACAGCATGCCAAAAAGAGCAACAGTGCGACACAGCATGCCAAAAAGTGCAACAGTCTGACACAACATGTAAGCAAGTGCAGCAGTGTGAAAACGGGAGCCATGTTTAGGAGGAGTTACATGTCTTGCTTGAATAGCTGGTATTAGGGTACTAGTTGGTATTGGCAGCTGGAGCCATGTTTAGGAGGTGTTACCTGTCTTGCTTGAATAGCTGGTATTAGGGTACAAGTTGGCAGTGGCAGCGGGAGCCATGTTTAGGAGGTGTTACCTGTCTTGCTTGAATAGCTGGTATTAGGGTACAAGTTGGTAGTGGCAGCGGGAGCCATGTTTAGGAGGTGTTACCTGTCTTGCTTGAATAGCTGGTATTAGGGTACAAGTTGGTAGTGGCAGCGGGGCCATGTTTAGGAGGTGTTACCTGTCTTGCTTGAATAGCCGGTATTAGGGTACAAGTTGGTAGTGGCAGCGGGGCCATGTTTAGGAGGTGTTACCTGTCTAGCTTGAATAGCCGGTATTAGGGTACAAGTTGGTAGTGGCAGCGGGGCCATGTTTAGGAGGTGTTACCTGTCTAGCTTGAATAGCCGGTATTAGGGTACAAGTTGGTAGTGGCAGCGGGGCCATGTTTAGGAGGTGTTACCTGTCTAGCTTGAATAGCCGGTATTAGGGTACAAGTTGGTAGTGGCAGCGGGGCCATGTTTAGGAGGTGTTACCTGTCTTGCTTGAATAGCTGGTATTAGGGTACTAGTTGGTAGTGGCAGCGGGGCCATGTTTAGGAGGTGTTACCTGTCTTGCTTGAATAGCCGGTATTAGGGTACAAGTTGGTAGTGGCAGTGGGAGCCATGTTTAGGAGGTGTCACCTGTCTTGCTTGAATAGCTGGTATTAGGGTACAAGTTGGTAGTGGCAGCGGAGCCATGTTTAGGAGGTGTTAGCTGTCTTGCTTGAATAGCTGGTATTAGTGTACAAGTTGGTAGTGGGAGTGGGAGCCATGTTTAGGAGGTGTTACATGTCTTGCTTGAATAGCTGGTATTAGGGTACAAGTTGGTAGTGGCAGCGGGAGCCATGTTTAGGAGGTGTTAGCTGTCTTGCTTGAATAGCTGGTATTAGTGTACAAGTTGGTAGTGGGAGTGGGAGCCATGTTTAGGAGGTGTTACCTGTCTTGCTTGTATAGCTGGTATTAGGGTACAAGTTGGTAGTGGCAGCGGAGCCATGTTTAGGAGGTGTTACCTGTCTTGCTTGAATAGCTGGTATTAGGGTACAAGTTGGTAGTGGCAGCGGAGCCATGTTTAGGAGGTGTTACCTGTCTTGCTTGAATAGCTGGTATTAGGGTACAAGTTGGTAGTGGGAGTGGGAGCCATGTTTAGGAGGTGTTATCTGTCTTGATTGAATAGCCGGTATTAGGGTACAAGTTGGTATTGGCAACGGGAGCCATGTTTAGGAGGTGTTACCTGTCTAGCTTGAATAGCTGGTATTAGGGTACAAGTTGGTAGTGGCAGTGGGAGCCATGTTTAGGAGGTGTTACCTGTCTAGCTTGAATAGTTGGTATTAGGGTACAAGTTGGTAGTGGCAGCCGGAGCCATGTTTAGGAGGTGTTACCTGTCTTGCTTGAATAGCTGGTATTAGGGTACAAGTTGGTAGTGGCAGTGGGAGCCATGTTTAGGAGGTGTCACCTGTCTTGCTTGAATAGCTGGTATTAGGGTACAAGTTGGTAGTGGCAGCGGGAGCCATGTTTAGGAGGTGTTACCTGTCTTGCTTGAATAGCTGGTATTAGGGTACAAGTTGGTAGTGGGAGTGGGAGCCATGTTTAGGAGGTGTTAGCTGTCCTGCTTGAATAGCTGGTATTAGTGTACAAGTTGGCAGTGGCAGCGGGGCCATGTTTAGGAGGTGTTACATGTCTTGCTTGAATAGCTGGTATTAGGGTACAAGTTGGCAGTGGCAGCACGGGCCATGTTTAGGACGTGTCACTTGTCTTGCTTGTATAGCTGGTATTAGGGTACAAGTTGGTAGTCGCAGTGGGAGCCATGTTTAGGAGGTGTTACCTGTCTTGCTTGAATAGCTGGTATTAGGGTACAAGTTGGTAGTGGCAGCGGGGCCATGTTTAGGAGGTGTTACCTGTCTAGCTTGAATAGCCGGTATTAGGGTACAAGTTGGTAGTGGCAGCGGGGCCATGTTTAGGAGGTGTTACCTGTCTTGCTTGAATAGCTGGTATTAGGGTACTAGTTGGTAGTGGCAGCGGGGCCATGTTTAGGAGGTGTTACCTGTCTTGCTTGAATAGCCGGTATTAGGGTACAAGTTGGTAGTGGCAGTGGGAGCCATGTTTAGGAGGTGTCACCTGTCTTGCTTGAATAGCTGGTATTAGGGTACAAGTTGGTAGTGGCAGCGGAGCCATGTTTAGGAGGTGTTAGCTGTCTTGCTTGAATAGCTGGTATTAGTGTACAAGTTGGTAGTGGGAGTGGGAGCCATGTTTAGGAGGTGTTACATGTCTTGCTTGAATAGCTGGTATTAGGGTACAAGTTGGTAGTGGCAGCGGGAGCCATGTTTAGGAGGTGTTAGCTGTCTTGCTTGAATAGCTGGTATTAGTGTACAAGTTGGTAGTGGGAGTGGGAGCCATGTTTAGGAGGTGTTACCTGTCTTGCTTGTATAGCTGGTATTAGGGTACAAGTTGGTAGTGGCAGCGGAGCCATGTTTAGGAGGTGTTACCTGTCTTGCTTGAATAGCTGGTATTAGGGTACAAGTTGGTAGTGGCAGCGGAGCCATGTTTAGGAGGTGTTACCTGTCTTGCTTGAATAGCTGGTATTAGGGTACAAGTTGGTAGTGGGAGTGGGAGCCATGTTTAGGAGGTGTTATCTGTCTTGATTGAATAGCCGGTATTAGGGTACAAGTTGGTATTGGCAACGGGAGCCATGTTTAGGAGGTGTTACCTGTCTAGCTTGAATAGCTGGTATTAGGGTACAAGTTGGTAGTGGCAGTGGGAGCCATGTTTAGGAGGTGTTACCTGTCTAGCTTGAATAGTTGGTATTAGGGTACAAGTTGGTAGTGGCAGCCGGAGCCATGTTTAGGAGGTGTTACCTGTCTTGCTTGAATAGCTGGTATTAGGGTACAAGTTGGTAGTGGCAGTGGGAGCCATGTTTAGGAGGTGTCACCTGTCTTGCTTGAATAGCTGGTATTAGGGTACAAGTTGGTAGTGGCAGCGGGAGCCATGTTTAGGAGGTGTTACCTGTCTTGCTTGAATAGCTGGTATTAGGGTACAAGTTGGTAGTGGGAGTGGGAGCCATGTTTAGGAGGTGTTAGCTGTCCTGCTTGAATAGCTGGTATTAGTGTACAAGTTGGCAGTGGCAGCGGGGCCATGTTTAGGAGGTGTTACATGTCTTGCTTGAATAGCTGGTATTAGGGTACAAGTTGGCAGTGGCAGCACGGGCCATGTTTAGGACGTGTCACTTGTCTTGCTTGTATAGCTGGTATTAGGGTACAAGTTGGTAGTCGCAGTGGGAGCCATGTTTAGGAGGTGTTACCTGTCTTGCTTGAATAGCTGGTATTAGGGTACAAGTTGGTAGTGGGAGTGGGAGCCATGTTTAGGAGGTGTTACCTGTCTTGATTGAATAGCTGGTGTAACGGCTACCCCGGTAGTGAGAGGGTACCAGCCGTTGGAGACGTCCTTTTCTTAAGCAAGGTGCTGTGCAGTAATGAAATGCTTATTCGCCTCCACGATATCCCATTGTATAATCCAGGAGTGCTGTAAAATGTGGCAGAGTAACGGTACCATAAATCCCCCCCAAAGAACGAGACAATGCTACGTTTTGAAGGGTCAAGTAGAACTATCTTTTAATGACAGGGAATCTCCTTTTATGCAATGTTGCCCTCTGAAGGACTACACCCACATAATTATCACAACAGCCAATTATCTACATGGTTCAACCCCCACGTCTCCTCCCCTCAGATAACAGGTAACACAATTAAAACAGACACAATTTTAACCACATTCTGGATGTACCCCAAATACAGGGGGTACACCTTTAAGTCCCGCACCATTCAATATCTCTCACCCAGGGGAACAACATATACAAAAATGGCATGAATCAGACCAGGGGTTCAAAAGTTAGTAAAAGTATGTTTTTACACATAACACACAGACATTGCACATATCCCCCATACAATACACATATAGGACAATAGGTGAGTCACACCTCCCTGGCAACGTGGATACAATCAGACATTAATTAGATCATTCTTATCAGAGAATGAAAACACTTTGGAAAATGCAAGGATCCTTTACAACTTTCTTATCTCTTGAATCTCTGTGACAGGATTATCTATTAGCCTAGGTCTGCAAAAGTCTGGCTAATATTCTGAGCCAATATATTCTGTAGAACATCAACCAATATATATATAGTAGGATCATATTTTAACCATAATAATTAAATAAACATAAAACAGGGTAAAACAGTGATGGGTTCCGTTACACACCTCCCCCGTGACCATAAGCCGGCATACACGGTCTGGTCCCAACGGATCGGCCTGGGGATGTCCGGACAAAACAATTTGTTGGTCACTTCTACAGTTTGACAACCCATCAGCATTACTGCAATTCACATTTCCTCACATTTCAAGAACAAAACAAACGCACACTTTATACAGCATTCACAGCAATAAACATTTCAAGGAGAGGGAAAATACATTTTACAAACTGGTTTCAGACAATTAAATAATGAAGCAGAAAAGCATCAGCCTTCCAAATGAACTGAAGTCCTTTAGCAAAACCGTCCCAAGTTGCAGAGTACATTCCTCCCCCAGCTCGTGGTCGGGCCCCTATTGTACAGGGCCCACTGTTCTCCCCCTGTACACCCACCCAAAAAAATCCAGGATCCCATCCCAACAGTCCAGGATCCCAGTGTCCAAAAGGTGGGCCACAATCTCTGTCCCATAGAAACCTCTTTCCATATAAAACGTTCCCGCTCATCCCCTCTATCGTCGGCTAATGCTCTGTACTTTTGGAGGGTGGGGTCCTGTCTAGTTTCCCTCACAAGCTCTTCGGGGGTGTCCCACGCTATGGGTCTCTCTGTGGCGGTAGTGCTAAGTGTCTGCTTGTGGCTTACCTGGGTCTCCCGACCTGTTGTAGGAACGTCCTCGGTACGGGTCTGTGAGCGGGTGGTCACGGGACAAGTAGCAGCAGTCGTGGGTAAAAAGGCTGAGGCTAGAGGGCCAATGTCGTTGCCCAGCACGACCTCAGCAGGTAAATTGTCCATGATGCCTACTGTGGTCTTTCCCGACCCGACTCCCCAATCCAAGTGTACCCGGGCGGTGGGTAAGCGAAAAACAGCCCCCCCTGCGACACGAACAGCAACGGTACGATTAGATACATGTTCTGGTTTCACGAGATGTTTCTGCACCAAAGTGATGGTAGCGCCAGTGTCTCTTAAGCCTTGTGCTACCTGTCCATTCACACGCACCTCTTGGCGGTGATGCTGGCGGTTATCCGGGGAGGCAGCCTGTACGGGGTTGGCCTCATACAAGATTCCCAAACACTCCTCAGGGCTCCCTTTGATTTTCAGGCAGTGAGCAGCAGAGGGACGTGATGGCGGGGTCTCTGTGTGGGGTGTTGTGCGCCTCCATTTGTTATTGGCTGATCTCAAAGAGCAATAACGGGCAATATGCCCTGTGTTGCTGCAGCGATGGCACGTCATTTTGTAAGAATCCCGGGGTTGGTGGTTAGACCCCTGAGGCCGTGGCGGTCCTGGGGGTACTGGGGCCCGAAATTCTGTGCGTGCAGCGGGCATTGAGGTGCGTGGCTCTGCTCTAGACGTTGGTCGTGTGGACCCTTGGCTCACCTTTCTGGACTCTGCGTATTTGTCCGCTAGCCGTGCTGCCTCGGTTAAGTTAGCAGGGCGACGATCTCTCACCCAATCCTGTATGTCTGCCGCCAGATCTTGGAAGAAATGTTCCATCAGGAATAGCTGTAGTACTTCCTCTCCTGTGTTGGCATTGCACCCTCGCACCCAATGTGATGCCACCCTTTGTATATTGCTGGCCCATTCCATGTGGGACTCTGCATCCTTCTTTTTAGACTCCCTGAAGCGACGGCGATATGTTTCCGGGGTGACGGCATATCTGGTGAGCAGTGCAGCCTTTACCCGGCGATACTGCGCAATATCTTCCTCAGTAAGCGCCCGAAAAGCCTCATTTGCTTTTCCTGATAGCTTTCCAGCCAAAATAGTGACCCATTGGTCTGGTGGTATTTGGTGTAGTGAGCACTGCCTCTCGAAGTCAGCCAAATATCCATCAATTTCTTCCTCACTTTCCACAAACGCTTTGAAGGCAGTGAACGGTATTTTCTTTAGTGTAGCAGCGGGTGGGAGAGTATGAACTGTATGTGCCAGGGGTTGTCTAGCTCTTGCCAGTTCAAGTTCGTGCCCCCTCCTATTTTGTATCTCCGTTCTCGCTTCCCGGAACAGCTGATCTATTAGCTCCACGGATGTTGCTGGGTACATGGATAATCTCCTATGAACCAGGTTTGTAATTTCCTCCTCCTCGCTGACAGGGGAAGGTTGGTCCACGACCTCCATGGATCGATCCATCTCGTCCAGCTCCAGTAGGTCAGCTATCAGCTCTCTCCGTGGTCAGTTGTTGGCACTCCTTCCTCTGGTTTCCAAGAGATCCTTTAGTGTGGGTCTTTTCAGTTTAGCGTACTGGGATTCCATTCAGCACTTGCGTTGGGGATGAAAAGGACCATCCCACCACTGCCATCCAATGTAACGGCTACCCCGGTAGTGAGAGGGTACCAGCGGTTGGAGACGTCCTTTTCTTAAGCAAGGTGCTGTGCAGTAATGAAATGCTTATTCGCCTCCACGATATCCCATTGTATAATCCAGGAGTGCTGTAAAATGTGGCAGAGTAACTGTACCATAAATCCCCCCCAAAGAACGAGACAATGCTACGTTTTGAAGGGTCAAGTAGAACTATCTTTTAATGACAGGGAATCTCCTTTTATGCAATGTTGCCCTCTGAAGGACTACACCCACATAATTATCACAACAGCCAATTATCTGCATGGTTCAACCCCCACGTCTCCTCCCCTCAGATAACAGGTAACACAATTAAAACAGACACAATTTTAACCACATTCTGGATGTACCCCAAATACAGGGGGTACACCTTTAAGTCCCGCACCATTCAATATCTCTCACCCAGGGGAACAACATATACAAAAATGGCATGAATCAGACCAGGGGTTCAAAAGTTTGTAAAAGTATGTTTTTACACATAACACACAGACATTGCACATATCCCCCACACAATACACATATAGGACAATAGGTGAGTCACACCTCCCTGGCAACTTGGATACAATCAGACCTTAATTAGATCATTCTTTGTTCTTATCAGAGAATGAAAACACTTTGGAAAATGCAAGGATCCTTTACAACTTTCTTATCTCTTGAATCTCTGTAACAGGATTATCTATTAGCCTAGGTCTGCAAAAGTCTGGCTAATATTCTGAGCCAATATATTCTGTAGAACATCAACCAATATATATATAGTAGGATCATATTTTAACCATAATAATTAAATAAACATAAAACAGGGTAAAACAGTGATGGGTTCCGTTACAGCTGGTATTAGGGTACAAGTTGGTAGTGGCAGCGGGAGCCATGTTTAGGAGGTGTTACTTGTCTTGATTGAATAGCCGGTATTAGGGTACAAGTTGGTAGTGGCAGCGGGGCCATGTTTAGGAGGTGTTACCTGTCTTGCTTGAATAGCTGGTATTAGGGTACAAGTTGGTAGTGGCAGCGGGGCCATGTTTAGGAGGTGTTATCTGTCTTGCTTGAATAGCTGGTATTAGGGTACAAGTTGGCAGTGGCAGCGGGAGCCATGTTTAGGAGGTGTCACCTGCCTTGATTAAATAGCTGGTTTTAGGGTACAAGTTGGTAGTGGCAGCGGGGCCATGTTTAGGAGGTGTTACATGTCTTGCTTGAATAGCTGGTATTAGGGTACAAGTTGGCAGTGGCAGCGGGAGCCATGTTTAGGAGGTGTTACCTGTCTTGCTTGAATAGCCGGTATTAGGGTACAAGTTGGCAGTGGCAGCGGGGGCCATGTTTAGGAGGTGTTACCTGTCTAGCTTGAATAGCTGGTATTAGGGTACAAGTTGGCAGTGGCAGCACGGGCCATGTTTAGGAGGTGTTACATGTCTAGCTTGAATAGCTGGTATTAGGGTACAAGTTGGTAGTGGCAGTGGGAGCCATGTTTAGGAGGTGTTACCTGTCTTGCTTGAATAGCCGGTATTAGGGTACAAGTTGTTAGTGGCAGCTGGAGCCATGTTTAGGAGGTGTCACCTGCCTTGATTGAATAGCTGGTATTAGGGTACAAGTTGGCAGTGGCAGCGGGGCCATGTTTAGGAGGTGTTACATGTCTTGCTTGAATAGCTGGTATTAGGGTACAAGTTGGCAGTGGCAGCACGGGCCATGTTTAGGAGGTGTTACCTGTCTAGCTTGAATAGCTGGTATTAGGGTACAAGTTGGCAGTGGCAGCACGGGCCATGTTTAGGAGGTGTTACCTGTCTTGCTTGAATAGCCGGTATTAGGGTACAAGTTGGCAGTGGCAGCGGGGGCCATGTTTAGGAGGTGTTACCTGTCTAGCTTGAATAGCTGGTATTAGGGTACAAGTTGGCAGTGGCAGCACGGGCCATGTTTAGGAGGTGTTACATGTCTTGCTTGAATAGCCGGTATTAGGGTACAAGTTGTTAGTGGCAGCTGGAGCCATGTTTAGGAGGTGTCACCTGCCTTGATTGAATAGCTGGTATTAGGGTACAAGTTGGCAGTGGCAGCGGGGGCCATGTTTAGGAGGTGTTACCTGTCTTGCTTGAATAGCTGGTATTAGGGTACAAGTTGGCAGTGGGGGCCATGTTTAGGAGGTGTTACATGTCTTGCTTGAATAGCTGGTATTAGGGTACAAGTTGGCAGTGGGGGCCATGTTTAGGAGGTGTTACATGTCTTGCTTGAATAGCTGGTATTAGGGTACAAGTTGGCAGTGGCAGCACGGGCCATGTTTAGGAGGTGTTACCTGTCTAGCTTGAATAGCCGGTATTAGGGTACAAGTTGGCAGTGGCAGAGGGGCCATGTTTAGGAGGTGTTACATGTCTTGCTTGAATAGCTGGTATTAGGGTACAAGTTGGCAGTGGCAGCACGGGCCATGTTTAGGAGGTGTTACCTGTCTAGCTTGAATAGCTGGTATTAGGGTACAAGTTGGCAGTGGCAGCACGGGCCATGTTTAGGAGGTGTTACATGTCTTGCTTGAATAGCTGGTATTAGGGTACAAGTTGGCAGTGGCAGCACGGGCCATGTTTAGGAGGTGTTACCTGTCTAGCTTGAATAGCCGGTATTAGGGTACAAGTTGGCAGTGGCAGCGGGGCCATGTTTAGGAGGTGTTACCTGTCTTGCTTGAATAGCTGGTATTAGGGTACAAGTTGGCAGTGGCAGCACGGGCCATGTTTAGGAGGTGTTACCTGTCTAGCTTGAATAGCTGGTATTAGGGTACAAGTTGGCAGTGGCAGCGGGGCCATGTTTAGGAGGTGTTACATGTCTTGCTTGAATAGCTGGTATTAGGGTACAAGTTGGTAGTGGCAGCGGGGGCCATGTTTAGGAGGTGTTACCTGTCTTGAATAGCCGGAATTAGAGTACAAGTTGGTAGGTTGTCGGAGACAGTGAAGGAAAGGTCTAAAAGAGCAGGGTGAGAATTCCACAGGAGAGGGATAAGACAAGAACGTCTTACGTCCCTGCCAGATATTGTCCATGGGAGCACATATTAAGAGGTGGGTGGTGTGATGGCTACTGGAGGGCTTAGAAGTGGTATCAACATATTCAATGATGTAAGAAGGTAGACACAATATTCATTAGGAAGAGGATGAGGTGTCAGATTGGGGGCAGACGTAGCTGCTGAGCAGTAGAAGACAGACATGGTAGTCATCAGGAGAAGGAGAGTGCCACAAGTAGTCACCAGGGCACCTTTGCAGGTCTTTCACCTGGTTGATGTAAGATCTTGAAGGCAGTGGGTACTGGATTCCATTGATTGTTATCACAAGGTCCGGCAGGGAACTTACAGAACCACAATTCACAGTGTACTAAAGTAAAAACAGAAAAAATGGTAGATACAGAAGGTATAGTAACACTAAGGTGAGACATTACCCATCATGTTACCAGGCCAAGTGATGGAGACGGAGATACAACACTGGTGGAAAGAGGATGGATGCACATGTATACATGTTATCACAGGGCAACGCAAAATCAAATAGTTACTACAACATGTAGCGTGTATCTGAAAGATTAAACACGTTAATAATATTCACATTAGCATAAACAGATGGGCGTAGAATCGGAAGTCTAGATGGCGTCCAACAGGTAAGGTCTTCACACCAGTAGATTATGAACAAGTGCGAGGGTCCGTAGATGAGGCTAAGCGCCGAGCGCCCTTTAGGTGTCCTTTATAGAACATATATATATAGGGCTTGATGAGTAATAAAAACTTTATTAAACTTTTACTGTGCATTTAAAAATATTACTATTTTTCAATAATCCCCCAAGATATATAAGCACCAGATCTCTTCACCCCCTGAAAGAAACATGGCACCCACTGTGGGATCTGTACATTGGTATACCACAACATGGGTGGGTGGTGACTATAAAGTGTGGTTGTATACACTTTATAGTGTATACAAGAACTAAATTCAAATTGTTCAGAGCGACCCCCAATTCTAATGGGGGGCACAGCCACAGAATACCCCAAATGGTCACAAACAGACCGACTTAGAGTAAATCCCACAAAGACATCTTATAATGAAATATCTACTTGATATCCACTCCTTACATACAAGGACTTTATTATGCCCACAGACTAATAGCCACATGAAAATAATGTTACCTTAATAATCCTCACTCAGAACCACCACAGGAGTCAAACAATGGGCGGAACCTTTACCATACAAGGCATTGTGGCAAGAGGACCCTTATATCATTGCACTATAAGAGTCTCCAGTCTGACCTACCACCACCATGCCAACAGAGTAAATGCCCAAATGATGACCATGGTGAAGGTGCTTGTGTACCTCAATGAAGCTGTGAGATTTACCATGTAGGATAACCCAAGACAGTCAGGTCATAGCAGAGAGATCAGACAAATCATGTTCCACTGGAGAAGGAACTGTCAACCCACTCCAGTATCTTTGATAAGATAACCTTACGGATAAGCACAACCAAATACATAATGATAGATGTGTCTGGTGTGCGGCTGTCCACAGGGTCATGCAGAATCGGACATGACTGAACAACATTAATATGAGTTATATTCTGGACCTGGCCTGTCCACCAGCCAACATATCTGTATATGGATAAACATATTTTCAGTGTATCAAATGCCATGAACATGAATATGGTTTTGTTTATTAATACACAGAGAAGAAATGATCATGATAATTACAGATATGAGAATATATATATATATATATATATATATATATATATATATATATATATATATATATACAGTATATACACACACACATACATACATACACACACACACACATATATATACTAGCAACTTGCCCATAAATAATGAGGGCAATAAAATGTGAATCCTGGCAATGCTGTCTGCCACACAATGGGAGCCTCTCCCCCGCTACTTTACTGGCCTCGCGGTTGAGCGACTTTGGCGCTCATTGAACGTCTCTCCCTCTGACTACTACTCCCTTGTGTCTCATTTCCACCCTCCTCTCCCTCCCTTGTGTCTCCTTCCCCCCCGTGTTTTTACCCCCTCTCCCCCCTGTGTCTTTCCCCTCTGTCCCCACCGTTTCTCTTTCCCTACCTCTCCCTCCCCTGTGTCTCTTACCCCCTCTACCTCCCATGTGTCTCTTTTTTCCCCTGTGTCTCTTTCCCCCATGTCTCTTCCCCCTCCCTTGTGTCTGTTCCTCCTATTTCCCTCCCCTGTGTCTCCCCCCTCCTCTCCCACCCCTGTGTGTCTCCCCCCTCCGCTTTTGTCTCTTCCCCCCTCCTCTCCCTCCCCTGTGTGTCTACCCCCCCTCTCCTACCCCTGTGTCTCGCCCCCCCTTGTGTCTCTTCTCCCTCCTCTCCCTCTCCTTTGTCTCCCCCCTCCTCTCACTCCTTTGTGTCTTTCCCCCTTCCTCTCACTCCCCTGTGTCTCCTCCCCCCTCCTCTCACTCCCCTGTGTCTCTTCCCCCCCTCCTCTCACTCCCCTGTGTCTCTCCCCCATCCTCTGTGTTTCTCCTCCCTCTGTGTCTCTCCCACTCTCATTCCCCTGTGTCTCCCCTCCTCTTACTCCCCTGTGTCTCCTCCCCCCTCCTCTCACTCCCCTGTCTCCCCCCCTCCTCTCACTCCCCTGTGTCTCTTACACCCTCCTCTCACTCCCCTGTGTCTCTCCCCGCCTCCTCTGTGTTTCTCCCCCTCCTCTGTGTCTCTCCCCCCTCCTATTCCTGTGTCTCTCCCCACTCCTCTCCCTCCCCTATGTGTCTACCCCTCTCCTCTCCCTCCCCTTTGTCTCTCCCCCCTCCTCTCACTCTTTTCTGTCTCTCCGCCCTCCTCTCACTCCTTTGTGTCTCTCCCCCCCCTCCCTCCCCTGTGTATTTCCCCACTCCTCTCACTCCCCTGTGTCTCTCAGCCCTCCTCTGCATTTCTCCCCCCTCTGTGTCTCTACCCCCTCTCATTCCCCTGTGTCTCTCCCCCCTCCTCTCATTCCCCTGTGTCTCTTCCCCCTCCTCTCACTCCCCTGTATCTCTTCCCCCCTCCTCTCACTCCTGTGTGTCTCTTCCCTTCTACTTTCACTACCCTGTGTTTCTCCCCCCTCCTCTGTGTCTCTCCCCACTCTCATTCCCCTGTGTCTCTCCCCCTCCTCTGTGTCTTTTCACCCCTCCCCTGTGTATCTTCCCCCATCCTCTCCCACCCCTGTGTGTCTCCCCCCTACCCTGTGTCTCTTTCCCCTCATCTCCCTTCCCTGTTTCTCTCCCCCCTCACTCCCCTGTGTCTCTCCCCCTCGCTCCTTTGTGTCTCTCCCCCCTCCTCTCACTCCCCTGTGTCTCTCCCCCCTCCTCTCACTCCTTTGTGTCTCTCCTCCCCTCTCCTCTCACTCACCTGTGTCTCTACCCCCTCCTCTGTGTCTCTCCCCCCTCTCATTCCCCTGTGTCTCTCCCTCCTCATCTGTGTCTCTCCCCCCTCCCCTGTGTGTCTATCCCCCCTCTTCTCCCACCCCTCTGTGTCTCCCCCTCCCCTGTGTTTCTTCCCCCTCCTCTCCCTGCCGTGTGTTTCTCCCCCTCCTTCCCTGTGTGTCTCCCCCCTCTCCTCTGTGTCTTCCACCTCCTTCCCTGTTTGTCTTCATCACGCAATGCGGAAAAGCAGTTACTAATGTATACATGGGCTTACAAGTCTGTAGGACCCCCATCCATGATGAAACCAGCAGGTAGTAGAGGGTTAGGGGCGTCTGATATGAAGAAATATTACAATACAACTAGTGCATATGGTGTCCTCAGGGACTGATACTTCCTGATCTAGCACCCTACACAGTGAGAATTTACATTTCTTTGGATCTTGATCTAGCACCCTACACAGTGAGAATTTACATTTCTTTGGATCTTGATCTAGCACCTTACACTCTTAATTTACATGCAGAGTTTATTGTGTGTTGTGTTATTACCAGCCCAAATTTGTCAGCCGTTGCCCCAATGGCTCTTTGGATATCCTGAATTGCTTCTGGATGTCCTGCAATCACCGATGTCCCTGTGTCCACAATGGCCTGACATCCATCACTGCAAGCAACAACTTGTCCTCCTAGAGTGACCCTATGAAACAAGACAGGTCTTATATCAGGATCTTATTGAAAAGTGAAGTCGCCGTGAATGTCCTGTAAGCTAGATGAATAAGGAGTATATAGTGATACTGTTTTTAGCTTTCAAGAGCTCTGACCTCTCTTTATCAAGTCTGGAGAAAAACTGACAAGAGGTGGAACCTACGTTTGATGCAGAGAAAGTGGAGAATCTGACATAATGGAGTAAATAAATATAAATATATATATTGTGATGGTGTGTCACCAGAGGGCAGTAGAGAACACTTCAAGACTTCTCCCCAGGAGTGAGATGGTTAAGAAGCATCTTAAAAAGCTTGGGTGTGGCTGCAATCAAGACCTGCTGCTGCCTCCAGGTGAAGAGTTGTTTGACAGAGCTTGAGTGTTGTGGAAGTGTGCAGGGCTGCTGACAGCAGCCACACTGAAAGCTAATGGACCAAAGAAGCTTTGAAGATAGAGCCTGCAGATAATAGGAACAGAAAGTCCCTGAAGGTGACTTCCTCAGCACTGCCCCATACACACCATTACTCTTCCTCAGCACTGCCCCATACACACCATTACTCTTCCTCTGCACTGCCCCATATACACCGTTACTCTTCCTCTGCACTGCCCCATACACACCATTACTCTTCCTTCGCACTGTCCCATACACACCATTACTCTTCCTTCGCACTGTCCCATACACACCATTACTCTTCCTCAGCCCTGTCCCATACACACCATTACTCTTCCTCTGCACTGCCCCATACACACCATTACTCTTCCTCTGCACTGCCCCATACACACCATTACTCTTCCTCAGCACTGCCCCATACACACCATTACTCTTCCTCTGCACTGCCCCATACACACCATTACTCTTCCTCTGCACTGCCCCATACACACCATTACTCTTCCTTCGCACTGTCCCATACACACCATTACTCTTCCTCTACACTGTCCCATACACACCATTACTCTTCCTTCGCACTGTCCCATACACACCATTACTCTTCCTCAGCACTGCCCCATACACACCATTACTCTTCCTCTGCACTGCCCCATACACACCATTACTCTTCCTCTGCACTTCCCATACACACCATTACTCTTCCTCAGCACTGCCCCATACACACCATTACTCTTCCTCTGCACTGCCCCATACACACCATTACTCTTCCTCTGCACTGCCACATACACACCATTACTCTTCCTTCGCACTGTCCCATACACACCATTACTCTTCCTCAGCACTACCCCATACACACCATTACTCTTCCTCTGCACTGCCCCATACACACCATTACTCTTCCTCTGCACTGCCACATACACACCATTACTCTTCCTTCGCACTGTCCCATACACACCATTACTCTTCCTCTGCACTGCCCCATACACACCATTACTCTTCCTCTGCACTGCCCCATACACACCATTACTCTTCCTTCGCACTGTCCCATACACACCATTACTCTTCCTCTGCACTGCCCCATACACACCATTACTCTTCCTTCGCACTGCCCCATACACACCATTACTCTTCCTTTGCACTGTCCCATACACACCATTACTCTTCCTCTGCACTGCCCCATACACACCATTACTCTTCCTCTGCACTGCCCCATGCACACCATTACTCTTCCTCTGCACTGCCCCATACACACCATTACTCCTCCTTGGCACTGTCCCATACACACCATTACTCTTCCTCTGCACTGCCCCATACACACCATTAATCTTCCTTCGCACTGTCCCATACACACCATTACTCTTCCTCAGCACTGCCCCATACACACCATTACTCTTCCTCTGCACTGTCCCATACACACCATTACTCTTCCTCTGCACTGCCCCATACACACCATTACTCTTCCTTCACACTGTCCCATACACACCATTACTCTTCCTCTGCACTGTCCCATACACACCATTACTCTTCCTCTGCACTGCCCCATACACACCATTACTCTTCCTCAGCACTGCCCCATACACACCATTACTCTTCCTCTGCACTGCCCCATACACACCATTACTCTTCCTCTGCACTGCCCCATACACACCATTACTCTTCCTCTGCACTGTCCCATACACACCATTACTCTTCCTCTGCACTGCCCCATACACACCATTACTCTTCCTCAGCACTGCCCCATACACACCATTACTCTTCCTCTGCACTGCCCCATACACACCATTACTCTTCCTCTGCACTGCCCCATACACACCATTACTCTTCCTCTGCACTGTCCCATACACACCATTACTCTTCCTCTGCACTGCCCCATACACACCATTACTCTTCCTTCACACTGTCCCATACACACCATTACTCTTCCTCTGCACTGTCCCATACACACCATTACTCTTCCTCTGCACTGCCCCATACACACCATTACTCTTCCTCAGCACTGCCCCATACACACCATTACTCTTCCTCTGCACTGCCCCATACACATCATTACTCTTCCTCTGCACTGCCCCATACACACCATTACTCTTCCTCTGCACTGTCCCATACACACCATTACTCTTCCTCTGCACTGCCCCATACACACCATTACTCTTCCTAAATCCATTGACATTTTGAGGACTCTTTGTATAAATAAGTAACAAGTAGCGTCTCATGTAAATTTTGCAGAATTAACTGAAATTATAATTTCATATAAAATCTAGTAAAAATAATAAATAGCCTAAAAGATAATCATCTCCTGGGCCGAGATTTATTTACCCAAATACATTTATTAGCAATTTTGTCCAAAATGAATCTCCTTCTGGATCGCTATAATTTATGGGGTTTCTTTTAAATTCCATGTCATTCTAAAAAAGCTTCTAAACATAAACCCAGCAATATCCCTTGGATCGAATGATATTTACCTGTCGATCGTGATCTGCCAATACTTCTGTGCCGTGACTGGCACCCACTTTAATGTGCCAGTGTAATGGGCGGAGTCTATGCCACCGAACGTCACTGCACTCCCTGCGCCACTAAAGTGAAATCAAAGAGAAACTCAATGATACGTAAACATAGATTGAAATCAAACGGTAACTCACTTTCCATGGACTCTCATAATGGAATTTCCGTGCACTCACTGCATCGGCGCCGCCCCCTCACCATTGCCTCACCCTCAGCTCGCCCTCCCCTCCCCTCAAAGCACTTTACAAGTTTGCTAGATTAATACATTCCTGCACTCTATAGGCAAAAAGCGGCCCATAAAATCCCTCTAATGATTATGTTACAACTTCCTGATCCCCACCCAATCAGCATGCAGAATCCAGGGAGCAATACTTACCCACTATTTACCTGCACTTGCTTGCTTAGCCAATAGGAAAGCAGTGTTGTAAGCCTCCCAGTCACTGCTGGGATAGGACTCCTCCCTGCTTCCTGTATATGCTGTGTGGTGTTGCCATAACAACTAACATAGTGCTATGTCTCAAATCTTTCATCTAACCGGATTGGCCAAAACAACTTGGAGGGGGTGTTAACCTTAATTTTAAACTGTCAGAAATTACAAAAGATTTTACGAACTTCTAGGTAAGCGTTTACATGTTTATTTTGGTATTTTTTCATGCAAACATTTTTTTCATATACTATTAATTCTCCTCCATCAGATGCATTCATAATCCAGAAAACGTAAATATCGGGCAGGAGGGCAGGAGAGGGCAAGAAGCACAGGGGCTGCAGGAGGGGAAGAGTGAGCATCATGGGCCAGAGGAGGGGCAGCAGGGCAGGAGAGAGGAGGAGGGCAATGAGCGCAGGGGCTGCAGGAGGGGGAGTGTTAGGCTTCTCCCACAAATTCCAGGATCACCTGGACACATATACCCAAGGTAACCACAATGTACTACTACAGAGGAGGAGAGAAGGGCAACACAAAGAGCTTCAGGGACTAAAAATTTCTTAAAATAGAATCAGAATAATAAAATAGCTATAGTTTACTACATTTGAATACATATAATTATTAATAATAAAAATGTTTCCCTAAAAATCTAATAAAATCTAATAAATAATTTGGTAACATATACAGTATTAAATGTAATTACCGTGATAGCTGTCATATTCTAATATTTTATATGTACAATATGGGTTCGAACAATTTATTAGTATAAAAAGATGGGATATTTGAATTTTCTTTTATTCACTTTGTATTTCCTAATTATTATTATTTTTATTGTGTTTAACAACTTATTACATGCATTGTTCTTGTTAAACATGCATGTCAGTTTGTGTATATATATATTTATATGTAGTTTTGTTGTAATTCAAGTTATACTGTGTGACCATATCAATGGATCATGAAGGGCATATCTCGGAGAGTTATTCTAGTAATTACTTTAACTTTACCTTCTTTTAATGATCTTAATCTCAGCTTCAACTACTGATTATATTGCCTTGTCAGAGGCGGAGCTACCAGTGGTGCAGGTGGGGCAGGGCTCTCCTCTGGGGGGCAGTGTTTTTTTTTCTTTTTTTCTGTAGTGTAAGGGTCATCTGTAGTCTCCCACCACAACCATCCCACCATGGCCCCCTCTGGGTCCTCCTGTGCCAGTTTAAAAAAATAATATTTCTACTGAAGCACCAAAAGGTGGCAATGTGGAGCAGTTCAACAATCTGAGATGTGTATCAGGGAAGAAGATAAGAGATCAAGGGCTACAAAGTGAAGGCAAAGTACGGCGGGATGGGTTCTGTGAGGGGGCAAAGGAGATGTTTGTTATGTGAGGTGGGTGCAGTGTGGGGCTGGATGCTTAAATGGAATGGCTGCTGACATCGATTGGGTGCTAAGTAGGGATAGATGCTAAGAGGGATTGGTGCTGTGGGTGGTGGATGTTGAAAAGGACTGGGCCTCCTTGAGAAAGTGGAGAGTGTACGTCCTGGAGTTGGGCTGCAGGCAGAGGAACTTTGTGCAGGCAGGTAAGGGAAGGGGAGCAACTATGGAAAGGGGTCTTGGGGATGAGCAGAAATGGGAAAGGTTCTTGGGGAGAGTTCTGCTCTGGGAAGGGGGCCTTGTCTTGGGTAAGTGCAATGAGTAAATTGGCCCGCGCAAATACATTTTTACACCAGGGCCCTCCATTCTTTAACTCCGCCACTGTGACTTGTGGTGGTAGCATCTACAATGTCAGCAATGTTTAGTTACTTAGTGTTAATACCTAATGTCCCCATGGTATTGGTCCTATAAATATTCTGTACCCTTTTCAGTAAAGAGAATGTTTCTTGGTTGGGACATAAGTGTGGGACTAGGTTTTATGGATGGGGGGATTCCATGCTTGTCTCTAGCCGGTGAGATGTAGACAGAGACCCTGCACACGGGTGGAGAGTTGGCTCCATTCCATCACATTCTATTTTAATTTTCTTATTAAAGGACCACAACAGTTGCCATACGTACTCCATCATCATCAGTTAGAGGGTGGAAAATCATGTGGAAATTATGTGAAACTGATCAAGAATTGAGTAAGATATTGTAATTTTAGTTTAGCCCCTGAAGCTCCTCCCACAATAATCTGCATAAATAATAAGGCTGGATCTGTCACTGTTATACATTGTATTATAGATTTACACCGTGATGCTCAATAGGGTTTAGGTCTGGGGACATGCTAGGCCAGTCCATCACCATTACCTCCAGCTTCTTTAGCAAGCTCAGTGGTCGTCTTGGAGGTGTGTTTAGGGTCGTTATCATGTTGGAATACCACTCTGCGGCCCAGTCCCGGAAGGGAGGGGATCATGCTCTGCTTGAGTATGTCACAGTACATGTTGGCATTCATGGTTCCCTCAATTAACTGTAGCTCCCCAGTGCCGGAAGCACTCATGCAGGCCCAGACCATGACACTCCCACCATTAAAAGTATACATCTATACTGAGGAACGGTAGTTGAAATAATCCCTAAATAACTGATAAACGGATGAGGCACAAAGAGCACAAAAACACTGATTTGAGATGAAATCCTCAGTTTGAACAGAAACAGCGATGTAGAGAGAGTGGAGGCAGCATCTGACATCAGCAGGTAAATGCATATAGGGTAATCAACACAACATATTATAGAAAACATATATAAACACAAATAAACTTATGTGTATATATGTTTGGTTTGGGCCTGCATGAGTGCTGCCGGCACTGGGGAGCTACAGCTCATTGAGGGAACCATGAATGCCAACATGTACTGTGACATACTGAAGCAGAGCATGATCCCCTCCCTTCGAAGACTGGGGCAGTATTCCAACATGATAACAACCCCAAACACACCTCCAAGATGACCACTGCCTTGCTAAAGAAGCTGAAGGTAAAGGTGGTGGACTGGCCAAGCATGTCACCAGACCTAAACCCTATTAAGCATCTGTGGGGCATCCTCAAACGGAAGGTGGGGGAGTGCAAGGTCTCTAACATCCACCAGCTGCATGATGTCATCATGGAGGAGTGGAAGAGGACTCCAGTGGCAGCCTGTGAAGCTCTGGTGAACTCCATGCCCATGAGGGTTAAGGAAGTGCTGGAAAATAATGGTGGCCGCACAAAATATTGACACCTTGGGTCCAACTTTGACATTACCACTTATGGGTGTACTCGCTATTGTTGCCAACGGTTTAGACAGTTATGGCGGAGTGTTGAGACAGCACATTTACACTGTTATACAGGCCGTACACTTACTGCTTCACATTGTAGCAGAGGGGCATGTCTTCAGTGTTGTCACATGAAAATATATAATAAATTATTTACAGAAATGTGAGGGGTGTACTTACTTTTGTGAAATACTGTATATATATATTGTGGTCCTATAATAAGGAATAACTCCCAGATATTCTATCTAATTACCTTTGTTTGGGTTACTTATGGCCATTAGTGAGAATGTGATTCACAGGTCACGGTCTTTACCACAAGGTGGATGAGGATTATTCAAGTAACATGGATTCTTGCTTTAAAGGTATTTGTTGGCATCACGTGGAAGCTTTGATATAGTTATAGTATTCTGATTGGGTCCCAGAATATCTTATTCATATAATCCAAATGAAGCCACACCCACTGGCATACTTACCTGCTCAGGTACACAGAGAAGAGATTCTCAGGTATTAGGCCTTCACTCCACATATTGTCAAACACAGGTGTAACCCCCGATACTGAGAGACTCGGGTACCCCAGGCCAAGAATGCCATCAAAGTGTGAATAAAAAAGGAAGATGGACTCTGTGTCGCTCAGCACCAGTCCTTGTTTGGTGTCCACAAGACTCCCCACCTTATGGAAAGAGAAGGCAGTCAGCCATAAGGAGACCCAAAGATTCACATTGTCTACAAAGTCCTAAGATGTACGCTTGAGAGGCAGCAACATAAGAAATAACATAACTTTGAACAGTAAGTATGGAGGAGCCAAGGAACTACATAGCAATTCTATAAGAGTATGGAATAAGAGTATACAATGACAGAGTATGCACTGACTTATAGTATACAATGATATGAGTATACAATGAGCGTGAGCACACTGAGTACAATCATAACCCTCATTTTTAAACATACTTATTATATCAAAAAAGAAAAAAAGGAACAATCTGTTTTGTATAATACTTATATCTCAGGGGTTAATCTCTATATTGCCCTTATGAGCATTGTCTCTATAAAGACTCTGAAGCAGCCATAGAAACACGTAGGGCGTTTCTGGAGCTCTAGCATTTCTGGTGGGATTATCGTGGCAGCCTTTAAGAAAGTTACTAAACCAGTAACGAAACCGGTCAGGCGACAGCCATACTACTTTTTGGACAACCAGGCATCAGTATATGGACCCTGAGGCTTCTTGCATTTAAGTGCAGTAAGTAAAAGCCTACATGGCTTAATGTGTATATATAAATGCTTAGACAATCTCCAAGATACATATGGGTCTTTTATATCAAAGCATAGTATCTCTTGGTCCCCTCATTAGGGTAAACCCCCAGATAAATTTATTTTTTCACTATTCTAGTGTGATTTAAGGGGCACATCAAGACTTTATAGATATCTAGTGGTCTGTGTGTATATAATTATATATGTACTACGAAATACACGAGCACATGAGCAATTATAAGTCTTCAATAGTATTGTTCTTTCTATATACTGCATATCTTTTGAGCCCTGGTTGGTACCAATTTTAATTTTATAATTTTTTTTTATAAAAAGCCTTCAGTGATTTATACTATCTATTTCATTTTTTGTTTATCCGATGATTTACAATTTTTTTGTTTATATGAGGATAACCTTTTTTGGCTACCCACTACTACTAGGGCCTTCCCAACACTTCACCTGTCATTTACTAGTGCTTTTTTAGTACTTTATCATTAGCACACCGATATTCTTTTCAACATCCCATCCCAGCACTATGTACTTTTATCACTAATCCTATTTGTATATGTCACTTTAGCACTACTTTTGTTCTTCAAACATCATAGGCACAAACACATTTTCCTTTTCTTAGGATCATTATAGTTACCCCCCCCCCTTCTTTTACACATCTACAACGCACAAGTCACACTGGTATATTCACATTCATCCCATTCACACGCTCCCCTTTTTTTTTTAATTTGACTTTTGTGAAAATAACTTTGTAAGTAAACTGACCTTCTCCATATAACACATTTTCATACACTACCGACTCTCCACCATCAGATGCATCCACAATCCAGCTCACCTACATATCCCTTTAACCCTTTCACGGACAGAAAAGAACATTACATTTTGGCCGGTAGCGGTGGCTTGTCCGGGAAGTGGAGTGCAGAGCGGATTGGAATGGGTGGAGCAGGGAGGCGGAGTGACAACTCATCTAGACGACAAAAGGTAATGAGGGTGGTACGGGAGATCACAGGAGTGGATGTAGGGAGGAACACCCAGGAGTAGATGCTGTATTTTTTTTTTTCTTTCCCCCCCTTTTTTTTTTTTTCTTTAAAACTCCCCGAATCCTTATTTTCTTCTATCCTAATTTTTTTTTTTTTTTGCCCTTTTACTAAATCTCTACTCTACAAATGTAAAATCTTTTAATTTAATTATTAGGAACTCTAATTGTGTATTTACTTATAATTATCACCAAAAAAGGAAAAAAAATGGCGAGACAACTGGCTAAAAGTTTGTTTATTGACATGAATACTATATTTTAATAACAATCGAAACAATTATCTCAATAATTTCAGTTAACAGATGTTTGCAACGTAATTGTTTACAATGTAACTTAAAAGCTATTGAATAAAAATCTTTGAAACAAAATTATAGACTGATCATTTCTTTGTCAAACGTTCAAAATCAGCAGGGGATCAAATACTTTTTTTCCCTCACTGTAGCTGCAGCTGATATCAACCCACTATAATGTCCATAAGGGGCAGCGACTGTCTAGCAGGCAGGGCTACACTTTCAGACACAAAGTTACACCAGAGACTTGTTATGTTACACTTATGTTGTTCGGGCAGCCTATAAATCCTTCTTATAACCTGTTCCATCTGTCTCATAGCCGTCCTCTTTTATGTCCTAATCTGGGTGGAGACAAACACTCAATTAAGCTTATACTGTAACCTAATAAAAACATTTTATATTGTATACTAGCGACTTTCCCGTCAAAAATGATGGGGCAATAAAAAAGTGAGTATACTGGGTGCCTCAACTATATAGACCCCTATAGGACACTAATTAACCCATGTAATAACACTATAAGTGCTATGAGGGTCATCCAGGAAAATACATACAAAATATATACATCACATTCCAATACAATACAATACAAATAAAATACAATACCCTCTATCTAAATACAATACCCTCTATCTAAAATACATACATACTCCCTATCTAAAATACATACATACCCCCTATCTAAAATATATACATACCCCTCTATCTAAAATACATACATACCCCTATCTAAAATACATACATACCCCTATCTAAAATACATACCCCCTATCTGAAATACATACATACCCCTCTATCTAAAATACATACATACCCCTATCTAAAATACATACCCCCTATCTGAAATACATACATACCCCCTATCTAAAATACATACCCTCATCTAACATACATTAAATCCTATCTACATACACAATCCCTAAATCTAACCTAAAATAGAAAAATTAAGACCACTTACCTTTGCAGATGTCCTTTCAGATCGCCCATAGGAAAAAACAGCACATAGTCAAAATAAACATTTTAAATACTCAACTCACCTTTCCAGGTAGTCCCCATCCTTCTTATTGTCTTTTCCGGCTGGGCCCATAAACACACACAAAATAAAATATAATAGACATAATATACATTCAACTTACCTCAACGCAATGTCCCTGTGCTCCTCCTCTTCTGCCCCGTCTAGGCCCTAGAAGAATCCGCGCTCTAACCAAAATAAATAAAAAAATAAATGAGGCCCCTAGAGCCTATCCGCAAAAAAATTGCCAATGGTGCCTTCTTATTGGCTGAAAAGGCTGTCAATCAAATTTCAGCCAATCAGAAGGCGCCAAAGTGTGAGCCAATAAGAATGGGATACACCGCCATATCCCATTCTGATTGGCTAATGCATCTGTCCATCTTTTTTAAAACAATCAGAAGGCTCTATTGCCTTCAGCCAATCACAATGGCATACCACCCCACAGGGTGATTGACTCAAGGCAACTGCAGTGACAACAGCCAATCAGAAGGCGCTATTTCCTTCAGCCGATTACAATGGCATATACCCCCACGAGGTGATTAGCTGAAGGCATATGCGCTTTCTGATTGGCTGTTGTCTGATTGACAGTGACAAGGGCCGAATAGAATGCGAAGATGTCCTCAGCCAATCACCCCGTGGGGGTGTATCCCATTGTGATTGGCTGAAGGGAATAGCACCTTTTGATTGACTGTTGCCACTGTCAATTAGACTGAAGCCAATTGGGCTGTAGTCTGATTGACAGTGACAAGGGTCAATTAGAAGGCTCAGATGTCCTCAGCCAATCACCCCATGGGGGTGTATCCCATTGTGATTGGCTGAAGGGAATAGCACCTTTTGATTGACTGTTGCCACTGTCAATTAGACTGCAGCCAATCCGAAGGTGCAGATGCCTCCAGCCAATCACCCCATGGAGGTCTATCCTATTCTGATTGGCTCACACCTTGGCGCCTTCTGATTGACTGAAATTTGATTGGCAGCGTTTTCAGCCAATCAGAAGGCGCCATTGCCAATATTCTTGCAGAAAAGGCTCTACGGGCCTTATTAGCGTCGGGGAGCTCGGCAAGTGAGGAGCTCCATTAGCTTTTGTTTTTTCTTTTGTTAGAGTGTGGATTGTTCCAGGGTCAGCCGGGGCAGAAGAGGAGGAGCACAGGGACATCAAGCCAATGTGAGTTGATATATTATGTTTATTATATTTTATTTTGTGTGTGTATATGTTGTACGAGCTCTATATAAGCACAGAGCATATTTTTTTACTGAAGTTTTTAGGTAGTGAACTTCTATCCAAAAGCAAGGTCTTCACTAACTAAACACTTCTGCAAAATAAAATATGCTATGTGCCTATATAGAGCCTTATTCAATTGGCCGAATCGCAATTTAATAAGGCTGATAATGTTTATTTTTAACAGGGGCCAAACCGGAGAAGACAATAAGAAGGACGGGACATGCTGGAAAGGTGAGTTGAATATTTAGAATATTTAGAATGTTTTTTTTACTATGTAATGTTTTGTACTCATTTTTTTCCCCCTAGGGTGGCGATCTGAAGGGACATCTGCAAAGGTAAGTGGTCTTAATTATTCTATTTTAGGTTAGATTTTGGGTTTGTGTATGTAGATAGGATTTAATGTATGTTAGATAGGGGTATGTGTTTTAGATAGGGTATATATATATTTTAGATAGGGGGTATGTATGTATTTTAGATAGAGGGTATTGTATTTTATTTGTATTGTACTGTATTCAGGTGTGTAATATTTTCTGTAGTGGGGGGGTTATTTTCGGTGACTTGGCTTTATTATTTTCTGTAATTAGTGGGGAGGGGGGTTATTAGGGGGTAGGTAGGTAGTGTAGGTAGTGTAGATGTTAATAGGTTAGTGTAGAGGGGGATTAGTTTAGATTTAATGATTTATTGGGGGGGGTATAGTGCAGTATAATGTTTGTACTTAGTGTCATGAGGGTCCTTGAGGATTATAGGATTAATGTTAGGGTTCTAACTGCCCCATGATGGTCTTTATATACCCATATGGGACTGATGGGGTTAAATTGAGGCTTATGAGGGTCTGTATAGACCCCCATAAGAGACAGGGTTAAGTAGGCTTAGATGGAGTTAAATAGGCCCAGTTAGGGTTATATAGGCCCAGTTAGGGTTAGATGGGTACTGTTAGGGTTAAATGTGTACTGTTAGGATTAAATAGGGCCTGTGTTGGGTTAATGGGGTATAGTTATGGTTAATAGTGTAGTGCTTACACTTTGTGTTATGGGGGGCCTGGATGACCCTCATGGCACTTATAGTGTTATTACATGGGTTAATTAGTGTTCTATAGGGGTCTATATAGACCCCTATTGGACTGATGGGGTTAATTAGTGGCTTATGGGGGTCTGTATTGACCCCCATAGGTGCCAGGGTTAATTAAGGGTTTATGGGGGTCTGTATTGACCCCCATGAGTGACAGGGTTAATTAAAGGATTATGGGGGTCTATATTGAGCCCCATGAGTGACAGGGTGAATTAAAGTATTATGGGGGTCTGTATTGACCCTCATGAGTAAGAGGGTTAATTAAGGGATTATGAGGGTCTGTATTGACCCCCATGGGTGTCAGGGTTAATTAGGGCTCATGGGGTTCTGTATAGAGCCCCATGAGTGATATAGTTAAATAAAGAAAAATAGCGCGGGTCCTTTAAGGACCAGCAAGGCGGAAAATTCGACTTTTGATTGCAGTGGGGGTCTCCGATTGCACTGCAAGGTTTAATGTGGAGTTAATGTGGGAACCCCCAGCATTGGGGGGGTTAATTTTAGGTGCCGGTGAGGGTACTTAAAGTACCACCTCTGCCAGCCTTAACTGTTTGTTTGCAGCAGGGCCTTTAAGGATCTGTGGCAGGGACTTGACACCTTTTAAATGCAGTGGGGTACACGATAGTGACCCCCACTGCAAGGGTTAATGTCGGGACATTGTGGGTGTCCCCCATTTGGACCCCCAGCACGGGGTTAATGTGGGCACACTGCGGGTTTCCGGTCGGACCCTCGAAGCAAGGGGTTAATGTGAGGGTCCCGAGCTTATCTCGAATGTCTTTTGGCAAAGTTGTACACGCCTGGCAGTATTTTGCGCGTTTTTTGGGGGCTGACATTTTTTTTGCTTAGCTGTTTTTCGAGTGCTGAAACTGTGGCAATTCGTCTTACATTTGCGTGTAACATCAATTCCAGACGTCCTGGCTGTTTCCCCGTGCTGTGTCAGTGTTTTTTTATTTTTATTGTGTTTTTGTGTGTATTTTTTGTTTTTTTTGGGTTTGTGCAGTTCGGGCGGTTACTGTTTTTTTTTTGCGACCTTGACTCGTAATTTTGTCTTGCAGGCAATGAGGGAGAGGAGGAGGGGAAGAGAGACGCAGGGGAGGGAGAGGAGGAGGGGAAGAGAGACACAGGGAAAGGAGAGGAGGAGGGGAAGAGAGACACAGGGTAAGGAGAGGAGGAGGGGAAGAGAGACACAAGGGAGGGAGAGGAGGAGGGGAAGAGAGACACAGGGTAAGGAGAGGAGGAGGGGAAGAGAGACACAAGGGAGGGAGAGGAGGAGGAAGGGAAAAGAGACGCAGGGGAGGGAGAGGAGGAGGGGAAGAGAGACACAGGGTAAGGAGAGGAGGAGGGGAAGAGAGACACAGGGTAAGGAGAGGAGGAGGGGAAGAGAGACACAGCGGAGGGAGAGGAGGAGGGGAAGAGAGACACAGGGGAGGGAGGGGAGAAGGGGAAGAGAGACACAGGGGAGGGAGAGGAGGGGAAGAGAGACACAGGGGAGGGAGAGGAGGAGGGGAAGAGAGACACGGGTGAGCGAGAGGTAGAGGGCAAGAGAGACACAGGGAAGGGAGAGGAGGAGGGGAAGAGAGACACAGGGGAGGGAGGGGAGAAGGGGAAGAGAGACACAGGGGAGGGAGAGGAGGGGAAGAGAAACACAGCGGAGGGAGAGGAGGAGGGGAAGAGAGACACAGGGAAGGGAGAGGAGAAGGGGAAGAGAGACACAGGGGAGGGAGAGGAGGACGGGAAGAGAGACACAGGGGATGGAGAGGAGGAGGCCTAAGTGCTGCAAGTTAACGGCTCACCTTACTATGCAAGGCTCGCAGGCGATGAGCTCCTTTGACGCTCATCGCCTAAGTCGTATGCACCATGCAAAGTGTGACGACGTCTCGCAGTTTGACAATTATAATATGTGATTATTATTATAAATGAGTAAATATTTTATTAATGAACAACAAATAATTAAAATAACGGGCTCCTCTTATAAGGACATTCGAGTCCTAAGCCTGAAATTGTAAAGATCAACACAAGGACTGAGCTTGAGAATCCTAGAGAGATATCCACACAAGGAATAACCCTGAATATCGAGCTTGAGAATATACAATAACTGTATCTGTAAGGAAGATATATTCTGCCCTCATATTGATTTTGTGTGAAGAGATCTTAAGCTTATTTAGTCCAATGCCCCCATTCCATTCCCCATTGTCAGGCTCAGAGGAAACCGTCAGATTCAGAGGAGTGTCAGTTATACTCAGAGGAGTCTCAGTTATACTTAGTGGAGTCTCTGTCATGTTCAGTGGAGTTTCTTTCAGACTCAGTGGAGTGTTGGTCACATTTAGTGGAGTGTCGGCCATGTTCAGTGGAGTCTTGGTCACGCTGAGTGGAGTCTGGGTCACGCTCAGTGGAGTCTCAGTCATGTTCAGTGGAGTCTTGGTCACGCTCAGTGGAGTCTCGGTCACGCTCAGTGGAGTCTCAGTCATGTTCAGTGGAGTCTCGGTCACATTCAGTGGAGTCTCGGTCACGTTCAGTGGAGTCTTGGTCAAGCTCAGTGGAGTCTCGGTCAAGCTCAGTGGAGTCTCGGTCAAGCTCAGTGGAGTCTCGGTCATGTTCAGTGGAGTCTCGGTCACGCTCAGTGGAGTCTCGGTCACGCTCAGTGGAGTCTCTGTCACGCTCAGTGGAGTCTCGGTCACGTTCACTGGAGTCTCGGTCACGTTCACTGCAGTCTTGGTTAGACTCAGTGGAGTCTCGGTCACGTTCACTGCAGTCTTGGTTAGACTCAGTGGAGTCTCGGTCACGTTCACTGCAGTCTTGGTTAGACTCAGTAGAGTCTCGGTCACGTTCACTGGAGTCTCGGTCATGTTCAGTGGAGTCTTGGTCACACTCAGTGGAGTCTCTGTCATGTTCAGTGGAGTCTCTGTCATGTTTAGTGGAGTCTCGGTAACGCTCAGTGGAGTCTCGGTCACGTTCAGTGGAGTCTTGGTCAAGCTCAGTGGAGTCTCGGTCAAGCTCAGTGGAGTCTCGGTCAAGCTCAGTGGAGTCTCGGTCATGTTCAGTGGAGTCTCGGTCACGCTCAGTGGAGTCTCGGTCACGCTCAGTGGAGTCTCGGTCACGTTCACTGGAGTCTCGGTCACGTTCACTGCAGTCTTGGTTAGACTCAGTGGAGTCTCGGTCACGTTCACTGCAGTCTTGGTTAGACTCAGTGGAGTCTCGGTCACGTTCACTGCAGTCTTGGTTAGACTCAGTGGAGTCTCGGTCACGTTTACTGGAGTCTCGGTCATGTTCAGTGGAGTCTTGGTCACACTCAGTGGAGTCTCTGTCATGTTCAGTGGAGTCTCTGTCATGTTTAGTGGAGTCTCGGTAACGCTCAGTGGAGTCTCTGTCACGCTCAGTGGAGTCTCTGTCATGTTCAGTGGAGTCTCGGTCACGTTCACTGGAGTCTCGGTCACGTTCACTGGAGTCTCGGTCACGTTCACTGGAGTCTCGGTCACGTTCACTGGAGTCTCGGCCATGTTCAGTGGAGTCTTGGTTAGACTCAGTGGAGTCTCTGTCATGTTCAGTGGAGTCTCGGTCACGTTCACTGGAGTCTTGGTCACATTCAGTGGAGTCTCGGTCACGTTCACTGGAGTCTCGGTCACGTTCACTGGAGTCTCGGTCACGCTCAGTGGAATCTCGGTCACGTTCACTGGAGTCTCGGTCACGCCCAGTGGAGTCTTGGTCACGTTCACTGGAGTCTTGGTCACGCCCAGTGGAGTCTTGGTCACGCTCAGTGGAGTCTTGGTCATGCTCAGTGGAATCTCGGTCACGTTCACTGGAGTCTCGGTCACGCCCAGTGGAGTCTTGGTCACGCTCAGTGGAGTCTTGGTCATGCTCAGTGGAATCTCGGTCACGTTCACTGGAGTCTCGGTCACGCTCAGTGGAGTCTCGGTCATGTTCAGTGGAGTCTTGGTCACGCTCAGTGGAGTCTCGGTCACGTTCAGTGGAGTCTCGGTCACGCTCAGTGGAGTCTCGGTCACGTTCACTGGAGTCTCGGTCACGTTCACTGGAGTCTCAGTCACGTTCACTGGAGTCTCGGTCACGCCCAGTGGAGTCTCGGTCACGTTCACTGGAGTCTTGGTCACGCTCAGTGGAGTCTTGGTCATGCTCAGTGGAATCTCGGTCACGTTCACTGGAGTCTCGGTCACGCTCAGTGGAGTCTCGGTCACGCTCAGTGGAGTCTTGGTCACGCTCACTGGAGTCTCAGTCACGTTCAGTGGAGTCTCGGTCACGTTCAGTGGAGTCTCGGTCACGTTCAGTGGAGTCTCGGTCACGCTCAGTGGAGTCTCGGTCACGCTCAGTGGAGTCTCTGTCACGTTCATTGGAGTCTCGGTCACACTCAGTGGAGTCTCGGTCACGCTCAGTGGAGTCTCGGTCACGCACAGTGGCGTCTCGGTCACGCTCAGTGGCGTCTCGGTCACGCTCAGTGGAGTCTTGCTCAGACGCAGTGAAATCTCGGACTGACTCCACAATATCAATTTGAAAATGAATTGAGATTGTATTATTCATAAGTATAATATCCCACTCGGGACCCTCCATCCTCTCCACTTACCTGCACAGTATCAAATCCCAGGACCCCACTCATGCTCCCTGTCCCATACGATATAGACACATCTTCATGGCCAGACTGGAAGCTTGAGGATAACTGAGGGTTAAATCTCTGGTGATTTGCTGCAAGAAATTAGAAAAATGTCTTCACATTTATAGCATGAAAATATAAAACAATAATATAAATATAAATAATAACAAATATCAAATATCATATATATAGTTGTCGCATTTGTCTGTAATGCTCACAAAGTTACGGGCTCTCCCCTGCACCCATTGGGGCCCGCACCTGTCCCCATGGGCCTATTGCGGGCCTCTCGCGCCAACAAGGTAGAGGGGGGACAGGCGAGAGCCACAATGGGCGCAGGGGGAGAGACAGGGAGCCCGTAAGTAAGGTTGCAAGCTAATTTGCTGTTCAATTGGTGTCTTTTGGAGGCCTCTGGACGGCTTCCGAGTTACGGGCTAAAAAAATGGCGGCTGTAACTTTTTTTTCAAGCCTAAATTGCAAATCACTATTCAATTGCTCAATTTCCACAAGCCCTCAAATGTTTTCAAACCTATAAACGGCAAATGAGAGATAGAGGGGGTCAAAGAAAGACAGGGGGGGGGGCACAGGGGAGGGAGAGGGGGTAGAGACGAAGGGGAGAGATGGGGGAGAGGGGGAGAGACACAGGGGAGAGACAGCGGGGCAAAGAGATGCAGGAGAGGTAGAGAGGGGCAAAAAGAGACAGGGGAGAGAGAGGGGGGAAAGAAACACAGTGGAGTTGCAGAAGAGACACGGGGGAGAGGAGGAAAGATACACAGGGCAAGGAGAGGGGGGAAAGAAGCACAGTGGAGGGAGGGGAGAGACACAGGGGAGGGAATGGCAGAAGAGACATGAGGGAGAAAAATTAAATATTATCACGTCATTTGTGACAGGAGGCCCGCAATCGGTGCCAAGGACACTCATTACAAGGCAGGCAATGGGTGTTGAAGGCGCTCATTGCAAGGCTCGCAGAGAGGAGAGAGAAGAGGGAGGGAAAGGACACGGAAAATGGGAAAGAAAGAGGGAGAAGCCGTGCATAGCGAGGCTCACATCGGTGCCGTCATTTTTGACCGGCAAGCCGCTAGTAAAATCACATTGTCAAATTGCGATTGGTCGTCACGCTTGCGTGCCTGGCAAAGCGAGGCAAGCAGTTGAGGCATTGAAAGCCTTCCGAGTTTGCAGGAGAATCGGAAAACACGAAAAACAAGAACAATAATAAAAAAAAAAAAACACATTCACACACAGCACAGGGGGAGACCCAGGACGCCGGGGAGTGAGGTTGCAAGCGATTTTGAGCCTTATTTGACGTGTTTCGTCACTCGAAAATCGGCTAAGCGAGAAAAAAAATGGCAGACGAAAAGCGGCCGTACAGTAGGCAGGAGGAAAGGTCTGCGATGAGCGCCGAAGGTGCTCAGAGAAGCAAACAGCATTGCCTGGCTTACAATTTTACGCTATAAAATATAAATTAAAATATAATATTATAATATAAATATAAAATAATAACAAATATAAAATAATAATATAACTATAAAATACGGTAATAAAATAAATATAAAATAATAATAAAAATATTAAATAATATAAATATAAACTAATAATAAATAATACAAATAATATAATAAATATAAAATAATAATAAATAATAAAAATAATACAATTTATAAAAAATTATAATAATTTTACAAATCTATCACGACATATCACAACATATTATTTATTGACCTTTGGCTTTTATTTGTTTTTTTTACTATATTTTGAAAAATAAATAAAACTTTGAGTCTAAGAGCATAATTAACCAGAACATATTTTGTTGTTTAGTCATTCAGTTGTGTTCAACTCTCCATGACTATGGATGGCAGCACGCCAGGTACATCTCTCAGTCACTGCCCCTCTGTGCTCTGTTAAGCTCATGTTCATTGCTTCAAGGAAATAATCTATTCATCTCTGTCTCTGCCTCGCGGCGGCGTTTACCCGGCAGAGCTGGAGCTCGTTGTGTGTCATCGCGTTGGCGCCTGGGGGGCGTGACGTCCGCCAGTTTCGCGGCCTGCAGAAGGAGTCCCACCCTTCCATCCCTTTTAGTCGGTTAGGAGAAGTTATGTTGGAATGAGGTTATTTGTTAATAAAAAAAGAGAATATATTAAAATGAAGAAGAATATTTTACGTTAATATAGACCGTGGAGACAGTGGCCCGTATTATGTGTTTGTTTCAATTTCTGGTGTTGGCGGGAGTTGAGTCGCCCGGCCCACTGGTCTAAATGTAAGTGATCCCACCTCACGGGCGTGCTTAAGTTTAAGCATTCGGGGCCTTGCGTACGGGCCCAAGGCGTGAGATAACTGTCCATGGCCGGGCTCCTCCTCCGATTACGGCAGGATATGGTAAATTATGGTTACTATGTTATAACGTAAATAAAAGCTGTGGCCCGTTTTCACCCATTTCCATTTAGTTAAAAGGGGTAGCCCAAATGGATCATGCCTGGGTAAAGAGTCTTCTCCAGTGAATCCTGTCTCCTCATGATAGGGACAAAATATTTGAGCTTCAGCCTTATGATTATACCTTCCAGTGAACAGTTCGTCTTCATTTTCTGTAGTACTGATTTTTTGGATCTTCTCGCAGTCCAAGGGACTCTAAGTAGTCTTCTCCAACAGCACAGTTCAAAGACGTCAATTTTCTTACTATGCGGACCTTCTTCTTGCACCTTCAGTCTTTCCCAGCATTGGACGTCGCGGGACGTTTGTTTATAATGTAATATCTTTGTTTTTTACTAGCTTGTCCAAGTTTCTCCACAGAAGCAAATGTCTTTTCATTTCATGGCTACAGTCACCATCTGCAGAGATCTTGGTTCCCAGGAAAATAAAATCTGTCACTGCCTCCACTTCTTCCCTGTTTATTTGCCAGGAAGTGAGATTGTCGTTTGCCATGATCTTCGTCTTTTTAACTTTGAGCACCAGGCCAGCTTTTGCACTCTCTTCCTTCACCCTCAAAAAAAATACACACACAGCAAGGGGGGACACCCAGGACCTCTGGAAATGAGGTTACACCCCAATTTAAATACAATTTAAAGATGTTCGCCACTCGAAAATCCCCTAAGAAAGAAAAAATGGCCGCCGAATAAAACGAAAACGAGGCTACACAACCCCTAAGCACGCAAAAAAAAACGCCAAGCACATACGCCTTTTACATAGACCCGTACAACCTACTAAATACACTATTAGGAAGCACGCTAAATGCTCCAGACCCGCGTAACACATACACAATCGCCGCCATTTTACACTAACTGCAAACTAATAACGTTACCATTACAAAATGCCCAATTACACAGCTAAACACACGGCTTCCCCTCGCGCGCAGCCTATTTACACTACACACTGCGCACATTGCTGACACTTACACTGAAAACACACATTGTATGCTGCAGGAACATCAAAACAGATTGTCAGCTCTTCAGCACAATGCTTCATGCATATATTACTTACAAATAGGTAAAGTATATTAATTTATAGTATTAGTAATTAATTAATTAACTTTACAAAATACATAGACAGAAAAAAAATACACAACAGAATCCCATTGCGAGCACATCTACACCAAGGGAGAGGCTCGCAATGCGACCCAAGAGGCCATCAGCGCAAACCTTGCAATGAGCGTCAAAGGAGCTCTGATAACCAAAAATACACCAACCAAGAGGCTCGCAATGAGCGCCGAAAGTACTCACACGACCAAAACACTTACTTTGTGTACCAAACAGCATTACCTGCCTTACAATTCTATTGCCGCTAGTGATATCACACCGTAAAGTAGATCATAAACAATGATAATATGGATTCCTCTATAGATTAGTTTTATATATAAAGGGTGTGATTATATGATATCATAATATAAAGTATATAATGGAAAATGATAATATGGATTCCTCTATATATAGTGTTATTTGTGAAGGGCGTGATTATATATGACGTCATAACTGGATACTCACCGAAGGTTCCACTAGAGCAGATCATAGAAAATAATATGGATTCCTCCATAGATAATGTTATTTATAGAGGGTATGGATATATGGTAATATTATTTGATACTCACTGCAGGCCATACTAGAGCAGGACACCGAGGGCACCCACAGGTTGGCAGATCCCGTATCAAATACTACTTTGAATTCTTGAGGGGGCGTTCCAATGGAAATTGTTCCAAAATATTCATTCTGTGAATTAAAGTTAATGTGTGTTATTGTCACAAAATAATCTATTGTATAAATATAATACACTTTATGTTATAGACTAGAGATACTGCGAAACTCGTGTATAATATGATGTACCCCAAAGTAACACACGTTATCTTAGTCTTATCATGATGTTCCCCAAAGAAGGTCTAACACACACTTTATCTTAGTCTTATCATGATGTACCCCAAAGAAGGTCTAACACGCACTTTATCTTAGTCTTATCATGATGTTCCCCAAAGAAGGTCTAACACGCACTTTATCTTAGTCTTATCATGATGTTCCCCAAAGAAGGTCTAATACGCACTTTATCTTAGTCTTATCATGATGTACCCCAAAGAAGGTCTAACACGCACATTATCTTAGTCTTATCATGATGTTCCCCAAAGAAGGTCTAACACACACTTTGTCTTAGTCTTATCATGATGTTCCCCAAAGAAGGTCTAACACACACTTAATCTTAGTCTTATTATGATGTTCCCCAAAGAAGGTCTAACACGCACTTTATCTTAGTCTTATCATGATGTTCCCCAAAGAAGGTCTAACACGCACTTTATCTTAGTCTTATCATGATGTTCCCCAAAGAAGGTCTAACACGCACTTTATCTTAGTCTTATCATGATGTACCCCAAAGAAGGTCTAACACGCACATTATCTTAGTCTTATCATGATGTTCCCCAAAGAAGGTCTAACACGCACTTTATCTTAGTCTTATCATGATGTTCCCCAAAGAAGGTCTAACACGCACTTTATCTTAGTCTTATCATGATGTTCCCCAAAGAAGGTCTAACACGCACTTTATCTTAGTCTTATCATGATGTTCCCCAAAGAAGGTCTAACACGCACTTTATCTTAGTCTTATCATGATGTACCCCAAAGAAGGTCTAACACGCACTTTATCTTAGTCTTATCATGATGTTCCCCAAAGAAGGTCTAACACGCACTTTATCTTAGTCTTATCATGATGTTCCCCAAAGAAGGTCTAACACGCACTTTATCTTAGTCTTATCATGATGTTCCCCAAAGAAGGTCTAACACGCACATTATCTTAGTCTTATCATGATGTTCCCCAAAGAAGGTCTAACACGCACTTTATCTTAGTCTTATCATGATGTTCCCCAAAGAAGGTACAAAGCTGTGTGAGTGAAAGAGATTGTCCATCACAATCCGGGTTTAGCATTAAATAAACTTTTGTGCAGCTGTAAGACACTGAACATTCATATAATATAACAAATCCATCTCCCTTCTTACTCAACCTCCCCAACACTCATCAGTCAAAATAACACCCCCTTTGGCTCAAAGCCAGCAGAAACTGTTAGCAAATAACCAGAGTCATGCTTCTTCGTGATTTTCTCTGCAAACATTTGTAAACTCATGGACACCTCCACCGGGACATGCTCACGGACCACTCCACTCAGACATGCTCACGGACACCTCCACTCAGACATGCCCAACATACTCATGGACACCTCAACTCAGACATGCTCATGGACACAGCCACTCAGACATGCTCATAGACACCTCTACTCAGACATGCTCATAGACACCTCCACTCAGACATGCTCATTGATACCTCCACTTAGACATGGTTACAGATACCTCCACTCGTCATGCTCATGGAAACCTTCACTCAGAAATGCTCATGGACACCTTCACTCAGACATGCTCATGGACACCTCAACTCAGACATGCTCACAGACACCTCCACTCTGACATTCTAATGGACAACTTCACTCAGACATACTCATGGATACCTCCACTCAGGCATGCCAACGGACCGTTCCACTCAGACATACCCAAGGACACCTCCACTCAGACATACTCATGGATACCTCCACTCAGGCATGCCAACGGACCGTTCCACTCAGACATGCCCAAGGACACTCAGAAATGCTCATGAACACCTCCACTCAGACATGCTCATGAACACCTTAACTTTGACATGCTAATGGATGCCTGCACTCAGTCATGCCCCGGGACAACTCCATTTAGTCATGATAACGGACACTCCTCCTCTCACGCATGCTCATGGGTTGCAATGTAAAGACAACTATATGACACAAGACTCACATCCATGTAATTAACTAATGGTTCTCTGGTGGCTTCATTAAACATTGGGAAATATTTACTGGCCAGGTCTCCGGATGGTACATCATGAATTCCATGTTCATGCAGAGTCCTTCTTAGAGACTTCTCCTTAGTCAGTGGGACTCTAAGAAGAAAGATAAATTGTGAGTTGTTACTGAGACACAAACAGAAGAAATCATTTCAGCTATCATCCTAATAATACCAAATCCAACTCTCACTGAAATAATAACCCCATCAAACAGCATTCAATAATGAACCAACTCCATCTTCAGTAATCTTCAGTCAATTTAAGATTGACTCTTATTCCCCCAAGGATGAGGCATCTTTATAATGACCCAACGTTCATATTGGTAATGATACCTACAAACAGTAAAGACCAACTCCCACTTCAGAACTTACCATTTGTAATAATTACCCATATTTTCACTTATTTTTTTGACCCCATCTACTTCTGAAAGAATGATTGACCCACTAATCCTATTTCTGACGAGCATGAGCTATCTGAATAAAGATTCAACCACAAGCCTTATAATAAGCTCAACTCTACCCAACAATGACACTAAAAGTCAGCCACATTATAATCCCAACTCCCATCTTCATAATGAGATCTACACCCACCACATCAAAGATTAAAATCCTATCCTACACAAATGATTACACAAACCATCACCACACTAACAGCCAGCCACATTGTAATCCCAACTCCCAATACTGAGATCAACACCCACCATAACAAATATTCAACTCCCATTTTGTGCATAGCTACACCAACTGCCACCACAATAATGACAACTACCATCCTACGAAAATGGTGACATGACACCTCACCACAATAATGACACCAAGTCCCTCCTACACAAATGGTTACACTAACCATACCCACAATGACACCACCCATGCTGTGCAGATGGCTATAACAACCCTCACTGCAATGACACTATTCCCCATCCTACATAGTTACATGAAACGTCACCACAATAATTGCGCTAACTCCTATGCAAATGGTTACACCAACCCTCCCCATAATAATGACAACTCTTATTATATGCAAACTGTCGCACAAACCGTCACCACAATAACACTAACAGACAGCCACATCCTAATGCTGAGATCTACACCCACCATAACAAAGATTCAACTCCCAATCTAAGCATATAGTTACACCACAATAATGACACCAACTTTCATCCTACGGAAAATGGTTACACGACACCTCACCACAATAATGACACCAACTCCCAACCTACACAAATGGTTACACCGACCTTCACTACAATAATGACACCAACTTCCACCCTACACAAATGGTTACACCAACCTTCACTACAATAATGACACCAACTCCCAACCTACACAAATGGTTAAACGACACCTCACCACAATAATGACACGAACTCCCATCCTATACAAATGGTTACACCAACCTTCACTACAATAATGACACCAACTCCCACCCTACAGAAATGGTTACACCAACCTTCACTACAATAATGACACCAACTCCCAACCTACACAAATGGTTACCGTAACGGAAGCCATCACTGTTTTACCCTGTTTTATGGTTATGGTTAAAATATGATCACATTGCTGTACTGTAGATATGTTGTTTTATGTTCTACAGAATATATTGGTTCAGAATATTACAGCTACTAGGCTAATAGATAATCCTATTACAGAGACTCCTCATAAGATAAGGAAGTCTATTGTATAAAGTGTTTTCATTATGAGACATAGAACAAAGAAGTATAATCTGATCAATGTCTGATTGTATCAAAGTAGCCAGGTAGCCTCAGGGAGGTGTGACCCACCTATTGTCCCTCTATGTGTATTGTGTGGCAAACTATGGGGGATGTGTATTGCCTGTGGGAAGAGATATGTATATATATTTCTGCACAACAAAATAAAGAGAGTATTCTTTAACTCCCAATTGAGTGTCGTCCAATATGGGAGGTTGGGGATGGTGAGACTGTAGTGCTTCTTGGATATTTTACCGTATACCAGCGGAGATATTGGATTCGTGTTCCAACTCTGTTACAGTTACACCAACCTTCACTAGAATAATGACACCAACTCCCAACCTACACAAATGGTTACACCAACCTTCACTACAATAATGACACCAACTCCCAACCTACACAAATGGTTACACTAACATTCACTACAATAATGACACCAACTCCCTTCCTACACAAATGGTTACACCAACCTTCACTACAATAATGACACCAACTCCCAACCTACACAAATGGTTACACTAACATTCACTACAATAATGACACCAACTCCCTTCCTACACAAATGGTTACACCAACCTTCACCACAATAATGACACCAACTCCCAACCTACACAAATGGTTGCACTAACATTCACTACAATAATGACACCAACTCCCTTCCTACACAAATGGTTACACCAACCTTCACTAGAATAATGACAACAACTCCCTTCCTACCAAATGGTTACACCAACCTTCACCACAATAATGCCACCAACTGCCATCTACACAAATGGTTACACTAACATTCACCACAATAAGCCACAACTGCCATCTACACAAATGGTTACACTAACATTCACCACAATAATGACACCAACTCCCATCCTACACAAATGGTTACACCAACGTTCACTACAATAATGACACCAACTCCCAACCTACACAAATGGTTACACCAACCTTCACTACAATAATGACACCAACACCCAACATACACAAATGGTTACACCAACCTTCACTACAATAATGACACCAACTCCCAACCTACACAAATGGTTACACTAACCTTCACTACAATAATGCCACCAACTCCCAACCTACACAAATGGTTACACCAACCTTCACTACAATAATGACACCAACTTCCATCCTACACAAATGGTTACACCGACCTTCACTACAATAATGACACCAACTCCCAACCTACACAAATGGTTACACCGACCTTCACTACAATAATGACACCAACTCCCATCCTATACAAATGGTTACACCTACCTTCACTACAATAATGACACCAACTCCCTTCCTACACAAATGGTTACACGACACCTCACCACAATAATGACACCAACTCCCATCCTACACAAATGGTTACACCGACCTTCACTACAATAATGACACCAACACCCATCCTACACAAATGGTTACACCAAAATTCACTACAATAATGACACCAACTCCCAACCTACACAAATGGTTACACCAACCTTCACCCCAATAATGACACCAACTCCCAACCTACACAAATGGTTACACAAACCTTCACCCCAATAATGACACCAACTCCCATCCTACACAAATGGTTACACTAACCTTCACCACAATAATGACACCAACTCCCTTCCTACACAAATGGTTACACCAACCTTCACTACAATAATGACACCAACTCCCATCCTACACAAATGGTTACACCAACCTTCACTAGAATAATGATACCAACTGCCATCCTACACAAATGGTTACACCGACCTTCACTACAATAATGACACCAACTGCCATCCTACACAAATGGTTACACCGACCTTCACTACAATAATGACACCAACTGCCATCCTACACAAATGGTTACACCAACCTTCACTACAATAATGACACCAACTCCCAACATACACAAATGGCTACACTAACCTTCACCACAATAATGACACCAACTCCCAACCTACACAAATGGTTACACCAGCCTTCACTACAATAATGACACCAACTCCCAACATACACAAATGGTTACACCAACCTTCACTACAATAATGACACCAACTCCCAACCTACACAAATGGTTACACCAACCTTCACTACAATAATGACACCAACTCCCAACATACACAAATGGTTACACCAACCTTCACTACAATAATGACACCAACTCCCAACCTACACAAATGGTTACACTAACCTTCACTACAATAATGCCACCAACTCCCAACCTACACAAATAGTTACACCGACCTTCACTACAATAATAACACCAACTCCCATCCTATACAAATGGTTACACCGACCTTCACTACAATAATGACACCAACTCCCAACCTACACAAATGGTTACACCGACCTTCACTACAATAATGACACCAACTCCCATCCCATACAAATGGTTACACCAACCTTCACTACAATAATGACACCAACTCCCTTCCTACACAAATGGTTACACGACACCTCACCACAATAATGACACCAACTCCCATCCTACACAAATGGTTACACCAACCTTCACTACAATAATGCCACCAACTCCCAACCTACACAAATGGTTACACCAACCTTCACTACAATAATGACACCAACTCCCAACATACACAAATGGTTACACTAACCTTCACTACAATAATGACACCAACTCCCATCCTACACAAATGGTTACACCAACCTTCACTACAATAATGACACCAAATCCCAACCTACACAAATAGTTACACCAACCTTCACCCCAATAATGACACCAACTCCCATCCTACACAAATGGTTACACCAACCTTCACTACAATAATGACACCAACTCCCATCCTACACAAATGGTTATGCAAACCATCACTACAATAATGACACCAACTGCCATCCTACACAAATGGTTACACCAACCTTCACTACAATAATGACACCAACTGCCATCCTACACAAATGGTTACACCAACCTTCACTACAATAATGACACCAACTCCCAACCTACACAAATGGTTACACTAACATTCACTACAATAATGACACCAACTCCCTTCCTACACAAATGGTTACACCAACCTTCACCACAATAATGACACCAACTCCCAACCTACACAAATGGTTACACTAACATTCACTACAATAATGACACCAACTCCCTTCCTACACAAATGGTTACACCAACCTTCACTAGAATAATGACAACAACTCCCTTCCTACTAAATGGTTACACCAACCTTCACCACAATAATGCCACCAACTGCCATCTACACAAATGGTTACACTAACATTCACTACAATAATGCCACCAACTGCCATCTACACAAATGGTTACACTAACATTCACCACAATAATGACACCAACTCCCATCCTACACAAATGGTTACACCAACCTTCACTACAATAATGACACCAACTCCCAACATACACAAATGGTTACACCAACCTTCACTACAATAATGCCACCAACTCCCAACCTACACAAATGGTTACACTAACCTTCACTACAATAATGCCACCAACTCCCACCCTACACAAATTGTTACACCAACCTTCACTACAATAATGACACCAACTCCCATCCTACACAAATGGTTACACCGACCTTCAATACAATAATGACACCAACTCCCAACCTACACAAATGGTTACACCGACCTTCACTACAATAATGACACCAACTTCCACCCTACACAAATGGTTACACCAACCTTCACTACAATAATGACACCAACTCCCAACCTACACAAATGGTTAAACGACACCTCACCACAATAATGACACGAACTCCCATCCTATACAAATGGTTACACCAACCTTCACTACAATAATGACACCAACTCCCACCCTACAGAAATGGTTACACCAACCTTCACTACAATAATGACACCAACTCCCAACCTACACAAATGGTTACCGTAACGGAAGCCATCACTGTTTTACCCTGTTTTATGGTTATGGTTAAAATATGATCACATTGCTGTACTGTAGATATGTTGTTTTATGTTCTACAGAATATATTGGTTCAGAATATTACAGCTACTAGGCTAATAGATAATCCTATTACAGAGACTCCTCATAAGATAAGGACGTCTATTGTATAAAGTGTTTTCATTATGAGACATAGAACAAAGAAGTATAATCTGATCAATGTCTGATTGTATCAAAGTAGCCAGGTAGCCTCAGGGAGGTGTGACCCACCTATTGTCCCTCTATGTGTATTGTGTGGCCAACTATGCGGGATGTGTATTGCCTGTGGGAAGAGATATGTATATATATTTCTGCACAACAAAATAAAGAGAGTATTCTTTAACTCCCAATTGAGTGTCGTCCAATATGGGAGGTTGGGGATGGTGAGACTGTAGTGCTTCTTGGATATTTTACCGTATACCAGCGGAGATATTGGATTCGTGTTCCAACTCTGTTACAGTTACACCAACCTTCACTAGAATAATGACACCAACTCCCAACCTACACAAATGGTTACACCAACCTTCACTACAATAATGACACCAACTCCCAACCTACACAAATGGTTACACTAACATTCACTACAATAATGACACCAACTCCCTTCCTACACAAATGGTTACACTAACATTCACTACAATAATGACACCAACTCCCTTCCTACACAAATGGTTACACCAACCTTCACCACAATAATGACACCAACTCCCAACCTACACAAATGGTTGCACTAACATTCACTACAATAATGACACCAACTCCCTTCCTACACAAATGGTTACACCAACCTTCACTAGAATAATGACAACAACTCCCTTCCTACCAAATGGTTACACCAACCTTCACCACAATAATGCCACCAACTGCCATCTACACAAATGGTTACACTAACATTCACCACAATAAGCCACAACTGCCATCTACACAAATGGTTACACTAACATTCACCACAATAATGACACCAACTCCCATCCTACACAAATGGTTACACCAACCTTCACTACAATAATGACACCAACTCCCAACCTACACAAATGGTTACACTAACCTTCACTACAATAATGACACCAACACCCAACATACACAAATGGTTACACCAACCTTCACTACAATAATGACACCAACTCCCTTCCTACACAAATGGTTACACCAACCTTCACTAGAATAATGACAACAACTCCCTTCCTACTAAATGGTTACACCAACCTTCACCACAATAATGCCACCAACTGCCATCTACACAAATGGTTACACTAACATTCACTACAATAATGCCACCAACTGCCATCTACACAAATGGTTACACTAACATTCACCACAATAATGACACCAACTCCCATCCTACACAAATGGTTACACCAACCTTCACTACAATAATGACACCAACTCCCAACATACACAAATGGTTACACCAACCTTCACTACAATAATGCCACCAACTCCCAACCTACACAAATGGTTACACTAACCTTCACTACAATAATGCCACCAACTCCCACCCTACACAAATTGTTACACCAACCTTCACTACAATAATGACACCAACTCCCATCCTACACAAATGGTTACACCGACCTTCAATACAATAATGACACCAACTCCCAACCTACACAAATGGTTACACCAACCTTCACTACAATAATGACACCAACTTCCACCCTACACAAATGGTTACACCAACCTTCACTACAATAATGACACCAACTCCCAACCTACACAAATGGTTAAACGACACCTCACCACAATAATGACACGAACTCCCATCCTATACAAATGGTTACACCAACCTTCACTACAATAATGACACCAACTCCCACCCTACAGAAATGGTTACACCAACCTTCACTACAATAATGACACCAACTCCCAACCTACACAAATGGTTACCGTAACGGAAGCCATCACTGTTTTACCCTGTTTTATGGTTATGGTTAAAATATGATCACATTGCTGTACTGTAGATATGTTGTTTTATGTTCTACAGAATATATTGGTTCAGAATATTACAGCTACTAGGCTAATAGATAATCCTATTACAGAGACTCCTCATAAGATAAGGAAGTCTATTGTATAAAGTGTTTTCATTATGAGACATAGAACAAAGAAGTATAATCTGATCAATGTCTGATTGTATCAAAGTAGCCAGGTAGCCTCAGGGAGGTGTGACCCACCTATTGTCCCTCTATGTGTATTGTGTGGCCAACTATGCGGGATGTGTATTGCCTGTGGGAAGAGATATGTATATATATTTCTGCACAACAAAATAAAGAGAGTATTCTTTAACTCCCAATTGAGTGTCGTCCAATATGGGAGGTTGGGGATGGTGAGACTGTAGTGCTTCTTGGATATTTTACCGTATACCAGCGGAGATATTGGATTCGTGTTCCAACTCTGTTACAGTTACACCAACCTTCACTAGAATAATGACACCAACTCCCAACCTACACAAATGGTTACACCAACCTTCACTACAATAATGACACCAACTCCCAACCTACACAAATGGTTACACTAACATTCACTACAATAATGACACCAACTCCCTTCCTACACAAATGGTTACACTAACATTCACTACAATAATGACACCAACTCCCTTCCTACACAAATGGTTACACCAACCTTCACCACAATAATGACACCAACTCCCAACCTACACAAATGGTTGCACTAACATTCACTACAATAATGACACCAACTCCCTTCCTACACAAATGGTTACACCAACCTTCACTAGAATAATGACAACAACTCCCTTCCTACCAAATGGTTACACCAACCTTCACCACAATAATGCCACCAACTGCCATCTACACAAATGGTTACACTAACATTCACCACAATAAGCCACAACTGCCATCTACACAAATGGTTACACTAACATTCACCACAATAATGACACCAACTCCCATCCTACACAAATGGTTACACCAACCTTCACTACAATAATGACACCAACTCCCAACCTACACAAATGGTTACACTAACCTTCACTACAATAATGACACCAACACCCAACATACACAAATGGTTACACCAACCTTCACTACAATAATGACACCAACTCCCAACCTACACAAATGGTTACACTAACCTTCACTACAATAATGCCACCAACTCCCAACCTACACAAATGGTTACACCAACCTTCACTACAATAATGACACCAACTTCCATCCTACACAAATGGTTACACCGACCTTCACTACAATAATGACACCAACTCCCAACCTACACAAATGGTTACACCGACCTTCACTACAATAATGACACCAACTCCCATCCTATACAAATGGTTACACCTACCTTCACTACAATAATGACACCAACTCCCTTCCTACACAAATGGTTACACGACACCTCACCACAATAATGACACCAACTCCCATCCTACACAAATGGTTACACCGACCTTCACTACAATAATGACACCAACACCCATCCTACACAAATGGTTACACCAAAATTCACTACAATAATGACACCAACTCCCAACCTACACAAATGGTTACACCAACCTTCACCCCAATAATGACACCAACTCCCAACCTACACAAATGGTTACACAAACCTTCACCCCAATAATGACACCAACTCCCATCCTACACAAATGGTTACACTAACCTTCACCACAATAATGACACCAACTCCCTTCCTACACAAATGGTTACACCAACCTTCACTACAATAATGACACCAACTCCCATCCTACACAAATGGTTACACCAACCTTCACTAGAATAATGATACCAACTGCCATCCTACACAAATGGTTACACCGACCTTCACTACAATAATGACACCAACTGCCATCCTACACAAATGGTTACACCGACCTTCACTACAATAATGACACCAACTGCCATCCTACACAAATGGTTACACCAACCTTCACTACAATAATGACACCAACTCCCAACATACACAAATGGCTACACTAACCTTCACCACAATAATGACACCAACTCCCAACCTACACAAATGGTTACACCAGCCTTCACTACAATAATGACACCAACTCCCAACATACACAAATGGTTACACCAACCTTCACTACAATAATGACACCAACTCCCAACCTACACAAATGGTTACACCAACCTTCACTACAATAATGACACCAACTCCCAACATACACAAATGGTTACACCAACCTTCACTACAATAATGACACCAACTCCCAACCTACACAAATGGTTACACTAACCTTCACTACAATAATGCCACCAACTCCCAACCTACACAAATAGTTACACCGACCTTCACTACAATAATAACACCAACTCCCATCCTATACAAATGGTTACACCGACCTTCACTACAATAATGACACCAACTCCCAACCTACACAAATGGTTACACCGACCTTCACTACAATAATGACACCAACTCCCATCCCATACAAATGGTTACACCAACCTTTACTACAATAATGACACCAACTCCCTTCCTACACAAATGGTTACACGACACCTCACCACAATAATGACACCAACTCCCATCCTACACAAATGGTTACACCAACCTTCACTACAATAATGCCACCAACTCCCAACCTACACAAATGGTTACACCAACCTTCACTACAATAATGACACCAACTCCCAACATACACAAATGGTTACACTAACCTTCACTACAATAATGACACCAACTCCCATCCTACACAAATGGTTACACCAACCTTCACTACAATAATGACACCAAATCCCAACCTACACAAATAGTTACACCAACCTTCACCCCAATAATGACACCAACTCCCATCCTACACAAATGGTTACACCAACCTTCACTACAATAATGACACCAACTCCCATCCTACACAAATGGTTATGCAAACCATCACTACAATAATGACACCAACTGCCATCCTACACAAATGGTTACACCAACCTTCACTACAATAATGACACCAACTGCCATCCTACACAAATGGTTACACCAACCTTCACTACAATAATGACACCAACTCCCAACCTACACAAATGGTTACACTAACATTCACTACAATAATGACACCAACTCCCTTCCTACACAAATGGTTACACCAACCTTCACCACAATAATGACACCAACTCCCAACCTACACAAATGGTTACACTAACATTCACTACAATAATGACACCAACTCCCTTCCTACACAAATGGTTACACCAACCTTCACTAGAATAATGACAACAACTCCCTTCCTACTAAATGGTTACACCAACCTTCACCACAATAATGCCACCAACTGCCATCTACACAAATGGTTACACTAACATTCACTACAATAATGCCACCAACTGCCATCTACACAAATGGTTACACTAACATTCACCACAATAATGACACCAACTCCCATCCTACACAAATGGTTACACCAACCTTCACTACAATAATGACACCAACTCCCAACATACACAAATGGTTACACCAACCTTCACTACAATAATGCCACCAACTCCCAACCTACACAAATGGTTACACTAACCTTCACTACAATAATGCCACCAACTCCCACCCTACACAAATTGTTACACCAACCTTCACTACAATAATGACACCAACTCCCATCCTACACAAATGGTTACACCGACCTTCAATACAATAATGACACCAACTCCCAACCTACACAAATGGTTACACCGACCTTCACTACAATAATGACACCAACTCCCATCCTATACAAATGGTTACACCTACCTTCACTACAATAATGACACCAACTCCCTTCCTACACAAATGGTTACACGACACCTCACCACAATAATGACACCAACTCCCATCCTACACAAATGGTTACACCGACATTCACTACAATAATGACACCAACTCCCATCCTACACAAATGGTTACACCAACCTTCACTACAATAATGACACCAACTCCCAACCTACACAAATGGTTACACCAACCTTCACCCCAATAATGACACCAACTCCCATCCTACACAAATATTTACACTAACCTTCACCACAATAATGCCACCAACTCCCATCCTACACAAATGGTTACACAAACCTTCACTACAATAATGACACCAACTCCCTTCCTACACAAATGGTTACACCAACCTTCACTACAATAATGACACCAACTCCCATCCTACACAAATGTTTACACCAACCTTCACTAGAATAATGACACCAACTGCCATCCTACACAAATGGTTACACCAACCTTCACTACAATAATGACACCAACTGCCATCCTACTCAAATGGTTACACCGACCTTCACTACAATAATGACACCAACTGCCATCCTACACAAATGGTTACACCAACCTTCACTACAATAATGACACCAACTCCCATCCTACACAAATGGTTACACCAACCTTCACTACAATAATGACACCAACTCCCAACATACACAAATGGTTACATTAACCTTCACTACAATAATGACACCAACTCCCAACCTACACAAATGGTTACACTAACCTTCACTACAATAATGCCACCAACTCCCAACCTACACAAATGGTTACACTAATCTTCACTACAATAATGACACCAACTCCCATCCTACACAAATGGTTACACCAACCTTCACTACAATAATGACACCAACTCATAACCTACACAAATGGTTACACCAACCTTCACCCCAATAATGACACCAACTCCCATCCTACACAAATGGTTACACTAACCTTCACCCCAATAATGACACCAACTCCCATCCTACACAAATGGTTACACGACACCTCACCACAATAATGACACCAACTGCCATCCTACACAAATGGTTACACAAACCTTCACTACAAAATTGACACCAACTCCCTTCCTACACAAATGGTTACACCAACCTTCACTACAATAATGACACCAACTCCCATCCTACACAAATGGTTACACCAACCTTCACTAGAATAATGACACCAACTCCCAACCTGCACAAATGGTTACACGACACCTCACCACAATAATGACACCAACTGCCATCCTACACAAATGGTTACACGACACCTCACCACAATAATGACACCAACTGCCATCCTACACAAATGGTTACACCAACCTTCACTACAATAATGACACCAACTCCCATCCTACACAAATGGTTACACAAACCTTCACTACAATAATGACACAAACTCCCTTCCTACACAAATGGTTACACCAACCTTCACTACAATAATGACACCAACTCCCATCCTACACAAATGGTTACACCAACCTTCACTACAATAATGACACCAACTCCCTTCCTACACAGATGGTTACACGACACCTCACCACAATAATGACACCAACTCCCAACCTGCACAAATGGTTACACGACACCTCACCACAATAATGACACCAACTGCCATCCTACACAAATGGTTACACGACACCTCACCACAATAATGCCACCAACTCCCATCCTACACAAATGGTTACACCAACCTTCACTACAATAATGACACCAACTCCCATCCTACACAAATGGTTATGCAAACCATCACTACAATAATGACACCAACTGCCATCCTACACAAATGGTTACACCAACCTTCACTACAATAATGACACCAACTGCCATCCTACACAAATGGTTACACCAACCTTCACTACAATAATGACACCAACTCCAAACCTACACAAATGGTTACACTAATCTTCACTACAATAATGACACCAACTCCCATCCTACACAAATGGTTACACCAACCTTCACTACAATAATGACACCAACTCCCATCCTACACAAATGGTTACACTAACCTTCACCCCAATAATGACACCAACTCCCATCCTACACAAATGGTTACACGACACCTCACCACAATAATGACACCAACTGCCATCCTACACAAATGGTTACACGACACCTCACCACAATAATGACACCAACTGCCATCCTACACAAATGGTTACACCAACCTTCACCACAATAATGCCACCAACTGCCATCTACACAAATGGTTACACTAACATTCACTACAATAATGCCACCAACTGCCATCTACACAAATGGTTACACTAACATTCACCACAATAATGACACCAACTCCCATCCTACACAAATGGTTACACCAACCTTCACTACAATAATGACACCAACTCCCAACATACACAAATGGTTACACCAACCTTCACTACAATAATGCCACCAACTCCCAACCTACACAAATGGTTACACTAACCTTCACTACAATAATGCCACCAACTCCCAACCTACACAAATGGTTACACCAACCTTCACTACAATAATGACACCAACTCCCATCCTACACAAATGGTTACACCGACCTTCAATACAATAATGACACAAACTCCCAACCTACACAAATGGTTACACTAACATTCACTACAATAATGACACCAACTCCCTTCCTACACAAATGGTTACACGACACCTCACCACAATAATGACACCAACTCCCATCCTACACAAATGGTTACACCGACATTCACTACAATAATGACACCAACTCCCATCCTACACAAATGGTTACACCAACCTTCACCCCAATAATGACACCAACTCCCATCCTACACAAATGGTTACACTAACCTTCACCACAATAATGCCACCAACTCCCATCCTACACAAATGGTTACACAAACCTTCACTACAATAATGACACCAACTCCCTTCCTACACAAATGGTTACACCAACCTTCACTACAATAATGACACCAACTCCCATCCTACACAAATGTTTACACCAACCTTCACTAGAATAATGACACCAACTGCCATCCTACACAAATGGTTACACCAACCTTCACTACAATAATGACACCAACTGCCATCTACACAAATGGTTACACTAACCTTCACTACAATAATGCCACCAACTCCCATCCTACCAAATGGTTACACCAACCTTCACTAGAATAATGACACCAACTCCCATCCTACACAAATGGTTACACCAACCTTCACTACAATAATGACACCAACTCCCATCCTACACAAATGGTTACACCAACCTTCACTACAATAATGACACCAACTCCCAACATACACAAATGGTTACATTAACCTTCACTACAATAATGACACCAACTCCCAACCTACACAAATGGTTACACCAACCTTCACTACAATAATGACACCAACTCCCAACATACACAAATGGTTACACCAACCTTCACTAGAATAATGACACCAACTCCCAACCTACACAAATGGTTACACTAACCTTCACTACAATAACGACACCAACTCCCATCCTACACAAATGGTTACACCAACCTTCACTACAATAATGACACCAACTCCCAACATACACAAATGGTTACATTAACCTTCACTACAATAATGACACCAACTCCCAACCTACACAAATGGTTACACTAACCTTCACTACAATAATGCCACCAACTGCCATCCTACACAAATGGTTACACCAACCTTCACTACAATAATGACACCAACTCCCATCCTACACAAATGGTTACACCGACCTTCACTACAATAATGACACCAACTCCCAACCTACACAAATGGTTACACCGACCTTCACTACAATAATGACACCAACTCCCATCCTATACAAATGGTTACACCAACCTTCACTACAATAATGACACCAACTCCCATCCTACACAAACGGTTACACCAACCTTCACTACAATAATGACACCAACTCCCAACATACACAAATGGTTACATTAACCTTCACTACAATAATGACACCAACTCCCAACCTACACAAATGGTTACACCAACCTTCACTACAATAATGACACCAACTCCCAACATACACAAATGGTTACACCAACCTTCACTAGAATAATGACACCAACTCCCAACCTACACAAATGGTTACACCAACCTTCACTACAATAATGACACCAACTCCCATCCTACACAAATGGTTACACCAACCTTCACTACAATAATGACACCAACTCCCAACATACACAAATGGTTACATTAACCTTCACTACAATAATGACACCAACTCCCAACCTACACAAATGGTTACACTAACCTTCACTACAATAATGCCACCAACTGCCATCCTACACAAATGGTTACACCAACCTTCACTACAATAATGACACCAACTCCCATCCTACACAAATGGTTACACAGACCTTCACTACAATAATGACACCAACTCCCAACCTACACAAATGGTTACACCGACCTTCACTACAATAATGACACCAACTCCCATCCTATACAAATGGTTACACCAACCTTCACTACAATAATGACACCAACTCCCTTCCTACACAAATGGTTACACGACACCTCACCACAATAATGACACCAACTCCCATCCTACACAAATGGTTACACCAACCTTCACTACAATAATGCCACCAACTCCCAACCTACACAAATGGTTACACCAACCTTCACTACAATAATGACACCAACTCCCAACCTACACAAATGGTTACCCTAATCTTCACTACAATAATGACATTAACTCCCATCCTACACAAATGGTTACACCAACCTTCACTACAATAATGACACCAACTCACAACCTACACAAATGGTTACACCAACCTTCACTACAATAATGACACCAACTCCCATCCTACACAAATGGTTACACTAACCTTCACCCCAATAATGACACCAACTCCCATCCTACACAAATGGTTACACGACACCTCACCACAATAATGACACCAACTGCCATCCTACACAAATGGTTACACGACACCTCACCACAATAATGACACCAACTGCCATCCTACACAAATGGTTACACCAACCTTCACTACAATAATGACACAAACTGCCATCCTACACAAATGGTTACACCGACCTTCACTACAATAATGACACCAACTCCCTTCCTACACAAATGGTTACACGACACCTCACCACAATAATGACACCAACTCCCATTCTACACAAATGGTTACACCAACCTTCACTACAATAATGCCACCAACTCCCAACCTACACAAATGGTTACATCAACCTTCACTACAATAATGCCACCAACTCCCATCCTACACAAATGGTTACACCAACCTTCACTACAATAATGACACCAACTCCCAACCTACACAAATGGTTACACTAACCTTCACTACAATAATGACACCAACTCCCATCCTACACAAATGGTTACACCAACCTTCACTACAATAATGACACCAACTCACAACCTACACAAATGGTTACACCAACCTTCACTACAATAATGACACCAACTGCCATCTACACAAATGGTTACACCAACCTTCACTAGAATAATGACACCAACTCCCATCCTACACAAATGGTTACACCAACCTTCACCACAATAATGACACCAACTCCCAACCTACACAAACGGTTACACCAACCTTCACTACAATAATGACACCAACTCCCATCTACACAAATGGTTACATCAACCATGCCCACAATGACACCAAATCCCATCCTTGGCAAATAGTTACCCCAATCTGCTAGTTAGAAATTAACCCTAAAATGCTTGACACTTAATTATGAATTTTAACTTCAATAAAGAGAGTACCTAAAATTGTCAACTTTATTAGATCAATACACGCCGTCTATAAAAGGTCCACATCATCCAAGTCACATCATTACAAAATGTAAAGTAGTATGAACTAATATACAAGGATAGAGTGGAAGGTTAGGCCTATGACCTTGGTGACTCCTTATGTTACAGCCCATACGTTGATCTACTGCAGGGCTTTTAGCCATATTTGGGGCACCTCTTAGAGAGCCTTCCAGGAAGGAGGACCCACCAAGGTCATAGGCCTAACCTTCCACATTATCCTTGTATATTAGTTCATACTGCTTTAAAGATTGTAATGATGTGACTTGGATGGTGTGGACTCACTTTTTATAGACGCCGTGTATTGATCTAATAAAAATACTTACACCAAACCTCACCATGATGAGGACTCCAACTCCGATCCTACGCAAGTGGTTACACCAACCCTCACCAGAATGACAACAACTCCATCCTACGCAAGTGGTTACACCAACCCTCACCACAATGACAACAACTCCATCCTACGCAAGTGGTTACACCAACCCTCACCACAATGACAACAACTCCATCCTACGCAAATGGTTACACCATAATAATTGTGAAGTTGTTTCTCCTAACCAACAGCCCTTCAGCGCCTAAACATTTTCAATAAAAATAACTTCAATATTGTATATAGCGCAGCCCTGTTTTCTGCTAATAGAGCCATGACAGTCATTTATTGTCCTGCAGTGCCACGGTGTGGCCAGTTTTAAAATTGCAGGCATTTTTCCATGATTGCTCTGATTGGTCCAGTGACCTTGGGCAGCATCCAATTGGAAAATCACATACCAGGAAGCTGGAAAACTTTGCTTTAATTATTGGGGTCACACTGACAATATTCTCCCTGGTTATTTTAATAAGAAGGACTATTGTCACTGATCATAGTTATTGTTGTGCTTTGTCTCACTTAGATGACGCAGTTTGTTATACTTTGTATTTTTACCCTGTTGTGATGTTTTGTGTTGTGTACTTTTTATACCGTGTTACATTATTTTGTCATGGGCTACCCATGCAGCTCCATCCCTTTGTCTACTAAGTCCGGCTGTGACCAGTTCATATTAGTTATTATCGCCCTGCCCATGTATGTTTCCCGACACCAAGCAGTCTGACTCACATAAACCCTATAACGCCCGGTCCCTTCTATCTATCTCCTTATTGGCTGCTGACATTATCAATCAGAGCAGCATCGGCATAAGCCACCTCCCATAGACCCACTCTCTAAGTGGGGCAAACCAATCCCGCGCTCACATTTACTGCCTTCTGATTAGCACCTCATGGGCCTATGTTGCTGATTGGTCCCATATTAGCAGTCTCCAAGCCAGGCAGGGAATTTGAACTTGTTCAGCCCATAAATGTAAATGTAACAAAATCCTTTGTTCTCTACACTTTAAACGCCCTGAAAATTCCTAAACAAAGTATGCTCTTTCACATAAAGATGGTGTGTTTTATTTAGAGGGAAGACTGAGCTGATGCCGCTATCCTATAAGAATGGGATAGATGACATCTGTGGGTAGGATTGGTCTCCTTGGCCTTTTCAAGCCCAGTGAAGTGCAGATTGTACTGGTTAGGCTAATCCAGTGTTACTGATGATCCCGATATGAATACCGGGCACCAAGAGGCCCATCCGTTCCAAGATTCCTGTGACAGGATTCCTGTAGCTGAAAGCAGGACATTCTGGAGGTTAACAGACCCACCTACCAAGGAACTTGACAACCAACTTCTATCTTATACAAATTGTTACACCAACCCTCACCACAATAGCACCAAGTCCCATCCTACGACAATGGTTACACCAACCCTCACCACAATAGCACCAAATCCAATCTGAAGCAAATGGTTACACCAACCCTCACCACAATAGCACCAAATCCAATTTGAAGCAAATGGTTACACCAACCATCATCACAATAGCACCAAATCCAATCTGAAGCAAATGGTTACACAAACCCTCACCACAATAGCACCAAATCCAATTTGAAGCAAATGGTTACACCAACCCTCCCCACAATAGCACCAAATCCAATTTGAAGCAAATGGTTACACCAACCCTCCCCACAATAGCAACAAATCCAATCTGAAGCAAATGGTTACACCTACCCTCACCACAATAGCACCAAATCCAATTTGAAGCAAATGGTTACACCAACCCTCCCTGCAATAGCACCAAATCCAATCTGAAGCAAATGGTTACACCAACCCTCCCCACAATAGCACTGTAGCGAAACCCATCCCTGTTTTACCCTATTTTATGATTATTTAATTCTTGGTTAAAATATGATCACATTGCTGTACTGTAGATATGTTGTTTTATGTTCTACAGAATATATTGGCTCAGAATATTAGCCAGACTTTTGCAGACCTAGGCTAATAGATAATCCTGTTACAGAGATTCAAGAGATAAGAAAGTTGTAAAGGATCCTTGCATTTTCCAAAGTGTTTTCATTCTCTGATAAGAACAAAGAAGAATGATCTAATTAATGTCTGATTGTATCCAAGTTGCCAGGGAGGTGTGACTCACTTATTGTCCTATATGTGTATTGTGTGGGGGATATGGGAAATGTCTGTGTGTTATGTGTAAAAACATACTTTTACTAACTTTTGAACCCCTGGTCTGATTCATGCCATTTTTGTATATGTTGTTCCCCTGGGTGAGAGCTATTGAATGGTGCGGGACTTAAAGGTGTACCCCCTGTATTTGGGGTACATCCAGAATGTGGTTAAAACTGTGTCTGTTTTAATTGTGTTACCTGTTATCTGAGGGGAGGAGACGTGGGGGTGGAACCATGTATCTAATTGGCTGTGATAATTATGTGGGTGTAGCCCTTCAGAGAGCACCATTGCATAAAAGGAGATCCCCTGTCATTAAAGGATAGTTCCTCTTGACCCTTCAAAACGTAGCCTCGTCTCGTTATTTGAGGGGATCGCTATCATACTGGGGATTGCTATGCTTCTGCATACTCCCTTGAGCTATAACTACTGAACGCTTGTTCCTGATGTACTATCCTTGGAGTCTGTGGTGGTTTTGGTGTCCGGTGCGGTGCTTGTAGGCCTCGACGCAAGCTAGGACGCGTCTATCAACGGAGGTACCCGGTCGGGGTGCCAGTAGATCCGTTACATTGGCTGGCAGTGGTGGGATGGCGTCCTAGTAAGAGGAAAAGCAGCACGGAGACACCGGTAACGTTTGGAGTTACAAATTGAGGGCAACGCTAGTATCCGTACAGCGCCCCGGCTACAGCAGGATGGAACCGGCTAGTTTTCAGACAGCGTTTCATGATGAGGAGGAGGAGGCGGCCGCGGACTACAGGGATGCAGACAGAAAGGAACTCTGGTATGATGCCCTGGAAGATGCCCAATGGCGGCGAGGTGAGAGTCTCCCCAGTGATGAGCAGCGGCTACAGAAGCGTGTGGCGATGCGGATGTATCTATTGGGAGAGCAGCCCCTGGATGAGTGGGTGACAAGACTAGAAACCCTGGTATGGCGAGAGATCTGGCTAGACAACGCATACCAGGCGCTCTGGTGGCATACCGTTCGACTTACCCCCTGGACGTCTGAACACGACTTACCTTAGGGGGATGATTATGATGGCCCGGGTTTATTATGGGATGCCTTGGAGGACGATATTGATCTTGGCAGCACGGAGGGGTCTAGGTTTTGGGACATCTACGACTACCGGATGGGCATGTATGTCTGGGATGACGAAGGCGAGGTGAGCAAAGACATGACCCACCTGGTAACGAGAGAGTGGGAGCTGGAGCAGGACTACCAACACCTGCTCAGCCTTGTGCAGCCCCAACCTACTCGACAAGCAGAACCAGACTTCATTGACTGGTCCTGGGATGACCTCCAGATGGCAGGTAGAGATGGGACCGAGGTCTCTCTACCGGCCCTCCAGAGGGCAGAAGGTGTTGTCCTTCCCCTCCAGCGGCAGTGTGAACCCCAGGGGGCAGAAGGTGTCGTCCTTCCCCCTCAGCAGCAGTGTGAACCCCAGGGGGCAGAAGGTGTCGTCCTTCCCCCCCAGCGGCAGTGTGAACCCCAGGGGGCAGAAGGTGTCATCCTTCCCCCCCAGCGGCAGTGTGAACTCCAGGGGGCAGAAGGTGTCGTCCTTTCCCCCCAGCGGCAGTGTGAACCCCAGGGGGCAGAAGGTGTCGTCCTTCCCCCCCAGCGGCAGTGTGAACCCCAGGGGGCAGAAGGTGTCGTCCTTCCCCCCCAGCGGCAGTGTGAACGCCAGGGGGCAGAAGGTGTCGTCTTTCCCCCCCAGCGGCAGTGTGAACCCCAGGGGGCAGAAGGTGTCGTCCTTCCCCCCCAGCGGCAGTGTGTACCCCAGGGAGCAGAAGGTGTCTACCTTCCTCCACAGCGGCAGTGGGTACCCCAGGGGGCGAAAGGTGTCGTCCTTCCCCCCCAGCAGCAGTGTGAAACACAGGGGGCAGAAGGTGTCGTCCTTCCCCCCCAGCGACAGTTTACCCTAACCAGGGGAGACACCAATCTCCCAGATGGCGCATATGGGACCGTGGTCTCTGCGCCCACAGCTTGTCCAGATCCCCAACTACCGTCACTGGGACAACCGGAGGAGGGGGTAAGTACAAATTCCCCTCCCCAGCTAACTTCTAATGTGGCCCCAGGGCTAACAGAGGAAATGTTAACCCCCACTGACCCCCACATTTCCCTGGCTACTGAGCCGGAATATGTCCCAAGTACCCCAGCAGAAGAGCTGACAGCGGGGCAGAGTGCAGTCGGCCTCTGCCCTCCCGTTGTCCCTTGTACAGAGCAGGATGTCCTGCAGGTTATACCAGCAGAAGAGCTGGCATCAGGACAGAGTGCCGCTGGCCTCTGCCCCTCAAGTCCCCTCAGCGTGTTGCCCCATCACCACAGCAAAATATCCAGGTACCTGGTTAGACTTCCCCCCAAAGGAGAGATGTGTGACGAAGTGCCCTTCGCCACTTTGGCTTGGAGAGGACTGTTTGCCAGCCTCCTGCCCTGCGACTATGGCCCTGGTACATATTGCCCTTTGGAACCAGTGTTCGGCCATACCAGAGTGTAAGTCACTCATTCTGGCCCTTTACATACAGGGGGGTCATTCTGTACTTGCCCTGTGTGAACCATGATACCCCAGATAACTGTGCCATGAAGCCCATTCATATAATGAAAGACTATGGGAAAGACTTTAGCTACATGGCAATTGAACTGTGTGAAGAGGATCTGAGCGCTATTCGGTGGTTTTGTGCGCTCAGATCCCAGCTATCTGGGGATATGGGAAATGTGAGTAAATGTGAATTGCAGTAATGCTGATGGGTTGTCAAACTAGAGAATTGACCAACAAATACTTTTGTCCGGACATCCCCAGGCCGATCCGTTGGGATCAGACCGTGTATGCCGGCTTATGGTCACGGGGGAGGTGTGTAGAGAAACCCATCCCTGTTTTACCCTGTTTTATGATTATTTAATTCTTGGTTAAAATATGATCACATTGCTGTACTGTAGATATGTTGTTTTATGTTCTACAGAATATATTGGCTCAGAATATTAGCCAGACTTTTGCAGACCTAGGCTAATAGATAATCCTGTTACAGAGATTCAAGAGATAAGAAAGTTGTAAAGGATCCTTGCATTTTCCAAAGTGTTTTCATTCTCTGATAAGAACAAAGAAGAATGATCTAATTAATGTCTGATTGTATCCAAGTTGCCAGGGAGGTGTGACTCACCTATTGTCCTATATGTGTATTGTGTGGGGGATATGGGAAATGTCTGTGTGTTATGTGTAAAAACATACTTTTACTAACTTTTGAACCCCTGGTCTGATTCATGCCATTTTTGTATATGTTGTTCCCCTGGGTGAGAGCTATTGAATGGTGCGGGACTTAAAGGTGTACCCCCTGTATTTGGGGTACATCCAGAATGTGGTTAAAACTGTGTCTGTTTTAATTGTGTTACCTGTTATCTGAGGGGAGGAGACGTGGGGGTGGAACCATGTATCTAATTGGCTGTGATAATTATGTGGGTGTAGCCCTTCAGAGAGCACCATTGCATAAAAGGAGATCCCCTGTCATTAAAGGATAGTTCCTCTTGACCCTTCAAAACGTAGCCTCGTCTCGTTATTTGAGGGGATCGCTATCATACTGGGGATTGCTATGCTTCTGCATACTCCCTTGAGCTGTAACTACTGAACGCTTGTTCCTGATGTACTATCCTTGGAGTCTGTGGTGGTTTTGGTGTCCGGTGCGGTGCTTGTAGGCCTCGACGCAAGCTAGGACGCATCCATCAACGGAGGTACCCGGTCGGGGTGCCAGGAGATCCGTTACAAGCACCAAATCCAATCTGAAGCAAATGGTTACACAAACCCTCACCACAATAGCACCAAATCCAATTTGAAGCAAATGGTTACACCAACCCTCCCCACAATAGCACCAAATCCAATCTGAAGCAAATGGTTACACAAACCCTCACCACAATAGCACTGTGTCCCATCCTATGCCGATGGTTACACCAACCCTCACCACAATAGCACCAAATCCAATCTGACGGAAATGGTTACACCAACCCTCACCACAATAGCACCAAATCCAATCTGAAGCAAATGGTTACACAAACCCTCACCACAATAGCACTGTGTCCCATCCTATGCCGATGGTTACACCAACCCTCACCACAATAGCACCAAATCCAATCTGACGGAAATGGTTACACCAACCCTCACCACAATAGCACCAAATCCAATCTGAAGCAAAAAGTTACACCAACCATCACCACAATTGCACCAACTCCAATCCTATACAAATGTTTACACCAACCCTCACCACAATGGCACCATCAATATAAATCCTTCACTTCCTCTTCATCCTCTGTCTCTCCCTTTTGTTTAAAGCTGTGCATACAATATATGTGTCCAGCATAACTCAACTCCCTCATTATAAATCATTCTATTTATTCTCTCTCTCCCACCTCTAAAATGAGCCTCATATAATAAACCAACTCTCTCTATATATATATATATATATATATATATATATGTGTCTCGCTCTCTTTCCATCCTCTCTCACCTCTACAATGTGTGTGTCTCATGTAATAAACCAACTCTCTCTCTATAAATCCCTCATGTCATCCTCTGTCTCTCCCTCTGTACATACAATATACGTGTCAGCTGTATCCATCAGACCCCTCGCCGCGTCCCTTTCTCTCTCTTCCCATCCAGTTTAAAGCTGTACATACAACATATGTGTCCCATGTAACACCCTCATTGTAAATCATTGTATTCATCCTCTCTCTCCCACTCTATAATGTGCGTGTCTCATATAATAAACCATCGCTCTCTATATAAATCTCTCTCCCCCTCTTTTTTTCTCTCCTTCTCTCTCCTCTCTCTCCTCTATCCCTCTTTCTCTCTTTCCATCCCCCCTCTCTCTCTATCTCCCTCTCTCTCCATCTCTTTCTCTTTTTCTCTTTCCCTCGCTCTCTCCTCTCTCCCCACCTCTCCCTCTTATCATCTCTCTCTTGTCACTTCTCCTCTTCTCTCTCATCTCTTTCTTTCCCTTTCTCTCCCACTCCTCTCTCTCTCCTCTCTCTCTCCTCTCTCCCTCTCTTTCCCCCTCTCTCTCTCCTCTCTCCTCTCTCTCTCCTCTCTCCCTCTCTCTCCCCCTCTCTCTCTCCTCTCTCTCTCCTCTCTCTCTCCCCCCTCCCTTCCTCTCTCTCTCTCTCCCCTTCCCCCCTGTCCCCCCCTTTCTCTCCTCTCTCTCCCCTCTCTCCCCCCTCTATCTCCCTCTCATCCTATCTCTCTCTATCTCCCTCCCTTTCACCCCATCTCTCCCCTCTATCTCCCTCTCTCTCCCCCCTATCCCCATCTCTCTCTCTGCTCCCTCTCCCCCCTTCTCTCTCTATCCTCCCTCTCAGCACCCCCTGTCTCTCCCTCTCCTCTCTCTCTTCCTCTCTCTCCCTCCCCTCTCTCTCTCTCCTCTCTCCCTCTCTCTCTCTCTCCCCCTCTATCTCTTCTCTATCTCCTCTCTCTCTCCCCCCTCTGTCTCTCTTCTCTCTCTCTCCCCTTTCCCCCTCTCCCCCTCTCTCTCTCCCCTCTCTGCCCCCTCTCTCTCTCCTCTCTCTCTCCTCTGTCTCCCCCTCTCTCTCTCTCCCCCCTCCCTCTCTCTCCTCTCTCTCCCCTCTCTCTCTCTCTCTCTCTCTCTCTCCTCTCTCTCTCTCCTCTCTCTCCCTCCTCTCTCTCCCCTCTCTCTCTTTCTCTCCTCTCTCTCCCCTCTCTCTCTCTCCCCTCTCCCCTCTCTCTCCCCTCTCTCTCTCTCCTCTGTCTCCCCCCTCTCTCTCTCCTCTCTCTCACTTTTCTCTCTCTCTCCCCTCTCTTTCTCTCCTCTCTCCCCCCTCTCTCTCTCCCCTCTCTCTCTCCTCTCTCTCCCTCTCCTCTCTCTCCCTCTCCTCTCTCTCCCCTCTCTCTCTCTCTCTCCCTCTCTCCCCCCTCTCTCTCTGCTCTCTCTCTCTCATCTCTCTCTCCCCCCTCCCTCCCTCTCTCTCTCTCCCCCCTTCCCCCCTGTCCCCCCCTTTCTCTCCTCTCTCTCCCCTCTCTCCCCCTCTCTCTCTCCTCTCTATCTCCCTCTCTCCCTCCCTCTCATCCTCTCTCTCTCTCTATCTCCCTCCCTTTCACCCCATCTCTCCCCTCTATCCCCATCTCTCTCCCTGCTCCCTCTCCCCCCTTCTCTCTCTATCCTCACTCTCAGCACCCCCTGTCTCTCCCTCTCCTCTCTCTCTCCTCTCTCTCCCTCCCCTCTCTCTCTCTCCTCTCTCCCTCTCTCTCTCTCTCTCTCCCCCTCTCTCTCTTCTCTATCTCCTCTCACTCTCCCCCCTCTGTCTCTCTTCTCTCTCTCTCCCCTTCCCCCCTCTCTGCCCCCTCTCTCTCTCCTCTCTCCCTCTCTCCCCCCTCTCTCTCTCCTCTCTATCTCCCTCTCTCCCTCCCTCTCATCCTCTCTCTCTCTCTATCTCCCTCCCTTTCACCCCATCTCTCCCCTCTATCTCCCTCTCTCTCCCCCCTATCCCCATCTCTCTCTATGCTCCCTCTCCCCCCTTCTCTCTCTATCCTCCCTCTCAGCACCCCCTGTCTTTCCCTCTCCTCTCTCTCTCCTCTCTCTCCCTCCCCTCTCTCTCTCTCCTCTCTCCCTCTCTCTCTCTCTCCCCCTCTCTCTCTTCTCTATCTCCTCTCTCTCTCCCCCCTCTGTCTCTCTTCTCTCTCTCTCCCCTTCCCCCCTCTCCCCCCTCTCTCTCTCCCCTCTCTGCCCCCTCTCTCTCTCCTCTCTCCCTCTCCCCTCTCTCTCCCCCCTCTCTCCTCTCCCTCTTCTCTCCCTCTCCTCTCTCCTCTCCCTCTCCTCTCTCTCCCCTCTCTCCCCCCTCTCTCTCTCTCCTCTCTCTCACTCCTCTCTCTCTCCCCTCTCTTTCTCTCCTCTCCCCACCCCGCTCCCTCTTCCCTCTCTCTTTCTCTCCTCTCTCCTCTCTCTCCCCTCTCTCTCTCTCCTCTGTCTCCCCCCTCTCTCTCTCCTCTCTCCCTCTCCTCTCTCTCTCCCCCCTCTCTCCTCTCCCTCTTCTCTCCCTCTCCTCTCTCTCCCCCCTTCCCCCCTGTCCCCCCCTTTCTCTCCTCTCTCTCCCCTCTCTCCCCCTCTCTCTCTCCTCTCTATCTCCCTCTCTCCCTCCCTCTCATCCTCTCTCTCTCTCTATCTCCCTCCCTTTCACCCCATCTCTCCCCTCTATCCCCATCTCTCTCCCTGCTCCCTCTCCCCCCTTCTCTCTCTATCCTCACTCTCAGCACCCCCTGTCTCTCCCTCTCCTCTCTCTCTCCTCTCTCTCCCTCTCCTCTCTCTCTCTCCTCTCTCCCTCTCTCTCTCTCTCTCTCCCCCTCTCTCTCTTCTCTATCTCCTCTCACTCTCCCCCCTCTGTCTCTCTTCTCTCTCTCTCCCCTTCCCCCCTCTCCCCCCTCTCTCTCTCCCCTCTCTGCCCCCTCTCTCTCTCCTCTCTCCCTCTCTCCCCCCCTCTCTCTCTCCTCTCTATCTCCCTCTCTCCCTTCCTCTCATCCTCTCTCTCTCTCTATCTCCCTCCCTTTCACCCCATCTCTCCCCTCTATCTCCCTCTCTCTCCCCCCTATCCCCATCTCTCTCTATGCTCCCTCTCCCCCCTTCTCTCTCTATCCTCCCTCTCAGCACCCCCTGTCTTTCCCTCTCCTCTCTCTCTCCTCTCTCTCCCTCTCCTCTCTCTCTCTCCTCTCTCCCTCTCTCTCTCTCTCCCCCTCTCTCTCTTCTCTATCTCCTCTCTCTCTCCCCCCTCTGTCTCTCTTCTCTCTCTCTCCCCTTCCCCCCTCTCCCCCCTCTCTCTCTCCCCTCTCTGCCCCCTCTCTCTCTCCTCTCTCCCTCTCCCCTCTCTCTCCCCCCTCTCTCCTCTCCCTCTTCTCTCCCTCTCCTCTCTCCTCTCCCTCTCCTCTCTCTCCCCTCTCTCCCCCTCTCTCTCTCTCCTCTCTCTCACTCCTCTCTCTCTCCCCTCTCTTTCTCTCCTCTCCCCACCCGCTCCCTCTTCCCTCTCTCTTTCTCTCCTCTCTCCTCTCTCTCCCCTCTCTCTCTCTCCTCTGTCTCCCCCCTCTCTCTCTCCTCTCTCCCTCTCCTCTCTCTCTCCCCCCTCTCTCCTCTCCCTCTTCTCTCCCTCTCCTCTCTCCTCTCCCTCTCCTCTCTCTCCCCTCTCTCCCCCCTCTCTCTCTCTCCTCTCTCTCACTCCTCTCTCTCTCCCCTCTCTTTCTCTCCTCTCCCCCCTCTCCCTCTTCCCTCTCTCTCTCCCCTCTCTTTCTCTCCTCTCTCCTCTCTCTCCCCTCTCTCTCTCTCTCCTCTGTCTCCCCCCTCTCTCTCTCCCCCCTCTCTCTCTCCTCTCTCTCACTTTTCTCTCTCTCCCCTCTCATTCTCTCCTCTCTCCCCCCTCTCTCTCTCCCCTCTCTCACTCCTCTCTCTCTCCCCTCTCTCACTCCTCTCTCTCTCCCCTCTCTCCCCCCTCTCTCTCTCACTCCTCTCTCTCTCCCCTCTCTTTCTCTCCTCTCCCCCCTCTCCCTCTTCCCTCTATCTCTCTCTCACTTTTCTCTCTCTCCCCTCTCTTTCTCTCCTCTCTCTCCCCTCTCTCTCTCTCCTCTGTCTCCCCCTCTCTCTCTCTCCCCCCTCTCTCTCTCCTCTCTCTCACTTTTCTCTCTCTCCCCTCTCTTTCTCTCCTCTCTCCCCCCTCTCTCTCTCCCCTCTCTCTCTCCCCTCTCCCTCTCCTCTCTCTCCCTCTCCTCTCTCTCCCCTCTCTCTCTCCTCTCTCTCCCCCCTCTCTCCCTGCTCTCTCTCGCTCCTCTCTCTCTCCCCTCTCTCTCTCCCCTCTCTCCTCTCTCTCCCCTCTCTCTCTCTCCTCTGTCTCGGCCTCTCTCTCTCCCCCCTCTCTCTCTCCTCTCTCTCACTTTTCTCTCTCTCCCCTCTCTTACTCTCCTCTCTCCCCCCTCTCTCTCTCCCCTCTCTCTCTCCCCTCTCCCTCCCTCTCCTCTCTCTCCCTCTCCTCTCTCTCCCCTCTCTCTCTCTCCTCTCTCTCCCCCCTCTCTCCCTTCTCTCTCTCTACCTCCTCTCTCTCTCCCCTCTCTCTCTCCCCTCTCTCCTCTCTCTCCCTCTCCTCTGTCTCCGCCCTCTCTCTCCCCCCTCTCTCTCTCCTCTCTCTCACTTTTCTCTCTCTCCCCCTCTCTTACTCTCCTCTCTCCCCCTCTCTCTCTCCCCTCTCTCTCTCCCCTCTCCCTCTCCTCTCTCTCCCTCTCCCCCCTCTCTCTCTCCTCTCTCTCCCCCCTCTCTCTCTGCTCTCTCTCGCTCCTCTCTCTCTCCCCTCTCTCCTCTCTCTCCCCTTTCTCTCTCTCCTCTGTCTCCTCCTCTCTCTCTCTCCCCCCTCCCTCTCTCTCCTCTCTCTCTCCTCTCTCTCTCTCCTCTGTCTCCCCCTCCCTCTCTCTCCCCCCTCCCTCTCCTCTCTCTCCCCTCTCTCTCCCCTCTCTCTCTCTCCTCTCTCTCCCCTCTCTCTCTCTCCCCTCTCTCCTCTCTCTCCCCTCTCTCTCTCTCCTCTGTCTCCCCCCTCTCTCTCTCCCCCCTCCCTCTCTCTCCTCTCTCTCCCCTCTCTCTCCCCCCTCTCTCTCTGCTCTCTCTCGCTCCTCTCTCTGTCCCCTCTCTCCTCTCTCTCCCCTCTCTCTCTCTCTCCTCTGTCTCCCCCCTCTCTCTCTCCCCCCTCTCTCTCTCCTCTCTCTCACTTTTCTCTCTCTCCCCTCTCTTTCTCTCCTCTCTCCCCCCTCTCTCTCCCTCCCCTCTCTCTCTCCTCTCTCTCCCTCTCCTCTCTCTCCCTCTCCTCTCTCTCCCCCATCTCTCTCTGCTCTCTCTCTCCCCTCTCTCCTCTTTCTCTCTCTCCTCTGTCTCCCCCTCTCTCTCTCCCCCCTCCCTCTCTCTCCTCTCTCTCCCCTCTCTCTCTCTCCTGTCTCCCCCTCTCTCTCCCCCTCCCTCTCTCTCCTCTCTCTCCCCTCTCTCTCTCTCTCTCTCTCTCCCCTCTCTTTCTCTCCTCTCTCTCCCTCTCCTATCTCTCCCTCTCCTCTCTCTCCCCTCTCTCTCTCCCCCCTCTCTCTCTCTCCCCCCCTCTCTCTCTCTCTCCTCTCTCTCCCCTCTCTCTCTCTCCCCTCTCTCCTCTCTCTCCCCTCTCTCTCTCTCCTCTGTCTCCCCCCTCTCTCTCTCCCCCCTCCCTCTCTCTCCTCTCTCTCCCCCCTCTCTCTTCCCCCTCCCTCTCTCTCTCCCCCCCCTCTCTCCCAGTTATTTATGTAATTTACTGAATGAACATATTTACATGAGATTAAATCCAAGCCGTGGAGGTCCATCTAGTGATCAGATCCCATCTGTGGTTACTCTGGAGGTTACTCTGGAGGTTACTCTATCTCAGGATTTCCCAATCAGTCCAGGTATCACAATGTATCCCACTAACACTCACATATAGAAATATAATCATAGCATAGATAACTTACACCACCAATCCTTGGCAAACTGCAAAGCATGCTGGGATCAGCAGCCACCACATGGTCATGCTTGCGTGACAGATCTATGAAGGTAACTGACCATCTGAGGGCATCCTGTGTAGTCCCTTACCTGACCCTCCTACGTCTATAAGGACCTCCCTCACACATGGTCCTGCCCCAGGCCAACAGTGCAGGATTTCTGACTCTCTCTTCTTTAACACATTACGTTCTCTTATTCTTTATGATTAATACACATGTGGTCAAGCTTAGTCAGAGGGGTCCTTAAAGATGCAGGAGGGTCAGCTCAAATCTACCCCACAGCTGTGCAGTAAATAGGCAGCTGCCTGTACATGAGCCCACAATGCAATGCAATGATCATAAAAAGAGGGGAACACATGCATATAGGGTCTCACCAGTACAAAGTCCAATAAAGGGGGGCAGCACTAATAATTTACCACATGGCCTTAATCCCACATGCAACAAAGGAAATAGTCCAATAGTATTGGAAAAAAAATGTAATATTGCTCTAAATGATAAACAATGGGACACAATTATTAAAAATACATCTCCCTCCTCCCTTAATATCGCTGTATGTTTAATAATTCATAAAAACATTGATGAGATGAGACAGAGAGAGACGGAGAGGAAGATGAGATGTTATCTCCAGACATCAAACTCATGACATGACGGCATAAGACATCATACCATATCATAGCTATGGGATAAAATACACATTTAGATTGTTTTGTGGCCTCCTTGGTACTTATAGTGAATGGAGCTGGGGAGTTGTCCTATAATGAGAGCTTCTGCTTAGCTGGAAAGTTTGGGGCCTAGTTTCTCTTGCTAAGCCAGTCACAAGTGGCTACCTCAGTCCTGATGGTGAATGGAACTTGGAAGTGTTGGGTTGGTGAGAGCCTCTGCTTAGCTGGACAGATTGGGGCCCAGTATCACTGGCTGAACCTCTTCACAAGTGGTTACCTTGGTCTTCATAGTGAATGGAGCTGGGAAGTTATACGTTGATGAGAACTTCTGCTTAGCTGGATAGTTTGGGGTGTGTCACTTGCTAAGCCATTCACAAGTGGCTACTTCAGTCCTGATGGTGAATTGAACTGGGAAGTGTTAGGTTGGTGAGAGCTTCTGCTTAGCTTGATGTTTTGGGGCCCAGTGTTACTGTCTGAACCACTTCCAGAGTGGCAACCTTAGTCGTTATAGTGAATGGAGCTGGGAAGTTATCCGTTGATGATGGCTTATGGACAGTTTTGAGTCTTCTGTCACTTGCTAAGCCATTCACAAGTGGCTGCTTCAGTCCTGATGGTGAATTGAACTTGGAAGTGTTGGGTTGGTGAGAGCCTCTCCTTAGCTGGATAGACTGGGGCCCAGTGTCACTGGCTGGACCCCATCACAAGTGGCTGCTTTAGTCTAGATCGTGAATGGAGTTGGGAAGTTGTCAGTTGGTGAGTGCATCTGATTAGCTGAATGATCCTTTAAATTATTTAGTCATTTGATGACATCTCTTCATTAAAAACACCATATATAAATACACATAGTGCCTCCTGACCATCCAGTCTTGGATGGCATCCTGCATTCTCCCTATAAAACCAACATTATTTACATTTCTGGATCACATCACCCCACCGAGAACCCACACCATCTCCTTCCCCAAAATTCCCCAAGTTCCCCAAGAACAAATGGAAGCAGGTCAATCAAATTCAGCTATACCGAAACTCGAGCAGAACAAATCGAAGCGGGTCAATCAAATTCAGCTATACTGAAACAATGGCAGAACAAATGGAAGCGGGCCAACCAAATTCAGCTATACCGAAACACGAGCAGAACAAATCGAAGCGGGTCAATCCAATTCAGCTATACTGAAACACAAGCAGAACAAATGGAAGCGGACCAATCAAATTCAGCTACACTGAAACACAAGCCGAGCAAATGGAAGCTGGCCAATCAAATTCAGCTATACCGAAACAAGAGCAAAACAAATCGAAGCGTACAATTAAATTCAGCTATACTGAAACACAAGCAGAACAAATGGAAGCGGGCCAACCAAATTCAGCTATAGTGAAACATGAGCAGAACAAAAAGAAGTGGGCCAATCAAATTCAGCTATACTGAAACATGAGCAGAACAAATCGAAGCGGGCCAATCAAATTTAGCTATACTGAAACACTAGCCGAGCAAATGGAAGCGGGCCAATCAAATTCAGCTATACTGGAACACGAGCAGAACAAATGGAAGCGGGCCAATCAAATTCAGCTATACTGGAACACGAGCAGAACAAATGGAAGCGGGCCAATCAAATTCAGCTACACTGAAACATGAGCAGAACAAAAAGAAGTGGGCCAATCAAATTCAGCTATACCGAAACATGAGCAGAACAAATCGATGCGGGTCAATCAAATTCAGCTATACTGAAACTATGTTACACTATGTTATAACTATGTAAAACACATTGGATAACAGTCCTGAACACCAATGAGAATAAATAAGTAAATAAATCAAAGCAGAACAAATGGAAGTGGGCCAATCAAATTCAGCTATACTTAAACATGAGCAGAATAAATAGAAGCGGGCCAATCAAATTCAGCTATACTGAAACATGAGCAGAATAAATAGAAGCGGGCCAATCAAATTCAGCTATACTGAAACACAAGCAGAACAAATGGAAGCGGGCCAATCAAATTCAGCTATACTGGAACACGAGCAGAACAAATGGAAGCTGGTTAATCAAATTCAGCTATACTGGAACACGAGCAGAACAAATGGAAGCGGGCCAATCAAATTCAACTATACTGAAACACGAGCAGAACAATTGGTAGCGGGCCAATCAAATTCAGCAATACTGAAACACAAGCAGAATAAATGGAATCTGGCCAATCAAATTCACCTATACTGAAACACGAGCAGAACAAATGGAAGCTGGTTAATCAAATTCAACTATACTGAAACACGAGCAGATAAATGTTACAAATAATATTTCTGATGGTATTCCCAGCACACAAGCATTATAGGTGTGGGTGATGGTTCCTTCAGTAAAACAAATAGCTTTGCCCATAGAATATTTATATTATAATACAGAGGATATGGGACAGCAGGTAGCAAGCATCGTCTTCCAAGCACTGCTTGCAAATTCTGTTTACAAGTTAGATGCAACTGTGCAACATAAGAGGATGCAGTGACAATGGACATGGTACCAAACCCAATGCCTATGATTTCCCCCCGTTTACATGAAATGTGCCTACATGCAGTCTACATGTACTGGGGTCCTGCTGGACCTGTATTGTGAATATGCGTATAATTAAATAAACCTGCATTAGGAATATCCAACATCTTCAGGATGATAAGTTCTTGAAGGGCAAACAAAACTGTTATAAAGTTTTTGCCCCACAACGCCCTCAACGATTAACATCTAAGAATAATATGGAGAAAGTACTGTGCAATGTGTATAAATACTCAGAATCTTAGAAGGCTTCTAGAACTAATGTCAAAAATGAGACAATTTCGAATTGATGGCTGTCATCGGGGTACAATGAATTGTATAAATTCAACATAGTTATACATGGTTAGAGTTTATTCAGAAATGGGATAAGGCATCAAGGGCAATATTACAAGTCTGACAGCGGACAATTGAAGAAGAAATAACTATAATGAGAATGAAGGGTGAGATGATAGTAATGGGAGACATTAGAAGGTCCGATGTGACCTGGAAGCTTCCCACTGCTAGATGGAGTAGGAACATTGTACATTCCTAACAAGCGGCATCACTTACACAATTGGTTAAGAAGCTTACTCACAAGGAAGCCATATCTACATTACTGAGGGTTAGTATACAAGTTTAGTCTGTCTATAACCTCAAATTACACAGGAGTAATTATATTGTACATTTGTTACAAGTGGCATCACTTACACAATTGGTTAAGGATCCTACTCGCAAGGAAGCCATATTAGATTTTTATTTTTTTATCTTTTTATTCAATTTAGACGCAAAATACAAACAGAAAAGAAAACAATAATACAATTCTTACATAATAAACTCATCTCAAGATAGGTATATTGAAGTTCGTACATAATTCTCGGGGATACTCAAAATACTCAAACACACATCAATCATCCATCCATCAAGGGAATGATCTCCAGAAGACTAAACCATCTCTATTTTAATTTATCTCTATGCTCTTTCTTTAGTGTATGAATCCCAAATCTGCCATTTTAGTACTACATTTTTACAAGTCAAATTGCTATTAGTATTTATTTTTCCAGTTCTCTATTTCTCATCATTATGAGATAAACTTTATTCCATGTTGGGACCCTTTTCTGCTTCCAGTTCTTGATCAAAAGCAATTTAGCTACTAAAAAATCTGTTAGATTAACAATCTCTTAGATAGTGGGATATTATCTTCAAGCATATGGAAAAATACTAACTTGGGTTCCAATATTAAAATCACATCCAGCAATTTTGTCAATTGTAAGACACATTACTCCCAAAAAACTTTGATATATTTGCATTCCCACCATATATGGGCATAGGTACCTAACTCATTACATCCTCTCCAACATAAACCAGACCTTTCTACATCAAATTTGTTCAGGCCTATGGGGACCCAATACCATCTTTGGACTCATTTATATGAGATACCTTGAGACGTCTTTTGTCTGAACCCCGTCCACCACTTATCTTCTGAAACAACCATTTCTAATTCTGTTTCCCATTTGATAATTTGTGTTTTTTTACCTCTGTGTTTATTAAAGTTCACAATATCCTGACACCTAGTTAATTTATGCGCTATATTATCTTTGATAATCAATTGTTCGAATATAAGATCTTCTTCCTCATAAATTGTTTGATAACCCAATTTTCTTAATTTCTGGTCTATTGTCATATAATCTAACCATGACAGATGGTATAAATGAAACTCCTTTTGGAGCAGATCAAAAGTAAGTTTAGCTCCTTTTCTATAGAAATCTTTAATGTTTTTGATACCCTTTTTCAATATGTGTTTCATCGTTATAACATAAAATCTCCAAGGGTACTGCCCTGGAGGGCGAGTTGGAAAATGGATTTCTATGGCGATACCAGAATATCAATATTGGAAAAATACCCTGTAGCGGAACCCATCACTGTTTTACCCTGTTTTATGATTATTATGGTTAAAATATGATCCTACTATATGTATGTTGGTTGATGCTCTGCAGAACATTGTCCCAGACATTTGCAGCTACTTGGCATGGGAGATAATCCTGTTACAGCGACTCCGCATAAGATAAAGGAAGTCTATTGTATACAGTGGTTTCATTCTCAGATAAGAACAAAGAAGTGTAATTGAATCAATGTCTGATTGTATCAAAGTTGCCAGGGAGCCTCGGAGAGGTGTGACCCACCTATTGTTCTCTTTATGTGTATTGTGCGGCCAAATATGGGCATGTGTATTGCCTGTGGGAAGAGATGGGTATACATATTTCTGCAATAACAAAATAAAGTCAGTATTCATTTGACTCCCAAATTGTGTGTCGTCCAATATGGGAGGTCGGGAATGGTGAAACTGTAGTGCCTCTTGGGTATTTGACCGTATACCAGCGGAGATATTGGACTGCGTGTTCCAGCTCCGTTACATTTGTTGGCAAGTGGCGGGATTGTTCCCACGGTCAGAAGGACAGCTACAGGAGACACCATTCCGTGGAGTACAAATTGAGGGCAACGCTAGTATCCGTACAGCGCCCCTGGCTACCTCAGGATGGAACCGGCTAGTTTTTAGACAGCGTTCCATCATGAGGAGGAGGAGGCAGCCGCGGACTACAGGGATGCAGACAGAAAGGAACTCATGGTTACAGTACCTCTTATTACCCCACAGAATGAGTTTGGAAGAGAACTCCAAAGCAGACTGGCCTTTTTCCCAGGTACGCTTCCCATAAAAACCTTGGAATGGTTAATGACAGATGTCCACAAATTCATAATGGAAAAGCACCGGGCACAGGAGCGGTCCATCTTGGGAGCTGCTAACCCACCTCCCACCATTAACCCCCCCCCCCCCAGCACTGCGTCCGGGTGGTGGGAACTACCAAACCCCTCCACGGTACATCATGTGCCACACGTGTAACCAGAAGGGCCACATGCAGAGAGACTGTCCCAGAAACAGAAACCGCTCCACGTGGAATACTCCAACTAATTCCCCTCCCCAGCGACAGTGTGTACCCCAGGGGGCCGAAGGTGTCGTCCTCCCCCCCAGCGGCAGTGTGAACCACAGGGAGCTGAAGGTGTCATCCTTCCTCCCCAGCGGCAGTGTGTTCCCCAGGGAGCTGAAGGTGTCGTCCTTCCTCCCCAGCGACAGCGTGTACCCCAGGGAGCAGAAGGTGTCGTCCTTCCTCCCCAGCGGCAGTGTGTACCCCAGGGAGCTGAAGGTGTCGTCCTTCCTCCCCAGTGGCAGTGTGTACCCCAGGGGGCAGAAGGTGTCGTCCTTCCTCCCCAGCGGCAGTGTGTACCCCAGGGAGCTGAAGGTGTCGTCCTTCCTCCCCAGCGACAGCGTGTACCCCAGGGAGCAGAAGGTGCCGTCCTTCCTCCCCAGCGGCAGTGTGTACTCCAGGGGGCCGAAGGTGTCGTCCTTCCCCCCCAGCAGCAGTGTGTACCCCAGGGAGCTGAAGGTGTCGTCCTTCCTCCCCAGCGGCAGTGTGTACCCCAGGGAGCTGAAGGTGCCGTCATTTCTCCCCAGCGGCAGTGTGTACCCCAGGGGGCCGAAGGTGTCGTCCTTCCCCCCCAGCAGCAGTGTGTACCCCAGGGAGCTGAAGGTGCCGTCATTTCTCCCCAGCGGCAGTGTGTACCCCAGGGGGCCGAAGGTGTCGTCCTTCCCCCCCAGCAGCAGTGTGTACCACAGGGAGCTGAAGGTGTCGTCCTTCCTCCCCAGCGGCAGTGTGTACTCCAGGGGGCCGAAGGTGTCGTCCTTCCCCCCCAGCAGCAGTGTGTACCCCAGGGAGCTGAAGGTGTCGTCCTTCCTCCCCAGCGGCAGTGTGTACCCCAGGGAGCTGAAGGTGCCGTCATTTCTCCCCAGCGGCAGTGTGTACCCCAGGGGGCCGAAGGTGTCGTCCTTCCCCCCCAGCAGCAGTGTGTACCCCAGGGAGCTGAAGGTGTCGTCCTTCCTCCCCAGCGGCAGTGTGTACCCCAGGGAGCTGAAGGTGTTGTCCTTCCTCCCCAGCGGCAGTGTGTACCCCAGGGAGCTGAAGGTGTCGTCCTTCCTCCCCAGCGACAGTGTGTACCCCAGGGAGCAGAAGGTGCCGTCCTTCCTCCCCAGCGGCAGTGTGTACTCCAGGGGGCCGAAGGTGTCGTCCTTCCCCCCCAGCGGCAGTGTGTACCCAGGGAGCAGAAGGGGCCGTCCGTCCTCCCCAGCGGCAGTGTGAACCCCAGGGGGCAGAAGGTGTCGTCCTTCCCCCCCAGCGGCATGGTGAACCCCAGGGGGCAGAAGGGGTCGTCCTTCTCCCCCAGCGGCAGTGTGAACCACAGGGGGTAGAAGGTGTCGTCCTTCCCCCCCAGCGGCCGTGTGAACCCCAGGGGGCAGAAGGTGTCGTCCTTCCCCCCCAGCAGCAGTGTGTACCCCAGGGAGCTGAAGGTGTCGTCCTTCCTCCGCAGCGGCAGTGTGTACCCCAGGGAGCTGAAGGTGCCGTCATTTATCCCCAGCGGCAGTGTGTACCCCAGGGGGCCGAAGGTGTCGTCCTTCCCCCCCAGCAGCAGTGTGTACCCCAGGGAGCTGAAGGTGTCGTCCTTCCTCCCCAGCGGCAGTGTGTACCCCAGGGAGCTGAAGGTGTCGTCCTTCCTCCCCAGCGGCAGTGTGTACCCCAGGGAGCTGAAGGTGTCGTCCTTCCTCCCCAGCGACAGTGTGTACCCCAGGGAGCAGAAGGTGCCGTCCTTCCTCCCCAGCGGCAGTGTGTACTCCAGGGGGCCGAAGGTGTCGTCCTTCCCCCCCAGCGGCAGTGTGTACCCAGGGAGCAGAAGGGGCCGTCCTTCCTCCCCAGCGGCAGTGTGAACCCCAGGGGGCAGAAGGTGTCGTCCTTCCCCCCCAGCGGCATGGTGAACCCCAGGGGGCAGAAGGGGTCATCCTTCTCCCCCAGCGGCAGTGTGAACCACAGGGGGTAGAAGGTGTCGTCCTTCCCCCCCAGCGGCCGTGTGAACCCCAGGGGGCAGAAGGTGTCGTCCTTCCTCCCGAGCGGCAGTGTGAGCCCCAGGGGGCAGAAGGTGTCGTCCTTCCCACCCAGCGGCAGTGTGAACCCCAGAAAGCTGAAGATGTCGCCCTCTCCCCCCAGCGACAGCTTACCCTAACAAGGGGAGACACCAATTCCCCAGACGGTGCAGATGGGACCAGGGTCTCTGTGCCTGACCTACCGGGATGCTGGACAGCCTGTCCAGATCCCCAACTACTCTCACTGGGACAACCGGAGGAGGGGGTAAGTACAAATTCCCCTCCCCAGCTAACTCCTAATGTGGCCCCAGGGTTAACAGAGGAAATGTTAACCCCCACTGACGCCCACCTTTCCCTGGCTACTGAGCCGGAATATGTCCCAAGTACCCCAGCAGAAGAGCTGACAACGGGGCAGAGTGCAGTCGGCCTCTGCCCTCCCTTTGTCCCTTGTACAGAGCAGGATGTCCTGCAGGATATACCAGCAGAAGAGCTGGCATCAGGGCAGAGTGCCGCTGGCCTCTGCCCCTCAAGTCCCCTCAGCGTGTTGCCCCATCACCACAGCAAAATATCCAGGTACCTGGTTAGACTTCCCCCCAAAGGAGAGATGTGTGACGAAGTGCCCTTCGTCACTTTGTCTTGGAGAGGACTGTTTGCCAGCCTCCTGCCCTGCGACTATGGCCCTGGGACATATTGCCCTTTGGAACCAGTGTTCGGCCATACCAGAGTGTATGTCACTCATTCTGGCCCTTTACATACAGGGGGGTCATTCTGTACTTGCCCTGTATGAACCATGATACCACAGATAGCTATGCCATGGAGCCCATTCATATAATGAAAGACTATGGGAAAGACTTTAGCTACATGGCAATTGAACTGTGTGAAGAGGATCTGAGCGCTATTCGGTAGTTTTGTGCGCTCAGATCCCAGCTATCTGGGGATATGGGAAATGTGAGTAAATGTGAATTGCAGTAATGCTGATGGGTTGTCAAACTAGAGAATTGACCAACAAATACTTTTGTCCGGACATCCCCAGGCCGATCCGTTGGGATCAGACCGTGTATGCCGGCTTATGGTCACGGGAGAGGTGTGTAGCGGAACCCATCACTGTTTTACCCTGTTTTATGATTATTATGGTTAAAATATGATCCTACTATATGTTTGTTGGTTGATGCTCTGCAGAATATTGTCCCAGACATTTGCAGCTACTTGGCATGGGAGATAATCCTGTTAAAGCGACTCCGCATAAGATAAAGGAAGTCTATTGTATACAGTGTTTTCATTCTCAGATAAGAACAAAGAAGTGTAATTGAATCAATGTCTGATTGTATCAAAGTTGCCAGGGAGGTGTGACCCACCTATTGTTCTCTTTATGTGTATTGTGCGGCCAAATATGGGCATGTGTATTGCCTGTGGGAAGAGATGGGTATAAATATTTCTGCAATAACAAAATAAAGTCAGTATTCATTTGACTCCCAAATTGTGTGTCGTCCAATATGGGAGGTCGGGAATGGTGAACCTGTAGTGCCTCTTGGGTATTTGACCGTATACCAGCGGAGATATTGGACTGCGTGTTCCAGCTCCGTTACATACCCCTAGGCAAGGTTTTAAGTTTCCCCAACTTGTCTGGAAGCCAGAGATATAGATATTTGGTACCATAGCGTCCTCGATATAGATCCATGTAGATGTTACTTTACAACTATTCCAGCCTAGCAAATGTGAACGGGCAATAGATTCATGGATGTCCATAATTGAGGGAAAAGCAATTCCTCCTTTCTCAAACTTTCTCTATGAGATTTCTAACTTTATTCTTGGATTCTTTTATTATATACAAATGTATTTATTATCTTTTGGAAGTTCTCCAAACTATATTTAGGGGCCATTTGCGGAATACATCTTAATACGTGTGTTCATTTCGGTATGATAACCATATTTATTTTTGCTATTCTCCCTATTAGGGACACATTTATTTGCCTCCAATCTTGTAGTTGTCTCGTAATTTGTACATCTATTTTATCCAGATTTTCCTTCAATATATGGAGTATTTATATAGTACAAGTGGCATCACTTACACAATTGGTTTAGGAGCCTACTTGCAAGGAAGCCATATTAGATTTAATTCTCATAATTAGCGACATAGTGACAGATGTATCTGGAGATGACATCTCAGGGTCTGGTGGGCACCAGGTTTATTATACATATAAAGAGCCTACTCTACAAGAAATCCATATTGGATATAATTCTCACAAACAGCTGTGAGAGCTCAGGGTCTAAGGAGCATCAGAACACAAGTTACTTGGATGTATACTTCAGAAATTCCTTCACAGGACAAAACATTTTAAGGAACCACATAAATGGTGGGACCAGCTGAAACAAGAAACTTTAGATGGTAGGTATGTTAAGAAAACTAAAATTAAATAAAAATAATCCGGTAACCTAGAGAGGTGGCAGTGAGGTGTAAAACAGAAACGCTACATAACTGCATAGAATAGTGTTCCAAGCTCTGGAAAAGGAGATTAGAAAATCAGAAACAATTCAAAGAAGAACGACTAAAGGGGTGCATCTTAAGAGGATATACTTCCTGATATGTGTAGCTACAAAGAAAGATGGGAGACAGGAGATATGAAACCTTAAAATATAAAAAGGAAGTGTCCTTTAGGAAAAGAGGAATGAAAGAACTAGAGGCCATGATTTGAAGTTGAAAGGTGGAATATTTAGGGGTAATGGAAGTGGTAGAGTCAAACAGAATTAAGGTACTTAAGCATGCCTTTGATAAGCATAAGACTGTCCTGAGGCTTAATTCAGCCAAACTTTTACATAGATAGATGGGTAGACCAGGTAGTCATTGTTTGGTTCTTTCTGCCATCAAATAATATTTCTAACTTATGGAAAATACAGGCGCAGTCAACATAGCATAGAGCAAATCTGTGGGTCCAGGCAATGCACATCCAAAGGGCAAAGAAGGGACTTAGGTTTTTACTTTTGAATGAGTAATTATTGTCAGGAGTAGTTCCAGATAACTGCTATTGTAGTATTTGCCACACACAGAGGGTAGTAGAGAAGACGCCAGTAACTACAGGCCAGTGAATTTGCCATTAGTGGTATAAAAACAGTTTTAAAAATGGCTGCTGCACAAATCTTACCTTAGAGAGGTCCCACAAAGCTTCAAGACCCTGCTGCATATTCTGCTTTGCCCGGGTCCTAGGGTGCCTGTGTAGGTTACTTACACACCTACCTGCTACCTGCACCCATCCAGTGGTGTCTGCTCTATGTCTTCCCTGTTGGCTCTGATTGTCTCACTTGTCGGTGCACCAGCTACCAACCTGTGCCAGTGTTACCAAGCGTCTACCATGCCAATGCCCAAATACATATATATACAGAACTGGTAAAGAAGAGAATCAAATTGGAAAAAAATAAAAAAGGCAAATGATTTCATTAAAATGGCTGGAAAAAGTGGTTGAAAATACGTTAATTATTCAACAATTATTGGTAAATAGTGAAATGACCACCAGGTCGATCCAACTTCTAGACCCACTAACAATCAGTCTATGGGTATTTTAGCGCATGCCCCTCTCCTAAGGAGTATATGTTTATCCTCACCATTGTAGATAATTATATTACACAAGACGTGTTTTTGTGAATGTATCTTGGCTGGCCTTGTTATTTGCAGAACGATATCTGTGTGTGATTCTACTATTTAATATTAACTAATGATTTGTGTGGAAATTCGGCTAAAAGTCAGTAAAGGTTATAAGAAAGTTATGAACACAAATGGATAGAACTGAAATATACATTTACTCGGTGATATAATGGAACCAATCTCCATAGTATTTATGATTATGCACTTTAATAAGAAGTCAAGTCGCTCCTAAAGGACATCTCGACACTTGGGAACTGTGGTTCTGTATATGTACTCTGCTCTGTTATAACTTGTCACTCTTGCAATTGATTCTCTCTTTTTTTTCTCTTTCTGCTTCTCACTTTTATCACTCTCCCTAACTTCCTCTCACAATCTCTAATGTTCTCTCTGGATGTATCTGTCTCTGCTTCAGGACCCGTGGAGAGCAGGGATGCAGTTCTGGAATGTAGATGCAGGATTTCTTGATTAGCTGAAGTGGGGCAAACTTATAAAAAAGCTCCTTCTCACTTCTTACAAATACATTCTGATGTCGGTAAGATGCCCAAGTCTGTGTACCACTTATTCCAAGATGACTCCATTCAGCAGCTTTTCTATTATTGTTCTATTCTATACTATGTTATCCTGTTATTAATAAACTTTTCCATTGATTGTTTTATCAATAAAGTCAGTAAGACAAGAGTGTGACATTACTAGCGTATATGCTAGGAAAGTGAGATATTGGTCATTGTGTATACCTGGTACAGTTTGTTACACGCATGTCTGCATAGAGATGCACAAACTCAAGCTTCTAGGTAGTCATTATTTTTTTGAAGCTGATGTTTAGAATTAATAATTGTTATGGTACAAGTCATGATATGGGGCCAGTAGGACTGGCATGCTGTGTAACTTCCATCTGTTAGGTCCTCATATCGTGGGGAGGTATGATTATCCTGAGTGATCACAAGCAGAGTACAGAGTCAGCAGGACTAGCAAGCTCTGGATCTTCCAATGGTAAGGGCCTCATAATGGGTGGGTATGACTATCATCAGTGACCTCAGTCAGAGTACAGAGATTCTCTTTTGAAAATAGTGTAAATTTGCATACCCTGGCAGAAATTGTGACATTTTAGCAATATGACTGATCATGCAAAAAAAAAAAAAAAAAAATATTGAAGGATAGTGATCCCATGAAGCCATTTATTATCACATAGTTGTTTGGCTCCTTATTAAATCATAATGGTAACAGAAATCACCCAAATGGCCCAGTTCAAAAGTTGACATACCCTTGCATGTTTGGCCTTGTTACAGACACACACAGGTTAAAATGGCAATTAAAGGTCAATTTCCCACAACTGTGGCATTTTAAATTGCAATTAGTGTCTGTGTATAAATAGTCAATGAGTTTGTTAGCTCTTACATGGATGCACTGAGAAGGCTAAATACTGGGGAGCAGAAAAGAACTGTCAAAAGACCAGTGTAACAAGGTAATGGAACTTCATAAAGATGGAAAAGAATATAAAAAATATCCAAAGCTTTGAAAATGCAGGTCAGTAATGTTCAATCACTTATTGAGAAGTGGAAAATTTGAGGATCTCTTGATACCAAGCCAAGGTCAGGAAGACCAAGAAAGATTTCAGCCACATCTGCCAGAAGTATTGTTCGGAATAGAAAGAAAAACCCACAGGTAACCTCAGAAGAAATACAGGCTGCTCTGTAAAAAGACGGTGTGGTTGTCTCAAGGAACACGATACGACGATACTTGAAGAAAAATTAGCTGCATGGTCGAGTTGCCAGAAAGAAGCCTTTAATGCGCCTATTCCACAAAAAAGCCCAGATACAATATGCCTGACAACACCTTGACATGCCTCACAGCTTAGGCACACTGTAGTTTGGAGTGACGAGACCTAAATAGAACTTTATGTTCACAACCATAAGCACTATGTATGGAGAGGAGTCAACCAGGGCTATAGTGAAAGCATGGTGGTGGCTCACCAATGTTTTCAAGGGATGTGAGCTCTAAAGGCATGGGGAATCTTGTGAAAATTGATGGCAAGATGAATGCAGCAGGTAATCAGAAAATACTGGCAGACAATTTGCATTCTTCTGCAGGTAGGCTGAGCATGGGACACTCTTGGACTTTCTAGCATGACAATGGACCTAAGCACAAGGCCAAGTTGACTCTCCAGTGGTTACAGCAGAAAAAGGTGAAGGTTGTAGAGTGGCCATCACAGTCTCCTGACCTTAATATCATCAAGCCACTCTGGGGAGATCTCAAACGTGCGGTTCATGCAAGACGACCAAAGACTTTGCATGACCTGGAGGCATTTTGCCAAGACAAATGGGCAGCTATACCACCTACAAGAATTAGGGGCCTCATAGACAACTATTACAAAAGACTGCATGCTAGAGAGGGCAATACACAGTATTAAGAACTAAGTGTATGCAAACTTTTGAACAGGGTCATTTCATTTTTTTCTTTGTTGCCATGTTTTGTTTTATGAATGTGCCTGTAACGGAACCCATCACTGTTTTACCCTGTTTTACGGTTATTTAATTACTATGGTTAAAATATGATCACATTGCTGTACTGTAGATATGTTGTTTTATGTTCTACAGAATATATTGGCTCAGAATATTACAGCTACTAGGCTAATAGATAATCCTATTACAGAGAATCCTGTTACAGACAAGGAAGTCGATTGTATAAAGTGTTTTCATTCGCAGACATAAGAACAAAGAAGGCTGATTTAATCAATGTCTGATTATATCAAAGTTGCCAGGGAGCCTCAGGGAGGTGTGACTCACCTATTGTCCCTCTATGTGTATTGTGTGGCCAACTATGAGGGATGTGTATTGCCTGTGAAATGTCTGTGTGTTATGGGTAAAAGATACTTTTACTAACTTTTGAACCCCTGGTCTGATTCATGCCATTTTTTTAATATGTTGTTCCCCTGGGTGAGAGCTATTGAACGGTGCTGGACTTAAAGGTGTACCCCCTGTTTTTGGGGTACATCCAGAATGTGGTTAAAATTGTGTCTCTTTTAATTGTGTTACCTGTTATCTGAGGGGAGGAGACGTGGGGGTTGAACCATGTATATAATTGGCTGTTGTGATAATTATGTGGGTGTAGCCCTTCAGAGGGCACCATTGCATAAAAGGAGATTCCCTGTCATTAAAGAGTAGTTCTGCTCCTGAAACTGTGTGTCGTCCAGTGATTGGGATTGCGGTTGGGATCTTGCTATTATTTAACCTGTTGGAAACCTTGCCTGTGGATTTACCATTTACTTGTTCCTAAGCCTCACTGGGATTATAAGCGGAGATACCCTGGGGAATATTGCCTCTCCGCTACATTGGTTGGCAGCGCTGGGATCCAGACTCACAGAGGAACAAGCATAAATGGAGTACGGATGGAGATTGATTTTGCCACACTAAAATGCTCCACGCTAAAAGATCTCCTGGAGGCAAGGGGTATACAAGCCAGCAATAAGAAGAAAGCGGTACTCATTATTGAGCTGATGGAGGAGTACCGAATGGACAGAGATTCGGTTCCCGAACAGGGGGATTCGGGAGAAAATTCAGAACAAGTGGAGTTCCGGAGGCAGGTACAATTTCGGCTGTCTTTTTATGGGGAACAACCTTCAACAGAAATTATTTCAAGGACCATGACAGAAGTCCAGGAATTTATGTTGAGGAAACAAACAGCCCCAGAACGCAGCTCTGCAATAAATATGCCACAAGAAGGTAAGCCTAAGATACCATACCAGGCTTTTAAAACGTATGTGGAGGCAGAGGAAGATATAGACGCTTTCCTGCAGGATTTTGAAAGACTGTGTGCCCTGCATAGAATCAGCACAGAGGACTGGGTACCGATTTTGGCAGGAAGGCTAACGGGGAGGGCAGCCGAGGCATATCGTACTGTACCTAATGAGGAAATAAGGAACTATAACAAAGTAAAGGAAATTATTCTGGCCAGGTATGCTATAACACCAGAAGCATACCGGCGGAGATTCAGGGACCTAAAGAAGGTGGAAAAAGACTCACACGCAGAATGGGCCAGCAAGATACAAAGGGTGGCATCACATTGGGTGCGAGGGTGCAATGCCAACACAGGAGAGGAAGTACTACAGCTATTCCTGATGGAACATTTCTTCCAAGATCTGGCGGCAGACATACAGGATTGGGTGAGAGATCGTCGCCCTGCTAACTTAATCGAGGCAGCACGGCTAGCGGACGAATACGCAGAGTCCAGAAAGGTGAGCCAAGGGTCCACACGACCAACCTCTAGAGCAGAGCCACACACCTCAATGCCCACGGCACGCACAGAATTTCGGGCCCCAGTACCCCCACGACCTCAGGGGTCTAACCACCAACCCCGGGATTCTTACAAAATGACGTGCCATCGCTGCGGCAACCCGGGGCATATTGCTTGTTATTGCCCCTTGGGATCAGCCAATAACAAATGGAGGCGCCCGACCAATAACCCAGAGATCCCTTTATCACGTACCTCGGCTGCTCACTGCCTGGAAACCAAAGGGAGCCATGAGGAGTGTTTGGGCATCCTGTACGAGGCAAACCCCATACAAGCTGCATCCCCAGACAAACCGCCAGCATCACCGCCAGGAGGTGCGTGTAAATGGACAGGTAGCACAAGGCCTAAGGGACAATGGCGCTACCATCACGTTGGTACAGAAACATCTTGTGAAACCGGAGCATGTATCTACCCGTACTGTTGCTGTCCGTGTCGCAAGGGGGGGGGCTGTTTTTCGCTTACCCACTGCCCGGGTACACTTGGATTGGGGAGTCGGGTCGGGAAAGACCACAGTCGGGATCATGGACAATTTACCTGCTGAGGTCGTGCTGGGCAACGATATTGGCCCTCTAGCCTCAGCCTTTTTACCCACGACTGCTGCTGCTTGTCCCGTGACCACCCGCTCACAGACCCGTACCGAGGACGATCCTACAACAGGTCGGGAGACCCAGATAAGCCACAAGCAGACACTTAGCACTAATGCCACAGAGAGACCCATAGCGTGGGACAACCCCGAAGAGCTTGGGAGGGAAACTAGACAGGACCCCACCCTCCAAAAGTACCTAGCATTAGCCGACGATAGAGTGGATGAGCGGGAACGTTTTATATGGAAAGGAGTTTCTATGGGACAGAGATTGTGGCCCACCTTTTGGACACTGGGATCCTGGATTGTTGGGATGGGATCCTGGATTTTTTTGGGTGGGTGTACAGGGGAAGAACAGTGGGCCCTGTGCAATAGGGGCCCGACCACGAGCTGGGGGAGGAATGCACTCTGCAACTTGGGACGGTTTTGCTAAAGGACTTCAGTTCATTTGGAAGGCTGATGCTTTTCTGCTTCATTATTTAATTGTCTGAAACCAGTTTGTAAAATGTATTTTCCCTCTCCCTGAAATGTTTATTGCTGTGAATGCTGTATGAAGTGTGCGTTTGTTTTGTTCTTGAAATGTGAGGAAATGTGAATTGCAGTAATGCTGATGGGTTGTCAAACTGTAGAAGTGACCAACAAATTGTTTTGTCCGGACGTCCCCAGGCCGATCCGTTGGGATCAGACCGTGTATTCCGGCTTATGGTCACGGGGGAGGTGTGTAACTGAACCCATCACTGTTTTACCCTGTTTTACGGTTATTTAATTACTATGGTTAAAATATGATCACATTGCTGTACTGTAGATATGTTGTTTTATGTTCTACAGAATATATTGGCTCAGAATATTACAGCTACTAGGCTAATAGATAATCCTATTACAGAGAATCCTGTTACAGATAAGGAAGTCGATTGTATAAAGTGTTTTCATTCTCAGACATAAGAACAAAGAAGGCTGATTTAATCAATGTCTGATTATATCAAAGTTGCCAGGGAGCCTCAGGGAGGTGTGACTCACCTATTGTCCCTCTATGTGTATTGTGTGGCCAACTATGAGGGATGTGTATTGCCTGTGAAATGTCTGTGTGTTATGGGTAAAAGATACTTTTACTAACTTTTGAACCCCTGGTCTGATTCATGCCATTTTTTAATATGTTGTTCCCCTGGGTGAGAGCTATTGAACCGTGCTGGACTTAAAGGTGTACCCCCTGTTTTTGGGGTACATCCAGAATGTGGTTAAAATTGTGTCTCTTTTAATTGTGTTACCTGTTATCTGAGGGGAGGAGACGTGGGGGTTGAACCATGTATATAATTGGCTGTTGTGATAATTATGTGGGTGTAGCCCTTCAGAGGGCACCATTGCATAAAAGGAGATTCCCTGTCATTAAAGAGTAGTTCTGCTCCTGAAACTGTGTGTCGTCCAGTGATTGGGATTGCAGTTGGGATCTTGCTATTATTTTACCTGTTGGAAACCTTGCCTGTGGATTTACCCTTTACTTGTTCCTAAGCCTCACTGGGATTATAAGCGGAGATACCCTGGGGAATATTGCCTCTCCGCTACAGTGCCATTCTGTTATAACCTACAGTTGAAAATGAATCCCATAAGAAATAATAAAAATGTGTTTTGCTGCTCACTCATGTTTTATTTAAAAATGGTACATATATTACCAATTCACCAAGGGTATAAACACTTTTGAGCACAACTGTATCTTATAAAGTAGTTTCTCTGAACTAACAAAGTACATCTCTCACGCCTCCAAGTGTTGACCAGAAGTGTCTTTATTGGGGGTGGAAAAGCTGTTTTATAGGGCACTGAGCAAAAGAGAACAGGAAACTTCCCTACCCATGAGTCTCTCCCATTGTAATCAAATTTACCAAGGTACCAAGGGGGGAGGTTCCAGGTGGAGTCGTGGTTCCAGCCATTCCAGCGTGGTTCCAGTCTCGTTCCTTATCTTAACTTCCCCCAGTATATGTAGACAGTACATAGGCATATGGCCCACTCGGGATGCCAGCAAGGGAGAAATAACGGGCATTGTGTCCAGTATCATGGCCATTGTCACTGAATTATTAGATGTAGGTCAGTAAGAAAGTGTTTGGATTAAGTCTGCCTACTTACTACCCAGCTCTTGAGGATCTCTTACAGTGCCGAGCTTTAGATGGCTGGCGTCCATTACTCGATCTCACACCACACAGCAACAATCAGAGTATTGCGATCTGATAACATGGGCCTCTTGGAAAGAACAGTTATCTTCTTGGTAAATTTCCATCCTGCTGTGAAAGACTGCCCTGAAATGTTTACTTAAGAACAAGATTAAAACATACTTATCTTTTCATTACAACTTTCTTTATTTTTCTATTGCTCCTTGGAAAATCTAACAAGGTCAACTATAAAGTGTACATTTCAGTTTAAATTGTTTGAAAACATAAAAAAATCTCCAAATCTAAAAATGAATTCTGTAAACACGTTTTTTAAGACTTTTTGGGGGTGGGGAAAGATTTGACTATCCACAGAGCCGGGTTCTGGTTGCTTCATCTTGAACTTGACCATAACCTTTTACTTTTTAATGGAACACCACATAACTACATATACTGTATCTATAAACTGGTAGGGCAAGAGCCAAAAACACTGCCAGAAATTGACAAAAAGACTCATTGGGCCTCATTCAATTATGAATTTGTAGCTTATGGGAGCCCGTAATGTAGCCCATAAACAAAATTTGGTATTCAATTGGCGTCTTTTCGCGATCCACAAATGTTCTACGGGTTACGGGCTTGAAATCCCTGCGGTTGTTACAACCATAACTTACAACCCATCCAAGCCTTTGATCTTTCATGTCCGCAAGACTTATGATGGCTAAACTCACAAATCGCTATTCAATTTCTACAATTCATCAAGCCCGCAAATGTTGTCACACCCCTAAACAGCAAATGTAGAAGAAAAGCCTACGGGTACCAGATAGGACTTGAAAAGGGGTTACAGACATGTCCGCAGCACTGTAAATGCAGGTAAAAAAACGGATGAAGAAGGAGTGGAGACCCCCTTAGGAACATCAGAAGGGAGAACAGATAGATAGGGGCAGATGTGGGTGAAGAAAGAGTGGAGACCCCCCTAGGAGCATCAGAAGGGAGTACAGATATATAGGGGACATATATGGATGAAGAAGGAGTGGAGACCCCCCTAGGAACATCAGAAGGGAGAACAGATATATAGGGGACAGATATGGATGAAGAAGGAGTGGAGACCCCCCTAGGAACATCAGAAGGGAGAACAGATAGATAGAAGACAGATATGGATGAAGAAAGAGTGGCGACCCCCTAGGAACATCAGAAGGGAGAACAGATATATAGGGGACAGATATGGGTGAAGAAAGAGTGGAGACCCCGTAGGAACATCAGAAGGGAGAACAGATATATAGGGGACAGATATGGGTGAAGAAAGAGTGGCGACCCCCCTAGGAGCATCAGAAGGGAGAACAGATATATAGGGGACAGATAAGGGTGAAGGAAGAATGGAGACCCCCCTAGGAGCATCAGAAGGGAGAACAGATATATTGGGGACAGATATGGATGAAGAAAGAGTGGAGACCCCCTTAGGAGCATCAGAAGGGAGAACAGATAGATAGGGGACAGATATGGATGAAGAAAGAGTGGAGACCCCCCTAGGAACATCAGAAGGGAGAACAGATAGATAGGGGACAGATATGAGTGAAGAAAGAGTGGAGACCCCCCTAGGAACATCAGAAGGGAGAACAGATATATTGGGGACAGATATGGGTGAAGAAAGAGTGGAGACCCCCCTAGGAACATCAGAAGGGAGAACAGATAGATAGGGGACAGATATGGATGAAGAAAGAGTGGAGACCCCCCTAGGAACATCAGAAGGGAGAACAGATAGATAGGGGACAGATATGGATGAAGAAAGAGTGGAGAGCCTACTTGGACCATCAGAAGGGAGAACAGATATATAGGGGACAGATATGGGTGAAGGACTGACAGGAGAGCAAGAGACAGGGAAATGAACAGACAAGGGGAGGAGGCAGAGAGACAGGAGGGGAAAAAAACTGAGGAGAACCACGAGAACCACCCACAAGACTATTGACTGGAGGGCATCTTGCTGCGATGGGAAAGGTTCTTAAAAGCTTTTTCAGTATATTGATTTTAAACACATTTTAACTTATTTTGATATTGTAGTAGAAACTGAATTGAGTGACCCTATATATTTGATAAACATATTGTAATAGCAGTTTTTCTTTACAGTAAATGATTCCAGAAATATTTAAAACTGATTTTGTGGGTCCTATATTTTACTGTGCGACTAAGTATGCTGATGTGCGGATCAGTATGCTAATATACGACTCTGTATGCTAATGTGATAAGGGTGGGAGAAGGGTCCAACTACCAGATAACATTGAGGGTCTTTATTTTGGCCACTTCATAGACAGACAAGCAGACTGTAATCAAACTTAGTAATAATAAATGTAGCAATAAAACATGGAATGTCCCAGGTCTTTGGAAATAACCTAAAACAACAACTTTTAATCCATTTATAGCCATATTAAATTCCAGCCTCGTAAATCCAACGTGTAGCGCTTAACGGCTGCGGGGTCGAAATCTGCCCTACTTACGTGGCTATTAAATTAGAAAGGGCTGCAAGCTACGAGCGAGAGACCCTATCTCGTAAACCAGGATTGTGGCCATTGGAGTTGCGTGTTCGAACGCTAACAGTTAAGCAATTACGTAGTTACGGGTTCAGAGATCATAAGCGTTACGTCACTGAAAAAGCGGAGGGTAGATTTCGAAGTCCTACGGGCTTCAATTGTATTACACGCGAGTTACAGTATATGTATTAACACATTGATTGCCGGGATCGATATAACACAAAATATAAGCATGAAATAAAGTATTTGCGGGCTTGAGAATGGTTTGCTTTTAATTCTAAGACCTAACATCACTTCCCCTTATAATAAATGTACAGTAGTGAATATATTTGCATTACAAGTGCTACGTATTGGACTTTACCCCCTTGCGGGTGCTCTCGAGCACACCTAGGCGTTTGTGCTCCATTTGCGTGTTCCGTGCTTGCTCGCGAGTGATCACGTTGCAATTTATTGGGCTGATTTGAACAAGTAGCAGTTACGGGCTCGTAGGATCAAGGGATTTACATGCGCGATATTAAACGTTGCTCAGCACGTAGCCTATTCTCGGTCATCCTGCGTGTTAACATGCAAGTCCGTGTTGCAGCAACGTTATGTGGCTAATTTAGTAGCCGCAACGCGTAAAACGTTCTACAACGTAGCCCCAATTTAATAGGGATATTAATGTGATGATCTCTGTCTCCACCCAGTTTTACTTTTCAGTATTATATCTCATTTTCTTTTTCTTACATGTGGGGTTTTCCTATTTCTGTAGTTTTTTTACATTTATTCTTTATTTTGACCACATAGCATGTTCCTCACAGTATGTAAGTCTGTTATTATTGACATTACATGTATAACATATGTTACAGGCCTGTTTCATCTAGGAGAATGTCCTATCAGCACATTGATTACTATAGTGTCAGGTTATTTCACTAATGTCCATCTTGTGCATATAATAATATAATAATAACATTATCTATAATAAGAATATAATAATTGTTAAATACAAATCCCAGAATACACATGAAATACCAGTTACTATTGGAAGGGTATGAAGAGTTTAGTCAAAAATATTGTGTGAAATCCTGCTTTATAATACCCATAAATACATACATTATCTCTCAAGGCATGCTGGGATATTATTATTAGATTATAAAATGTTTGGCTTTCTTGAAATTACCATTATTAAGTCTTTAATACTAACATATATTTCTTTTTTTTTATCTTTTTTTTTATTTTGAAAAGTTTTATTAACAAACTATTCAAGAAAAGTTAGAATATAACATTTATCAAAATGTTAAAAAAAAAGGGGGTGGAGGGAATAAAAAATAAAAAAATAGGAAAAAATGGCAAGAGGTCGATCGATAAAGATTGTTAATTGCGATTCATTGGAAACCCAGGTATACAACATTAGTATAGGTATCACATATAATAGTTGTCAAAATGTGATTCGTCGACACGTTTGCGAGCCTAGCATAGCGAAGCGAGCCGTTGAGCCATTGAAAAACGCGGGACTTGGGCAGAAATGAGCGCCAACGGCACTCCTGCGAGACTCACAATGCAAGGATAGCAGTTGAGGCATTGAGGCACTCGGGAATTAGCCTCCAAGCAGTTGAGGAACGTGGGACTAAGAAAAATAAATTGCGAGAACGGAAAAATACGAAGTTAACGGCCGAACCACGCAAATTGGAAAGCATGAAAAAATAAAAACAAAATTACACACAGCATGGGGGGACAGCCAGGAAGTCTGGGAGTAAGGTTGCAGGCGAATTAAAGCTGAATTTGACGTGTTTCGGAACTGGAAAATCGGCTAAGCGAGAAAAAAGATGGCGGATGAAAAAAATTAAAGCAAGGCTACACGACCCCAAAGCGTGAAAAACACCCCCAGACACGTACAAGTTTTACCCAAAATACATTATTAGGATGGAAATCCGAGCTTGGAAAAATATGAAGTTAACAGCCGAACGGCACATATCGAAAAACACGAAAAACACACAAAAAAAACAATAGAAATATAAACAAAATCACACACAGCACGGGGGGGGGGGGGGGGTTGGGATTACAGCCAGGACGTCTGGGAGTGAGGTTGCACGCAAATTAAAGCTGAATTTTCAGAGTTTCGTCAATGAAAACCGGCTAAGCAAGAAAAAATGGCAGCTGAAAAAAATGAAAACGAGGCTACACGACCCCGAAGCACGAAAAGCACCGCCAAAGATGTACAACTTTTACCCAGGAACGCACAAGGTACAAAATACACTATTAGGAAGGACGTAAAATGCTTGCGAGCCGCGTAACACAGAGACAATCGCCGCCATTTTACAGCACTAACTTGCAACTAATAACATTACGAATCTAAAATGGCGATTTACACAACTAAACGGTTTGGCCTCGCGCACGCAGCCTATTTACACTACACATTGCGCACATTGCTGACACTTACACCTCAGGTCAGCAACAGTCCAAATGTACATTGTATACTGCAGGAAGATACAAACAGATTGTTAGCTCTTCAGGATATCGATTGCTGCAGATATTAATAAGAAATAGGTAAAGTATATAAATTTATTAATTATTATTAAAAAAATATTATATATAAAAAATAGAAATACGCTAAATAGCATATTTTACACTACCGTTACTTTATAAATACATTAATGCTTTGCACTTCCTAATACATTTATTCATTCCCGTTATTTTATGAAGTGGTTCCAGTCCCTGAGTCTATGTTTTTTCTTCTGCAAAACAAGGAACTCATTTAGTTTCACATGTGGTCGGGTTACATTTTAGCTCAGCGGTCAGGTTTCACAAATATTGGTAATGACTATGTTTAGTTTTGGAATTTGTGGACTTTGTAGACTTTATATGTTTCTGCAACTGCATTAATGTGTACGTCATTTTATTTTCTTGATTATTTTTGCCAAAGTTTAGATAAAAGGGAAAATTATGGGTCAAATGGTGGTTGGTTTTCTAGGCAAGTTACTATTAGGGAGTTAAATAAGGCCCAACAAGTGTGAAGATTTGGGCAAGACATGTGTAGGTAAGTTCCCTCTGTACCTTTATAAAACGAGGGACATCTAGGATACAGAGAACTGCTGAGAGGAACAAAATAAACGGAAGACAGGAGGGAGGTGACACATCTGATATATTCAAGATAGAGAGAGGACTGATGAACATCCAACCCAGGATACAAGGAAAGGCTGAGAGGAACAAAGGAAGGGGAAGTCAGGAGTGAGGTGACACATCTAATATATCCAAGATACAGAGAGGACTGAGGAACATCCAACCCAGGATACAGGGAACCACCGAGAGGAACAAAGGAAGGGGAAGTCAGGAGTGAGGTGACACATCTAATATATCCAAGATACAGAGAGGACTAAGGAACATCAAACCCAGGATACAGAGGACTGCTGAGAGGAACAAAGGAAAGTCAGGAGTGAGGTGACACATTCGATATAACCAAGATACAGAGAGGACTGAGGAACATCCAACCCAGGATAAAGAGGAATGCTGAGAGGAACAAAGAAAGGGGAAGTCAGGAGTGAGGTGACACATCTGATATATCCAAGATACAGAGAGGACTGAGGAACATCAAACCCAGGATACAGAGGACTGCTGAGAGGAACAAAGGAAGGGGAAGTCAGGAGTGAGGTGACACATCTGATATATCCAAGATACAGAGAGGACTAAGGAACATCAAACCCAGGATACAGGGAAAGGCTGAGAGGAACAAAGGAAGGGGAAGTCAGGAGTGAGGTGACACATCTGATATATCCAAGATACAGAGAGGACTAAGGAACATCAAACCCAGGATACAGAGGACTGCTGAGAGGAACAAAGGAAGGGGAAGTCAGGAGTGAGGTGACACATCTGATATATCCAAGATACAGAGAGGACTAAGGAACATCAAACCCTGGATACAGAGGACTGCTGAGAGGAACAAAGGAAAGTCAGGAGTGAGGTGACACATCCGATATAACCAAGATACAGAGAGGACTGAGGAACATCAAACCCAGGATACAGAGGACTGCTGAGAGGAACAAAGGAAGGGGACGTCAGGAGTGAGGTGACACATCTGATATATCCAAGATACAGAGAGGACTAAGGAACATCCAACCCAGGATACAAGGAAAGGCTGAGAGGAACAAAGGAAGGGGAAGTCGGGAGTGAGGTGACTCATCTGATGTATCGAAGATACAGAGAGGACTGAGGAACACCCAACCCAGGATACAGAGGACTGCTGAGAGGAACAAAGGAAGGGGAAGTCAGGAGTGAGGTGACACATCTGATATATCCAAGATACAGAGAGGACTGAGGAACATCCAACCCAGGATACAGGGGACTGCTGAGTAAGTTTAAGTCAAATGAGTAAGTTTAGAACAGCTAAGGCTCTAGAGTCAGCATTTGAACATTGACTGCTCAAATGCAGAAGTATCATCCACAGAAGACAGTCCAGTCTCAAGCATCGGTCTTTGATGAAGAACTGCAGAAAGCTTTTGCAGTAAAAGACAAGCAGATAAAGCAGAAGGAAGAGCTCAAGGCTTTACAGAGAGAAAACATGTCCCTAAAAGCAGAAATCAAGATGTTCCAGGGTTTGAAGAATGAGCAGGAACACCTGCAAGGAAAAATCACTGAAAGGCATGAGAAAATGAGATATCTAAATGAGCAACTTCTATATGAGCTGGCCAAGGTGTCAAACAAAGCTGAGGAAAACAAAGCTCTGCATAATGACAACAAGGAGTTGCAATTACCGATCAAGACATATTTATTAGGGCAGATGGAGAAGAGTAATCAAGAAAAACATGTAAAAATCAAAACAGTGGAAGAACTTTTAGTGACCGAACTCATGGAGTTGACAAATAACCAAGAAGAGTTAAGAATATTGAAAGAAGAAAATTCATCCTTAAAAATGGATATTCAAAATCTGCCGGCTCAAAAGACAGAACAGATGTCACTTACCTCAGCTGTTGAGGAACTGAAGAATGTGATCCATGAGAAAGAAAGGAAGATAAAGTCTGTAGAAGATCACCTACAGGCTGAAATCCTCCGAGCGGACATCAAGGAGAAAATGGTCCAGGCATTGAATAAGAAAATGTAGGCTCTGGAGGAAGAGTTAGCAAATGGCCTACTCGGAAAGGCAGAACAGGTGCCTATTATAGCTCTGGTACCGGAGCTACAGAAAGAACTGAAGACAAGGAAGAAACATTAAGAACAGTGGTGACCAGGATCTGAAGCAGGAAGTCAGTGAGCTGCAGCTTCAAATTGAAGGGGCCCAACATCTGCTGCATGTCTCCAGATCATCACAGAAGAGAGACTTCAAACTATGCTAAAACAGAGTCTAACAGCTACACTGGGCGAGAGGTGCAAGACATTGCTCACAAAGCTCAGGGACTAAAGAATATACATAATAAAAAGGAAATGTTGAAGGTTCAGGCCCAGGGATTGCAGCGGTTCGGGCCCCGAAGATCTCATCAGCAGCCCTAAGTGAAGAATTGTTAAAAGCCCTTGCAGAGAAGGAAACATGTATTACAGATCTGTACAGTGAGCTTAAATCTATTAAATCTACGTTGGAGGCATTAGCATCAACTGAAGACATGCTACAAGAGAGAGTGATCAAGATGCAAAGTGTCCTGCAGAAACTCTTTCCAAACATGTCTGTTTTATCACGTTTGCGGCACAATGAACGGGTACATGAGTTTGAGAAGCTGCTATTGGTGTGTTTCAAATAAAAAGTGGAGCAAAAGGTCAAGATTTCAGTGCATTAACCCCCCTAAGCTCATTCTGCCTCCCAGGGCTAGCATGTGGCACTGGTAGTATCTCAGAAAATACTTCCTCGGAGGTCCTTGCCTTCAGCTTATTCCCTAGTTCTATAAAATCATTCTTTAGGACACTCCATCTTCCACTAACTTTGTCATTGGTACCAATATGTACCAAGACTGCCGGTTCATTTCCAGCCCCTCCCAATAATTTATCTACCCGATCCACAACATGACGAACCTGACCACCCGGGAGACAGCAAACTGTCCGATTGATGGGATCTGGGTGACAAATCTCCCTGTCTACCTTCCTAATAATCCCCTACCACCAAACCCTTTCTCTTGCTCTGCCTATTGAGCCCTCCCACTCCTCCAGAAGAACTGTTCTCCCAGATGTTATAACAATTGAGTGAGACAAACCACCATTATTATCCTAGGCACTTGTAATATCCACTGTTTGCTTTCCATTGTCATTATTTTTATCACACTCTATCTCAGTGTACTATATAGTGAAAATTCTGTGTACTGTATGAAATCTAATTTGTATCCTTTTACTTTCATATAAGTAGAACACTTATCTCTTTTACCTTGTGATCATAAATTTTGACCACTGCAATACCACTGGTAAATTTCCTTATTTAAACACTAGTAATTTGCCCAACATATAATGTGCTCTCTCTCTGCGCTCTCGTATGCTCTATCTGTGCTCTCTGTGTGCACTCTCTTGATCTGTCCTGTCATTCTCTCTCTCTCTGTCCTGTGTCTCTCTCCCTATCTCTCTCGGTCTGAATTGTGTCTCTCTGTCCTTTCTCTCTGACCACCTCTCCTGTCATTATGGCATTGTCCAGCACCTCTCATCTTTCCAGTCATTATGGCATTGTCCGGCAGCTCTCACCTCCCTAGTCATTATGATATTGTCAAGCACCCATCACCTCTCCAGTCATTATGACACTGTCAAGCACATTTCACCTCTCCAGTCATTATGAAATTGTCCAGCACCTCTCACCACCCCAGTCAACATGTCATTGTAAAGAACCACTCAGCTCTCCAGTCATTATGACATTGTCCATCACCCCTCAACTCTCCAGTCATTATGACAATGTCCATCACCCCTCAGCTCTCCAGTCATTATGATATTGTCCAGCACCTCTCACCACCCCTGTCATTATAACATTGTCTAGAACCCCTCACCTCTCCAGTTATTATGACATTGTCCAGCACCTCTCATCTTTCCAGTCATTATGGCATTGTCCAGCACCTATTACCTCTTCAGTCATTATGGCATTGTCCAGCACCTCTCACCTCTTCAGTCATTATGACATTGTCCAGTACCTCTCACCTCCCTAGTCATTATGACATTGTCAAGCACCCATCACCTCTCCAGTCATTATGACACTGTCAAGCACATTTCACCTCTCCAGTCATTATGACATTGTCCAGCACCTCTCACCACCCCAGTCAACATGTCATTGTAAAGAACCGCTCAGCTCTCCAGTCAATATGACATTGTCCATCACCCCTCAACTCTCCAGTCATTATGACATTGTCCATCACCCCTCAGCTCTCCAGTCATTATGATATTGTCAAGCACCTCTCACCTCTCCAGTCATTATGACATTGTCTAGAACCTCTCACCTCTCCAGTCATTATGACAATGTCCAGCACCTCTCACCACCCCTGTCATTATAACATTGTCTAGAACCCCTCACCTCTCCAGTTATTATGACATTGTCCAGCACCTCTCACCTCTCCTGTCATTATGACATTTTCCAGCACTTGTCACCTCCCTAGTCATTATGACATTGTCAAGCACCTTTCACCTCTCCAGTCATTATGACATTGTCAAGCAGCTTTCACCTCTCCAGTCATTATTACATTGTCAAGCACCCCTCAGCTCCCTAGTTATTGCCACATTGCCAGGCACATTTTACCTCTGCAGTCATTATGGCATTATCCAGCACCCCTCACCTCGTCAGTCATTGTAACATATTCCAGCACCTCTTAAGGCATGGTGACAACATCCAGCACCGCTTACCTCCCTAGTTATTGTCACATTGTCCAGCACCTCTAACCTATAAAGTCATTATGACATTGTCCAGTACTTCTCACCTCTCCAATCAGTATGACATTGTCCAGAACCTCTCACCTCCCTAGTCATTTTGACATTGTTCGTCACCTTTTACCTCTCTAGTCATCATGATATTGCCAAGCACCTCTCACCACCCCAGGCATTATGACATTGCCCAGCACCTCTCATCTCTCCAGTCATTATAACATTATCCAGTAGCTCTCAATGCATTGTGACATTGCCCAGCCCATCTCACCTTCCCAGTCATTATGACATTGTCTGGCACCTCTCACCTCCCTAGTCATTATGACATTGTACAGCACCTCTCACCTCCCCAGTCATTATGACATTGTCCAGCACCTTTCACCTCTCTGGTCATTACGACATTATCCAGCACCTATCACCTGTCCAGTCATTATGACATTGTACAGCACCTCTCACCTCCCCAGTCATTATGACATTGTCCAGCACCTCTCACCTCTCCAGTCATAATGACATTCTCCAGTACCTCTTACCTTTCGAAAGTCATTATGACATTGTCCAGCGCCTCTCGCCTCTCCAGTCATTATGACATTGTCCAGCATCCCTCACCTCTCCAGTTATTATGACATTGTCCAGCAACTCTCACATCTCTAGTTATAGTCACATTGTCCAAAACCTCTCACCTCTCCATTCATTATGACTTTATCCAGCATCCCTCACCTCTCAAGTTATTATGACATTGTCAAGTACCCCTTAGCTCCCTAGTTATTGCCACATTGCCAGGCACATTTTACCTCTGCAGTCATTATGACATTACCCAGCACCCCTCACCTCTTCAGTCATTGTAACATATTCCAGCACCTCTAACGTATAAAGTCATTATGACATTGTCCAGTACTTCTCACCTCTCCAATCAGTATGACATTGTCCAGAACCACTCACCTCCCTAGTCATTTTGACATTGTGCGTCACCTTTTACCTCTCTAGTCATCATGATATTGTCCAGCACCTCTCATCTCTCCAGTCATTATAACATTATCCAGTAGCTCTCAAGTCATTGTGACATTGCCCAGCCCATCTTACCTTCCCAGTCATTATGACATTGTCCAGCACCTTTCACCTCTCTGGTCATTACAACACTATCCAGCACCTCTCACCTCCCCAGTCATTATGACATTGTCCAGCACCTCTCACCTCCCCAGTCATTATGACATTGTCCAGCACCTATCACCTCTCCAATCATTATAACATTGTCCAGCACCTCTTACCTCTCCTATTATTATGACATTGTCCAGCACCTCTGACATCTCCAGTCATTATGACATTGTCCAGCACCTCTAACCTCTCCAGTCATTATGACATTGTATAGCACCTCTCATCTCTTCAGTCATTATGACATTGTCCAGCACCTCTCACCTCTCCAGTCGTTATGACATTGTCAAGCACCTCTCCCCTCTCCAGTCATTATGACATTGTCCAGCAACTCTCACCTCTCCAGTCGTTATGACATTGTCAAGCACTTGTCACCTCCCTAGTCATTATTACATTGTCAAGCACCCCTCAGCTCCCTAGTTATTGACACATTGCCAGGCACATTTTACCTCTCCAGTCATTATGACATTATCCAGCACCCCTCACCTCTTCAGTCATAGTAACATTGTCCAGTACCTCATAAGGCATGGTGACAATGTCCAGCACCGTTTACCTCCCTAGGTATTGTCACATTGTCCAGCACCTCTAACCTATAAAGTCACTATGACATTGTCCAGTATTTCTCATCTCTCCAATCAGTATGACATTGTCCAGAACCTCTCACCTCCCTAGTCATTTTGACATTGTTCGTCACCTTTTACCTCTCTAGTCATCATGATATTGTCAAGCACCTCTCACCACCCCAGGCATTATGACATCGCCCAGCACCTCTCATCTCTCCAGTCATTATAACATTATCCAGTAGCTCTCAAGTCATTGTGACATTGCCCAGCCCATCTCACCTTCCCAGTCATTATGACATTGTCTGGCACCTCTCACCTCCCTAGTCATTATGACATTGTACAGCACCTCTCACCTCCCCAGTCATTATGACATTGTCCAGCACCTCTCACCTCTCCAGTCATAATGACATTGTCCAGTACCTCTTACCTTCGAAAGTCATTATGACATTGTCCAGCGCCTCTCACCTCAGCAGTTATTATGACATTGTCCAGCGCCTCTCACCTCTTCAGTCATTATGACATTGTCCAGCACCTCTCACCTCCCTAGTCATTATTACATTGTCAAGCACCCCTCAGCTCCCTAGTTATTGCCACATTGCCAGGCACATTTTACCTCTCCAGTCATTATGACATTGCCCAGCACCCCTCACCTCTTCAGTTATAGTAACATTGTCCAGTACCTCATAAGGCATGGTGACAATGTCCAGCACTGTTTACCTCCCTAGGTATTGTCACATTGTCCAGCACCTCTAACCTATAAAGTCATTATGACATTGTCCAGTACTTCTCATCTCTCCAATCAGTATGACATTGTCCAGAACCTCTCACCTCCCTAGTCATTTTGACATTGTTCGTCACCTTTTACCTCTCTAGTCATCATGATATTGTCAAGCACCTCTCACCTCTCCAGTCATTATGACATTGTCCAGCACCTCTCACCTCTCCAGTCATTATAACATTATCCAGTAGCTCTCAAGTCATTGTGACATTGCCCAGCCCATCTCACCTTCCCAGTCATCATGACATTGTCTGGCACCTCTCACCTCCCTAGTTATTATGACATTGTCCAGCACCTCTCACCTCCCCAGTCATTATGACATTGTCCAGCACCTTTCACCTCTCTGGTCATTACGACATTATCCAGCACCTATCACCTGTCCAGTCATTATGACATTGTACAGCACCTCTCACCTCCCCAGTCATTATGACATTGTCCAGCACCTCTCACCTCTCCAGTCATAATGACATTGTCCAGTACCTCTTACCTTCGAAAGTCATTATGACATTGTCCAGCGCCTCTCACCTCTCCAGTCATTATGACATTGTCCAGCATCTCTCACCTCTCCAGTCATTATGACATTGTCCAGCACCTCTCACATCTCTAGTTATAGTCACATTGTCCAAAACCTCTCACCTCTCCATTCATTATGACTTTATCCAGCATCCCTCACCTCTCAAGTTTTTATGACATTGTCAAGTACCCCTTAGCTCCCTAGTTATTGCCACATTGCCAGGCACCTTTCACCTCTCCAGTCATTATGACATTATCCAGCACCCCTCACCTCTTCAGTCATTGTAACATATTCCAGCACCTCGTAAGGCATGGTGACAATGTCCAGCACGGCTCACCTCCCTAGTTATTGTTACATTGTCCAGCACCTCTAACCTATAAAGTCATTATGACACTGTCCAGTACTTCTCATCTCTCCAATCAGTATGACATTGTCCAGAACCTCTCACCTCCCTAGTCATTTTGACATTGTGCGTCACCTTTTACCTCTCTAGTCATCATGATATTGTCCAGCACCTCTCATCTCTCCAGTCATTACGACATTATCCAGCACCTATCACCTGTCCAGTCATTATGACATTGTCCAGCACCTCTCACCACCCCAGGCATTATGACATTGTCCAGCACCTCTCATCTCTCCAGTCATTATAACATTATCCAGTAGCTCTCAAGTCATTGTGACATTGCCCAGCCCATCTTACCTTCCCAGTCATTATGACATTGTCCAGCACCTTTCACCTCTCTGGTCATTACAACACTATCCAGCACCTCTAACCTCCCCAGTCATTATGACATTGTCCAGCACCTCTCACCTCCCCAGTCATTATGACATTGTCCAGCACCTCTCACCTCTCCAATCATTATAACATTGTCCAGCACCTCTTACCTCTCCTATTATTATGACATTGTCCAGCACCTCTAAAATCTCCAGTCATTATGACATTGTCCAGCACCTCTCACCTCTCCAGTCATTATGACATTGTCCAGCACCTCTAACATCTTCAGTCATTATGACATTATCCAGCACCCCTCACCTCTTCAGTCATTATGACATTGTCCAGCACCTCTCACCTCTCCAGTCGTTATGACATTGTCAAGCACTTGTCACCTCCCTAGTCATTATTACATTGTCAAGCACCCCTCAGCTCCCTAGTTATTGCCACATTGCCAGGCACATTTTACCTCTCCAGTCATTATGACATTGTCCAGCACCTCTCCAGTCATTATGACATTATCCAGCACCCCTCACCTCTTCAGTCATAGTAACATTGTCCAGTACCTCATAAGGCATGGTGACAATGTCCAGCACCGCTCACCTCCCTAGGTATTGTCACATTGTCCAGCACCTCTAACCTATAAAGTCATTATGACATTGTCCAGTATTTCTCATCTCTCCAATCAGTATGACATTGTCCAGAACCTCTCACCTCCCTAGTCATTTTGACATTGTTCGTCACCTTTTACCTCTCTAGTCATCATGATATTGTCAAGCACCTCTCACCACCCCAGGCATTATGACATTGCCCAGCACCTCTCATCTCTCCAGTCATTATAACATTATCCAGTAGCTCTCAAGTCATTGTGACATTGCCCAGCCCATCTCACCTTCCCAGTCATTATGACATTGTCTGGCACCTCTCACCTCCCTAGTCATTATGAAATTGTACAGCACCTCTCACCTCCCCAGTCATTATGACATTGTCCAGCACCTCTCACCTCTCCAGTCATAATGACATTGTCCAGAACCTCTTACCTTCGAAAGTCATTATGACATTGTCCAGCGCCTCTCTCCTCAGCAGTTATTATGACATTGTCCAGCGCCTCTCACCTCTCCAGTCATTATGACATTGTCCAGCATCCTTCACCTCTCCAGTTATTATGACATTGTCCAGCAACTCTTACATCTCTAGTTATAGTCACATTGTCCAAAACCTCTCACCTCTCCATTCATTATGACTTTATCCAGCATCCCTCACCTCTCAAGTTATTATGACATTGTCAAGTACCCCTTAGCTCCCTAGTTATTGCCACATTGCCAGGCACATTTTACCTCTGCAGTCATTATGACATTACCCAGCACCCCTCACCTCTTCAGTCATTGTAACATATTCCAGCACCTCGTAAGGCATGGTGACAATGTCCAGCACGGCTCACCTCCCTAGTTATTGTCACATTGTCCAGCACCTCTAACCTATAAAGTCATTATGACATTGTCCAGCACCTCTCACCTCTCCAATCAGTATGACATTGTCCAGAACCACTCACCTCCCTAGTCATTTTGACATTGTGCGTCACCTTTTACCTCTCTAGTCATCATGATATTGTCCAGCACCTCTCATCTCTCCAGTCATTATAACATTATCCAGTAGCTCTCAAGTCATTGTGACATTGCCCAGCCCATCTTACCTTCCCAGTCATTATGACATTGTCCAGCACCTTTCACCTCTCTGGTCATTACAACACTATACAGCACCTCTAACCTCCCCAGTCATTATGACATTGTCCAGCACCTCTCACCTCTCCAATCATTATAACATTGTCCAGCACCTCTCACCTCTCCAGTTATTATGACATTGTCCAGCACCTCTCACATCTCCAGTCATTATGACATTGTCCAGCACCTCTTACCTCCCCAGTCATTATGACATTGTCCAGCACCTCTAACCTCTCCAGTCATTATGACATTGTCCAGCACCTCTAACATCTCCCGTCATTATGACATTGTCAAGCACTTGTCACCTCCCAAGTCATTATGACATTGTCCAGCACCTCTCACCACTCCAGTCATTATGACATTGTCCAGCACCTCTCACCTCTCCAGTCATTATAACATTGTCCAGCACCTCTCACATCTCCAGTCATTATGACATTGTCCAGCACCTCTCACCACTCCAGTCATTATGACATTGTCCAGCACCTCTCACCTCTCCAGTCATTATGACATTGTCCAGCACCTCTTACCTCTCCTATTATTATGACATTGTCCAGCACCTCTGACATCTCCAGTCATTATGACATTGTCCATCACCTCTCATCACCCAAACCCCCGCAGTTATTATGACATTGTCCAGCACCTCTCACATCTCCAGTCATTATGACATTGTCCAGCACCTCTCACCTCTCCAGTCATTATGACATTTTCCAGCACCTCTCACTTCCCCAGTCATTATGACATTGTCCAGCACCTCTAACCTCTCCAGTCATTATGACATTGTCCAACACCTCTCCCCACCCCAGTCATTATGAAATTGTCCAGCACCTCGAACATCTTCAGTCATTATGACATTGTCCAGCACCTCTCATCTCTTCAGTCATTATGACATTGTATAGCACCTCTCATCTCTTCAGTCATTATGACATTGTCCAGCACCTCTCACCTCTCCACTCATTATGACATTGTCAAGCACTTGTCACCTCCCTAGTCATTATTACATTGTCAAGCACCCCTCAGCTCCCTAGTTATTGCCACATTGACAGGCACATTTTACCTCTCCAGTCATTATGACATTGCCCAGCACCCCTCACCTCTTCAGTTATAGTAACATTGTCCAGTACCTCATAAGGCATGGTGACAATGTCCAGCACTGTTTACCTCCCTAGGTATTGTCACATTGTCCAGCACCTCTAACCTATAAAGTCATTATGACATTGTCCAGTACTTCTCAACTCTCCAATCAGTATGACATTGTCCAGAACCTCTCACCTCCCTAGTCATTTTGACATTGTTCGTCACCTTTCACCTCTCTAGTCATCATGACATTGTCCAGCACCTCTCACCTCTCCAGTCATTATGACATTGTCCAGCACCTCTCACCTCTCCAGTCATTATAACATTATCCAGTAGCTCTCAAGTCATTGTGACATTGCCCAGCCCATCTCACCTTCCCAGTCATTATGACATTGTCAAGCACCTCTCACCTCTCCAGTCATTATGACATTGTCCAGCACCTCTCACCTCTCTGGTCATTACGACATTATCCAGCACCTATCACCTCTCCAGTCATTATAACATTGTCCAGCACCTCTCACCTCTCCAGTCATTATGACATTGTCCAGCACCTCTCACCTCTCCTATTATTATGACATTGTCCAGCACCTCTAAAATCTCCAGTCATTATGACATTGTCCAGCACCTCTGATATCTCCAGTCATTATGACATTGTCCAGCACCTCTCCAGTCATTATGACATTGTCCATCACCTCTCTGGTCATTACGACATTATCCAGCACCTATCACCTCTCCAGTCATTATGACATTGTCCAGCACCTCTCACCTCCTCAGTCATTATGACATTGTCCAGCACCTCTCACCTCTCCAGTCATTATGACAATGTCCATCACCCCTCAGCTTTCCAGTCATTATGACATTGTCCAGTACCTCTCACCCCTCCAGTCGTTATGACATTGTCAAGCACTTGTCACCTCTCCAGTCGTTATGACATTGTCAAGCACTTGTCACCTCTCCAGTCATTATGACATTGTCCAGCAGCTCTCACCTCTCCAATCATTATAACATTGTACAGTACCTCTTACCTCTCCTATTATTATGACATTGTCCAGCACCTCTCCAGTCATTATGGCATTATCCAGCAACCCTCACCTCTTCAGTCATTGTAAAATATTCCAGCACCTCGTAAGGCATGGTGACAATGTCCAGCACGGCTCACCTCCCTAGTTATTGTCACATTGTCCAGCACCTCTAACCTATAAAGTCATTATGACATTGTCCAGTACTTCTCAACTCTCCAATCAGTATGACATTGTCCAGAACCTCTCATGTCTTCAGTCATTTTGACATTGTTCGTCACCTTTTACCTCTCTAGTCATCATGATATTGTCAAGCACCTCTCACCTCTCCAGTCATTATGACATTGTCCAGCACCTCTCACCTCTCCAGTCATTATGACATTATCCAGTAGCTCTCAAGTCATTGTGACATTGCCCAGCCCATCTCACCTTCCCAGTCATTATGACATTGTCTAGCACCTCTCACCTCCCTAGTCAGTATGACATTGTCCAGCACCTCTCACCTCTCTGGTCATTACGACATTATCCAGCACCTATCACCTCTCCAGTCATTATGACATTGTAAAGCACCTCTCACCTCCCCAGTCATTATGACATTGTCCAGCACCTCTCACCTCTCCAGTCATAATGACATTGTCCAGTACCTATTACCTTCGAAAGTCATTATGACATTGTTCAGCACCTCTCACCTCTCCAGTCATTATGACTTTATCCAGCATCCCTCACCTCTCCAGTTATTATGACATTGTCCAGCACCTCTCACATCTCTAGTTATAGTCACATTGTCCAAAACCTCTCACCTCTCCATTCATTATGACATTGTCCAGTACCTCTCACCTTTCAAGTCATTATGACATTGTCCAGCACCCCTCACCTCTCCAGTCATCATGATATTGTCTGGCACCTCTCACCTCTCCAGTCATTATGACATTGTCCAGGACCTCTCAACTCTCCAGTCATCATGACATTGTCCAACACCTCTCAGCTCTCCAGTCATTATGATATTGTCAAGCACCTCTCTTCTCTCCAGTCATTATGACATTGTCCAGCACCTCTCACCTCTCAAGTCATCATGACATTGTACATCACCCCTCAGCTCTCCAGTCATTATGATATTGTCAAGCACCTCTCATCTCTCCAGTCATTATGACATTGTCCAGCACCTCTCACCTCTCCAATCATTATAACATTGTCCAGCACCTCTTACCTCTCCTAATATTATGACATTGTCCAGCACCTCTGACATCTCCAGTCATTATGACATTGTCCAGCACCTCTAACCTCTCCAGTCATTATGACATTGTCCAGCACCTCTAACATCTTCAGTCATTATGACATTGTATAGCACCTCTCATCTCTTCAGTCATTATGACATTGTCCAGCACCTCTCACCTCTCCAGTCGTTATGACATTGTCAAGCACTTGTCACCTCCCTAGTCATTATTACATTGTCAAGCACCCCTCAGCTCCCTAGTTATTGCCACATTGCCAGGCACAATTTACCTCTCCAGTCATTATGACATTGCCCAGCACCTCTCCAGTCATTATGACATTATCCAGCACCCCTCACCTCTTCAGTCATAGTAACATTGTCCAGTACCTCATAAGGCATGGTGACAATGTCCAGCACCGTTTACCTCCCTAGGTATTGTCACATTGTCCAGCACCTCTAACCTATAAAGTCATTATGACATTGTCCAGTATTTCTCATCTCTCCAATCAGTATGACATTGTCCAGAACCTCTCACCTCCCTAGTCATTTTGACATTGTTCGTCACCTTTTACCTCTCTAGTCATCATGATATTGTCAAGCACCTCTCACCACCCCAGGCATTATGACATTGCCCAGCACCTCTCATCTCTCCAGTCATTATAACATTATCCAGTAGCTCTCAAGTCATTGTGACATTGCCCAGCCCATCTCACCTTCCCAGTCATTATGACATTGTCTGGCACCTCTCACCTCCCTAGTCATTATGAAATTGTACAGCACCTCTCACCTCCCCAGTCATTATGACATTGTCCAGCACCTCTCACCTCTCCAGTCATAATGACATTGTCCAGAACCTCTTACCTTCGAAAGTCATTATGACATTGTCCAGCGCCTCTCTCCTCAGCAGTTATTATGACATTGTCCAGCGCCTCTCACCTCTCCAGTCATTATGACATTGTCCAGCATCCTTCACCTCTCCAGTTATTATGACATTGTCCAGCAACTCTTACATCTCTAGTTATAGTCACATTGTCCAAAACCTCTCACCTCTCCATTCATTATGACTTTATCCAGCATCCCTCACCTCTCAAGTTATTATGACATTGTCAAGTACCCCTTAGCTCCCTAGTTATTGCCACATTGCCAGGCACATTTTACCTCTCCAGTCATTATGACATTATCCAGCACCCCTCACCTCTTCAGTTATTGTAACATATTCCAGCACTCGTAAGGCATGGTGACAATGTCCAGCACGGCTCACCTCCCTAGTTATTGTTACATTGTCCAGCACCTCTAACCTATAAAGTCATTATGACATTGTCCAGTACTTCTCACCTCTCCAGTCAGTATGACATTGTCCAGAACCACTCACCTCCCTAGTCATTTTGACATTGTGCGTCACCTTTTACCTCTCTAGTCATCATGATATTGTCCAGCACCTCTCATCTCTCCAGTCATTATAACATTATCCAGTAGCTCTCAAGTCATTGTGACATTGCCCAGCCCATCTTACCTTCCCAGTCATTATGACATTGTCCAGCACCTTTCACCTCTCTGGTCATTACAACACTATACAGCACCTCTAACCTCCCCAGTCATTATGACATTGTCCAGCACCTCTCACCTCTCCAATCATTATAACATTGTCCAGCACCTCTCACCTCTCCAGTTATTATGACATTGTCCAGCACCTCTGACATCTCCAGTCATTATGACATTGTCCAGCACCTCTTACGTCCCCAGTCATTATGACATTGTCCAGCACCTCTCACCTCTCCAGTCATTATGACATTGTCCAGCACCTCTCACATCTTCAGTCATTATGACATTGTCAAGCACTTGTCACCTCCCTAGTCATTATGACATTGTCCAGCACCTCTCACCACTCCAGTCATTATGACATTGTCCAGCACCTCTCACCTCTCCAGTCATTATAACATTGTCCAGCACCTCTGACATCTCCAGTCATTATGACATTGTCCAGCACCTCTCACCACTCCAGTCATTATGACATTGTCCAGCACCTCTCACCTCTCCAGTCATTATGACATTGTCCAGCACCTCTTACCTCTCCTATTATTATGACATTGTCCAGCACCTCACACCTCCCCAGTCATTATGACATTGTCCATCACCTCTCATCACCCCACCCCCCGCAGTTATTATGACATTGTCCAGCACCTCTCACATCTCCGGGTCATTATGACATTGTCCAGCACCTCTCACCTCTCCAGTCATTATGACATTGTCCAGCACCTCTCACGTCCCCAGTCATTATGACATTGTCCAGCACCTCTAACCTCTCCAGTCATTATGACATTGTCCAACACCTCTCCCCACCCCAGTCATTATGAAATTGTCCAGCACCTCGAACATCTTCAGTCATTATGACATTGTCCAGCACCTCTCATCTCTTCAGTCATTATGACATTGTATAGCACCTCTCATCTCTTCAGTCATTATGACATTGTCCAGCACCTCTCACCTCTCCACTCATTATGACATTGTCAAGCACTTGTCACCTCCCTAGTCATTATTACATTGTCAAGCACCCCTCAGCTCCCTAGTTATTGCCACATTGCCAGGCACATTTTACCTCTCCAGTCATTATGACATTGCCCAGCACCCCTCACCTCTTCAGTTATAGTAACATTGTCCAGTACCTCATAAGGCATGGTGACAATGTCCAGCACTGTTTACCTCCCTAGGTATTGTCACATTGTCCAGCACCTCTAACCTATAAAGTCATTATGACATTGTCCAGTATTTCTCATCTCTCCAATCAGTATGACATTGTCCAGAACCTCTCACCTCCCTAGTCATTTTGATATTGTTCGTCACCTTTCACCTCTCTAGTCATCATGATATTGTCAAGCACCTCTCACCTCTCCAGTCATTATGACATTGTCCAGCACCTCTCACCTCTCCAGTCATTATAACATTATCCAGTAGCTCTCAAGTCATTGTGACATTGCCCAGCCCATCTCACCTTCCCAGTCATTATGACATTGTCTAGCACCTCTCACCTCCCTAGTCATTATGACATTGTCCAGCACCTCTCACCTCTCTGGTCATTACGACATTATCCAGCACCTATCACCTCTCCAGTCATTATAACATTGTCCAGCACCTCTCACCTCCCCAGTCATTATGACATTGTCCAGCACCTCTTACCTCTCCTATTATTATGACATTGTCCAGCACCTCTGATATCTCCAGTCATTATGACATTGTCCAGCACCTCTGATATCTCCAGTCATTTTGACATTGTCCAGCACCTCTCCAGTCATTATGACATTGTCCATCACCTCTCTGGTCATTACGACATTATCCAGCACCTATCACCTCTCCAGTCATTATGACATTGTCCAGCACCTCTCACCTCCTCAGTCATGATAACATTGTCCAGCACCTCTCACCTCTCCAGTCATCATGACATTGTACATCACCCCTCAGCTTTCCAGTCATTATGACATTGTCCAGTACCTCTCACCCCTCCAGTCGTTATGACATTGTCAAGCACTTGTCACCTCTCCAGTCGTTATGACATTGTCAAGCACTTGTCACCTCTCCAGTCATTATGACATTGTCCAGCAGCTCTCACCTCTCCAATCATTATAACATTGTACAGTACCTCTTACCTCTCCTATTATTATGACATTGTCCAGCACCTCTCCAGTCATTATGGCATTATCCAGCAACCCTCACCTCTTCAGTCATTGTAAAATATTCCAGCACCTCGTAAGGCATGGTGACAATGTCCAGCACGGCTCACCTCCCTAGTTATTGTCACATTGTCCAGCACCTCTAACGTATAAAGTCATTATGACATTGTCCAGTACTTCTCACCTCTCCAATCAGTATGACATTGTCCAGAACCTCTCACCTACCTAGTCATTTTGACATTGTTCGTCACCTTTTACCTCTCTAGTCATCATGATATTGTCAAGCACCTCTCACCTCTCCAGTCATTATGACATTGTCCAGCACCTCTCATCTCTCCAGTCATTATAACATTATCCAGTAGCTCTCAAGTCATTGTGACATTGCCCAGCCCATCTCACCTTCCCAGTCATTATGACATTGTCTAGCACCTCTCACCTCTCTAGTCATTATGACATTGTCTAGCACCTCTCACCTCTCTGGTCATTACGACATTATCCAGCACCTATCACCTCTCCAGTCATTATGACATTGTCAAGCACCTCTCACCTCCCCAGTCATTATGACATTGTCCAGCACCTCTCACCTCTCCAGTCATAATGACATTGTCCAGTACCTATTACCTTCGAAAGTCATTATGACATTGTTCAGCACCTCTCACCTCTCCAGTCATTATGACTTTATCCAGCATCCCTCACCTCTCCAGTTATTATGACATTGTCCAGCACCTCTCACATCTCTAGTTATAGTCACATTGTCCAAAACCTCTCACCTCTCCATTCATTATGACATTGTCCAGTACCTCTCACCTTTCAAGTCATTATGACATTGTCCAGCACCCCTCACCTCTCCAGTCATCATGATATTGTCTGGCAACCTCTCACCTCTCCAGTCATTATGACATTGTCCAGGACCTCTCAACTCTCCAGTCATAATGACATTGTCCAACACCTCTCAGCTCTCCAGTCATTATGATATTGTCAAGCACCTCTCTTCTCTCCAGTCATTATGACATTGTCCAGCACCTCTCACCTCTCAAGTCATCATGACATTGTACATCACCCCTCAGCTCTCCAGTCATTATGATATTGTCAAGCACCTCTCACCTCTCCAGTCATTATGACATTGTCCAGCACCTCTCATCTCTCCAGTCATTATAACATTGTCTAGAACCCCTCACCTCTCGAGCCATTATGACATTGTCCAGCACCTCTCAACTCTCCAGTCATTATGACATTGTCCAGCACCTCTCACCTCTCCAGTCATTATGACATTGTCCAGCACCTCTCCAGTCATTATGACATTGTCCAGCACCTCTCACCTCTCCAGTCATTATGACATTGTCCAGCAACTCTCACCTCTTCAGTCATAGTAACATTGTCCAGTACCTCATAAGGCATGGTGACAATGTCCAGCACCGCTCACCTTCCTAGTTATTGTCACATTGTCCAGCACCCCTAACCTATAAAGTCATTATGACATTGTCCAGTATTTCTCATCTCTCCAATCAGTATGACATTGTCCAGAACCTCTCACCTCCCTAGTCATTTTGACATTGTTCGTCACCTTTTACCTCTCTAGTCATCATGATATTGTCCAGCACCTCTCTCCTCCCAAGTCATTATGACATTGTACAGCACTTCTTCAGTCATTATGACATTGTCCAGCACCTCTCACCTCTCCAGTCATTATGACATTGTCTAGCACCTCTCACCTCCCTAGTCATTATGACATTGTCCAGCACCTCTCACCTCTCTGGTCATTACGACATTATCCAGCACCTATCACCTCTCCAGTCGTTATGACATTGTCAAGCACCTCTCCCCTCTCCAGTCATTATGACATTGTCCAGCAACTCTCACCTCTCCAGTCGTTATGACATTGTCAAGCACTTGTCACATCTCTAGTCATTATGACATAGTCCAATACATCACTAGTCATTATGACATTGTTAAGTACCCCTTAGCTCCCTAGTTATTGCCACATTGCCAGGCACATTTTACCTCTGCAGTCATTATGACATTACCCAGCACCCCTCACCTCTTCAGTCATTGTAACATATTCCAGCACCTCGTAAGGCATGGTGACAATGTCCAGCACGGCTCACCTCCCTAGTTATTGTCACATTGTCCAGCACCTCTAACCTATAAAGTCATTATGACATTGTCCAGTACTTCTCACCTCTCCAATCAGTATGACATTGTCCAGAACCTCTCACCTCCCTAGTCATTTTGACATTGTTCGTCACCTTTTACCTCTCTAGTCATCATGATATTGTCAAGCACCTCTCACCATCCCAGGCATTATGACATTGCCCAGCACCTCTCATCTCTCCAGTCATTATAACATTATCCAGTAGCTCTCAAGTCATTGTGACATTGCCCAGCCCATCTCACCTTCCCAGTCATTATGACATTGTCCAGCACCTTTCACCTCTCTGGTAATTACGACACTATCCAGCACCTCTCACCTCCCCAGTCATTATGACATTGTCCAGCACCTCTCACCACTCCAATCATTATAACATTGTCCAGCACCTCTTACCTCTCATATTATTATGACTTTGTCCAGCACCTCTCACATCTCCAGTCATTATGACATTGTCCAGCACCTCTCACGTCCCCAGTCATTATGACATTGTCCAGCACCTCTTACCTCTCCAATCATTATAACATTGTCCAGCACCTCTTACCTCTCATATTATTATGACTTTGTCCAGCACCTCTGACATCTCCAGTCATTATGACATTGTCCAGCACCTCTCACGTCCCCAGTCATTATGACATTGCCCAGCACCTCTCACCTCTCCAATCATTATAACATTGTCCAGCACCTCTTACCTCTCCTATTATTATGACATTGTCCAAGCACCTCTAACCTCTCCAGTCATTATGACATTGTCCAGCACCTCTAACATCTTCAGTCATTATGACATTGTCCAGCACTTGTCACCTCCCTAGTCATTATGACATTGTCCAGCACCTCTCACCTCTCCAGTCATTATGACATTGTCCAGCACCTCTCACCTCTCCAGTCGTTATGACATTGTCAAGCACTTGTCACCTCCCCTAGTCATTATGACATTGTCCAGCAGCTCTCACCTCTCCAATCATTATAACATTGTACAGCACCTCTTACCTCTCCTATTATTATGACATTGTCCAGCACCTCTCACCTCTCCAGTCATTATGACATTGTCCAGCACCTCTAACCTCTCTATCATTATGACATTGTCCAGCACCTCTTACATCTTCAGTCATTATGACATTGTCCAGTACCTCTCACCTCCCTAGTCATTATGACATTGTCCAGCACCTCTCACCTCCCCAGCCATTATGACATTGTCCAGCACCTCTCACCTCTCCAGTCATTATGACATTGTCAAGCACTTGTCACCTCCCTAGTCATTATGACATTGTCCAGCAGCTCTCACCTCTCCAATCATTATAAACATTGTACAGCACCTCTTACCTCTCCTATCATTATGACATTGTCCAGCACCTCCCCAGTCATTATGACATTGTCCAGCACCTCTCACCCCCCCCAGTCATAATGACATTGTCCAGTACCTATTACCTTTGAAAGTCATTATGACATTGTTCGGCACCTCTCACCTCTCCAGTCATTATGACTTTATCCAGCATCCCTCACCTCTCCAGTTATTATGACATTGTCCAGCTACCTCTCAACCTCTCCAGTTATTATGACATTTGTCCAGCACCTCTCACATCTCTAGTTATAGTCACATTGTCCAAAACCTCTCACCTCTCCATTCATTATGACATTGTCCAGCAACCCCTCACCTCTCCAGTCATCATGATATTGTCTGGCAACCTCTCACCTCTCCAGTCATTATGACATTGTCCAGCACCTCTCACCTCTCCAGTCATCATGACATTGTCCAACTCCTCTTCAGCTCTCCAGTCATTATGATATTGTCAGGCACCTCTCTTCTCTTCCAGTCATTATGACATTGTCCAGCACCTCTCACCTCTCCAGTCATTATGACGATTGTCCCAGCACCCCTCACCTCTCCAGTCATCATGATATTGTCTAGCACCTCTTACCTCATCCAGTCATTTATGACATTGTCCAGCACCTCTCACCTCTCCAGTCATCGTGACATTGTTCCAACACCTCTCAGCTCTCCAGTCATTTGATATTGTCAAGCACCCATCACCTCTCCAGTCATTATGACACTGTCAAGCACATTTCACCTCTCCAGTCATTATGACATTGTCCAGCACCTCTCACCACCCCAGTCAACATGTCATTGTAAAGAACCGCTCAGCTCTCCAGATCAATATGACATTGTCCATCACCCCTCAACTCTCCAGTCATTATGACATTGTCCATCACCCCTCAGCTCTCCAGTCATTATGATATTGTCAAGCACCTCTCACCTCTCCAGTCATTATGACATTGTCTAGAAACCTCTCACCTCTCCAGTCATTATGACAATGTCCAGGCACCTCTCACCACCCCTGTCATTATAACATTGTCTAGAACCCCTCACCTCTCCAGTTATTATGACATTGTCCAGCACCTCTCACCTCTCCTGTCATTATGACATTTTCCAGCACTTGTCACCTCCCTAGTCATTATGACATTGTCCAGCACCTCTCACCTCTCCAGTCATTATGACATTGTCAAGCAGCTTTCACCTCTCCAGTCATTATTACATTGTCAAGCACCCCTCAGCTCCCTAGTTATTGCCACATTGCCAGGCACATTTACCTCTGCAGTCATTATGGCATTATCCAGCACCCCTCACCTCGTCAGTCATTGTAACATATTCCAGCACCTCTTAAGGCATGGTGACAACATCCAGCACCGCTTACCTCCCTAGTTATTGTCACATTGTCCAGCACCTCTAACCTATAAAGTCATTATGACATTGTCCAGTACTTCTCACCTCTCCAATCAGTATGACATTGTCCAGAACCTCTCACCTCCCTAGTCATTTTGACATTGTTCGTCACCTTTTACCTCTCTAGTCATTATGACATTGTCCAGCACCTCTCACCACCCAGGCATTATGACATTGCCCAGCACCTCTCATCTCTCCAGTCATTATAACATTATCCAGTAGCTCTCAATGCATTGTGACATTGCCCAGCCCATCTCACCTTCCCAGTCATTATGACATTGTCTAGCACCTCTCACCTCCCTAGTTATTATGACATTGTCCAGCACCTCTCACCTCCCCAGTCATTATGACATTGTCCAGCACCTTTCACCTCTCTGGTCATTACGACATTATCCAGCACCTATCACCTGTCCAGTCATTATGACATTGTCCAGCACCTCTCACCTCCCCAGTCATTATGACATTGTCCAGCACCTCTCACCTCTCCAGTCATAATGACATTCTCCAGTACCTCTTACCTTTCGAAAGTCATTATGACATTGTCCAGCGCCTCTCGCCTCTCCAGTCATTATGACATTGTCCAGCATCCCTCACCTCTCCAGTTATTATGACATTGTCCAGCAACTCTCACATCTCTAGTTATAGTCACATTGTCCAAAACCTCTCACCTCTCCATTCATTATGACTTTATCCAGCATCCCTCACCTCTCAAGTTATTATGACATTGTCAAGTACCCCTTAGCTCCCTAGTTATTGCCACATTGCCAGGCACATTTTACCTCTGCAGTCATTATGACATTACCCAGCACCCCTCACCTCTTCAGTCATTGTAACATATTCCAGCACCTCTAACGTATAAAGTCATTATGACATTGTCCAGTACTTCTCACCTCTCCAATCAGTATGACATTGTCCAGAACCACTCACCTCCCTAGTCATTTTGACATTGTGCGTCACCTTTTACCTCTCTAGTCATCATGATATTGTCCAGCACCTCTCATCTCTCCAGTCATTATAACATTATCCAGTAGCTCTCAAGTCATTGTGACATTGCCCAGCCCATCTTACCTTCCCAGTCATTATGACATTGTCCAGCACCTTTCACCTCTCTGGTCATTACAACACTATCCAGCACCTCTAACCTCCCCAGTCATTATGACATTGTCCAGCACCTCTCACCTCCCCAGTCATTATGACATTGTCCAGCACCTATCACCTCTCCAATCATTATAACATTGTCCAGCACCTCTTACCTCTCCTATTATTATGACATTGTCCAGCACCTCTGACATCTCCAGTCATTATGACATTGTCCAGCACCTCTAACCTCTCCAGTCATTATGACATTGTACAGCACCTCTCATCTCTTCAGTCATTATGACATTGTCCAGCACCTCTCACCTCTCCAGTCATTATGACATTGTCAAGCACCTCTCCCCTCTCCAGTCATTATGACATTGTCCAGCAACTCTCACCTCTCCAGTCGTTATGACATTGTCAAGCACTTGTCACCTCCCTAGTCATTATTACATTGTCAAGCACCCCTCAGCTCCCTAGTTATTGACACATTGCCAGGCACATTTTACCTCTCCAGTCATTATGACATTGTCCAGCAACTCTCACCTCTTCAGTCATAGTAACATTGTCCAGTACCTCATAAGGCATGGTGACAATGTCCAGCACCGTTTACCTCCCTAGGTATTGTCACATTGTCCAGCACCTCTAACCTATAAAGTCACTATGACATTGTCCAGTATTTCTCATCTCTCCAATCAGTATGACATTGTCCAGAACCTCTCACCTCCCTAGTCATTTTGACATTGTTCGTCACCTTTTACCTCTCTAGTCATCATGATATTGTCAAGCACCTCTCACCACCCCAGGCATTATGACATCGCCCAGCACCTCTCATCTCTCCAGTCATTATAACATTATCCAGTAGCTCTCAAGTCATTGTGACATTGCCCAGCCCATCTCACCTTCCCAGTCATTATGACATTGTCTGGCACCTCTCACCTCCCTAGTCATTATGACATTGTACAGCACCTCTCACCTCCCAGTCATTATGACATTGTCCAGCACCTCTCACCTCTCCAGTCATAATGACATTGTCCAGTACCTCTTACCTTCGAAAGTCATTATGACATTGTCCAGCACCTCTCACCTCAGCAGTTATTATGACATTGTCCAGCACCTCTCACCTCTTCAGTCATTATGACATTGTCCAGCACCTCTCACCTCCCTAGTCATTATTACATTGTCAAGCACCCCTCAGCTCCCTAGTTATTGCCACATTGCCAGGCACATTTTACCTCTCCAGTCATTATGACATTGCCCAGCACCCCTCACCTCTTCAGTTATAGTAACATTGTCCAGTACCTCATAAGGCATGGTGACAATGTCCAGCACTGTTTACCTCCCTAGGTATTGTCACATTGTCCAGCACCTCTAACCTATAAAGTCATTATGACATTGTCCAGTATTTCTCATCTCTCCAATCAGTATGACATTGTCCAGAACCTCTCACCTCCCTAGTCATTTTGACATTGTTCGTCACCTTTTACCTCTCTAGTCATCATGATATTGTCAAGCACCTCTCACCTCTCCAGTCATTATGACATTGTCCAGCACCTCTCATCTCTCCAGTCATTATAACATTATCCAGTAGCTCTCAAGTCATTGTGACATTGCCCAGCCCATCTCACCTTCCCAGTCATCATGACATTGTCTAGCACCTCTCACCTCCCTAGTCATTATGACATTGTACAGCACCTCTCACCTCCCCAGTCATTATGACATTGTCCAGCACCTTTCACCTCTCTGGTCATTACGACATTATCCAGCACCTATCACCTCTCCAGTCATTATGACATTGTACAGCACCTCTCACCTCCCCAGTCATTATGACATTGTCCAGCACCTCTCACCTCTCCAGTCATTATGACATTGTCCAGTACCTCTTACCTTCGAAAGTCATTATGACATTGTCCAGCGCCTCTCACCTCTCCAGTCATTATGACATTGTCCAGCATCCCTCACCTCTCCAGTTATTATGACATTGTCCAGCAACTCTCACATCTCTAGTTATAGTCACATTGTCCAAAACCTCTCACCTCTCCATTCATTATGACTTTATCCAGCATCCCTCACCTCTCAAGTTTTTATGACATTGTCAAGTACCCCTTAGCTCCCTAGTTATTGCCACATTGCCAGGCACATTTTACCTCTGCAGTCATTATGACATTACCCAGCACCCCTCACCTCTTCAGTCATTGTAACATATTCCAGCACCTCGTAAGGCATGGTGACAATGTCCAGCACGGCTCACCTCCCTAGTTATTGTCACATTGTCCAGCACCTCTAACCTATAAAGTCATTATGACATTGTCCAGTACTTCTCACCTCTCCAATCAGTATGACATTGTCCAGAACCTCTCACCTCCCTAGTCATTTTGACATTGTGCGTCACCTTTTACCTCTCTAGTCATCATGATATTGTCCAGCACCTCTCATCTCTCCAGTCATTACGACATTATCCAGCACCTATCACCTGTCCAGTCATTATGACATTGTCCAGCACCTCTCACCACCCCAGGCATTATGATATTGTCCAGCACCTCTCATCTCTCCAGTCATTATAACATTATCCAGTAGCTCTCAAGTCATTGTGACATTGCCCAGCCCATCTTACCTTCCCAGTCATTATGACATTGTCCAGCACCTTTCACCTCTCTGGTCATTACAACACTATCCAGCACCTCTAACCTCCCCAGTCATTATGACATTGTCCAGCACCTCTCACCTCCCCAGTCATTATGACATTGTCCAGCACCTCTCACCTCTCCAATCATTATAACATTGTCCAGCACCTCTTACCTCTCCTATTATTATGACATTGTCCAGCACCTCTAACATCTCCAGTCATTATGACATTGTCCAGCACCTCTAACCTCTCCAGTCATTATGACATTGTCCAGCACCTCTAACATCTTCAGTCATTATGACATTGTATAGCACCTCTCATCTCTTCAGTCATTATGACATTGTCCAGCACCTCTCACCTCTCCAGTCGTTATGACATTGTCAAGCACTTGTCACCTCCCTAGTCATTATTACATTGTCAAGCACCCCTCAGCTCCCTAGTTATTGCCACATTGCCAGGCACAATTTACCTCTCCAGTCATTATGACATTGCCCAGCACCTCTCCAGTCATTATGACATTATCCAGCACCCCTCACCTCTTCAGTCATAGTAACATTGTCCAGTACCTCATAAGGCATGGTGACAATGTCCAGCACCGTTTACCTCCCTAGGTATTGTCACATTGTCCAGCACCTCTAACCTATAAAGTCATTATGACATTGTCCAGTATTTCTCATCTCTCCAATCAGTATGACATTGTCCAGAACCTCTCACCTCCCTAGTCATTTTGACATTGTTCGTCACCTTTTACCTCTCTAGTCATCATGATATTGTCAAGCACCTCTCACCACCCCAGGCATTATGACATTGTCCAGCACCTCTCACCTCTCCAGTCATTATAACATTATCCAGTAGCTCTCAAGTCATTGTGACATTGCCCAGCCCATCTCACCTTCCCAGTCATTATGACATTGTCTGGCACCTCTCACCTCCCTAGTCATTATGAAATTGTACAGCACCTCTCACCTCCCCAGTCATTATGACATTGTCCAGCACCTCTCACCTCTCCAGTCATAATGACATTGTACAGTACCTCTTACCTCCCAAAGTCATTATTACATTGTCCAGCGCCTCTCTCCTCAGCAGTTATTATGACATTGTCCAGCGCCTCTCACCTCTCCAGTCATTATGACATTGTCCAGCATCCTTCACCTCTCCAGTTATTATGACATTGTCCAGCAACTCTTACATCTCTAGTTATAGTCACATTGTCCAAAACCTCTCACCTCTCCATTCATTATGACTTTATCCAGCATCCCTCACCTCTCAAGTTATTATGACATTGTCAAGTACCCCTTAGCTCCCTAGTTATTGCCACATTGCCAGGCACATTTTACCTCTGCAGTCATTATGACATTACCCAGCACCCCTCACCTCTTCAGTCATTGTAACATATTCCAGCACCTCGTAAGGCATGGTGACAATGTCCAGCACGGCTCACCTCCCTAGTTATTGTCACATTGTCCAGCACCTCTAACCTATAAAGTCATTATGACATTGTCCAGTACTTCTCACCTCTCCAATCAGTATGACATTGTCCAGAACCACTCACCTCCCTAGTCATTTTGACATTGTGCGTCACCTTTTACCTCTCTAGTCATCATGATATTGTCCAGCACCTCTCATCTCTCCAGTCATTATAACATTATCCAGTAGCTCTCAAGTCATTGTGACATTGCCCAGCCCATCTTACCTTCCCAGTCATTATGACATTGTCCAGCACCTTTCACCTCTCTGGTCATTACAACACTATACAGCACCTCTAACCTCCCCAGTCATTATGACATTGTCCAGCACCTCTCACCTCTCCAATCATTATAACATTGTCCAGCACCTCTCACCTCTCCAGTTATTATGACATTGTCCAGCACCTCTGACATCTCCAGTCATTATGACATTGTCCAGCACCTCTTACCTCCCCAGTCATTATGACATTGTCCAGCACCTCTCACCTCCCCAGTCATTATGACATTGTCCAGAACATCTAACCTCTTCAGTCATTATGACATTGTCCAGTACCTCTCACCTCCCTAGTCATTATGACATTGTCCAGCACCTCTCACCTCTCCAGTCATTATGACATTGTCCAGCACCTCTCACCTCTCCAGTCATTATAACATTGTCCAGCACCTCTCACATCTCCAGTCATTATGACATTGTCCAGCACCTCTCACCACTCCAGTCATTATGACATTGTCCAGCACCTCTCACCTCTCCAGTCATTATGACATTGTCCAGCACCTCTTACCTCCCCAGTCTTTATGACATTGTCCAGCACCTCTAAACTTCTCAGTCATTGTGACATTGTCCATCACCTCTCATCACCCCACCCCCCGCAGTTATTATGACATTGTCCAGCACCTCTCACATCTCCAGTCATTATGACATTGTCCAGCACCTCTCACCTCTCCAGTCATTATGACATTTTCTGGCACCTCTCACGTCCCCAGTCATTATGACATTGTCCAGCACCTCTAACCTCTCCAGTCATTATGACATTGTCCAACACCTCTCCCCACCCCAGTCATTATGAAATTGTCCAGCACCTCGAACATCTTCAGTCATTATGACATTGTCCAGCACCTCTCATCTCTTCAGTCATTATGACATTGTATAGCACCTCTCATCTCTTCAGTCATTATGACATTGTCCAGCACCTCTCACCTCTCCACTCATTATGACATTGTCAAGCACTTGTCACCTCCCTAGTCATTATTACATTGTCAAGCACCCCTCAGCTCCCTAGTTATTGCCACATTGCCAGGCACATTTTACCTCTCCAGTCATTATGACATTGCCCAGCACCCCTCTCCTCTTCAGTTATAGTAACATTGTCCAGTACCTCATAAGGCATGGTGACAATGTCCAGCACTGTTTACCTCCCTAGGTATTGTCACATTGTCCAGCACCTCTAACCTATAAAGTCATTATGACATTGTCCAGTATTTCTCATCTCTCCAATCAGTATGACATTGTCCAGAACCTCTCACCTCCCTAGTCATTTTGATATTGTTCGTCACCTTTCACCTCTCTAGTCATCATGATATTGTCAAGCACCTCTCACCTCTCCAGTCATTATGACATTGTCCAGCACCTCTCATCTCTCCAGTCATTATAACATTATCCAGTAGCTCTCAAGTCATTGTGACATTGCCCAGCACCTGTCACCTTCTCAGTCATTATGACATTGTCTAGCACCTCTCACCTCCCCAGTCATTATGACATTGTCCAGCACCTCTCACCTCTCTGGTCATTACGACATTATCCAGCACCTATCACCTCTCCAGTCATTATAACATTGTCCAGCACCTCTCACCTCTCCAGTCATTATGACATTGTCCAGCACCTCTTACCAATCCTATTATTATGACATTGTCCAGCACCTCTGAAATCTCCAGTCATTATGACATTGTCCAGCACCTCTGATATCTCCAGTTATTATGACATTGTCCAGCACCTCTCCAGTCATTATGACATTATCCAGCACCTTTCACCTCTCTGGTCATTACGACATTATCCAGCACCTATCACCTCTCCAGTTATTATGACATTATCCAGCACCTCTCACCTCCTCAGTCATTATGACATTGTCCAGCACCTCTCACCTCTCCAGTCATTATGACAATGTCCATCACCCCTCAGCTTTCCAGTCATTATGACATTGTCCAGTACCTCTCACCCCTCCAGTCGTTATGACATTGTCAAGCACTTGTCACCTCTCCAGTCGTTATGACATTGTCAAGCACTTGTCACCTCTCCAGTCATTATGACATTGTCCAGCAGCTCTCACCTCTCCAATCATTATAACATTGTACAGTACCTCTTACCTCTCCTATTATTATGACATTGTCCAGCACCTCTCCAGTCATTATGGCATTATCCAGCACCCCTCACCTCTTCAGTCATTGTAAAATATTCCAGCACCTCGTAAGGCATGGTGACAATGTCCAGCACGGCTCACCTCCCTAGTTATTGTCACATTGTCCAGCACCTCTAACGTATAAAGTCATTATGACATTGTCCAGTACTTCTCACCTCTCCAATCAGTATGACATTGTCCAGAACCTCTCACCTCCCTAGTCATTTCGACATTGTTCGTCACCTTTTACCTCTCTAGTCATCATGATATTGTCAAGCACCTCTCACCTCTCCAGTCATTATGACATTGTCTAGCACCTCTCACCTCTCCAGTCATTATAACATTATCCAGTAGCTCTCAAGTCATTGTGACATTGCCCAGCCCATCTCACCTTCCCAGTCATTATGACATTGTCTAGCACCTCTCACCTCCCTAGTCATTATGACATTGTCCAGCACCTCTCACCTCTCTGGTCATTACGACATTATCCAGCACCTCTCACCTCTCCAGTCATTATGACATTGTCAAGCACCTCTCACCTCCCCAGTCATTATGACATTGTCCAGCACCTCTCACCTCTCCAGTCATAATGACATTGTCCAGTACCTCTTACCTTCGAAAGTCATTATGACATTGTTCAGCACCTCTCACCTCTCCAGTCATTATGACTTTATCCAGCATCCCTCACCTCTCCAGTTATTATGACATTGTCCAGCACCTCTCACATCTCTAGTTATAGTCACATTGTCCAAAACCTCTCACCTCTCCATTCATTATGACATTGTCCAGTACCTCTCACCTTTCAAGTCATTATGACATTGTCCAGCACCCCTCACCTCTCCAGTCATCATGATATTGTCTGGCACCTCTCACCTCTCCAGTCATTATGACATTGTCCAGGACCTCTCAACTCTCCAGTCATCATGACATTGTCCAACACCTCTCAGCTCTCCAGTCATTATGATATTGTCAAGCACCTCTCTTCTCTCCAGTCATTATGACATTGTCCAGCACCTCTCACCTCTCAAGTCATCATGACATTGTACATCACCCCTCAGCTCTCCAGTCATTATGATATTGTCAAGCACCTCTCATCTCTCCAGTCATTATGACATTGTCCAGCACCTCTCACCTCTCCAATCATTATAACATTGTCCAGCACCTCTTACCTCTCCTAATATTATGACATTGTCCAGCACCTCTGACATCTCCAGTCATTATGACATTGTCCAGCACCTCTAACCTCTCCAGTCATTATGACATTGTCCAGCACCTCTAACATCTTCAGTCATTATGACATTATCCAGCACCTCTCACCTCTCCAGTCATTATGACATTGTCCAGCACCTCTCACCTCTCCAGTCGTTATGACATTGTCAAGCACTTGTCACCTCCCTAGTCATTATTACATTGTCAAGCACCCCTCAGCTCCCTAGTTATTGCCACATTGCCAGGCACAATTTACCTCTCCAGTCATTATGACATTGCCCAGCACCTCTCCAGTCATTATGACATTATCCAGCACCCCTCACCTCTTCAGTCATAGTAACATTGTCCAGTACCTCATAAGGCATGGTGACAATGTCCAGCACCGTTTACCTCCCTAGGTATTGTTACATTGTCCAGCACCTCTAACCTATAAAGTCATTATGACACTGTCCAGTACTTCTCATCTCTCCAATCAGTATGACATTGTCCAGAACCTCTCACCTCCCTAGTCATTTTGACATTGTTCGTCACCTTTTACCTCTCTAGTCATCATGATATTGTCAAGCACCTCTCACCATCCCAGGCATTATGACATTGCCCAGCACCTCTCATCTCTCCAGTCATTATAACATTATCCAGTAGCTCTCAAGTCATTGTGACATTGCCCAGCCCATCTTACCTTCCCAGTCATTATGACATTGTCTGGCACCTCTCACCTCCCTAGTCATTATGAAATTGTACAGCACCTCTCACCTCCCCAGTCATTATGACATTGTCCAGCACCTCTCACCTCTCCAGTCATAATGACATTGTCCAGAACCTCTTACCTTCGAAAGTCATTATGACATTGTCCAGCGCCTCTCTCCTCAGCAGTTATTATGACATTGTCCAGCGCCTCTCACCTCTCCAGTCATTATGACATTGTCCAGCATCCTTCACCTCTCCAGTTATTATGACATTGTCCAGCAACTCTTACATCTCTAGTTATAGTCACATTGTCCAAAACCTCTCACCTCTCCATTCATTATGACTTTATCCAGCATCCCTCACCTCTCAAGTTATTATGACATTGTCAAGTACCCCTTAGCTCCCTAGTTATTGCCACATTGCCAGGCACATTTTACCTCTGCAGTCATTATGACATTACCCAGCACCCCTCACCTCTTCAGTCATTGTAACATATTCCAGCACCTCGTAAGGCATGGTGACAATGTCCAGCACGGCTCACCTCCCTAGTTATTGTCACATTGTCCAGCACCTCTAACCTATAAAGTCATTATGACATTGTCCAGTACTTCTCACCTCTCCAATCAGTATGACATTGTCCAGAACCACTCACCTCCCTAGTCATTTTGACATTGTGCGTCACCTTTTACCTCTCTAGTCATCATGATATTGTCCAGCACCTCTCATCTCTCCAGTCATTATAACATTATCCAGTAGCTCTCAAGTCATTGTGACATTGCCCAGCCCATCTTACCTTCCCAGTCATTATGACATTGTCCAGCACCTTTCACCTCTCTGGTCATTACGACATTATCCAGCACCTCTCACCTCCCCAGTCATTATGACATTGTCCAGCACCTCTCACCTCTCCAATCATTATAACATTGTCCAGCACCTCTCACCTCTCCAGTTATTATGACATTGTCCAGCACCTCTGACATCTCCAGTCATTATGACATTGTCCAGCACCTCTTACGTCCCCAGTCATTATGACATTGTCCAGCACCTCTAACCTCTCTAGTCATTATGACATTGTCCAGCACCTCTAACATCTTCAGTCATTATGACATTGTCAAGCACTTGTCACCTCCCTAGTCATTATGACATTGTCCAGCACCTCTCACCACTCCAGTCATTATGACATTGTCCAGCACCTCTCACCTCTCCAGTCATTATAACATTGTCCAGCACCTCTGACATCTCCAGTCATTATGACATTGTCCAGCACCTCTCACCACTCCAGTCATTATGACATTGTCCAGCACCTCTCACCTCTCCAGTCATTATGACATTGTCCAGCACCTCTTACCTCTCCTATTATTATGACATTGTCCAGCACCTCTGACATCTCCAGTCATTGTGACATTGTCCATCACCTCTCATCACCCCACCCCCCGCAGTTATTATGACATTGTCCAGCACCTCTCACATCTCCAGTCATTATGACATTGTCCAGCACCTCTCACCTCCCCAGTCATTATGACATTTTCTGGCACCTCTCACGTCCCCAGTCATTATGACATTGTCCAGCACCTCTAACCTCTCCAGTCATTATGACATTGTCCAACACCTCTCCCCACCCCAGTCATTATGAAATTGTCCAGCACCTCGAACATCTTCAGTCATTATGACATTGTCCAGCACCTCTCATCTCTTCAGTCATTATGACATTGTATAGCACCTCTCATCTCTTCAGTCATTATGACATTGTCCAGCACCTCTCACCTCTCCACTCATTATGACATTGTCAAGCACTTGTCACCTCCCTAGTCATTATTACATTGTCAAGCACCCCTCAGCTCCCTAGTTATTGCCACATTGCCAGGCACATTTTACCTCTCCAGTCATTATGACATTGCCCAGCACCCCTCACCTCTTCAGTTATAGTAACATTGTCCAGTACCTCATAAGGCATGGTGACAATGTCCAGCACTGTTTACCTCCCTAGGTATTGTCACATTGTCCAGCACCTCTAACCTATAAAGTCATTATGACATTGTCCAGTATTTCTCATCTCTCCAATCAGTATGACATTGTCCAGAACCTCTCACCTCCCTAGTCATTTTGATATTGTTCGTCACCTTTCACCTCTCTAGTCATCATGATATTGTCAAGCACCTCTCACCTCTCCAGTCATTATGACATTGTCCAGCACCTCTCATCTCTCCAGTCATTATAACATTATCCAGTAGCTCTCAAGTCATTGTGACATTGCCCAGCCCATCTCACCTTCCCAGTCATTATGACATTGTCTAGCACCTCTCACCTCCCTAGTCATTATGACATTGTCCAGCACCTCTCACCTCTCTGGTCATTACGACATTATCCAGCACCTATCACCTCTCCAGTCATTATGACATTGTCCAGCACCTCTCACCTCTCCAATCATTATAACATTGTCCAGCACCTCTTACCTCTCCTATTATTATGACATTGTCCAGCACCTCTCACCTCTCCAGTCATTATTACATTGTCCAGCACCTCTGATATCTCCAGTCATTATGACATTGTCCAGCACCTCTCCAGTCATTATGACATTATCCATCACCTCTCTGGTCATTACGACATTATCCAGCACCTATCACCTCTCCAGTCATTATGACATTGTCCAGCACCTCTCACCTCCTCAGTCATTATGACATTGTCCAGCACCTCTCACCTCTCCAGTCATCATGACATTGTACATCACCCCTCAGCTTTCCAGTCATTATGACATTGTCCAGTACCTCTCACCCCTCCAGTCGTTATGACATTGTCAAGCACTTGTCACCTCTCCAGTCGTTATGACATTGTCAAGCACTTGTCACCTCTCCAGTCATTATGACATTGTCCAGCAGCTCTCACCTCTCCAATCATTATAACATTGTACAGTACCTCTTACCTCTCCTATTATTATGACATTGTCCAGCACCTCTCCAGTCATTATGGCATTATCCAGCAACCCTCACCTCTTCAGTCATTGTAAAATATTCCAGCACCTCGTAAGGCATGGTGACAATGTCCAGCACGGCTCACCTCCCTAGTTATTGTCACATTGTCCAGCACCTCTAACGTATAAAGTCATTATGACATTGTCCAGTACTTCTCACCTCTCCAATCAGTATGACATTGTCCAGAACCTCTCACCTACCTAGTCATTTTGACATTGTTCGTCACCTTTTACCTCTCTAGTCATCATGATATTGTCAAGCACCTCTCACCTCTCCAGTCATTATGACATTGTCTAGCACCTCTCATCTCTCCAGTCATTATAACATTATCCAGTAGCTCTCAAGTCATTGTGACATTGCCCAGCCCATCTCACCTTCCCAGTCATTATGACATTGTCCAGCACCTCTCACCTCCCTAGTCAGTATGACATTGTCCAGCACCTCTCACCTCTCTGGTCATTACGACATTATCCAGCACCTATCACCTCTCCAGTCATTATGACATTGTACAGCACCTCTCACCTCCCCAGTCATTATGACATTGTCCAGCACCTCTCACCTCTCCAGTCATTATGACATTGTCCAGTACCTATTACCTTCGAAAGTCATTATGACATTGTTCAGCACCTCTCACCTCTCCAGTCATTATGACTTTATCCAGCATCCCTCACCTCTCCAGTTATTATGACATTGTCCAGCACCTCTCACATCTCTAGTTATAGTCACATTGTCCAAAACCTCTCACCTCTCCATTCATTATGACATTGTCCAGTACCTCTCACCTTTCAAGTCATTATGACATTGTCCAGCACCCCTCACCTCTCCAGTCATCATGATATTGTCTGGCACCTCTCACCTCTCCAGTCATTATGACATTGTCCAGGACCTCTCAACTCTCCAGTCATCATGACATTGTCCAACACCTCTCAGCTCTCCAGTCATTATGATATTGTCAAGCACCTCTCTTCTCTCCAGTCATTATGACATTGTCCAGCACCTCTCACCTCTCAAGTCATCATGACATTGTACATCACCCCTCAGCTCTCCAGTCATTATGATATTGTCAAGCACCTCTCATCTCTCCAGTCATTATGACATTGTCCAGCACCTCTCATCTCTCCAGTCATTATAACATTGTCTAGAACCCCTCACCTCTCTAGTAATTATGACATTGTCCAGCACCTTTCAACTCTCCAGTCATTATGACATTGTCCAGCACCTCTCACCTCTCCAGTCATTATGACATTGTCCAGCACCTCTCCAGTCATTATGACATTGTCCAGCACCTCTCACCTCTCCAGTCATTATGACATTGTCCAGCAACTCTCACCTCTTCAGTCATAGTAACATTGTCCAGTACCTCATAAGGCATGGTGACAATGTCCAGCACCGCTCACCTCCCTAGTTATTGTCACATTGTCCAGCACCCCTAACCTATAAAGTCATTATGACATTGTCCAGTATTTCTCATCTCTCCAATCAGTATGACATTGTCCAGAACCTCTCACCTCCCTAGTCATTTTGACATTGTTCGTCACCTTTTACCTCTCTAGTCATCATGATATTGTCCAGCACCTCTCATCTCTCCAGTCATTATGACATTGTACAGCAACTCTCACCTCTCCAGTCATTATGACATTGTCCAGCACCTCTCACCTCTCCAGTCATTATGACATTGTCTAGCACCTCTCACCTCCCTAGTCAGTATGACATTGTCCAGCACCTCTCACCTCTCTGGTCATTACGACATTATCCAGCACCTATCACCTCTCCAGTCGTTATGACATTGTCAAGCACCTCTCCCCTCTCCAGTCATTATGACATTGTCCAGCAACTCTCACCTCTCCAGTCGTTATGACATTGTCAAGCACTTGTCACCTCCCTAGTCATTATGACATTGTCCAGCAGACCTCACTAGTCATTATGACATTGTTAAGTACCCCTTAGCTCCCTAGTTATTGCCACATTGCCAGGCACATTTTACCTCTGCAGTCATTATGACATTACCCAGCACCCCTCACCTCTTCAGTCATTGTAACATATTCCAGCACCTCGTAAGGCATGGTGACAATGTCCAGCACGGCTCACCTCCCTAGTTATTGTCACATTGTCCAGCACCTCTAACCTATAAAGTCATTATGACATTGTCCAGTACTTCTCACCTCTCCAATCAGTATGACATTGTCCAGAACCTCTCACCTCCCTAGTCATTTTGACATTGTTCGTCACCTTTTACCTCTCTAGTCATCATGATATTGTCAAGCACCTCTCACCACCCCAGGCATTATGACATTGCCCAGCACCTCTCATCTCTCCAGTCATTATAACATTATCCATTAGCTCTCAAGTCATTGTGACATTGCCCAGCCCATCTCACCTTCCCAGTCATTATGACATTGTCCAGCACCTTTCACCTCTCTGGTAATTACGACACTATCCAGCACCTCTCACCTCCCCAGTCATTATGACATTGTCCAGCACCTCTCACCACTCCAATCATTATAACATTGTCCAGCACCTCTTACCTCTCATATTATTATGACTTTGTCCAGCACCTCTGACATCTCCAGTCATTATGACATTGTCCAGCACCTCTCACGTCCCCAGTCATTATGACATTGTCCAGCACCTCTTACCTCTCCAATCATTATAACATTGTCCAGCACCTCTTACCTCTCATATTATTATGACTTTGTCCAGCACCTCTGACATCTCCAGTCATTATGACATTGTCCAGCACCTCTCACGTCCCCAGTCATTATGACATTGCCCAGCACCTCTCACCTCTCCAATCATTATAACATTGTCCAGCACCTCTTACCTCTCCTATTATTATGACATTGTCCAGCACCTCTAACCTCTCCAGTCATTATGACATTGTCCAGCACCTCTAACATCTTCAGTCATTATGACATTGTCAAGCACTTGTCACCTCCCTAGTCATTATGACATTGTCCAGCACCTCTCACCTCTCCAGTCATTATGACATTGTCCAGCACCTCTCACCTCTCCAGTCGTTATGACATTGTCAAGCACTTGTCACCTCCCTAGTCATTATGACATTGTCCAGCAGCTCTCACCTCTCCAATCATTATAACATTGTACAGCACCTCTTACCTCTCCTATTATTATGACATTGTCCAGCACCTCTCACCTCTCCAGTCATTATGACATTGTCCAGCACCTCTAACCTCTCCTGTCATTATGACATTGTCCAGCACCTCTTACATCTTCAGTCATTATGACATTGTCAAGCACTTGTCACCTCCCTAGTCATTATGACATTGTCCAGCACCTCTCACCTCTCCAGCCATTATGACATTGTCCAGCACCTCTCACCTCTCCAATCGTTATGACATTGTCAAGCACTTGTCACCTCCCTAGTCATTATGACATTGTCCAGCAGCTCTCACCTCTCCAATCATTATAACATTGTACAGCACCTCTTACCTCTCCTATCATTATGACATTGTCCAGCACCTCCCCAGTCATTATGACATTGTCCAGCACCTCTCACCTCTCCAGTCATAATGACATTGTCCAGTACCTATTACCTTTGAAAGTCATTATGACATTGTTCGGCACCTCTCACCTCTCCAGTCATTATGACTTTATCCAGCATCCCTCACCTCTCCAGTTATTATGACATTGTCCAGCACCTCTCACCTCTCCAGTTATTATGACATTGTCCAGCACCTCTCACATCTCTAGTTATAGTCACATTGTCCAAAACCTCTCACCTCTCCATTCATTATGACATTGTCCAGCACCCCTCACCTCTCCAGTCATCATGATATTGTCTGGCACCTCTCACCTCTCCAGTCATTATGACATTGTCCAGCACCTCTCACCTCTCCAGTCATCATGACATTGTCCAACACCTCTCAGCTCTCCAGTCATTATGATATTGTCAGGCACCTCTCTTCTCTCCAGTCATTATGACATTGTCCAGCACCTCTCACCTCTCCAGTCATTATGACATTGTCCAGCACCCCTCACCTCTCCAGTCATCATGATATTGTCTAGCACCTCTTACCTCTCCAGTCATTATGACATTGTCCAGCACCTCTCACCTCTCCAGTCATCATGACATTGTCCAACACCTCTCAGCTCTCCAGTCATTTTGATATTGTCAAGCACCTCTCTTCTCTCCAGTCATTATGACATTGTCCAGCACCTCTCACCTCTCCAGTCATTATGACATTGTCCAGCACCTCTCACCTCTCCAGTCATCATGACATTGTACATCACCCCTCAGCTCTCCAGTCATTATGATATTGTCAAGCACCTCTCATCTCTCCAGTCATTATGACATTGTCCAGCACCTCTCATCTCTCCAGTCATTATAACATTGTCTAGAACCCCTCACCTCTCTAGTAATTATGACATTGTCCAGCACCTTTCAACTCTCCAGTCATTATGACATTGTCCAGCACCTCTCACCTCTCCAGTCATTATGACATTGTCCAGCAACTCTCACCTCTCCAGTCATTATGACATTGTCCAGCACCTCTCACCTCTCCAGTCATTATGACATTGTCCAGCACCTCTCCAGTCATTATGACATTGTCCAGCACCTCTCACCTCTCCAGTCATTATGACATTGTCCAGCAACTCTCACCTCTTCAGTCATAGTAACATTGTCCACTACCTCATAAGGCATGGTGACAATGTCCAGCACCGCTCACCTTCCTAGTTATTGTCACATTGTCCAGCACCCCTAACCTATAAAGTCATTATGACATTGTCCAGTATTTCTCATCTCTCCAATCAGTATGACATTGTCCAGAACCTCTCACCTCCCTAGTCATTTTGACATTGTTCGTCACCTTTTACCTCTCTAGTCATCATGATATTGTCCAGCACCTCTCATCTCTCCAGTCATTATGACATTGTCCAGCAACTCTCAACTCTCCAGTCATTATGACATTGTCCAGCACCTCTCACCTCTCCAGTCATTATGACATTGTCCAGCACCTCTCACCTCTCCAGTCATTATGACATTGTCCAGCACCTCTCACCTCTCCAGTCATTATGACATTGTCCAGCAACTCTCACCTCTCCAGTCGTTATGACATTGTCAAGCACCTCTCACCTCTCCAGTCATTATGACATTGTCCAGCAACTCTCACCTCTCCAGTCGTTATGACATTGTCAAGCACTTGTCACCTCCCTAGTCATTATGACATTGTCCAGCAGCTCTCACCTCACCAGTCATTATGACATTGTTAAGTACCCCTTAGCTCCCTAGTTATTGCCACATTGCCAGGCACATTTTACCTCTGCAGTCATTATGACATTACCCAGCACCCCTCACCTCTTCAGTCATTGTAACATATTCCAGCACCTCGTAAGGCATGGTGACAATGTCCAGCACGGCTCACCTCCCTAGTTATTGTCACATTGTCCAGCACCTCTAACCTATAAAGTCATTATGACATTGTCCAGTACTTCTCACCTCTCCAATCAGTATGACATTGTCCAGAACCTCTCACCTCCCTAGTCATTTTGACATTGTTCGTCACCTTTTACCTCTCTAGTCATCATGATATTGTCAAGCACCTCTCACCACCCCAGGCATTATGACATTGCCCAGCACCTCTCATCTCTCCAGTCATTATAACATTATCCATTAGCTCTCAAGTCATTGTAACATTGCCCAGCCCATCTCACCTTCCCAGTCATTATGACATTGTCCAGCACCTTTCACCTCTCTGGTAATTATGACACTATCCAGCACCTCTCACCTCCCCAGTCATTATGACATTGTCCAGCACCTCTCACCACTCCAATCATTATAACATTGTCCAGCACCTCTTACGTCTCAAATTATTATGACTTTGTCCAGCAACTCTGACATCTCCAGTCATTATGACATTGTCCAGCACCTCTGACATCTCCAGTCATTATGACATTGTCCAGCACCTCTCACCTCTCCAATCATTATAACATTGTCCAGCACCTCTTACCTCTCATATTATTATGACTTTGTCCAGCAACTCTGACATCTCCAGTCATTATGACATTTCCAGCACCTCTCACGTCCCCAGTCATTATGACATTGTCCAGCACCTCTCACCTCTCCTATTATTATGACATTGTCCAGCACCTCTAACCTCTCCAGTCATTATGACATTGTCCAGCACCTCTAACATCTTCAGTCATTATGACATTGTCAAGCACTTGTCACCTCCCTAGTCATTATGACATTGTCCAGCACCTCTCACCTCTCCAGTCATTATGACATTGTCCAGCACCTCTCACCTCTCCAGTCGTTATGACATTGTCAAGCACTTGTCACCTCCCTAGTCATTATGACATTGTCCAGCACCTCTCACCTCTCCAGTCATTATGACATTGTCCAGCAACTCTCACCTCTCCAGTCGTTATGACATTGTCAAGCACCTCTCACCTCTCCATTCATTATGACATTGTCCAGCAACTCTCACCTCTCCAGTCGTTATGACATTGTCAAGCACTTGTCACCTCCCTAGTCATTATGACATTGTCCAGCAGCTCTCACCTCACCAGTCATTATGACATTGTCCAGCACCTCTCACCTCTCCTATTATTATGACATTGTCCAGCACCTCTCACGTCCCCAGTCATTATGACATTGTCCAGCACCTCTCACCTCTCCTATTATTATGACATTGTCCAGCACCTCTAACCTCTCCAGTCATTATGACATTGTCCAGCACCTCTAACATCTTCAGTCATTATGACATTGTCAAGCACTTGTCACCTCCCTAGTCATTATGACATTGTCCAGCACCTCTCACCTCTCCAGTCATTATGACATTGTCCAGCACCTCTCACCTCTCCAGTCATTATGACATTGTCCAGCAACTCTCACCTCTCCAGTCGTTATGACATTGTCAAGCACCTCTCACCTCTCCAGTCATTATGACATTGTCCAGCAACTCTCACCTCTCCAGTCGTTATGACATTGTCAAGCACTTGTCACCTCCCTAGTCATTATGACATTGTCCAGCAGCTCTCACCTCACCAGTCATTATGACATTGTTAAGTACCCCTTAGCTCCCTAGTTATTGCCACATTGCCAGGCACATTTTACCTCTGCAGTCATTATGACATTACCCAGCACCCCTCACCTCTTCAGTCATTGTAACATATTCCAGCACCTCGTAAGGCATGGTGACAATGTCCAGCACGGCTCACCTCCCTAGTTATTGTCACATTGTCCAGCACCTCTAACCTATAAAGTCATTATGACATTGTCCAGTACTTCTCACCTCTCCAATCAGTATGACATTGTCCAGAACCTCTCACCTCCCTAGTCATTTTGACATTGTTCGTCACCTTTTACCTCTCTAGTCATCATGATATTGTCAAGCACCTCTCACCACCCCAGGCATTATGACATTGCCCAGCACCTCTCATCTCTCCAGTCATTATAACATTATCCATTAGCTCTCAAGTCATTGTAACATTGCCCAGCCCATCTCACCTTCCCAGTCATTATGACATTGTCCAGCACCTTTCACCTCTCTGGTAATTATGACACTATCCAGCACCTCTCACCTCCCCAGTCATTATGACATTGTCCAGCACCTCTCACCACTCCAATCATTATAACATTGTCCAGCACCTCTTACGTCTCAAATTATTATGACTTTGTCCAGCAACTCTGACATCTCCAGTCATTATGACATTGTCCAGCACCTCTGACATCTCCAGTCATTATGACATTGTCCAGCACCTCTCACCTCTCCAATCATTATAACATTGTCCAGCACCTCTTACCTCTCATATTATTATGACTTTGTCCAGCAACTCTGACATCTCCAGTCATTATGACATTTCCAGCACCTCTCACGTCCCCAGTCATTATGACATTGTCCAGCACCTCTCACCTCTCCTATTATTATGACATTGTCCAGCACCTCTAACCTCTCCAGTCATTATGACATTGTCCAGCACCTCTAACATCTTCAGTCATTATGACATTGTCAAGCACTTGTCACCTCCCTAGTCATTATGACATTGTCCAGCACCTCTCACCTCTCCAGTCATTATGACATTGTCCAGCACCTCTCACCTCTCCAGTCGTTATGACATTGTCAAGCACTTGTCACCTCCCTAGTCATTATGACATTGTCCAGCAGCTCTCACCTCTCCAATCATTATAACATTGTACAGCACCTCTTACCTCTCCTATTATTATGACATTGTCCAGCACCACTGTCATCTCAAGTCATTATGACATTGTCCAGCACCTCTCCAGTCATTATGACATTGTCCAGCACCTCTCCAGTCATTATGACATTATCCAGCACTCCTCACCTCTTCAGTCATTGTAACATATCCCAGCACCTCCTAAGGCATGGTGACAATGTCCAGCACGGCTCACCTCCCTAGTTATTGTAACATTCTCCAGCACCTCTAACCTATAAAGTCATTATGACATTGTCCAGTACTTCTCACCTCTCCAATCAGTATGACATTGTCCAGAACCTCTCACCTCCCTAGTCATTTTGACATTGTTCGTCACCTTTTACCTCTCTAGTCATCATGATATTGTCAAGCACCTCTCACCACCCCAGGCTTTATGACATTGCCCAGCACCTCTCATCTCTCCAGTCATTATAACATTATCCATTAGCTCTCAAGTTATTGTGACATTGTCCAGCCCATCTCACCTTCCCAGTCATTGTGACATTGTCCAGCACTTCTCAACTCTCCAGTCATCATGACATTGTCTGGCACCTATCACCTCCCTAGTCATTATGACATTGTCCAGCACCTATGACCTCTCCAGTCATTATGACATTGTCCAGCACCTCTCACCTCTCCAGTCATAATGACATTGTCCAGTACCTATTACCTTCGAAAGTCATTATGACATTGTCCAGCACCTCTCACCTCTCCAGTCATTATGACTTTATCAAGCATCCCTCACCTCTCCAGTTATTATGACATTGTCCAGCACCTCTCACATCTCTAGTTATAGTCACATTGTCCAAAACCTCTCACCTCTGCATTCATTATGACATTGTCAAGTACCTCTCACCTTTCAAGTCATTATGACATTGTCCAGCACCTCTCACCTCTCCAGTCATTATGACATTGTCCAGCACCTCTCACCTCTCCAGTCATCATGACATTGTCCAACACCTATCAGCTCTCCAGTCATTATGATATTGTCCAGCACCTCTCATCTCTCCAGTCATTATAACATTGTCTAGAACCCCTCACCTCTCTAGTAATTATGACATTGTCCAGCACCTCTCACCTCTCCAGTCATTATGACATTGTCCAGCACCTCTCACCTCTCCAGTCATTATGACATTGTCCAGCACCTCTCACCTCTCCCGTCATTATGACATTGTCCAGCACCTCTCACCTCTCCAGTCATTATGACATTGTCCAGCACCTCTCACCTCTCCAGTCATTATGACATTGTCCAGCACCTCTCACCTCTCCAGTCATTATGACATTGTACAGCAACTCTCACCTCTCCAGTCATAATGACATTGTCCAGCACCTCTCACCTCTCCAGTCATTATGACATTGTCCAGCAACTCTCACCTCTCCAGTCATAATGACATTGTCCAGCACCTCTCACCTCTCCAGTCATTATGACATTGTCCAGCAACTCTCACCTCTCTAGTGGTTATGACATTGTCAAGCACTTGTCACCTCCCTAGTCATTATGACATTGTCAAGTAGCCCTTAGCTCCCTAGTTATTGCCACATTGCCAGGCACATTTTACCTCTGCAGTCATTATGACATTGTCCAGCACCTCACACTATCCCAGTGATTATGGCATTGTCCAGCACCCCTCACCTCTTCAGTCATTGTAACATTTTCCAGCACCTTGTAAGGCATGGTGACAATGTCCAGCACGGCTCACCTCCCTAGTTATTGTCACATTGTCCAGCACCTCTAACCTATAAAGTCATTATGACATTGTCCAGTACTTCTCACCTCTCCAATCAGTATGACATTGTCCAGAACCTCTCACCTCCCTAGTCATTTTGACATTGTTCGTCACCTTTTACCTCTCTAGTCACCATGATATTGTCAAGCACCACTCACCACCCCAGGCACTATGACATTGCCCAGCACCTCTCATCTCTCCAGTCATTATAACATTATCCAGTAGCTCTCAAGTCATTGTGACATTGCCCAGCCCATCTTACCTTCCCAGTAATTATGACATTATCCAGCACCTCTCACCTCCCCAGTCATTATGACATTGTCCAGCACCTCTCACCTCTCCAATCATTATTACATTGTCCAGCACCTCTCCTATTATTATGACATTGTCCAGCACCTCTGACATCTCCAGTCATTATGACATTGTCCAGCACCTCTCACCCCCCAGTCATTATGACATTGTCAAGCACTTCTAACCTCAAAAGTCATTATGATATTGTCCAGCACCTCTTACCTCCCCAGTCATTATGACATTGTCCAGCACCTCTCACCTCTCCAGTCATTATGACATTGTCCACCACCTCTCACCTCCCCAATCATTATGACATTGTCCAGCACCTCTCACCTCTCCAGTCATTATGACATTGTCCATCACCTCTCACCACCCCAGTCATTATGACATTGTCCAGCACCTCTAACATCTTCAGTCATTATGACATTGTCCAGCACCTCTCACCTCTCCAGTCATTATGACATTTTCTGGCACCTCTCACGTCCCCAGTCATTATGACATTGTCCAGCACCTCTCACCACCCCAGTCATTATGACATTGTCCAGCACCTCTAACATCTTCAGTCATTATGACATTGTCCAGCACCTCTCACCTCTCCAGTCATTATGACATTGTCAAGCACCTTTCACCTCTCCAATCATTATGACATTGTCCAGCACCTTTCACCTCTCCAATCATTATGACATTGTCCAGCACCTCTCACCTCTCCAATCATTATGACATTGTCAAGCACCTCTCACCTCTCCAGTCATTATTACATTGTCCAGCACCTCTCACCTCTCCAGTCATTATGACATTGCCCAGAACCTCTCACCTCTCCAGTCATTATGGCATTGTCCAGCACCTCTCCAGTCATTATGACATTATCCAGTATCCCTCACCTCTTCAGTCATAGTAACATTGTCCAGTACCTCATAAGGCATGGTGACAATGTCCAGCACCGCTCACCTCCCTAGTTATTGTCACATTGTCCAGCACCTCTAACCTATAAAGTCATTATGACATTGTCCAGTACTTCTCACCTCTCCAATCAGTATGACATTGTCCAGAACCTCTCACCTCCCTAGTCATTTTGACATTGTTCGTCACCTTTTACCTCTCTAGTCATCATGATATTGTCAAGCACCTCTCACCACCCCAGGCACTATGACATTGCCCAGCACCTCTCATCTCTCCAGTCATTATAACATTATCCAGTAGCTCTCAAGTCATTGTGACATTGCCCAGCCCATCTTACCTTCCCAGTCATTATGACATTGTCCAGCACCTTTCACCTCTCTGGTCATTACGACACTATCCAGCACCTCTCACCTCCCCAGTCATTATGACATTGTCCAGCACCTCTCACCTCTCCAATCATTATTACATTGTCCAGGACCTCTTACCTCTCCTATTATTATGACATTGTCCGGCACCTCTCATCTCTCCAGTCATTATGACATTGTCCAGCACCTCACACATCTCCAGTCATTATGACATTGTCCAGCACCTCTGACATCTCCAGTCATTATGACATTGTCCAGCACCTCTCACGTCCCCAGTCATTATGACATTGTCAAGCACTTGTCACCTCCCTAGTCATTATGACATTGTCCAGCACCTCTCCAGTCATTATGACATCGTCCAGCACCTCTCACCTCTCCAGTCATTATGACATTGTGCAGCAACTCTCACCTCTCCAGTCATAATGACATTGTCCAGCACCTCTCACCTCTCCAGTCATTATAACATTGTCCAGCAACTCTCACCTCTCCAGTCATAATGACATTGTCCAGCACCTCTCACCTCTCCAGTCATTATGACATTGGCCAGCAACTCTCACCTCTCTAGTGGTTATGACATTGTCAAGCACTTGTCACCTCCCTAGTCATTATGACATTGTAAGGAAGTAGCCCTTAGCTCCCTAGTTATTGCCACATTGCCAGGCACATTTTACCTCTGCAGTCATTATGACATTGTCCAGCACCTCACACTATCCCAGTGATTATGGCATTGTCCAGCACCCCTCACCTCTTCAGTCATTGTAACATATTCCAGCACCTTGTAAGGCATGGTGACAATGTCCAGCACGGCTCACCTCCCTAGTTATTGTCACATTGTCCAGCACCTCTAACCTATAAAGTCATTATGACATTGTCCAGTACTTCTCACCTCTCCAATCAGTATGACATTGTCCATAACCTCTCACCTCCCTAGTCATTTTGACATTGTTCGTCACCTTTTACCTCTCTAGTCACCATGATATTGTCAAGCACCACTCACCACCCCAGGCACTATGACATTGCCCAGCACCTCTCATCTCTCCAGTCATTATAACATTATCCAGTAGCTCTCAAGTCATTGTGACATTGCCCAGCCCATCTTACCTTCCCAGTCATTATGACATTATCCAGCACCTCTCACCTCCCCAGTCATTATGACATTGTCCAGCACCTCTCACCTCTCCAATCATTATTACATTGTCCAGGACCTCTCCTATTATTATGACATTGTCCAGCACCTCTGACATCTCCAGTCATTATGACATTGTCCAGCACCTCTCACCTCCCCAGTCATTATGACATTGTCAAGCACTTCTAACCTCAAAAGTCATTATGACATTGTCCAGCACCTCTCCAGTCATTATGACATTGTCCAGCACCTCTCACCTCTCCAGTCATTATGACATTGTCAAGCACTTGTCACCTCCCTAGTCATTATGACATTGTCCAGCAGCTCTCACCTCTCCAGTCATTATGACATTGTCCATCACCTCTCACCACCACAGTCATTATGACATTGTCCAGCACCTCTAACATCTTCAGTCATTATGACATTGTCCAGCACCTCTCACCTCTCCAGTCATTATGACATTTTCTGGCACCTCTCACCTCTCCAGTCATTATGACATTGTCCAGAACCTCTCACCTCTCCAGTCATTATGGCATTGTCCAGCACCTCTCCAGTCATTATGACATTATCCAGTATCCCTCACCTCTTCAGTCATAGTAACATTGTCCAGTACCTCATAAGGCATGGTGACAATGTCCAGCACGGCTCACCTCCCTAGTTATTGTAACATTCTCCAGCACCTCTAACCTATAAAGTCATTATGACATTGTCCAGTACTTCTCACCTCTCCAATCAGTATGACATTGTCCAGAACCTCTCACCTCCCTAGTCATTTTGACATTGTTCGTCACCTTTTACCTCTCTAGTCATCATGATATTGTCAAGCACCTCTCACCACCCCAGGCTTTATGACATTGCCCAGCACCTCTCATCTCTCCAGTCATTATAACATTATCCATTAGCTCTCAAGTTATTGTGACATTGTCCAGCCCATCTCACCTTCCCAGTCATTGTGACATTGTCCAGCACTTCTCAACTCTCCAGTCATCATGACATTGTCTGGCACCTATCACCTCCCTAGTCATTATGACATTGTCCAGCACCTATGACCTCTCCAGTCATTATGACATTGTCCAGCACCTCTCACCTCTCCAGTCATAATGACATTGTCCAGTACCTATTACCTTCGAAAGTCATTATGACATTGTCCAGCACCTCTCACCTCTCCAGTCATTATGACTTTATCAAGCATCCCTCACCTCTCCAGTTATTATGACATTGTCCAGCACCTCTCACATCTCTAGTTATAGTCACATTGTCCAAAACCTCTCACCTCTGCATTCATTATGACATTGTCAAGTACCTCTCACCTTTCAAGTCATTATGACATTGTCCAGCACCTCTCACCTCTCCAGTCATTATGACATTGTCCAGCACCTCTCACCTCTCCAGTCATTATGACATTGTCCAGCACCTCTCATCTCTCCAGTCATTATGATATTGTCCAGCACCTCTCATCTCTCCAGTCATTATAACATTGTCTAGAACCCCTCACCTCTCTAGTAATTATGACATTGTCCAGCACCTCTCACCTCTCCAGTCATTATGACATTGTCCAGCAACTCTCACCTCTCCAGTCATTATGACATTGTCCAGCACCTCTCACCTCTCCCGTCATTATGACATTGTCCAGCACCTCTCACCTCTCCAGTCATTATGACATTGTCCAGCACCTCTCACCTCTCCAGTCATTATGACATCGTCCAGCACCTCTCACCTCTCCAGTCATTATGACATTGTACAGCAACTCTCACCTCTCCAGTCATAATGACATTGTCCAGCACCTCTCACCTCTCCAGTCATTATGACATTGTCCAGCAACTCTCACCTCTCCAGTCATAATGACATTGTCCAGCACCTCTCACCTCTCCAGTCATTATGACATTGGCCAGCAACTCTCACCTCTCTAGTGGTTATGACATTGTCAAGCACTTGTCACCTCCCTAGTCATTATGACATTGTAAGGAAGTAGCCCTTAGCTCCCTAGTTATTGCCACATTGCCAGGCACATTTTACCTCTGCAGTCATTATGACATTGTCCAGCACCTCACACTATCCCAGTGATTATGGCATTGTCCAGCACCCCTCACCTCTTCAGTCATTGTAACATATTCCAGCACCTTGTAAGGCATGGTGACAATGTCCAGCACGGCTCACCTCCCTAGTTATTGTCACATTGTCCAGCACCTCTAACCTATAAAGTCATTATGACATTGTCCAGTACTTCTCACCTCTCCAATCAGTATGACATTGTCCATAACCTCTCACCTCCCTAGTCATTTTGACATTGTTCGTCACCTTTTACCTCTCTAGTCACCATGATATTGTCAAGCACCACTCACCACCCCAGGCACTATGACATTGCCCAGCACCTCTCATCTCTCCAGTCATTATAACATTATCCAGTAGCTCTCAAGTCATTGTGACATTGCCCAGCCCATCTTACCTTCCCAGTAATTATGACATTATCCAGCACCTCTCACCTCCCCAGTCATTATGACATTGTCCAGCACCTCTCACCTCTCCAATCATTATTACATTGTCCAGGACCTCTCCTATTATTATGACATTGTCCAGCACCTCTGACATCTCCAGTCATTATGACATTGTCCAGCACCTCTCACCTCCCCAGTCATTATGACATTGTCAAGCACTTCTAACCTCCCTAGTCATTATGACATTGTCCAGCACCTCTCCAGTCATTATGACATTGTCCAGCACCTCTCACCTCTCCAGTCATTATGACATTGTCAAGCACTTGTCACCTCCCTAGTCATTATGACATTGTCCAGCAGCTCTCACATCTCCAGTCATTATGACATTGTCCATCACCTCTCACCTCCTCAGTCATTATGACATTGTCCAGCACCTCTCACCTTCTCAGTCATTATGACATTGTCCAGCACCTCTCACCTCTCCAGTCATTATGACATTGTCAAGCACCTCTCACCTCTCCAGTCATTATGACATTGCCCAGAACCTCTCACCTCTCCAGTCATTATGGCATTGTCCAGCACCTCTCCAGTCATTATGACATTATCCAGTATCCCTCACCTCTTCAGTCATAGTAACATTGTCCAGTACCTCATAAGGCATGGTGACAATGTCCAGCACGGCTCACCTCCCTAGTTATTGTAACATTCTCCAGCACCTCTAACCTATAAAGTCATTATGACATTGTCCAGTACTTCTCACCTCTCCAATCAGTATGACATTGTCCAGAACCTCTCACCTCCCTAGTCATTTTGACATTGTTCGTCACCTTTTACCTCTCTAGTCATCATGATATTGTCAAGCACCTCTCACCACCCCAGGCTTTATGACATTGCCCAGCACCTCTCATCTCTCCAGTCATTATAACATTATCCATTAGCTCTCAAGTTATTGTGACATTGTCCAGCCCATCTCACCTTCCCAGTCATTGTGACATTGTCCAGCACTTCTCAACTCTCCAGTCATCATGACATTGTCTGGCACCTATCACCTCCCTAGTCATTATGACATTGTCCAGCACCTATGACCTCTCCAGTCATTATGACATTGTCCAGCACCTCTCACCTCTCCAGTCATAATGACATTGTCCAGTACCTATTACCTTCGAAAGTCATTATGACATTGTCCAGCACCTCTCACCTCTCCAGTCATTATGACTTTATCAAGCATCCCTCACCTCTCCAGTTATTATGACATTGTCCAGCACCTCTCACATCTCTAGTTATAGTCACATTGTCCAAAACCTCTCACCTCTGCATTCATTATGACATTGTCAAGCACCTCTCACCTTTCAAGTCATTATGACATTGTCCAGCACCTCTCACCTCTCCAGTCATTATGACATTGTTCAGCACCTCTCACCTCTCCAGTCATCATGACATTGTCCAACACCTATCAGCTCTCCAGTCATTATGATATTGTCCAGCACCTCTCATCTCTCCAGTCATTATAACATTGTCTAGAACCCCTCACCTCTCTAGTAATTATGACATTGTCCAGCACCTCTCACCTCTCCAGTCATTATGACATTGTCCAGCACCTCTCACCTCTCCAGTCATTATGACATTGTCCAGCACCTCTCACCTCTCCCGTCATTATGACATTGTCCAGCACCTCTCACCTCTCCAGTCATTATGACATTGTCCAGCACCTCTCACCTCTCCAGTCATTATGACATTGTCCAGCACCTCTCACCTCTCCAGTCATTATGACATTGTACAGCAACTCTCACCTCTCCAGACATAATGACATTGTCCAGCACCTCTCACCTCTCCAGTCATTATGACATTGTCCAGCAACTCTCACCTCTCCAGTCATAATGACATTGTCCAGCACCTCTCACCTCTCCAGTCATTATGACATTGGCCAGCAACTCTCACCTCTCTAGTGGTTATGACATTGTCAAGCACTTGTCACCTCCCTAGTCATTATGACATTGTCAAGTAGCCCTTAGCTCCCTAGTTATTGCCACATTGCCAGGCACATTTTACCTCTGCAGTCATTATGACATTGTCCAGCACCTCACACTATCCCAGTGATTATGGCATTGTCCAGCACCCCTCACCTCTTCAGTCATTGTAACATTTTCCAGCACCTTGTAAGGCATGGTGACAATGTCCAGCACGGCTCACCTCCCTAGTTATTGTCACATTGTCCAGCACCTCTAACCTATAAAGTCATTATGACATTGTCCAGTACTTCTCACCTCTCCAATCAGTATGACATTGTCCAGAACCTCTCACCTCCCTAGTCATTTTGACATTGTTCGTCACCTTTTACCTCTCTAGTCACCATGATATTGTCAAGCACCACTCACCACCCCAGGCACTATGACATTGCCCAGCACCTCTCATCTCTCCAGTCATTATAACATTATCCAGTAGCTCTCAAGTCATTGTGACATTGCCCAGCCCATCTTACCTTCCCAGTAATTATGACATTATCCAGCACCTCTCACCTCCCCAGTCATTATGACATTGTCCAGCACCTCTCACCTCTCCAATCATTATTACATTGTCCAGGACCTCTCCTATTATTATGACATTGTCCAGAACCTCTGACATCTCCAGTCATTATGACATTGTCCAGCACCTCTCACGTCCCCAGTCATTATGACATTGTCAAGCACTTGTCACCTCCCTAGTCATTATGACATTGTCCAGCACCTCTCCAGTCATTATGACATTGTCCAGCACCTCTCACCTCTCCAGTCGTTATGACATTGTCAAGCACTTGTCACCTCCCTAGTCATTATGACATTGTCCAGCAGCTCTCACCTCTCCAGTCATTATGACATTGTCCATCACCTCTCACCACCCCAGTCATTATGACATTGTCCAGCACCTCTAACATCTTCAGTCATTATGACATTGTCCAGCACCTCTCACCTCTCCAGTCATTATGACATTTTCTGGCACCTCTCACGTCCCCAGTTATTATGACATTGTCCAGCACCTCTCCCCACCCCAGTCATTATGACATTGTCCAGCACCTCTCACCTCTCCAGTCATTATGACATTTTCTGGCACCTCTCACGTCCCCAGTCATTATGACATTGTCCAGCACCTCTCCCCACCCCAGTCATTATGACATTGTCCAGCACCTCTAACATCTTCAGTCATTATGACATTGTCCAGCACCTCTCACCTCTCCAGTCGTTATGACATTGTCAAGCACTTGTCACCTCCCTAGTCATTATGACATTGTCCAGCAGCTCTCACCTCTCCAGTCATTATGACATTGTCCATCACCTCTCACCACCCCAGTCATTATGACATTGTCCAGCACCTCTAACATCTTCAGTCATTATGACATTGTCCAGCACCTCTCACCTCTCCAGTCATTATGACATTTTCTGGCACCTCTCACCTCTCCAGTCATTATGACATTGTCCAGAACCTCTCACCTCTCCAGTCATTATGGCATTGTCCAGCACCTCTCCAGTCATTATGACATTATCCAGTATCCCTCACCTCTTCAGTCATAGTAACATTGTCCAGTACCTCATAAGGCATGGTGACAATGTCCAGCACGGCTCACCTCCCTAGTTATTGTAACATTCTCCAGCACCTCTAACCTATAAAGTCATTATGACATTGTCCAGTACTTCTCACCTCTCCAATCAGTATGACATTGTCCAGAACCTCTCACCTCCCTAGTCATTTTGACATTGTTCGTCACCTTTTACCTCTCTAGTCATCATGATATTGTCAAGCACCTCTCACCACCCCAGGCTTTATGACATTGCCCAGCACCTCTCATCTCTCCAGTCATTATAACATTATCCATTAGCTCTCAAGTTATTGTGACATTGTCCAGCCCATCTCACCTTCCCAGTCATTGTGACATTGTCCAGCACTTCTCAACTCTCCAGTCATCATGACATTGTCTGGCACCTATCACCTCCCTAGTCATTATGACATTGTCCAGCACCTATGACCTCTCCAGTCATTATGACATTGTCCAGCACCTCTCACCTCTCCAGTCATAATGACATTGTCCAGTACCTATTACCTTCGAAAGTCATTATGACATTGTCCAGCACCTCTCACCTCTCCAGTCATTATGACTTTATCAAGCATCCCTCACCTCTCCAGTTATTATGACATTGTCCAGCACCTCTCACATCTCTAGTTATAGTCACATTGTCCAAAACCTCTCACCTCTGCATTCATTATGACATTGTCAAGTACCTCTCACCTTTCAAGTCATTATGACATTGTCCAGCACCTCTCACCTCTCCAGTCATTATGACATTGTTCAGCACCTCTCACCTCTCCAGTCATTATGACATTGTCCAGCAGCTTTCACCTCTCCAGTCATTATGACATTGTCCAGCACCTCTCATCTCTCCAGTCATTATAACATTGTCTAGAACCCCTCACCTCTCTAGTAATTATGACATTGTCCAGCACCTCTCACCTCTCCAGTCATTATGACATTGTCCAGCACCTCTCACCTCTCCAGTCATTATGACATTGTCCAGCACCTCTCACCTCTCCAGTCATTATGACATTGTCCAGCACCTCTCACCTCTCCAGTCATTATGACATTGTCCAGCACCTCTCACCTCTCCAGTCATTATGACATTGTCCAGCACCTCTCACCTCTCCAGTCATTATGACATTGTACAGCAACTCTCACCTCTCCAGTCATAATGACATTGTCCAGCACCTCTCACCTCTCCAGTCATTATAACATTGTCCAGCAACTCTCACCTCTCCAGTCATAATGACATTGTCCAGCACCTCTCACCTCTCCAGTCATTATGACATTGGCCAGCACCTCTCACCTCTCCAGTCGTTATGACATTGTCAAGCACTTGTCACCTCCCTAGTCATTATGACATTGTCAAGTAGCCCTTAGCTCCCTAGTTATTGCCACATTGCCAGGCACATTTTACCTCTGCAGTCATTATGACATTGTCCAGCACCTCACACTATCCCAGTGATTATGGCATTGTCCAGCACCCCTCACCTCTTCAGTCATTGTAACATTTTCCAGCACCTTGTAAGGCATGGTGACAATGTCCAGCACGGCTCACCTCCCTAGTTATTGTCACATTGTCCAGCACCTCTAACCTATAAAGTCATTATGACATTGTCCAGTACTTCTCACCTCTCCAATCAGTATGACATTGTCCAGAACCTCTCACCTCCCTAGTCATTTTGACATTGTTCGTCACCTTTTACCTCTCTAGTCACCATGATATTGTCAAGCACCACTCACCACCCCAGGCACTATGACATTGCCCAGCACCTCTCATCTCTCCAGTCATTATAACATTATCCAGTAGCTCTCAAGTCATTGTGACATTGCCCAGCCCATCTTACCTTCCCAGTCATTATGACATTATCCAGCACCTCTCACCTCCCCAGTCATTATGACATTGTCCAGCACCTCTCACCTCTCCAATCATTATTACATTGTCCAGGACCTCTCCTATTATTATGACATTGTCCAGCACCTCTGACATCTCCAGTCATTATGACATTGTCCAGCACCTCTCACGTCCCCAGTCATTATGACATTGTCAAGCACTTCTAACCTCAAAAGTCATTATGATATTGTCCAGCACCTCTTACCTCCCCAGTCATTATGACATTGTCCAGCACCTCTCACCTCTCCAGTCGTTATGACATTGTCAAGCACTTGTCACCTCCCTAGTCATTATGACATTGTCCAGCACCTCTCACCTCTCCAGTCATTATGACATTGTCCATCACCTCTCACCACCCCAGTCATTATGACATTGTCCAGCACCTCTAACATCTTCAGTCATTATGACATTGTCCAGCACCTCTCACCTCTCCAGTCATTATGACATTTTCTGGCACCTCTCACGTCCCCAGTCATTATGACATTGTCCAGCACCTCTCACCACCCCAGTCATTATGACATTGTCCAGCACCTCTAACATCTTCAGTCATTATGACATTGTCCAGCACCTCTCACCTCTCCAGTCGTTATGACATTGTCAAGCACCTTTCACCTCTCCAATCATTATGACATTGTCCAGCACCTTTCACCTCTCCAATCATTATGACATTGTCCAGCACCTCTCACCTCTCCAATCATTATGACATTGTCAAGCACCTTTCACCTCTCCAGTCATTATTACATTGTCCAGCACCTCTTACCTCTCCAGTCATTATGACATTGCCCAGAACCTCTCACCTCTCCAGTCATTATGGCATTGTCCAGCACCTCTCCAGTCATTATGACATTATCCAGTATCCCTCACCTCTTCAGTCATAGTAACATTGTCCAGTACCTCATAAGGCATGGTGACAATGTCCAGCACGGCTCACCTCCCTAGTTATTGTCACATTGTCCAGCACCTCTAACCTATAAAGTCATTATGACATTGTCCAGTACTTCTCACCTCTCCAATCAGTATGACATTGTCCAGAACCTCTCACCTCCCTAGTCATTTTGACATTGTTCGTCACCTTTTACCTCTCTAGTCATCATGATATTGTCAAGCACCTCTCACCACCCCAGGCACTATGACATTGCCCAGCACCTCTCATCTCTCCAGTCATTATAACATTATCCAGTAGCTCTCAAGTCATTGTGACATTGCCCAGCCCATCTTACCTTCCCAGTCATTATGACATTGTCCAGCACCTTTCACCTCTCTGGTCATTACGACACTATCCAGCACCTCTCACCTCCCCAGTCATTATGACATTGTCCAGCACCTCTCACCTCTCCAATCATTATTACATTGTCCAGGACCTCTTACCTCTCCTATTATTATGACATTGTCCGGCACCTCTCATCTCTCCAGTCATTATGACATTGTCCAGCACCTCACACATCTCCAGTCATTATGACATTGTCCAGCACCTCTGACATCTCCAGTCATTATGACATTGTCCAGCACCTCTCACGTCCCCAGTCATTATGACATTGTCAAGCACTTGTCACCTCCCTAGTCATTATGACATTGTCCAGCACCTCTCCAGTCATTATGACATCGTCCAGCACCTCTCACCTCTCCAGTCATTATGACATTGTACAGCAACTCTCACCTCTCCAGTCATAATGACATTGTCCAGCACCTCTCACCTCTCCAGTCATTATAACATTGTCCAGCAACTCTCACCTCTCCAGTCATAATGACATTGTCCAGCACCTCTCACCTCTCCAGTCATTATGACATTGGCCAGCAACTCTCACCTCTCTAGTGGTTATGACATTGTCAAGCACTTGTCACCTCCCTAGTCATTATGACATTGTCAAGTAGCCCTTAGCTCCCTAGTTATTGCCACATTGCCAGGCACATTTTACCTCTGCAGTCATTATGACATTGTCCAGCACCTCACACTATCCCAGTGATTATGGCATTGTCCAGCACCCCTCACCTCTTCAGTCATTGTAACATATTCCAGCACCTTGTAAGGCATGGTGACAATGTCCAGCACGGCTCACCTCCCTAGTTATTGTCACATTGTCCAGCACCTCTAACCTATAAAGTCATTATGACATTGTCCAGTACTTCTCACCTCTCCAATCAGTATGACATTGTCCATAACCTCTCACCTCCCTAGTCATTTTGACATTGTTCGTCACCTTTTACCTCTCTAGTCACCATGATATTGTCAAGCACCACTCACCACCCCAGGCACTATGACATTGCCCAGCACCTCTCATCTCTCCAGTCATTATAACATTATCCAGTAGCTCTCAAGTCATTGTGACATTGCCCAGCCCATCTTACCTTCCCAGTAATTATGACATTATCCAGCACCTCTCACCTCCCCAGTCATTATGACATTGTCCAGCACCTCTCACCTCCCCAATCATTATGACATTGTCCAGGACCTCTCCTATTATTATGACATTGTCCAGCACCTCTGACATCTCCAGTCATTATGACATTGTCCAGCACCTCTCACCTCCCCAGTCATTATGACATTGTCAAGCACTTCTAACCTCAAAAGTCATTATGATATTGTCCAGCACCTCTTACCTCCCCAGTCATTATGACATTGTCCAGCACCTCTCACCTCTCCAGTCATTATGACATTGTCCACCACCTCTCACCTCCCAAGTCATTATGACATTGTCCAGCAGCTCTCACCTCTCCAGTCATTATGACATTGTCCATCACCTCTCACCACCCCAGTCATTATGACATTGTCCAGCACCTCTAACATCTTCAGTCATTATGACATTGTCCAGCACCTCTCACCTCTCCAGTCATTATGACATTTTCTGGCACCTCTCACCTCTCCAGTCATTATGACATTGTCCAGCACCTCTCACCACCCCAGTCATTATGACATTGTCCAGCACCTCTAACATCTTCAGTCATTATGACATTGTCCAGCACCTCTCACCTCTCCAGTCGTTATGACATTGTCAAGCACCTCTCACCTCTCCAATCATTATGACATTGTCCAGCACCTTTCACCTCTCCAATCATTATGACATTGTCCAGCACCTCTCACCTCTCCAATCATTATGACATTGTCAAGCACCTTTCACCTCTCCAGTCATTATTACATTGTCCAGCACCTCTCACCTCTCCAGTCATTATGACATTGCCCAGAACCTCTCACCTCTCCAGTCATTATGGCATTGTCCAGCACCTCTCCAGTCATTATGACATTATCCAGTATCCCTCACCTCTTCAGTCATAGTAACATTGTCCAGTACCTCATAAGGCATGGTGACAATGTCCAGCACGGCTCACCTCCCTAGTTATTGTCACATTGTCCAGCACCTCTAACCTATAAAGTCATTATGACATTGTCCAGTACTTCTCACCTCTCCAATCAGTATGACATTGTCCAGAACCTCTCACCTCCCTAGTCATTTTGACATTGTTCGTCACCTTTTACCTCTCTAGTCATCATGATATTGTCAAGCACCTCTCACCACCCCAGGCACTATGACATTGCCCAGCACCTCTCATCTCTCCAGTCATTATAACATTATCCAGTAGCTCTCAAGTCATTGTGACATTGCCCAGCCCATCTTACCTTCCCAGTCATTATGACATTGTCCAGCACCTTTCACCTCTCTGGTCATTACGACATTATCCAGCACCCCTCACCTCTTCAGTCATAGTAACATTGTCCAGTACCTCATAAGGCATGGTGACAATGTCCAGCACGGCTCACCTCCCTAGTTATTGTCACATTGTCAAGCACCTCTAACCTATAAAGTCATTATGACATTGTCCAGTACTTCTCACCTCTCCAATCAGTATGACATTGTCCAGAACCTCTCACCTCCCTAGTCATTTTGACATTGTTCGTCACCTTTTACCTCTCTAGTCATCATGATATTGTCAAGCACCTCTCACCACCCCAGGCACTATGACATTGCCCAGCACCTCTCATCTCTCCAGTCATTATAACATTATCCAGTAGCTCTCAAGTCATTGTGACATTGCCCAGCCCATCTTACCTTCCCAGTCATTATGACATTGTCCAGCACCTTTCACCTCTCTGGTCATTATGACACTATCCAGCACCTCTCACCTCTCCAATCATTATTACATTGTCCAGGACCTCTTACCTCTCCTATTATTATGACATTGTCCGGCACCTCTCATCTCTCCAGTCATTATGACATTGTCCAGCACCTCTGACATCTCCAGTCATTATGACATTGTCCAGCACCTCTCACGTCCCCAGTCATTATGACATTGTCAAGCACTTGTCACCTCCCTAGTCATTATGACATTGTCCAGCACCTCTCCAGTCATTATGACATTGTCCAGCACCTCTGACATCTCCAGTCATTATGACATTGTCAAGCACCTCTGACATCTCCAGTCATTATGACATTGTCAAGCACTTGTCACCTCCCTAGTCATTATGACATTGTCCAGCACCTCTCACCTCTCCAGTCGTTATGACATTGTCAAGCACTTGTCACCTCCCTAGTCATTATGACATTGTCCAGCAGCTCTCACCTCTCCAGTCATTATGACATTGTCCATCACCTCTCACCACCCCAGTCATTATGACATTGTCCAGCACCTCTAACATCTTCAGTCATTATGACATTGTCCAGCACCTCTCACCTCTCCAGTCATTATGACATTTTCTGGCACCTCTCACGTCCCCAGTCATTATGACATTGTCCAGCACCTCTCCCCACCCCAGTCATTATGGCATTGTCCAGCACCTCTCCAGTCATTATGACATTATCCAGTATCCCTCACCTCTTCAGTCATAGTAACATTGTCCAGCACCTCGTAAGGCATGGTGACAATGTCCAGCACCGCTCACCTCCCTAGTTATTGTCACATTGTCCAGCACCTCTAACCTATAAAGTCATTATGACATTGTCCAGTACTTCTCATCTCTCCATTCAGTATGACATTGTCCAGAACCTCTCACCTCCCTAGTCATTTTGACATTGTTCGTCACCTTTTACCTCTCTAGTCATCATGATATTGTCAAGCACCTCTCACCTCTCCAGTCATTATGACATTGTCCAGCACCTATCACCTCTCCAGTCATTATAACACTGTCCAGCACCTCTTACCTCTCCTATTAATATGACATTGTCCAGCACCTTTCACCTCTCCAGTCATAATGACACGGTCCAGCACCTCTCACCTGTCAGAGATTCTGAATGAATAAAATCCAATTTTGTACTGGATATTATAACTAATAGATAATAATCCTATTAGTTTCCTTTCTTTTATAACCAATGCAATAATATGCTATATGTATTACACATTTATATTTATAAGTATATATGTATGCAATTCCATTATTGGAATATATCTATAAAAAGTTATATTTTTCACAGTTTCTCATTGAAGAGAAATTCTAAGACCCATTGTCCGATAAAACAAATTCCTTAACTAATTTGAAAAGATAAGGTTTTAAACAACAGAACACTCCCATACTTATACAGACTTTACATCTGCAAAGATTAGTTCTCAAGACAATAAATATCTCCTGTATATAAATATAATGACACTTTTATTGACCATGTTTGGGTTATAATTTGGTTTATATCTTGTTAATGTCTCATTAGTGAGTTTATGGAAATTCCTAGGATCATTTGAAGGCTCAAGAGCCCCATCTTGTGGTACACAGAATAAAATGTTTAGATAACAATATATATTCACTATTAAGATTTAAATATGTGATGACATAATAAGAACATCTGGTTGGCTGACAAAGACTTAGTGAGATCGGAAGGGCTGATAAGCAAATGATAACTGGGAGGAGGAATAGGAAGAGAGAGGCTGGAGACTGGAGAGTGTGTATGGAGTGAGGAAACATCTTCAGCCAACTTGTGAATTATCCAGTGAAATCTTATCAAACTTGGTAATGTATAAATTTAATTATTTTATTTTATGATATAATTGTAAACCATATTTTTTCTGTTTAAATTGTCTCATATCAAAAAGTTATCGAGGTTTCGTTTTTCCATTAAAATGTATAATCTGGATATACATTTTAATACAAAATATGACATTTCTTTTATCTTTTTGACCAAAACAGATAAACTGATTTTATTTATTTAGTTAATTCCACAATTATACCATAAAATATCTTCCATCATTGTGTTTTTCATAGAGACATTTCTTTATATTTACACCAAATATACATAAACACTACTAATATATATTGTATGTTATTTTGGCAATATTGATAAAAAAGTTTATTTTATTGCATTCCTTAAAGCTGCTATTCCGGGTTTTATTATATGAAATTGTGATAAACTTTTATATTGAGATTTAGGTTTGAATAGAAAATGATATACGATAATGATTAGTAAAACTTTGATTGTTCTACGTTTTTGTTTATTTTCTGGATGATGTGATTTTGTTTAACTTGTAATTGATTTGATAATTTGCTTTTATTATATATACATAGATATATATATTAGATTAGTTTGTATTTGTTATTACCAAATAAATATTATTTTAGGGAGCGGAATATGGGTCTATAAATTGATTCTGAACTCAAAATGTATATTCTAATTATTTAGAAAATATATGTCGTTTAATAATCCCGGCATATTGGAGGCACTGGAACAAAATAAAATATTTTTATAGACACGTGGTCAATTATTTAATTGATTTAAAACTTTTTATTGAATAATATTTGTTGATAAAAAATATATATATATAAAGAAAATGGCTGAAGGTATTGTTGGTTTATGAAACAGCAACTTTAGATGAAATAATTGGGTGTGGTAAACAAGGAATGGACTTGTTGATTAAATCTTTAATTTCAAGTGTATGTCCTGTTTGTGAGTACAAGGAACAGTTGTCAGAATATTTGGATAAAATACATCCTGAAATTAATGGTGGTACAATTGATAATTGGTTACATGATAAAAATCGGTTAAGAATTGTGATGAGCGCCATAAATGCAATTCAAATTAAAACAGAAAGAAAGAAGCATTTAGCTAGGTGGGCAACTGTTTGGATAGAATTGGCTAGAAGTTGGAAATATCAAAATTCCCAGAAGGAAATTACCATAAATAATTTAAATCATCACATTCAGGAGGTCTCTATAACCTGTCAGACTTTGAAAGAATTACATGGAGAAAAAAACAGAGCTAGCAGATCAGCAGCTTCTCAAAATCAAAGAATTAGATAAGAAAGTTGTAGATACAACAGAAATTTGTAATGATGCCCAAGTGTTAAATATGACATATTCAGATAAATGTGACGAATTACAGGCAACAATAAACAAGTTAGTAAGTGAGCGTACAGAAGATACAGATGTAGAAAGTCAAATAGTAATCAAATTTAATGAATTGTCTGCGAAATGTAAATACTTCAAAAGAAAAGTTGATGAATGCTGATGAATTAATACAAAAATATGGTAAGTATTGTCAGAACTTAACAATAGAACATTGCAACAAAAGATTGAGGGCCCTATTAAATTCCAGCCTCGTAAATAAGAGGCTTCTACTTAAGCCCTACGTACTGCAAAGTTTCTCTAACTTTCAATGCTATTACAATCGCCCTGCTGAGAGCAACGTATGAGCTACGCAGCAGGGCCACACGTATCAACACTGCAATAATGTACATGAAAAAGCTGTCTATCAATTTCAGCCAATCAGAAGTCGTCAATGTGTGAGCCAATCAGGATGTGCAGATGTCTTCTACCAATCACTCCATGGGGGTGTATCCCATAGTGATTGGCTGAAGGCATCTGAGCCTTGTGATTGGTTCCAATAAAGATTGACAGGTGCTTTAGCCAATCAGGGTGGGATATTGGGGTGTATCCCATCCTGATTGGCTCACACATTGACGACTTCTGTTTGGCTGAAATTGATAGACAGCTTTTTCAGCCAATCACAAGCCGCCATTGCCAATTTCCTCCCGGAAAAGACTCTGGGAGGCTCATTAGCGTCGGGGAGGTCTGCAAGTGGTTCCGGGGCCCAGCCGGGGCTGAAGGGGAGGAGGCCGGGGACTTCGCGTGGAGGTAAGTTAAATGTATATTTAGATGTTTATATGTTTATTTTATTTCTTGTTTGTATATTGTATTAATGTATTGTGTTTTTTTAACAGGGCCGCGCCGGAAGAGCTGAACAATGACGGGACATGCTGGAAAGGTGAGTAGAATATTTAGAATGTATATAATGTTTATTTATTTCATGTTAATGTTTTGTACTAATTATTTTGTATTGTTTTACCCCTAGGTCAGTGATCTGAAGGGACATCTTAAAGGTAAGTGGTCTTAAATATTTTATTTTAGCTTAGAATTAGGGTCTGTGTATGTAGTTAGGATTTATTGTAGATTAGATTAGATAGGGGGTGTATTTGATATAGTTATTATTTATTTTATATTAAATAGATTGTATGTTAGATAGATAGGGGGTATTTGATTTGTATTATATGTAATGTATTATATGTAATATATTATATGTATTGTATGTAATGTATTGTATGTAATATATTATATGTAATGTATGTAATGTAATGTATTATATGTATGTATGTATTGTATTGTGTATGTCTGTCTTTCCTTTTCAGGTGTGTAATTTTTTTATTTTCTGTAGTAGCGAGGGTTGTAATGTATTTGTTTTTTTCTGTACTGTAGGTTGTTTTTTTTCTGTACTGTAGTTTTTTTTTCTGTACTGTAGATTTCTTTATTTTTGGTGACTTATGATTTTTTATTTTCTGTAAGGTAGGTTTTTTTATTTTTTGTAAGGTAGGTTTTTTATTTTTTGTAATTAGAGTGGTGGGGAGGTTTATTAGGGGGTAGGTAGTGGAGGTAGGTAGTGTAAGTGTTAAAAGATTAGTGTAGAGGGGGGTTAGTTTAGATTAAATGGTTTATTGGGGGTTATAGTGTAGTGTTTGTAGGTAGTGTCATGATGGTCCTTGAGGACCGTCATGGCACTTATGTGGTTAATGTTGGGTTGTAACAGGCCCATAATGGTCATAATATACCCTTATGGGACTGATGGGGTTAAATAGAGGGAGGGGGTCTGTATTGACCTTTATGAGTTATAGGGTTAATTAAGGCCTTATGGGGGTCTGTATTGACCTTCATGAGTGACGGTGTTAATTAAGTGTGTATGGGGGTCTGTATTGACCTTCATGAGTTATAGGGTTAATTAAGGCATTATGGGGGTCTGTATTAACCTTAATGAGTGACGGGGTTAATTAAGTGCTTATGGGGGTCTGTATTGACCTTCATGAGTTATAGGGTTAATTAAGGCCTTATGGGGGTCTGTATTGACCTTCATGAGTTATAGGGTTAATTAAGTGCTTATGGGGGTTTGTATTGAAATTCATGAGTTATAGGGTTAATTAAGGCCTTATGGGGGTCTGTATTGACCTTCATGAGTTATAGGGTTAATTAAGTGCTTATGGGGGTCTGTATTGACCTTCCTGAGTTATAGGGTTAATTAAGGCCTTATGGGGGTCTGTATTGACATTCATGAGTTATAGGGTTAATTAAGTGCTTATGGGGGTCTGTATTGACCTTCATGAGTTATAGGGTTAATTAAGGCCTTATGGGGGTCTGTATTGACCTTCATGAGTTATAGGGTTAATTAAGTGCTTATGGGGGTCTGTATTGACCTTCATGAGTTATAGGATTAAGGCCTTATGGGGGTCTGTATTGACCTTCATGAGTGACGAAGTTAATTAAGTGCTTATGGGGGTCTGTATTGACCTTCATAAGTTATAGGGTTAATTAAGGCCTTATGGGGGTCTGTATTGACCTTCATGAGTTATAGGATTAATTAAGTGCTTATGGGGGTCTGTATTGACCTTCATGAGTGACGGGGTTAATTAAGTGCTTATGGGGGTCTGTATTGACCCCCATGAATTATAGGGTTAATTATAGTTGCCTCGGGTTAATATTTTTAGTGTGAGTCCTTTCAGGACCTTTACGGTCCTTTAAGGACCCGCGAGGCTGGAAATGCAGCAGGGTCACGATTGGTGCAGATTGGGGACCCCACAGGGGGTTAATGTGGGGGGGCTGCGGGGGTCCCTATGGACCCCTGCAGCAAGGGGTTTATATGGGGACACTTCGGGGGTCCCGATGTGGACCCCAGCATAGAGCGGGGTTCATTTTATGGGCCGCGGCCAGGATTGGCAATTAGTGTGCCGCTGCCCCTTTAAGGAGCCGCGGCGGGGAATTTAAAACTTTGAAATGCAGGTGGAGCCTGATCGGTGCAAGGGGTTAATGTGGGGGTGCTGGAGGGGTCCCGATAGAGACCCCTGCAGCATGGGGATGTGTATAGGGTGCAGGGGGGAGCCTCACACTGCTGTCTCGGGCTGCTCCGAGGCAGCACGTAGAGGTTTTAGGATCCCATGCGGGAACTTTTTGTGCCCGTAGGGATTCTTACGAAATACGATAATCATGCATAGATTTAAGGCTGCGTGTGACTACGTAGCTCTCTCGGAGCCTATTCTCTGCCATTTTTCATAGTCATATCGCAAAGCAGGCTGCGAGGGATTCGGTACTCGCACCGAGAGAACTACGAGGGAGAATTTAATAGGCCTCTGAATTCTTAACTCAAGAACTAACTAATAAGAAAGTTCAGGAAGCTGAGATAGTTGTAGAAAATAAAGAGATCCAAAGACAACTGATTGCAGGTAAGAAAGAGATAAAACAATAACAACAGGATGTTGAGAATTAAAAAAATGATATAAATAGGGCCCAAAATGATGTTCCAAGCAAACATGTGATAAAGGATTCATAGTAGCCTCAAAGAATACACATAAACGATCACCCATAAAAAAATGACATAGTTCCAAATATGAAATTGATAGTGATGAGGAAGTAAAATCAAATAAAAGACTCTCTTTCCATGAGAAAGCCCAGGATATAAGAAAATGAATTAAACCCTATGCAAAAAATTCTAAATTGTCCATAGAAGACCACCTTGATTCATTAGAGAGGGTGATGGTTGAACTAGGAATAAGGGGGGATAATAAAAAATTGCATACCTCCCTTGGTCATTTGATAGCTCTTATCCCTCATTTTTCACTTCTCTCCATGACAGCAATATAAATGATTGGGAGATATATAAATCTGAGAAAATATTTTTCTGAATATAGAAATCCACCGGCTGCCATGAAAGCAGGTATAATCTCAGATGTGAGCCTGATGAAAGCCCCAAAGAGTTTTAATTACATTAAAACACGCCTATAAGGCAGACAGACCCAGAATCCCCTGAGATTAAGAAAATGTATTTCCATGTATTACCTTTGTATGTTCAGAGAAATATGGCGGGCGATTTTGACGATGCCAGGCCTTTAAGTTGGTTGGTAAATTAATGTACTAAAATCTATGAGATTTAGTTCGATAATGGAAATAATTACAAGCGAAGGGAAAAATGTAGCAGAGATTTCGGTTAAACCTAATCTCCAGTATGAGGCCGGTAGAAAATCTTACGCAGATGTGGTTAAAGGTTCAAACAAACCAAGTCAAGTACAGTCATCATTTAGACCAGTAAAGGTTGCAAATCCTCAAAATGCAAATAATGATTCTTTCTACGTTAGCCTAAATTACCTGGGAATCAATCATAGTAAAGATTATGTCTGGAGGCCAAAATCCCCTAGTTTAGAAGGAAGATTAACCCCTCCAATGCCCAATACTTCAAATTATTCAGAGAGTCAAAGGGTTAAAAGATATAACCAAAATCTAAATATTAAACCATCCTCTAGTTTAGAAGAACAAATTACATTTTGACACAACAAATGGCTGCATTTATGGCAGGATTCAATACTCAGTCAGTTAGAAATACTCCAACCCAAGATGGTCAAAACTCCCAAAACCAAAACCAGTGACTGAATTCCAATTGTAAAAACAGATTAGTGGACAATAACACAAACAGAAATGATACCTGTGAATATAATAACTCAAATAAAAAAGATAAAAGTATGTTCTAAAAAAAATGTTAATGACTGGTTTCTTGTCCCTCTGTATCCTTTCTCTTCAGAAATGTCTATTCAGCAAGGAAGGGGTGTTATCAAAATTAAGGAAGATGGTAAAAAAGATATAACTGTTACAGATTGAAGCAGAATCTACCAATAAAGGGTTAATAGCTGATGTAAGAGAAGAGTATTGCAATGTCATGACAAATGATTTATGGATTGGATGTCCTAATGATGTTGAGCGGAAAAAACGAAGATAAGTATTATTTGATTACCAAGATATGTTTTCTGAGGACTCGTATGATTTACATGTCACTAAAGTTAAAACTGACCCAAATATGTCACCTGTATTTGTGAAACAATATCGACTCCCTCTTGCCTCTTATGAATCATTGGCAGATATTATCAAACATCTAGCGTGTAGGGGGATTATTAGACCGGTGCTCAGTTCTTTTAATAATCCTATTCTAGGTGTCTTAAACCAAATGGAACTTGGCGTTTATGCGCCGATTTGACGCAATTGAATAAACGGGTGTACATGTCTGCATGGCCCGTTCCATATATCGATCAATGTTAAGCACAAATACAGGGATCTAAATTATTTACAACACTTGATTGTGCCCAAGGTTATTGGACCATTAAAGTAAGTGAAGAGGACCAATATAAACTGGCTTTCACCTTTGGGAAACAGCAATATACATGGACTAGAACCCCATTTGGCTTTGTAAAATCCGGCCATGAGTTCGCTATATTTTTACATAAGGCAATGTCTGACACTCAAGGTCGAGGGACATTAACATATGTAGATGACATGCTGATTAAAAATAACGATTTTGATAAACATATTGCCGAAATTAGATATGTTTTAGATCAATTGAAGCATGCAGGAGTTAAATTGTCCCAAAAGGCACAATGGTGCCGCACTAAAGTTCATTTTTTAGGTTGTGAAATAACTCCTGAAGGTATAAATCCACAGAAGACGAAGGTGGAAACTCTTCTTAGAACTAAAACCCCAACAAATCTGAAAGAGTTTAGATCATTTTTAGGCATCACCAACTATTCTCGTAAATGTATTGATAACTATGCAGGGGTAACCAGACCCCCATTCAGTTATTAAAGAAAAGAGAGCCATGGCAGTGGGGCGAGATTCAAAATCAAGCCGTTAATCAATTAAAACAAAAACTCAGTCAAGCTCCATGTTTAGCTTATCCTGAAATGGGTAAACCATTCGTTTTAGAAGCTGGATATACTAATTTTTGTTTGAACGCCGTTCTATATCAGAAATGTGACCAGTATAGTAAAGTTATAGCATAGTAAAGTTTAATGACTGTAAAGTTTAATGACTGTGTGTGAAGATCAGTTTGCCCTCAACTAATACACTGTCATGTTTTAAAGGATAGTTGTAGAAAAGGACACGTAATTCCAATTCTTGCAACAAGATGTCACTGCAGGACGTCTGGGCTCTTTGTTTTGCTGCTCTGATACTCTGCGGGTGCGGCCCAGTGGTCCCCACCCCACAAGCCAAGCCCCCATATGCATCCACTCCTGATTGGCTCTAATCAGCCAAATCTGTCCATAACCCCCCCAGCTGCCGTTCTCTTAATGGACGATTGTGATCGGGGAGGAGACTTTTGGGATCGGTTCTCCCACTGACATGGAAAAAATGTGAGATAGAGTTTGGTGTAAAAATGAAAGTTGTTGTTGTTACTTGGAACACATAGAGGATGGTGTGTTTAATTTAAAGGGAGGGCTTTATTATTTTCCTGAGCTAAGGTACATGTTCCTGATCCATTAGCCGGATACACAGCACCCCATTCCCTCAAAGAAGATCTCCTATTTAGTGGGGAGTTCCTGTGGCCAAAGGCAGGGATTGACTACAGATATGGAAACATAATGAAATGACAAGTGCTCGGAAGAAACCAGTAAAACATGGTAAGTTAATACATGCTATTGATGAGATGGTAATCTCTAATGGAATGACCATATATTGGAAGAGGACAAAGGGACACGCTAAGGTAATGGGACAGGATAAAGAAGGAAATGATTTGGCTGATAAGTTGGCAAAACAAGGTGCCCTAGAGTGGGAGCTAATTGATGTGGATCACCTTTTGGGTCCATTTCAAATGCAGGCTATAACAAGACAACAAACCCAAAAGAACACAGATTTGTCCATAGCCCAGTGGTCCCAGGATACTCCCAATTCCGATTTAATCAGTAGTCAGAAAGAGGATTCCATCATAGGTATATTTTATGATCATATACAAGATCCAACTAAAAATCCTATAAGTGAGATAGATGTTGCAGGTAAAGAAGACCTGAGAGTTTTAATGAAATTAGCATCTTAGATGGATTGCTTATTCGTACATCTAAGAATGGAATACAGCAATGGGTGGTGCCTACCTTATATAGAGGCCTAATGCTACAACATGGCCATGATGCACCAACATCAGGTCACAGAGGTGAGAAAATTACCTATGGAATACTCTGTGATTTTGCATATTGACCCCACATGTTGAAAGGTGTCCAAACATACCTTCAGGAATGTTTGGTATGTCCCCAATATCAACCTAATACACCTTCCCATAGAGCCGTTCATCAGAAAGGAGGGATGTCTATGCCTTGGTCAGATATCCAAATAGACTTTATTGGTCCTGCAACAAAATCATCTAGGGGTAATAAATATATGCTAATGGTTCCATGTTTATTCACCAAGTGGGTAGAGTGTCTTCCGGCTACAAATTGTAAAACTGAAACAGCCGCAATGTTATTAATTAACCTCGTTTTGGTTTACCGCGACGAATTGAGTCTGATCGAGGAACTAATTTCACTAGTGAAGTAATGAGTTGTATATGGAGAATCTTAGGGGTTAAAAGGAAATTATATATAGTGGTAGCGTGGAACGGTACAACCAATCCATTGTTGGTGTTTTTAAAAAAAATTGTGATAGAATCAGGTAAAGATTGGGATGTATAATTACCGTTAGTATTGGTGGCTATAGGATCTACCCCTAGTACTGCAACGTAAATGTCACCATTTGAATTGATGACTAGGAGACGTATGCCAGAACACCTTATTTATAGAACCCAAGACCATGATTTGTTGTATGATCCTACAACACATCAATATATAGATTTGAGGAAACCCTTACAGCAAGAATTTGCTTTTGCTCAAAGAAATTTGGAGATATCTGCTATAAGTACTAAAACTTATGACCTAAAGACATCCAAAAAGTAATCCGAGATCACAGATCAGGTGTATCTGTATAACTTGCAACGAAACCAGGTGAAAAAGTTTCTGCCTTCATGGAAGGGACCTTATAATATTATTGATAACATTTCACCTGTTGTGTATAAAATCCAGATTTCAAAAAATGCTGAAATGGTTGAAAAATGGGTTCACATTAATCAAATAAAAAGTTGTCATCCAATATCTCAAATAAGAAGTATTGACAATATTTCTCAAGAATAATTTGATCTTGGATACATATGTATAAGAAGATTGTTCTATTTTTCCATTTCATAGAATACATTATTACATTTTTTTATTTTATTTCCTTATAGAAAAAAAAACTAGAATAAATAATAATGAAAGAAAAGACAGCTTTGATCTGGGTGATGCTGATCCTATGCCAAGAGATCCGAATGGAACCCATTGTGGAACCAGATCCGAATGGAACCCATCGTGGAACCAGATCCGAATGGAACTCATCAGGGAACCAGGTCCGAATGGAACCCATCGTGGAACCAGGTCCTTCTTCAGGAATTCTTATCCAAAAGGCTCAGGGTTTATTCTCACTGGAAGAACATTGACATCTTAAAAGATCTTCTTAAGCATGGATCCTCAAATGATGATTGAAAGGCAATTTAATATATCTAGTATACGGATGGAGGAAACCAAAATGTGGTATAATGAAAACATTGCCCGATCCCAAGCTACCGTGAAAGAGATGCTGGAACAACTAAAGAAAACTTTTATTCCTGAATCCTACAATTCCACCAACCGACGTCCAAAACGATTTATTGGTTTCCTTATTGGAGCTGCAATAATGACTATACTTGGGGCTGTTGTTATTTGTGCCCAGGAAAACCATTGGTTCACGACACCACACATGCTCTATGTGGAGTAAATTTTATGATACACGAATTCAAAAAGTGTCAGGTGGTTACGAGTAAATTTGAAGGATATGATTTATACTAAAGCCATGAGGGTGCAAGATAAGTGGTTAGTTTGTACATTATTAACTAATATGAGTATTTCTTATCCTGCTCATGGCACATTTACTATGGTACCTCTTATCATTAATTATCACGATAGGTGATGTGACGCTATTTTACATTGATATGAGTATCCAAGAGGGTAAGTAGAGATCGTAGATGCTTTTCAAAATCAAGATATACCTATTGATCCTGATTTAAAATTTCTTTAAGATCATAAACCTAATCATACCATTGAGATGGTTATCAGGAAGAATATTTCCATATATAATCAAAATCTTTCCTCCAAAGACATCGAAATCATCTCCAACCGAGACTGGATGGGGATCATTACTCTTGTCTTATTTCAGTTACTGTGTTTATCATAGTTTGGATGAGGGTTATTACATATAATTCCTATATTCCTCTGACCATCCAAATTATTACCAATCCATTAACTATATAAAAAAGAGAGAGAAATATGTATATTATTTTTCTTTTTCCATCCCCTTTCTTTAATAATTACAACTGTAATAATATCACGTACGTCACGAAGAGCAACATTATTTCAGAGAGGGGGTTATGTCAGAGATTCTGTTTATATTGGATATTATAACTAATACTAGCGACTTGCCCGTCAAAAATGACGGCAATACAATTTGAAGCTTGGCAATGCTGTTTGCCACACAATGGGAGCCTCTCCCTTTACTTTACTGGCCTCGCGATGAGCGCTTTTGGCGCACATCATGGACCTCGCAATGAGCGCCTTTGGCGCTCCTTGCGAGCCTCTCCCCTCCTCTACCTCTCCCACCCTCTACTTGACGGTAGGCGCTCATTGCGAGCCTCTCCTCCCTTTATTTTACTGGCCTGGCAATGAGCGCCTTTTGCGCTCATCACAGACCTGGCAATAAGCGCCTTTTGCGCTCATCACGGGCATGGCAATGAGCGCCTTTTGTGTTCATCACGGGCCTGGCAATGAGCGCCTTTTGCGCTCATCACGGGCCTGGCAATGAGCGCCTTTTGCGCTCATCGCGGGCCGGGCAATAAGCGCCTTTGGTGCTCATCACGAGCCTCGCAATGAGCGCCTTTGGCGCTCATTGCAAATCTCTTCCCCCTCCTCTCCCTCATGTGTCCTCCCCCCCCCTGGTTTTTTACCCCCTCCCCCTCCCCTGTGTCTCTTCCACCGACCCTGTGTCTTTTTACCCCCTGTCCCTTCCCCCAAATGTCTCTCCCCCCTCATCCCCCACCCGTGTCTCCCCCTTCCTCTCCAACCCCTGTGTGTCTCTTTCCCCCTCCTCTCACTCCCCTGTCTCTTTCCCCCTCCTCTCACACCCCTGTGTCTCTTCCTCCCTCCTCTCACTCCCATGTGTCTCCCCCCCCTCACTCCCCTGTGTCTCCCCCCTCCTTTTACTCCCCCTGTGTCTCTTCCCCCCTCCTCTCACTCCCTTGTCTCTCCCCCCCTCCTCTCAATCCACTGTGTCTCTTCCCCCTCCTCTCACTCCCCTGTGTCTCCCCCCCCCCTCACTCCCCTGTGTCTATCTTCCCCCCTCCTCTCACTCCCCTGTCTCTCCCCCCCTCCTCTCAATCCCCTGTGTCTCTTCCCCCTCCTCTCACTCCCCTATGTCTCCCCCCTCTCACTCCCCTGTGTCTCCCCCCCTCCTCTCACTCCCGTGTCTCTTCCCCCCTCCTCTCACTCCCCTGTGTCTCCCCCCCCCTCACTCCCCTGTGTCTCTCTTCCCCCCTCCTCTCACTCCCCTGTCTCTCCCCCCCCTCCTCTCAATCCCCTGTGTCTCTTCCCCCTCCTCTCACTCCCCTATGTCTCCCCCCTCTCACTCCCCTGTGTCAACCCCCCCTCCCCTCACTCCCCTGTGTCTCCTCCCCTCTCACTCCCCTGTCTCTCCCCCCCTCCTCTCAATCCCCTGTGTCTCTTCCCCCTCCTCTCACTCCCCTATGTCTCCCCCCTCTCACTCCCCTGTGTCAACCCCCCCTCCCCTCACTCCCCTGTGTCTCCTCCCCCCTCCTCTCACTCCCCTGTGTCTCCCCCCCTCTCACTCCCCTGTGTCTCCCCCCCTCCTCTCCCTCCCATGTGTCTCTCCCCCCTCCTCTGCGTGTCCCCGTTTCCTCTGTTTCCCCATCTCTCTCTCCCCTCTCCCCCTTCTCCCGTGTCTCTCCCCTTCCTACCCTGTGTCTCTCCCCCTCCTACCCTGTGTCTCTTCCCCCCTCCTCACTCCCCTGTGTCTCCCCCCTCCTCTCCCTCCCATGTGTCTCTCCCCATCCTCCCCTGTGTCTCCCCCCCCCATCTCCCTCCCATGTGTCTCTCCCTCTCCTCCCCTGTGTCTATTCCCCCATTGTCTCACACTGCACACTGGCGTGCACTGCTCTTGCGCTCCCGTTGCGCATTTCGAATGCACGCACCCAGTTGCGCGTATCATAGTTGTCAAACTGTGATTTGTCGCAAGCGTGACAACGAATCGCAGTTTGACAACTATTATATGTGATAATAATCTTATTAGTTTCCTTTCTTTTATAACCAATGCAATAATATGCTATATGTATTACACATTTATATTTATAAGTATATATGCATGCAATTCCATTATTGGAATATATCTATAAAAAGTTATATTTTTCACAGTTTCTCATTGAAGAGAAATTCTAAGACCCATTGTCCTGTAAAATAAATTCCTTAACTAAATGAAAAGATAAGGTTTAGAACAACAGAACACTCCCATACATATACAGACTTTACGTCTGCAAAGATTAGTTCTCAAGACAATAAATATCTCCTGTATATAAATATAATGACACTGTTATTGACCTTGTTTGGGTTATAATTTGGTTTATATCTTGTTAATGTCTCATTAGTGAGTTTATGGAAATTCCTAGGATAATTTGAAGGTCCAAGAGCCCCATCTTGTGGTACACGGAATAAAATGTTTAGATACAAATATATATTCACTATTAAGATTTAAATATGTGATGACATAATAAGAACATTTGGTTGGCTGACAAAGTGAGATCGGAAGGGCTGATCAGCAAATGATAACTGGGAGGAGGAATAGGAAGAGAGAGGCTGGAGACTGGAGAGTGTGTATGGATCGAGGAAACATCTTCAGCCAAATTGTGAATTATCCAGTGAAATCTTATGAAACTTGGTAATGTATAAATTGAATTATTTTATTTTATGATATAATTGTAAACAATAATTTATCTGTTTAAATTACTTTTTAACTGGATCCGATGAGCTGCCTGTTCATCTCTCCCCCGCAGAGTGCCTTCGGCAGTTAACTGCCCGGTATATGCTAATGACGTGACGCGCTGACGTCAGCACGTCACATCATTGGCTTATACCGGGCAGTGAGAAGACACAATGTGGGGGAGAGATGAGCAGGCAGCTCACCGGATCCAGTTAAGGAGAGAGAGGGATAGGGACTGGAGAGGGAAGTGAGGAGGAGGAGGTTAGGGGGAAAGAAATGGAGGATCAGGGGGGAAGGAGGAGGAAGTTGATCAGGGGAGGGGGATGATAACGGGGAAAGGAGGATAGAGGAGTAGTGTGCTGAGGGGGCCCAGGCAAATCTGAAAGAGTTTAGATCATTTTTATGCATCACCAACTATTCTCGTAAATGTATTGATAACTATGCAGGGGTAACCAGACCCTCATTCAGTTATTAAAGAAAGGAGAGCCATGGCAGTGGGGCGAGATTCAAAATCAAGCCGTTAATCAATTAAAACAAAAACTCAGTCAAGCTCCATGTTTAGCTTATCCTGAAATGGGTAAACCATTCTTTTTAGAAGCCGGATATACTTATTTTTGTTTGAGCGCCGTTCCATATCAGAAATGTGACCAGTATCGTAAAGTTATTGCATAGTAAAGTTTAATGACTGTAAAGTTTAATGACTGTGTGTGAAGATCAGTTTGCCCTCAACTAATTCATGTTTTAAAGGATAGTTGTAGAAAAGGACACGTAATTCCAATTCTTGCCACAAGATGTCACTGCAGGACATCTGGGCTCTTTGTTTTGCTGCTCTGATACTCGGCGGGTGCAGCCCAGTGGTCCCCACCCCACAAGCCAAGCCCCCATATCCATCCACTCCTGATTGGCTCTAATCAGCCAAATCTATCCATAACCCCCCCAGCTGCCGTTCTCTTAATGGACGATTGTGATCGGGGAGGAGACTTTTGGGATCGGTCCTCCCACTGACATGGAAAAAATGTGAGATAGAGTTTGGTGTAAAAATGAAAGTTGTTGTTGTTACTTGGAACATATAGAGGATGGTGTGTTTAATTTAACGGGAGGGCTTTATTATTTTCCTGAGCTAAGGTACATGTTCCTGATCCATTAGCTGGATATGCAGCACCCCATTCCCTCAACGAAGATCTCCTATTTAGTGGGGAGTTCCTGTGGCCAAAGGCAGGGATTGACTACAGATATGGAAACATAATGAAATGACAAGTGCTCGGAAGAAACCAGTAAAACATGGTAAGTTAATACATGCTATCAATGAAATGGTAATCTCATGGAATGACCATATATTGGAAGAGGACAAAGGGACACGCTAAGGTAATGGGGCAGGATAAAGAAGGAAATGATTTGGCTGATAAGTTGGCAAAACAAGGTGCCCTAGAGTGGGAGCTAATTGATGTGGATCACCTTTTGGGTCCATTTCAAATGCAGGCTATAACAAGACAACAAACCCAAAAGAACACAGATTTGTCCATAGCCCAGTGGTCCCAGGATACTCCCAATTCCGATTTAATCAGTAGTCAGAAAGAGGATTCCATCATAGGTATATTTTATGATCATATACAAGATCCAACTAAAAATCCTATAAGTGAGATAGATGTTGCAGGTAAAGAAGACCTGAGAGTTTTAATGAAATTAGCATCTTAGATGGATTATTCGTACATCTAAGAATGGAATACAGCAATGGGTGGTACCTACTTCATATGGAGGTCTTATAATATTATTGATAACATTTCACCTGTTGTGTATAAAATCCAGATTCCAAAAAATGCTGAAATGGTTGAAAAATGGGTTCACATTAATCCAAAAAAAAATTGTCATCCAATATCTAAAAAAAGAAGTATTGACGATATTTCTGATGAATAATTTGATCTTGGATACATATGTATAAGAAGATTGTTCTATTTTTCCATTTTATAGAATACATTATTACATTTTTTTATTTTATTTCCTTATAGAAAAAAAAACTAAAATAAATAATAATGAAAGAAAAGACAGCTTTGATCTGGGTGATGCTGATCCTATGCCAAGAGATCCGAATGGAACCCATTGTGGAACCAGATCCGAATGGAACCCATCGTGGAACCAGATCCGAATGGAACTCATCGTGGAACCAGGTCCGAATGGAACCCATCGTGGAACCAGGTCCTTCTTCAGGAATTCTTATCCAAAAGGCGCAGGGTTTATTCTCACTGGAAGAACATTGACATCTTAAAAGATCTTCTTAAGCATGGATCCTCAAATGATGATTGAAAGGCAATATAATATATCTAGTATACGGATGGAGGAAACCAAAATGTGGTATAATGAAAACATTGCCCGATCCCAAGCTACCGTGAAAGAGATGCTGGAACAACTAAAGAAAACTTTTATTCCTGAATCCTACAATTCCAACAACCGACGTCCAAAACGATTTATTGGTTTCCTTCTTGGAGATGCAATAATGTCTATACTTGGGGCTGTTATTATTTGTGCCCAGGAAAACCATTGGTTCACGACGCCACACATGCTCTGTGTGGAGTAAATTATATGATACACGAATTCAAAAAGTGTCAGGTGGTTACGAGTAAATCTGAAGGATATGATTTATACTAAAGCCATGAGGGTGCAAGATAAGTGGTTAGTTTGTACATTATTAACTAATAGGAGTATTTCTTATCCTACTCATGGCACATTTATTATGGTACCTCTTATCATTCATTAAAGCTCCAAAAGGTGCCGTTATCACGATAGGTGATGTGACGCTATTTTACATTGATATGAGTATCCAAGAGGGGAAGTAGAGATCGTAGATGCTTTTCAAAATCAAGATATACCTATTGATCCTGATTTAAAATTTCTTTAAGATCATAAACCTAATCATACCATTGAGATGGTTATCAGGAAGAATATTTCCATATATAATCAAAATCTTTCCTCCAAAGACATTGAAATCATCTCCAACCGAGACTGGATGGGGATCATTACTCTTGTCTTATTTCAGTTACTGTGTTTATCATAGTTTGGATGAGGGTTATTACATATAATTCCTATATTCCTCTGACCATCCAAATTATTACCAGTCCATTAACTATATAAAAAAGAGAAAGAGAGAAATATGTATATTATTTTTCTTTTTCCATCCCCTTTCTTTAATAATTACAACTGTAATAATATCACGTACGTCACGAAGAGCAACATTATTTCAGAGAGGGGGTTATGTCAGAGATTCTGTTTATATTGGATATTATAACTAACGAGCGACTTGCCCGTCAAAAAATGACGGCAATGTGATGTATATGTTTGTGAAGTTGTTTAGTTATTTAAATATATTTTTGACCCTTGTAAGTATTGTGATATGAACATGTATTTTTGTAAAATGTTGATGTAATGGTTTTTTAAAATGAAATTTGTATCTGAAGAATTGTTCACTTTAATATACATAGAATCCAGAGAAAAGTAAAAATTAAAAAGACTTTTTGAAACGTCCCGAATTTTAACATGAAGTTTAAAATATATGTAAGCAATAACCTTGAAAGTATATATTTTTAAAATTGAACTTTATTTTTTATGTAACTTTGGAATTTTTGCAAAACATTTGTCTAATTTTGAACATTATAAACAGGAACATAGTAAATACATTTTGTAACATAATTTTGAATTAAAAGTATTAACATTTGAATGTAAAAACAGTTTAACTTTAAATTAATCAGTATTAACATGCAATTTGTATCAGAATAATTGTTAAGTTTAATATACATTGAATGTAGCGGAAGGCATACAGTAAAAACTCTCCTTAAACCGTACGTAATTAAAGTAATTCATTACTGAGCACATAAACTGGCGATAAACATTAATGTAGGTAGTAATCTTAAGATAACAGAGAATATTTACATTGTGACTTAAAAGGTGCTTGAGCTCTTAACATGAACTTTGTAATATGTTGAATGAAATAACTTGAAAATATTGTTTTTAAACTTGTAACATTAGAAACATTAACATAGTGACTAAACATTTTAACATAATTTTTCATAGAAATGCAAGGCAAGTATTTTGTGAGGCGAATTATCCATAAACATGACTTCCATTAATTATGACTGAATTAAACAACCAATTGTTTTGTATTTTTGAATGTTTTTCCAAACCGTTTGCATGGCTTTAGTTTGTATCCTGCAAAGTTATAGTACTTCATAGTAGACAATGTTTTTAGTAAAAATACGTCCATCTTCTAATAAATCACCTTGACTTTCATTGTTTTCAATGTAAACTTTAATAGCCTGTGGATTTTTGCAGCGTGACAACGCAACGTACAATTGACCATGTGCAAAAACTGGTTCTTCCAAGAAAATACCCACTGATTTGAAAGTTTGACCTTGTGATTTATTAATGGTCATGGCAAATTCCATAATAATGGGAAATTGTCTTCTTTGAAGTATAAAAGGGAGACTACTTTCACTTGGTGCTAAATCTATTCTTGGTATGAAAACTCTCTCTCCTTTATGGGTCCCAGATAAAATTTTAGCATCTATAAAATGGTCCTTTAATTGTTGAACAATTAATCTTGTACAATTGCATAGGCCTTTTTTGGGGTTCATATTTCGCAGTAACATGATAATTGCACCTTTCTTTAGCTGCAAAATATGTGGTGGCATTCCAGAAGGAGTTAAAGAGTTAATGAATTCAGTTGAAAAGTTTGCCTGACTTTCATTGTCATCAGCAAGTACAGAATCAGCACTGTGATAATTTCTTTGTGGTGCATTCATTTTTTTTAAGATTTCATTATTGAGTATTAATGCATCTTTATTTTTACACGTCAGTATAACTTGGTTGGCAAGCTCGGAATATTCTTCGTTATTTATGCTCCCTTCAAATATAGCCAATATAATATCTTGTTGACAAATCATATGAGGTGGGATCTCTACAGTGTCGTCAGGTAAATGTAGTATTTTTTCTGTTCTGCCTTCTCCAATTTTAATAAGCCAATCATTGAAATCAGTTTGGCCTTCTGATCTCATATTTTGTTGCAGTTGAAGATGGGTAAAATGTTTCCATACTGTACTTGACTTTATACATGTTTCAATAATGTCTGTTCGATTTCCATGTACAACGACAGGTAATGTTTGTCTAAAATCGCCACCCAACAACATTACCTTTCCACCAAATGTAAAAATATTATCCATGACTTCACGAAGCAAACGGTCAATACATTGGAGGGCATAGCATGACATCATTGTGGCCTCATCTATTATAATTAATTTACATTTCTTCAATTTCTTTGCTTGTAAGGATGTCATGCGAATATCTGACACAGAATTTTCTAAAATAGGCACTGGCAGTTTAAATCCACTATGAACAGTTCTTCCACCTTCTAATAAAAGTGCAGCAATTCCAGTAGTGGCAAACGCCATTGCTATTTTTCCTTGTGCTCGTACTGAACTCATTAATAAATTGTACAAATATGTTTTTCCTGATCCGCCAGGTCCATCAAGATAGAAATAACGCTCTGTCACCATGTCATCATCTATAGCATTTTTAATGGCATGAAATGCTTGCAATTGTAGTGTATTTAAAGTTGCAAGTCTTTCTTCTGTTCTTTCTGCTTGTAGTTGAATGTCATAGTCTTCAAAGTTAATTTCATCTATAAGACCTGGATCAGGCAAATTAAAACTTGCACAACTTAATCCATGAGTTAAAAAGACTTCTTGAATTTCCATTAACGCTTTTAAGTGTGCAATGGGTTCATTGTATCGTCGCATAAAGTCTTCAGCCATATTACTTTTAAAAGTCTCCCACAAAGCTAATGCATTTGGAGCATTTGAGAAGATACAAATAAAAGCAAATTGTTCTCTCATCTGTCGTGGCATTTGACATTGTGCTGCTTCTTCTAAACATCTTTCCCACTCTGTATCATCAGCGAGTAAGTTTCTATGTCTTGCAGCTAAATGGAAGGATTCATATACAATGTCATTAACAGTTCTTAATTGTTCAAAACTTTGTGCTCCTGGAACATTTAAAAGTAATATCCGTAAGCAAAAACGTTCAACATCTCTTGGACTGACAGTGTAAATTCGTGGAATTATTTTATTGCCTCTGGTTTTTCTTGCTCTCCATAATCCATTCACAAAAACATAGTGATATGGAATTTCAATATATAAGTATTGTGTTGCTTCAGCATCAGTGGAATTTAATGCAAACCATGCAGTTAGTGTAGTGTGACGATCTTCACTTTGGGCCAATGCATTCATTTCATTTCCAGCATGGAAATAGACTAAATGTCGTTGTGGCAAATGTACTGCTAACCTATATACTGCATGTGATCTATCATGCATTTCAAATTTTAAAAGCCGCCACATAGCTTCTGGCGCACTGACATAGCGAGCATCTACATGAGATGCAAGTTCATCATGTACTAACTCACTACTTTCAGGGTTGTCTGCACTTTTGACGACTACAGTAGCTGCATCGTAACCTTTGTAAATATATTTGTAGACATATTTAATGGATTTGATGGAAGTGCAGGCTTCTACGTTGATGTGGACGTTGTACTTCATGAGTAAATGTGGATTGTAGGGTACTACATATCTATTGTTCCCTTTTTTTCCACGAATAATGGCACTATCTCCTTCTCTTCTTTTATAAAGTGGATATCCATCACAATTTGCATATGTTTTGTCTCTATAATCTTTTGGAAAATCTTTTGAACATTGATTATTTTCCATACATGGTGATTGTGGATTAAGGTCTCCACAGGGTCCATGAATCATGCGATGAGTAAAAATCTCATATAGTCTACAATATAGTTCTGGATCTGGTAGTTCAGCAACTATGACTGCATCCACTTTGTCCGAAGTATCTAATTTATCTTTCTCTTGAAGTATTATGAGAAAATGTGCATGTGGAAGGCCTCTTTTTTGAAATTCAATGGTATATACATAAGCAAGACATTTGCCAAATAAGTGATTTATAGTGAAGTCACGTATTAATTCATTTAATTTGATCTTAAAAACTCTGGCTACTAAATCTGGTCGATCTGAAGCACTTTGTCCAAGAAGTAGATTTTGATTAATTTCTGGCCATTGTGGATTACATGTAAATGTCACAAATAAATCTGGTTTTCCAAATTTTGTCACAATAGCCATAGCATCATTGTACCTTCTCTCATATTTCAAGGAGATCCTTGAAAGGAAGATGGTAAAATGATGGCTTTGCCAGCTGTCATGTCTCTGCTTGTAGCCACGTCAGCAACATAGTCCATGAGTCCACAATATTGTTCTACACGTAGTTTATCTTGTTGATATTTTATAAAGTTTAAATTATTTGCCTCAACTTGCAAATATGAATCAATAATCCATTGTTGTGTTAGTTTCCCACCACATAAAATTGGATTAAATTCATCTCTAATGGCAATTTGAGCAACTTTAAATTCAAGCATAGAAACATTATTTCGGATTCTGGCTTTAGCATTTGGGTAACTGGGAAGGGTTAATTTTGGTTGCCAACCTGCTTCTCCATGTGGGAAAAAGATGGGATATGTCATTGGATCTAAATTTGGACTTAAGATATTAATATTAATAAATGGTTGCTCCTCATTTCTGGGATATACTCTAATGTCTCTTTGAAATGGTGGTTCTCCTTCATCATTCTGAAAGACCATTGCAACCTCATTTGATGTTGGCAAGTTATAACGACGTTTATCAGTATGTCTGTCTCTTTTAAGCACCATATTAACCTTTGGCATGGGTAATTGATGTCTTTGTGCATGAAGTAGTTGTTCATTTTCTACTTCTGCCAATTTTTTGTAAGCTTTACTGTAGGGATTGTTGTCCATAATGTTATTTAGCTCTATAAAAACACTGGGTAAGCATTTTTTATTTTCTTCCATCTGCATACGTTGGTCAACAGCTTCCATTGTATCTAGGACATATAGTTGAGCGAATTTTCTTTGCTCTCCTTCCTCTGGATGTAAATGGGAAGTGCGATGATAAATTTGTCCTTGGACTTTAAAACAGTAAGGACCATGTCCTGGTACATTAGCAGCCAATGTTGCCCCCATAGATGCAAATGATATGGCACTATTGTAGGATCTTATGTTTGTCTTAAAATTTTTGTAATTTTGAAAAGTAGGTTCAGTCATAATATTTTGTAAATAGGTTGGAAATTGTTTCCTTTCTGGAAGTTTGAACTTGCCTTTTTGACAGCAACTAATAAATTGTCCATCTCTGGGTCTCTCCTGTTTAAAATAATAAGCCTCACAAAATTGACATTGAGTACTCATGTCCCCACAACTATGAACCTCTACTGCTAAAGACTTGAGTAAAGGACAATTTGCAAAGCATATCGGATGTTGACTTTCATATTCATCAGATGAAAAGTCATGAAATGTTTCAACAACAGGTTCTAAATGTTTAGTTTTTTTCGTGGATTTTCTTGGTATATGTTGTCCTTGTTTTGTTGAAATGTCCTGTAAGTTTTTAGTAAGAGTTTGTAAATGCTTTGTTTTTGTAGTTGCTTTTTTTGGTCTGTCTTGACTGGTATCTTGTAAAATGTCATCTGATGTTTTAGGAACAGTTTGTAAATGCTTTATTATCTTTTTATTTTTTTTGGTTGTATCTTTCATTTTTGCAGCTGATATTCTTTTATTTGCAAGTCTTTTGCGTTCTTTTTCTCGTCGAATTTCTTTCTCCTCCGGTGTCTGCTGGGCGGCCCATCTCTCTTGTCTTTCTCTAGTTTGACGTCTTTTCTTCTCTTCTTTGGTCTCGTTATCAGCCATATTAATCTGTAAAGGAAAAAAAATAAATGTAATTGTGTATATTTTAATTTGTAATTCCTGTTAAAGATTCTTGTGCACAATTGGTGAAATAAAAGGCAAATCATTAATGTATCATTTATATTTAGTTAAATTTATAATTCCTGTCCTCACTGGCTAAGAATTTGGCCAATGGAATACTGCTGTAAATAAGCATGTAACATATTTTTTTTAAATAATGGTTTTATTTATTAAAAACGTTGTTTGTGGATAGATATTTACCACTGCAAAACTTCTTTGCTAAAAAAAAAATTGATGTGGTTATTGAGCTATGTATTGCATAGTAGCAATTTAAATAGAATAAGGGAGATAGTAAATTATTATTTTTATTTTTCTGTTGACACGGATGCAACTGAAAGCAGTTTCTTTAGTTTTATACTTTAGTACTTATTATACTGTACCTTGGTTGAAGTGTGATTTAAATCCGAATGTTTGTTGGTCCTCGGTTCAAAATCGTTGTCCAATGGTGTGGTCCTCTGTTGGAAGTCCTCGTCCGATGGTGTGGTCCTGTGGCGATAGCCCTCGTCCGATGTTGTGGTCCTGTGACGGTAGCCCTCGTCCGATGTTGTGGTCCTTTGGTGAAAGTCCTCGCCTGATTGTCTGGTCCTGTGTTGAAATTCCTCGTCTGCTGGTCTGGTCCTGTGTTGAAAGTCCTCGTCCGATGGTCCGGTCCTGTGGAGAAAGTCCTTGTCCGATTGTCTTCACGCAGTATCTGTTGTAATATAAAATAGAAAGTGTTGTTTGAGTGAAATGTCTTTTAAATAAGTAAAAAATGTATGAATTTGGCTGTATTGTATCAGTTATGGTTATTTTTTTCTATTTTTTTTATTTTTATTTCTGTACAATCCCACGACTTTTGTTATTCTTATTTAAGGTTCTTAGTAAGGCTTGTGGGTTGTGATATATTAAATAAGAATATGAATTTATTTAGCGATGTGTTTATGTTAGTTTTTGTACAATCCTGTTTTGTGCGCACCACTTGTGGTATACTTATTTAACCTTTATTGGGATGGTTATAGTTAGTGAAACATGAAATAATATAATTAATGTAGTTTGCTATGTGTTTGTGTTAGTTTTTGACAATCCTGTTTTGTGCGCACCACTTGTGCAAAAGTTATTTATTCTTGATTGTACTGGTTATAGGTTGTTAAACATTAAAGAAGAATGTTAGTGTAGTTTCCTATGTGTTTGTGTGATTTTTTGTACAATGCTATTAGGTGCGCAACACTTTTGTTATTATTTTTGCTTCTTTGTAAGGCTTATAGGTTGTTAAACATTGAATAAGAAAGTTAATTTATTTTGCTATGTGTTTGTGTGAGTTTGTTCCAATTCTGTTTTGTGTGTAGCAGTTTGGGTCTCATTCAATTGCGATTTGGCTAATTGAATCGTGCCCTAAATAAGCACATAGCATATTTTTGTAAAGAAGTTTTTAGTCAGTGAAAAACTTTCTTTTGGATAGATTTTTAGTAACTAAAAACTTATTTCAAAAAAATGTTATGTTCTTATTTAGAGCCCTATTCAATTGTGCAAATTGCAATTGAATGAGGGCCTTTGTGTGTTGCATATGTTGCATAGTTTGCCCCTCATTCAATTGCATTTTTTACAATGTAATAGTACTCTAAAGCGCTCATTGAATTGCAATGTTGAAAATTGAATAGAGTTCTAAATAAGCACATAATATATATTTTTTAAAGAAGTTTTTAGTTAGTGAAAACCTTGCTTTTGGATAGATGCTTAATAACTAAAAACTTCTTTAAAAAATATATGTGATGTGCTTATTTAGACCCCTATTCAATTGGCAAAATTGCAATTGAATGAGGGCCTAAGCATCTATCTAAAAGCAAGGTTTTCACTAACAAAAAGTTATTTAAAAAATATATGTTATGTGATTATTTGGATCCCTATAGAATTAGCAAAATGGCAATTGAATAAGGGCCTAAAAGTGCTTATTGATAGCCATATAAAATTGTCCAAAATAGCAATTGAATGAGGGCCTTTGGTTACTGCATTTGTTATATTGTCAGCTCCTTATTCAATTGTGTTTTGGCCAATGGAATAGAGCTCAATATCACCACAGAGCATATTTTTTTAACCAAATTTTGTATTTAGTGAACTTGTATCCAAAAGCAACGTGTTCAATAAATAAAAAGTTCCTTTAAAAAATATGCTCTGTGCTTATATAGAGCCCTATTGAAATGGGCAAATCACATTTGAATGAGGCCCTCGGCCATTAAACATATATATGTCCTCATTGAATTGCAATTTTGCCAATTGAACAGGGCTCTATATAAGCACATAACATATTTATTGAGCAAAGTTTTTAGTAACTAAAAAGTTCTGTATAAAAAATATGTTATGTGCTTATATAGAGCCCTATTCAATTGAGCAAGTCGCAATTGAATAAGGCTCATGGTTCTTTCTTGTTTATACTTAATACTTTACCTTGATTGAAGTTTGGAATGACAGACGGTCCCCTCCTGCCAATCTTAATCCGCCGGTCTTCTTGTAGTGTCTGTTTGAAAAAGAAAGTGAAATGGTTATTTGTATATTTATAATTTTTCATCTAGCAAAGCATGGCCTTTTCAGCATATAATGTATTTTTGTATCTTACCTCTTCTTCTTTGTTGGTGTTCTTTAAAAGGGATTGTGCTTTACAATGCACGGTGCAAATTGTTGAGTGACGCTGTTGATGCAGAGTCTGTTTGAATATTAAAAGAAATAGAAAGATTCAGCTTTATATGATCTATTGAATTGCAGTAAATTAATGTCATTTAAATATACTTCTGTAATTATTTTCAATTGACCTTATTTTTTGGTGGGGGCTACACACATATGTCACATACATGAAGCACATTCCATAGTTTAATGTAATTATTTTGTGTACGTGTGACATATCACTATACATGAATCATATTTAAATGGTTAAATTAACCTTATTTTTTTTTCCAACACACATAAATGTCTGTGTGTGAGATGTAACTATAGATGATACATATATGTGCGTGTGACATATCAGTATACATGACATATAATGTCATTTAAATGTAGTTGTTTACTGATTTTGTTTTAAGCTAATTTTGTTGCAGTGGCAATACACATAAATGTGCGTGTCACATGTCACTATACATTATACACATATATGTCCATGTCACATGTCACTATGAAGGGGCAATACACAGAAATGTGCGTGTCACATGTCACTATACATTATACACATATATGTCCGTGTCACATGTCACTATGAAGGGGCAATACACAGAAATGTGCGTGTCACATGTCACTATACATTATACACATATATGTCCGTGTCACATGTCACTATGAAGGGGCAATACACATAAATGTGTGTGTCACATGTCACTATACATTATACACATATATGTCCGTGTCACATGTCACTATGAAGGGGCAATACACATAAATGTGCGTGTCACATGTCACTATACATTATACACATATATGTCCGTGTCACATGTCACTATGAAGGGGCAATACACATAAATGTGCGTGTCACATGTCACTATACATTATACACATATATGTCCGTGTCACATGTCACTATGCAGGGGCAATACACATAAATGTGTGTGTCACATGTCAATATACATGATACACATATATGTCCGTGTCACATGTCACTATGCAGGGGCAATACACATAAATGTGCGTGTCACATGTCACTATACATTCTATACATATATGTGCGTGTCACATGTCACTATACATTCTATACATATATGTGCGTGTCAGATGTCACTATACATTCTATACATATATGTGCGTGTCAGATGTCACTATACATTATAGACATATATGTGCGTGTCAGATGTCACTATACATTATACACATATATTTGCGTGTCACATGTCACTATACATTATAGACATATATGTGCGTGTCACATGTCACTATACATTATAGACATATATGTGCGTGTCACATGTCACTATACATAAACCTCTGTTTAATATAGAATTATGTTTTTTTGTTGTTTTGTTAAATGAACCGTATTTTTTTTTGAGCCTATACACATAAATGTGCCATATATGTCACTACATAAATCCTAGTTTATTTTTTTTATTTGTTTGACCTGTCCTGATAATAAAATGTAATATATTATAGCTTACCTCTCAGTTGTAATTTGCAATGCAAAGTAGTAAATTAGGAAAGAATTGTCTTCTCAAGTAAAAGCAGCAGTTATCTCAGAAGTCACTCCGTTGATCACCTGAGGAGAAATGTATTTTTTTGTTTGAAATAGGCAGTATTTATAAACTTGTAGAAAGTTCTGGAAAGTGAGACCGTTAGAACGCAATACGCATGCGCTATTTGCGTTCCAGCTTACAATTTGCGTTCCATCCGCCATTTTCTGCGTATTACTGTTCAAAATGGTGTTTAATATGATTGTGATACGTTCCGCATAGTATGTGTTTCATTATTGCGAGTAAGTGTAGTGTAGTTACGTCTGAAGCCTCGTTTTCGTTTTGTTCGTCGGCCATTTTTTCTCTCGCTTAGCGATGGTATTAGTGTCTAAAGTGTTTATTTTGATTTAAATGTAGATGTAACTTGTTTTTTTGAGGTGCTGAATGGTTCCTCTTGCTGTAGGTAAGCTTTTTATGTGTTTGTTGTGTGTCTTTGTTAAGTTTTAAATGTTTGTATGTCGGCGTGTTGCGTCCGATGTTTGCGAGGTCGTAATGTGTGGTAACGTGTCTCGTATGGTGTTTGCGTGTGTAGCCTCGTTTTCGTTTTATTCGTCGGCCATTTTTTGTGTCGCTTAACAAATTATTTTGTGTGTAAACTCTTTTATTTTGAGTGCAATTAAGTTGTAAGTTGCATTTTTGAGGTCCTGGGTGCTTCCTGTTTGTGTAGGTAAGGTTTTTATGTATGTGCTGTGTGTATGTATTGTGTTTGTAATTTTGTAATGTTCGCAAAGTTGCGTCCGAGTGTTGCGAGGCCGTAATGTGTGTGAACGTGTGTCGTATGTTGTTTGCGAGTGTCGCAATGTGTTGCGACGTGAATTTTGCAAGATTCGCAGTTCTTTGGGTTGGGAATTTGTGTTGTGAATTTTGCAAGGGTCGCAGTTGCTGCAACTGAATACCTCGCTTTGCGAGGTCCTCAGGTGCTGGCATGGAGCGCCTGCGGCGCTCCATTCCAGCAACTGAGAACCTGGCACAGTGCCCTCGCTTCGCGAGGGCCGCGGGCTCGCCCTCGCTCCCGTAGCGCACTGCGAATGCACGCGCCCACTGAGCGCATTGCGCAGGCGCGGGAGTTACGCATATCATAGTTGTCAAACTGCGATTTGTCGCAAGCGTGACGACGATTAGCAGTTTGACAACTATTATATGTGATAATAATCCTATTAGTTTCCTTTCTTTTATAACCAATGCAATAATATGCTATATGTATTACACATTTATATTTATAAGTATATATGCATACAATTCCATTATTGGAATATATCTATAAAAAGTTATATTTTTCACAGTTTCTCATTGAAGAGAAATTCTAAGACCCATTGTCCTGTAAAATAAATTCCTTAACTAAATTGAAAAGATAAGGTTTGAAACAACAGAACACTCCTTTAGATTCCCATACGTATACAGACTTTACGTCTGCAAAGATTAGTTCTCAAGACAATAAATATCTCCAATATATAAATATAAGGACACTTTTATTGACCATGTTTGGGTTATAATTTGGTTTATATCTTGTTAATGTCTTATTAGTGAGTTTATGGAAATTCCTAGGATAATTTGAAGGTCCAAGAGCCCCATCTTGTGGTTCAAGGAATTAAATGTTTATATAACAATATATATATTAACTATTAAGATTTAAATATGTGATGACATAATAAGAACATTTGGTTGGCTGACAAAGACTTAGTGATATCGGAAGGTCTGATAAGCAAATGATAACTGGGAGGAGGAATAGGAAGAGAGAGGCTGGAGACTGGAGAGTGTGTATGGAGTGAGGAAACATCTTCAGCCAACTTGTGAATTATCCAGTGAAATCTTATCAAACTTGGTAATGTATAAATTTAATTTATTTTATGATATAATTGTAAACAATAATTTATATGTTTAAATTACTTTTTAACTGGACCCGATGAGCTGCCTGCTCATCTCTCCCCCGCAGCGTGTCTTCGGCAGTGAAATGCCCGGTATATGCTAATGACGTGACGTGCTGACGTCAGCATGTCACGTCATTAGCTTATACCGGGCAGTGAGAAGACACAATGCGGGGGAGAGATGAGCAGGCAGCTCACCGGATCCAGTTAAGGAGAGAGAGGGAAGTGAGGAGGAGGAGGTTAGGGGGAAAGAAATGGAGGATCAGGGGGGAAGGAGGAGGAAGTTGATCAGGGGGAGGAGGATGATAACGGGGGAAAGAGGATAGAGGAGAAGTGTGCTGAGGGGGCCCAGGCAATTTTGGCAGCACTTGGCCCCCTCCACATCCTCCATGCAGTAACACCGAGCGTGGCTTGGGGGGGCCCAATTTAGGAAGTGAAAATTAACCCAGAGTGACGCTCATGATTACCGCTTAAGAGGTTAATACACAATATGATATCTCTTTTATCTTTTTGACCAAAACAGATAAATTGATTTTATTTAGTTAATTCCACATTTATACCATAAAAATAGAGACATTTCTTTATATTTACACCAAATATACATAAACACTGCTAATATATATTTTATATGTAATTTTGGTAATTTTGATAAAAAAGTTTATTTTATTGCATTCCTTAAAGTTGCTATTACGGGTTTTATTATATGAAATTTGGATAAACTTTTATAATGAGATTTAGGTTTAAATAGAAAATGATATACAATAAGGATTTGTAAAAATTTGATGGTTCTACGTTTTTGTTGATTATCTGGATGATGTGATTCTGTTTTATTTGTAATTGATTTGATAATTTGCTTTTGTTATATATACATAGATATATATATTAGATTAGTTTGTATTTGTTATTATCAATAAATATTATTTTCTAGAGAGTAATATGTGTCTATACATTGATTCTGAACTCAAAATGTATTATTCTAATTATTTAGAAAATATTTGTCGTTTAATAATCCCGACACATCTCTACAGTCATCGTGACATTGTCCAGGACCTCTCACCTCTCCAGTCATCATGACATTGTCCAGCGCCTCTCACATCTCCAGTCATTATGACATTGTCCAGCACCTCTCACCTCTCCAGTCATTATGACATTGTCAAGGACCTCTCAACTCTCCAGACATTATGACATTGTCCAGGACCTCTCACCTCCCCAGTCATTATGACATTGTCCAGGACCTCTCAACTCTCCAGACATTATGACATTGTCCAGGACCTCTAACCTCTCCAGTCATCGTGACATTGTCCAGCACCTCTCACCTCCCCAGTCATTATGACATTGTCCAACACCTCTCACCTCCCCAGTCATTATGACATTGTCCAGGACCTCTCAACTCTCCAGACATTATGACATTGTCCAGCACCTCTCACTTCTCCAGTCATTATGACATTGTCCAGCACCTCTCAACTCTCCAGTCATTATGACATTGTCCAGCACCTCTCATCTCTCCAGTCATTATGACATTGTCCAGCACCTCTCATATCTCCTGTCATTATGACATTGTCCAGCACCTCTCACCTCTCCAGTCATTATGACATTGTCCAGCACCTCTCACATCTCCTGTCATTATGACATTGTCCAGCACCACTCACCTCTCCAGTCATTATGACATTGTCCAGCACCTCTCACATCTCCTGTCATTATGACATTGTCCAGCAACTCTCACCTCTCTAGTCATTATGACATTGTCCAGCACCTCTCACATCTCCTGTCATTGTGACATTGTCCGGCACCTCTCACTTCTCCAGTTATTATGACATTGTCCGGCACCTCTCATCTCTCCAGTCATTATCACATTGTCCAGCACCCCTCACTTCTCCAGTCATTATGACATTGTCCAGCACCTCTCACCTCTCCAGTCATTATGACATTGTCCAGAACCTCTCACCTCTCCAGTCATTATGACATTATCCAAAACCTCTCACCTCTCCCGTCATTATGACATTGTCCAGCACCTCTCACCTCTCCAGTCATTATGACATTGTCCAGCACCTCTCACCACTCCAGTCATCGTGACATTGTCCAGCACCTTTCACCTTCCCAGTAATTATGACATTGCCCAGCACCTCTCAAATCTCCAGTCATTATGACATTGTCCATCACCTCTCACCTCTCCAGTCATTTTGACATTGTCTAGCACCTCTCACCTCTCCAGTCATTATGACATTGTCTAGCACCTCTCACCTCTCCAGTCATTATGACATTGTCCAGCACCTTACACCACTCTAGTCATTATGACATTGTCCAGCACCTCTCAACTCTCCAGTCATTATGACATTGTCTAGCACCTCTCACCTCTCCAGTCATTATGACATTGTCCAGCACCTCTCAACTCTCCAGTCATTATGACATTGTCTAGCACCTCTCACCTCTCCAGTCATTATGACATTGTCCAGCACCTTACACCACTCTAGTTATTATGACATTGTCCAGCACCTCTCACCACTACAGTCATCGTGACATTGTCCAGCACCTCTCACCTCTCCAGTCATTATGACATTTTCCAGCACCTCTCAACTCTCCAGTCATTATGACATTGTCTAGCACCTCTCACCTCTCCAGTCATTATGACATAGTCCAGCACCTTACACCACTCTAGTCATTATGACATTGTCAAGCACCTCTCACCACTCCAGTCATCGTGACATTGTCCAGCACCTCTCACCTCTCCAGTCATTATGACATTTTCCAGCACCTCTCACCTCTCCAGTCATTATGACATTGTCAAGCACCTCTCACCACTCCAGTCATCGTGACATTGTCCAGCACCCCTCACCTCTCCAGCTATTATGACATTGTCCAGAACCTCTCACATCTCCTGTCATTATGACATTGTCCGGCACCTCTCACTTCTCCAGTTATTATGACATTGTCCAGCACCTCTCATCTCTCCAGTCATTATCACATTGTCCAGCACCCCTCACTTCTCCAGTCATTATGACATTGTCCAGCACCTCTCACCTCTCCTGTCATTATGACATTGTCCAGCACCTCTCACCTCTCTAGTCATTATGACGTTGTCCAGCACCTCTCACATCTCATGTCATTATGACATTGTCCGGCACCTCTCACTTCTCCAGTTATTATGACATTGTCCAGCACCTCTCATCTCTCCAGTCATTATCACATTGTCCAGCACCCCTCACTTCTCCAGTCATTATGACATTGTCCAGCACCTCTCACCTCTCCAGTCATTATGACATTGTCCAGAACCTCTCATCTCTCCAGTCATTATGACATTGTCCAGCACCTCTCACCTCTCCAGTCATTATGACATTGTCCAGAACCTCTTACCTCTCCAGTCATTATGACACTGTCCAGCACCTCTCACCTCTCCAGTCATTATGACATTGTCCAGCACCTCTCACCACTCCAGTCATCGTGACATTGTCCAGCACCTATCACCTTCCCAGTAATTATGACATTATCCAGCACATCTCAAATCTCCAGTCATTATGACATTGTCCATCACCTCTCACCTCTCCAGTCATTTTGACATTGTCTAGCACCTCTCACCTCTCCAGTCATTATGACATTGTCTAGCAACTCTCACCCCTCCAGTCATTATGACGTTATCCAGCACCTTACACCACTCTAGTCATTATGACATTGTCCAGCACCTCTCAACTCTCCAGTCATTATGACATTGTCTAGCACCTCTCACCTCTCCAGTCATTATGACATTGTCCAGCACCTCTCAACTCTCCAGTCATTATGACATTGTCCAGCACCTTACACCACTCTAGTCATTATGATATGGTCAAGCACCTCTCACCACTCCAGTCATCGTGACATTGTCCAGCACCTCTCCAGTCATTATGACATTTTCCAGCACCTGTCACCTCTTCAGTCATTATGACATTGTCCAGAACCTCTCACCTCTCCAGTCATCGTGACATTGTCTAGCACCTCTCACCCCCCGCAGTCATTATGACATTGTCAAGCACCTCTCACCACTCCAGTCATCGTGACATTGTCTAGCACCTCTCACACCCCCTGTCATTATGACATTGTCCAGCACCCCTCACCTCCTCAGCTATTATGACATTGTCAAGCATCTCTCACCTCTCCAGTCATTATTACATTGTCCAGTACCTCTCACCTCAGCAGTTATTATGACATTGTCCAGCACCTCTCACCTCTCCAGTCATTATAACATTGTCCAGCACCTCTCACCTCTCCAGTCATTATGACATTGTCCAGCATCTGTCACCACTCCAGTCATCGTGACATTGTCCAGAACCTCTCACCTCTCCAGTCATTATGACATTGTCCAGCACCTCTCATCTCTCCAGTCATTATGACATTGTCCAGCACCTCTCACCTCTCCAGTCATTATGACATTGTCCAGCACCTCTCACCTCTCCAGTCATTATGACATTGTCCAGCGCCTCTCACCTCTCCAGTCATTATGACATTGTCCAGCAGCTCTCACCGCTCCAGTCATTATGACATTGTCCAGCACCTCTCACCTGTCCAGTCATTATGACAATGTCCAGCACCTCTCACCTCTCCAGTCATTATGACATTGTCCAGCACCTCTCACCTCTCCAGTCATTATGACATTGTCCAGCAACTCTCAAATCTCCAGTCATTATGACATTGTCCATCATCTCTCACCTCTCCAGTCATTTTGACATTGTCTAGCACCTCTCTCCTCTCCAGTCATTATGACATTGTCCAGCACCTTACATCACTCTAGTCATTATGACATTGTCCAGCACCTCTCAACTCTCCAGTCATTATGACATTGTCTAGCACCTGTCACCTCTCCAGTCATTATGACATTGTCCAGCACCTCTCAACTCTCCAGTCATTATGACATTGTCTAGCACCTCTCACCTCTCCAGTCATTATGACATTGTCAAGCACCTCTCACCACTCCAGTCATCGTGTCATTGTCCAGCACCTCTCACCTCTCCAGTCATTATGACATTTTCCAGCACCTCTCACCTCTCCAGTCATTATGACAATGTCCAGAACCTCTCACCTCTCCAGTCATCGTGACATTGTCTAACACCTCTCACCCCCCCAGTCATTATGACATTGTCAAGCACCTCTCACCACTCCAGTCATCGTGACATTGTCTAGCACCTCTCACCCCCCGTCATTATGACATTGTCCAGCACCCCTCACCTCTCCAGCTATTATGACATTGTCAAGCACCTCTCACCTCTCCAGTCATTATGACATTGTCCAGCATTTCTCACCTCTCCAGTCATTATGACATTGTCCAGCACCTGTCACCACTCCAGTCATCGTGACATTGTCCAGCACCTATCACCTCTCCAGTCATCGTGACATTGTCCAGCACCTATCACATCTCCAGTCATTATGACAATGTCCAGCACCTCTCACATCTCCAGTCATTATGACATTGTCCAGCACCTCTCACCTCTCCAGTCATTATCACATTGTCCAGCACCTCTCACCCCCCCCCCCCAGTCATTATGGCATTGTCAAGCACCTCTCACCACTCCAGTCATCGTGACATTGTCTAGCACCTCTCACCCCCCCCCGTCATTATGACATTGTCCAGCACCCCTCACCTCTCAAGTCATTATGACATTGTCCAGCACCTCTCACCTCTCCAGTTATTATCACATTGTCCAGCACCTCTAACATCTCCAGTCATTATGACATTGTCAAGCATCTCTCACATCTCCAGTCATTATGACATTGTCCAGTACCTCTCACCTCAGCAGTTATTATGACATTGTCCAGCACCTCTCACCTCTCCAGTCATTATGACATTGTCCAGCACCTCTCACCTCTCCAGTCATTATGACATTGTCCAGCATCTGTCACCACTCCAGTCATCGTGACATTGTCCAGAACCTCTCACCTCTCCAGTCATTATGACATTGTCCAGCACCTCTCATCTCTCCAGTCATTATGACATTGTCCAGCACCTCTCACCTCTCCAGTCATTATGACATTGTCCAGCACCTCTCACCTCTCCAGTCATTATGACATTGTCCAGCGCCTCTCACCTCTCCAGTCATTATGACATTGTCCAGCAGCTCTCACCTCTCCAGTCATTATGACATTGTCCAGCACCTCTCACCTGTCCAGTCATTATGACAATGTCCAGCACCTCTCACCTCTCCAGTCATTATGACATTGTCCAGCACCTCTCACCTTTCCAGTCATTATGACATTGTCCAGCAACTCTCAAATCTCCAGTCATTATGACATTGTCCATCATCTCTCACCTCTCCAGTCATTTTGACATTGTCTAGCACCTCTCTCCTCTCCAGTCATTATGACATTGTCCAGCACCTTACATCATTCTAGTCATTATGACATTGTCCAGCACCTCTCAACTCTCCAGTCATTATGACATTGTCTAGCACCTCTCACCTCTCCAGTCATTATGACATTGTCCAGCACCTCTCAACTCTCCAGTCATTATGACATTGTCTAGCACCTCTCACCTCTCCAGTCATTATGACATTGTCCAGCACCTTACACCACTCTAGTCATTATGACATTGTCAAGCACCTCTCACCAATCCAGTCATCGTGTAATTGTCCAGCACCTCTCACCTCTCCAGTCATTATGACATTTTCCAGCACCTCTCACCTCTCCAGTCATTATGACATTGTCCAGAACCTCTCACCTCTCCAGTCATCGTGACATTGTCTAGCACCTCTCACCCCCCCAGTCATTATGACATTGTCAAGCACCTCTCACCACTCCAGTCATCGTGACATTGTCTAGCACCTCTCACCCCCCGTCATTATGACATTGTCCAGCACCCCTCACCTCTCCAGCTATTATGACATTGTCAAGCACCTCTCACG